>OX336398.1:77211464-77836464 GCA_946902985.2 Meconema thalassinum
ATCACAATGTCATCAGCGTACGCATATGATACAATATCTGTCTTTTGAGTTATTCTCATTATGTCTTCCGCTGCTAGGATGAAGAGCAAAGGGCTGATTGGGTCACCCTGTAGTACTCCATTCGTTTGAATTATCGGATCAGAGAGTGATATATTATCCGAGATTCTTATGTTGTTCCAATGCAGTACCGTATGTATAATTCTTGTCCATACATTATCTCTATCTAGAGCTTTTTCCAGCTTCAGTTTCACAAGATTGCGGTTTATGCGATCAAATGCTTTTGTGAAGTCTATAAATACTGCGTAAAATTTTTCTTTTCTTTCCATGACTTGCCAAATGTTATTTAATAATAGTTTTATTGCAGTAAGAGTTGACCTTCCTTTCCTGAATCCAAATTGTGTTTCTGGTAGTTGTACATCTATTTCTTCTGTGATTCTTTCTGTTATTAATTTAGTGAATATCTTGAACGGAATGTTCTCCAGTGCGATGCCTCTGTACATATTTGTATCATATGGGTCACCTTTGCCTTTATATAGAACTTTTATGGTAGACTGTCTCCATCTCTCTGGTATTGATGCCGTCTCGATGCATTTATTATATAATTTCGTCCATATTGGTAATAGAAGGTGTGCCGTGTCTTTTATGTATTCACCGAATATGTTGTCTGGTCCAGCAGCTTTGCTTTTCTTTATGCTTGCGATTATATTTTGAACTTCTTTTGTTGTTAGTGGAGTCCATTCCAATGTCGTTGTTTGGTCAGTTCCTTTTATGTTTTCCGGTATGTTTGTTATTCCTGCCCTGTTGAGTAGATCGTTAAAGTGTGTCGTCCATTCTTGCATATTGATATAGTGTGTCTGTGCCTGTTTCCTAGGGCGTAGTGCGATGTATGGGTCATTCTTGGCCTCTTCCACGATTCTTTTTCCTTCCGCTTCCCAGAATGTCCTTTTCTTTTCACGTATCAGTGTCTTGTAGTCACTTCTTTTCTTGTTATATTCTTGAAGGAAAAGAAGACTCTCGCAATTCGTCCTTAGCTGATGTAAGGCCGCCAATACGTCTTTTTTAGATAGGTAGCATTCCTGGTCGAACCATTGTTTTGCCTTTCGATCTTTCCTAGGGGTTGTGGCTTGTATTAGAAGTTCTTCAAGGGCTTGTACTGCTTCATCTAGTCTTGAATCTTCTGTTAGTGTTTCTATTTTCTTTATAAGGTCGGGTCTACTTTCTACTTTCCCACAGTCTATCTTCCTTGATAAGAGCTGTTTACTTTGCCTCTTTGTTGTACACCAGTCTCCCTGTATTACTATTTTCAAAGGAATATGCTTTCTTATAGGTGTATGATCTGCTGTCCATGTATGATGAGGCACATGTTCACACGCCTGGCAGTTCATGGTTTTCACCATTTGATTTGTACAAACAAAGCATACCATGATCCGGATGACACATGTGTATGTCAACTATGCGGACACACATGTGAACGCTACCATATTGAAAAATGCAGCAAAAGAATAAAGTCCATAAAAGACTATGCTACCCAAGGCGCAGGTGCGCAAACATAGTGTATTTACATGTATTTAATGGCTGTTTAGCTGTAATAAAAGTATTATTATTAATCTTCATTCTTCGAGGGTTGAGGGCATTTCTTTTCTTTCTGTCCTTTATTTGCCTTAACTTTTGTTTGTTTACCATTTCCTCTTCTATTATGTAAGTTTGTAGTTAGTATTAGTTATAGTTAGGGCTCGGATCGATATGCTCGATAAAATCTCCAGATATGCTCGAAAACCATTTGTTTTATGTTCCATAGATATGCTCGAAACAACATTATATGCTCGATAAATATGCTCGAAAACCCCAATATATGCTGTTAAATATGTAGAATATGCTCGAAAAACACCGTTAAAAACTATAGAAAGGAAAGTGTAAGGAAAAAACCAATAACATACCTTTAAATACGAGCTTTATTTTCTAATTGTATGTATGATACACTGCAATATACTCGCATTCAAGTTTTACAAGTATATACGAGTATAAGAGAAGTGCTCTGATAAAAGATACAGTTTAAAAGTTCATTTACAAAATGTTCAGAATTAGGCGAGTCAATAATGAAGTAGATCTGCATTGGTCTGTACAACAAGAAATTTTCTTTGTTTTCAGTTTCAAATGATTTTCTTCAGTTAATAAAAGTTTCAATGACGAGAACGACCTCACTAAAGGTTAAAAACCTGCGGTTCTATTATTCGCACCAGATAGGCTTTTCAATAATTATTTCTGATTTCGAACCCTAAGGATGGTCAGAGCCCGAATTCGGGGGGTTATTCGAAGAAAAACAAACTATTTAGACGAAAACCACAAGATTATGCATTTATATGCTTCTATTCTGAAAACCGCTGTTTTATGTATTTATATGCTCGATACATTTCAATTCTGTTGGTCCCAGAGAGGTGAAAATACCACCGAAAGGCTTCTTTCAATGTGTACTATTCAGGACAAAAATTATGCAAATATGCTCGAATCCGAGTCCTAGGTATAGTTTTCTTTCTCATCTCATTTTTCACTATCACACAAACCATTAGGGGCCGATAACCTAGATGTTATGCCCATTAAAACTACAATTATCATCATCATTATGGAGCTTCTGGGAGAAATCCTTTGGCAGCGTGAAGAATTGTTGCTGACCAAGAGGAGATTCGCACATTATTGCCCACTTTCTAACACCATCTGTTATTTATTACTCTGCCATCTCACTGCTGGACCATCAACAGCATCCTGCACAAAGATCAGTTGCAAAGTTGCTAACTGTCACTGTTGCTTATCGAAAGTAGTAACGAGTCACAATAATTCACTTGATTTGTGTGAAAAGTAACTTACTGTTCCTAGTGACGGCATTTCTGCCAAATCTTTGCAAATAAAAGATGGTATATTGGCTTTCACGGTCGGTGAATTAAAACTCAGCAATTCTTCTAGGTTTGTGCCGTGTCTTGTGTGGGGTTTCGCCTAGGACACCAAGCTGGCTCATCGGCGGGCACTTGGTGTCCCCGCCCGGACCCCCACAGGAGTAACGAACTGCACGCTACCTCCCTTTATATAGAGTGCAACTGCACTACTTTACTGCGAGAACTAAAAGTTCAAGCAGCCTTAACCTCCCTATGAAGGATTCCAAAAAGATGCTATATTGGCTTTCACGGTCGGTGAATTAAAACTCAGCAATTCTTCTAGGTTTGTGCCATGTCTTGTGTGGGGTTTCGCCTAGGACACCAAGCTGGCTCATCGGCGGGCTCTTGGTGTCCCCGCCAGGACCCCCAAAGGAGTAACAAACTGCGCGTTACCTCCCTTTATATAGAGTGCAATCGCACTACTTTACTGCGAGAACTGAAAGTCCAAGCAGCCTTAACCTCCCTATGAAGGCTTCCAAAAAGATGGTATATTGGCTTTCACGGCCGGTGAATTAAAACTCAGCAATTCTTCTAGGTTTGTGTCGTGTTTTGTGTGGGGTTTCGCCTAGGACACCAAGCTGGCTCTTCGGCGGGCTCTTGGTGTCCCCGCCTGGACCCCCACAGGAGTAACGAACTGCGCGCCACCTCCCTTTATATTAGGTGCAACTGCACCACTTGACTGCGAGAACTAAAAGCTCAAGCAGCCTCACCTTCCCTATGAAGGCTTCGAAAAAGATGGTATATTGGCTTTCACGGCCGGTGAATTAAAACTCAGCAATTCTCCTAGGTTTTTGCCGTGTCTTGTGTGGGGTTTCGCCTAGGACACCAAGCTGGCTCATCGGCGGGCTCTTGGTGTCCCCGCCCGGACCCCCACAGGAGTAACGAACTGCGCGCTACCTCCCTTTATATGGAGTGCAACAGCACTACTTTACTGCGAGAACTAAACGTTCAAGCATCCTCAACCTCCCTATGAAGGCTTCCAAAAAGAGGGTATATTGGCTTTCACGGCCGGTGAATTAAAACTCAGCAATTCTTCTAGGTTTGTGCCGTGTCTTGTGTGGGGTTTCGCCTAGGACACCGTGAAAGCCAATATACCATCTTTTGGGAAGCCTTCATAGGAAGGTTCAGGCTGCTTGAGGTTTTAGTTCTCGCAGCCAAGTGGTGCAGTTGCATCTAATATAAAGGGAGGTGACGCGCAGTTCGCTATTCCAGTGGGGGTCCGGGCGGGGCCCCAAGAGCCCGCCGATGAGCCAGCTTGGTGTCCTAGGCGAAACCCCATACAAGACACGGCACAAACCTAGAAGAATTGCTGAGTTTTAATTCACCGGCCGTGAAAGCCAATATACCATCTTTTTGGAAGCCTTCATAGGTAGGTTAAGGCAAGACCAACTACAATACTCAGACCTTAATGCAGGTATCGAAAGTGTGAAAATGGCGTATGCGGAAGCCCGAGATTTTGTTTGTTTACATTCGTTGCTGGGATACAATATTAGCTTTGATTAGCTTCGTTCGATGAAAGTTGGGATAAACTATTGCTCATCTGTAATTTGTAGTGTCTTCAGTACGTCTGTAAAGTCCAGTTCGCGTTTATGTACTGCAATCGTGTATAAATATGACGTGATAATACGCTTATTATGGACTAGTTCGTTTGTGTGATGATTGTTCAGTTGACCGATGGCATTGTGTCATTTACTGCAGATGTTGAAGTACCCAAGACTAAAGCATTAATAGAAGTGTCTCAAGAATATACACCGCAATGATTTGTTAGTTAGTGACAATATAATAATAGCTTAGTACACATCAGTACCGGTAGTGTCGAACTTAAGTACGTGAAGGGAAAACGCAATGATCATCTACGGCAAGACTAAACTGTTGACGTTATCTTGAACGCTCAGCTTCATGTGCCTCCGTAAATCCTTACCAGTCTGGCAGATGTTCTACACTGCCTTGTATACACGCCAAATACTACAGTGAACTTCTGTCTTATTGGTTACGAAGATGTTTCCCCTGTGCCAAACAGTGAACTCATTGTGTTCCGTCATTATTCATACTTTTGTGATTCTTACAGCTTGCAAGTTATTTTTTATTATGATGTGTGTAGACTAATAAAGTGTTGTGAGTAACTTGCCAATTATGTACTTATATTACGAGATGGTGTGCCGCGATAATTCCGTAAGAGGGAGATGGTGCTTTCCTACCTACATTACTTTACTAAATCAACTATTTCCAGCGTACAACTATTCCAAACGGTAACAGCGAGTGTTTAATAGGTTAGATGGTAACATATCGCGTCCTTTGTGTGTGGTAATCTCCATAATTATGTTCAGATATCCGCACGACGACTTCTTTGCATATTTCAATCAACTAATTCGGTGTGATGTTTTACCCGAGATTTTAGACAATTCCACGAGATGTCTTAATTGAATCGTATCTCTATAGCGTTGGTTCGATTATTTCAGGCAACTATTCTCATTCCGATTGTGTACACAAATACTCTGCATGTGCTGGGACAGCACTTCAGTAACCGGGTACTTTCTTCTCTCCTACTTAGGAATCTGTTTGATTTTATGCTAATAATATTAATCTATAATTACTGAACTTAAATGCAAATCGTGATAACTCGCCAAAAAGCTTCTTATTCAACCACAGAAACAGTGAGACTATTGTAACTGCCCCTTGGGTGAAGACGAAGAAACCTATAATTCGAGGCCAGCACTATAGATAAATTAATTCAGGTAAGTCTAAATTATTGATGCATATTTCTTCGGAACCTAGTCTCGTCTTGTGATATCTTTTTATGCTCTTAGGTGAGTAAAAATAATAATTTACACGAACTGTGACAAGCCCGATGACATGATCTTAGCTATTGGTAGGGCAACCGTCGCCGCCATGTTTTTTCTACATTAAGGCCTGAGTATTGTAGTTGGTCTTGGTTAAGGCTGCTTGAACTTTTAGTTCTCGCAGTAAAGTAATGCAGTTGCACTCTATATAAAGGGAGGTAGCGCACAGTTCGTTACCCCTGTGGGTGTCCGGGCGGTGACACCAAGAGCTCGCCGATGAGCCAGCTTGGTGTCCTAGGCGAAACCCCACACAAGACACGGCACAAACATAGAAGAATTGCTGAGTTTTTGCAAATAAAGTTACTCGGAGCAAGATGTGCACAGTGCTTCTCGAGTGTGACTTATATACATGTCATTTACACTGAGTAACTTAATGTGTCACATGTATTTACATGCTTCCCATCGCGTAGTCAGCAACCCCAATCGTTTTGATTTCTGTGATTCTGTGATTTGTCTATTCATGGATTTACTGACTATGTAAGATTGGAATATCTATCTTCGGGTTTATTGACTTTGGACAATTTACCTCTGGACTATCTATCTACGGGTTTATTGGCATTGAACTAATTACCTTTGGTCTATCTATCTACGGGTTTATTGACTTTGGACTAAATACCTTTGGACTATCTATCTACGGGTTTATTAGCATTGAACTAATTACCTTTGATCTATCTACGGGTTTATTGACATTGAACTAATTACTTTTGGTCTATCTATCTACGGGTTTATTGGCATTGAACTAATTACCTTTGGTCTATCTATCTACGGGTCTATTGACTTTGGACTAAATACCTTTGGACTATATATCTACGGGTTTATTAGCATTGAACTAATTACGTTTGGTCTATCTACGGGTTTATTGGCATTGAACTAATTACCTTTGGTCAACCTATCTACGGGTTTATTGGCATTGAACTAATTAACTTTGGACTATCTATCTACGGGTTTATTAGCATTGAACTAATTACCTTTGGACTATCTATCTACGGGTTTATTAATATTGAACTAATTAACTCTGGACTATATATCTACGGGTTTATTAGCATTGAACTAATTACTTTTGGTCTATCTATCTACGGGTTTATTGGCATTGGACTAATTACCTTTGGTCAACCTATCTACGGGTTTATTGGCATTGAACTAATTACCTTTGGTCTATCTATCTACGGGTTTATTAGCATTGAACTAATTACCTTTGGCCAACCTATCCACGGGTTTATTGGCATTGGACTAATTACCTTTGGTCTATCTATCTACGGGGTTATTAGCATTGAACTAATTACCTTTGGACTATCTATCTACGGGTTAATTGGCATTGAACTAATTTCCTTTGGCCAACCTATCCACGGGTTTATTGGCATTGGACTAATTACCTTTGGTCTATCTATCTATCTACGGGCTTATTGGCATTGAACTAATTACCTTTGGTCTATCTATCTACGGGTTTATTGGCATTGGACAAATTACCTTTGGTCAACCTATCCACGGGTTTATTGGCATTGGACAAATTACCTTTGGTCTATCTATCTACGGGTTTATTGAAATTGAAGTAAATGCCTTTGGGCTATCTTTCAATGGGTTCATTGACATTGAAAAAATTAACTTTGGACTATCTGGTTGGTTGGTTCCTTAGTTTAGGGGCTGCGACAACGCGGTCATGTAGTCCCGTGTACTTGGGTGTGTGTAGAATCTGTCTGATAACCGGTGTTATTTGTGATTGCTGTATTAGTGTGTGTTAACTGTTTTAATTCAAGTAAGGACTGCAAACAATAATTTTCAAGGAGTTCCTACTTTTGCTACCAAATGCTACTATCCACGACAACTGGCTTGCGGACTTGGCTACTAGATGGCATCCCAGTCAGCACCTGGTGGCGAACGTTGCAACTAATAGACGGTTATCAATTCTAACCTACAAATTTTGGCTTCACACAAGTGGAAGTTTCTTTTTCATTCCATAAATCTATGACATGGGCCCGCCGGCTTTACTTCCCCTCCGAAGGAAGGCATACTGAGGGATTTTAATGCTCTTAAGAAATCGTATGACTGGAGTATCTATTTACGGGTTTATATACTTTGGACTAATTACCTTTGTATAGGTTACCTGTAGCCATTTTTAAATGTTGTCCTATTGCTAATAATTGATATTATATTTGGTCTGACAACTTATGGAAATATTGACTTCGGACTTTTTTATACCGATCTAATTTCCACTGGATATGAAAAGCGTCAGGCATTACTTCTTGTTGATATTTTCCCTTGGAGTTTATAATCCAAATCTAACCAACACGTGTGCACAGTATCAGCGAGGATGTTCCCTTGTTAGCCTCATGAGGACCATGGAGTAGCTACAAATGTAGCGGCCCACGCTCTAAAACCAACTCCCTTCAAGGGCTCACAACTTGTGGGACGTGGGTTGGCGACCACGGGACCCCAGCTGAGTCCGGCATTACTTCCACTTACTTGTGCCGGGCTCCTCTCCGTCTTCTTCCATCTCGACCTCCCTTGGTCAACTCTTGTTCTTTTCCGACCCCGACGGTATTAGGGTATCCGAGGCCTAGGGAGTCTTTTACTTTCCCGCCTTAATTGGTCATTCTCTCATCTTTCCTGATCCCTTATTCTACGGGGGGTCAGACCTCTTGTTTCTTTTCATTGTATCTCCTGGCTTCTGCTCAAGGCCCTCAAGGTGGCAGGGTGTGTGTAGCCCCACCCTGGATAGTGCTACACCCTCAAGGACTCACGGCTGGTGATTCCTGAGCAGGGTCCGGTTTTCTCCCCCTTTTTTCCATTGCTTTTGGGGCGGGTCCTCTCCTCTTTCCCTTTTCTATCTGCCTTTCATGGCTCTCCTTTCTAAGTTCCTCAATCCTCGTTTTCGAGGGTTGAGGGCATTTATTTCCCTTACTCTTCTTTCCTTTCCTTCTTCTTGTTTGTGAGTTATGATCGCCCAAACCATTAGGGACCGATGACCTAGATGTTAGGCAGGCGCGGATCTTGAGTTTGGCTTTGGGGGGGGTCACAGAATCAAAATTGTTAAGAAAAATGGTATCACTAAAAACGCAATCACAAAATAACCAAAACCAGACCAATTTTTTTGCAAGCTACATGGATAGAAATTTGATGCGTTTAGCGCACCAAAAATATTCGTACAAATAGCAACGGCGTGTTTTGCGACTTTTACATCGAGTTTCGAGAAAAGTATCAAGGTACGTAACAGTTTCGGCAAGCTGAGTTGGTACCGACAAAGGGAGAAAGTCACAGCTTAAATTGGCAACCAAGCTTGCAGTTTGGACGTCGGCAAAAAAAAATTGTGCGAAAAGAAAATCCTAATTCCTATCCGTGCATTGCTGCACATTCATCGTGACATCACTATAAACATCGATTCGGTAATCACAAGATTTGCTAAACAAAATAGACGAGGTGATTTTGTTATATAAATAATCGTTTTTATATAACAGGCATGAAGTTGTAAATATGTACATTTGTAACAGAACATAATAATTGCAATAAAGATATTTTCAGTATTGAATAAAATGAAGAAAAAAACATTTTTTCAGTTAAAATTCGTTAAGTTTTATTTGTCTGGTTATTGTGTTTTCGTTTTTTGAGTTTGTAAAAAAATGTGGTCTCCATGGGGGGGGGGGGGGTCATGACCCCCGTGACCTCCCCCCCCCCCCTTGTATGCACGCCTGACGTTAGGCTTGTTAAAACAACATATCATAATCATCATCATCTTGATCACTTCGGTACTGTATCGCGAGGCTTAACAACCATTCATTTGGTAGGTATCGAGCGCCAGAACCGGATGTTGTCGGTTATCGGACCAAGCGAAGCAGCAGCACAGGTGAGAACGGAAGTGGCATTTGTGAGTCAATGGAGAGGCATATTAAGCATATTATTGGGGAAACGAGTACAGGAAGTACAACAAGGTACCGAGATTTCCAAGGTTGGAGTCATCTTACTTGAACCACCACGTACTATTGGGCATACGAATTGTGCACATCCAGCAAAGTAACGTGACGTGGGAAAAGGCTGAGAAGAAAAGAAGAAGAAGCTTATTTTCTTACAGGTTTTAACAAATATTTTATTAAAATAATTTGCAAAATAAAAGTCAATATTACTTTAATAAAAATAAGATATTAATTCAAAACAAATGAGAATACTAATAAAAAGAACGAGGAAAGTCTAAAGATAACTTTGAAGTGTTGTCTTTTTAACAGTTATTATTGTAGGTAGCTTTAAGTCGGTCAACACAAAAATCATTTCAATTACTGGAATATGGGAAAAATATAAATATAAATAGCCTATTCTTCATCTTTTTAATTCTATTTCATTCTTCATTCTCATTCATTCATTATTTTTCTTTTTCTACTTCTTCATCTTCTTTTTTTCTTATTCTTCTTCTATTCTTCTATTCTTCTTCTTTTCTTCTTTTCTTCAATTATTCTTCTATTCTTCTATTATTATTCTTTTCTTCTATTCTTCTTCTTTTCTTCGATTCTTCTATTCTTCTTTTCTTCTACTCTTCTTCTATTCTTCTATTCTTCTTCTATTCTTCTATTCTTCTATTCTTCTTCTATTCTTCTATTCTTCTTCTATTCTTCTATTCTTCTATTCTTCTTCTATTCTTCTATTCTTCTTCTATTCTTCTTCTGTTCTTCTTCTATTCTTCTTCTATTCTTCTATTCTTCTTTTTCTTTTCTTCTATTCTTAATCCTTTCTTCTTTACTTCTTTTTCTTCTATTCTTCTTATATTCTTCTTCTTCTTCTCCTCTTCTCCTTTTCCACTTCTTCTTATCCTTCTTCTTATGCTTCTTCATATTTTTCTTCTTGTTTATTCTTCTTCTTCTTTTCTTCTTATCCTTCTTCTTATGCGTCTTCTTATTCTTATTCTTATTATTCTTCTTCTTCAGGGGTTTTCTTCTTCTGCTTGTTCTTTTCTTCTTATCCTTCTTCTTCTTCTTCTTCTTATCCTTCTCTTTCTTCTTCTTCTTCTTCTTCTTCTTACCTTCTTCTTATCTTCTTCTTATTCGTCTTACTCTTCTTCTTCTTCTTATTATTATTATTATTCTTTAATAGTCCGTAACAATATTTATAAATTCTAATCATATGTAATTTATTTCAGGTTACTTTCCACATATTCCAGTAATTGTGTGTTGACCGACTTATTTATTTATTTATTTATTTATTTATTTATTTATTTATTTATTTATTTATTTATTTATTTATCTATGGCTTTTAGTGCCGGGAGTGTCCGTGGACATGTTCGGCTCGCCTGAGTCTGTAGCTGCTTCCAGCGGACACCCTTAGGGTGAGCTACAAATTCCGTTCAATTTCAAGTAGTTCCAACTTTCGCTACCAGATATCAATTATACCTAGTGGTGAACGTTGGAACTCTGATAGAGCGTTCTGACGAAATCTAACCTAACAATTTATCTGCACACAAGTTTAGTCTGAAAGCTATATTATTAATAATTGAGTAACGCATATTGCAATAACTTCGTTACTCTCAAAAGTAGCAACTTTATGGTAATAGTTACTGAAAATAATTAGCTGCAAGTGGCGCGTTATTTAGCTTAGTATAGCCACGTTAGGCTATATACAAAAGAGGCCATTTTTAGACACACATAAATTCCCAATCGTTTAAGACATGAAGTTTGCAGTAGTGTTTCCATGGAATAGTCGCCCCTGCTTTTAAAGCAGTTAACTCTGTTTAGGATCAGGCTGTATAGCTTGCAGCCTGATAACCTATAGCTTACAATTTCCGTGTTCTTGGTTATATAAAACGCTGAATCATTTTCCTCACATCTCCGAGTCCTGAAGCCAACACAACAACGGAAAGAATCCGTAAATTCCTCTTCTCATATGGTACTTGATTTTACAGGTAACTGATAGAAGTACCCGTTCTTAAAACAGCCTTTTCTACTTATTTAGGGGGGGGAAAATACCTCTCACAAAATCACCTATCAATTAGAATCAGCCTTTACTAATTCTGTTTCCCCCATAGCTGGGATGCTACGTTACAAATATCTCGTAAACGGTAGATTCTAGGGGCTTGAAATATGGTTTTCTGGGTCTCTTTGGGACAATTCGAGGTTTTTGTTTCTCATATTCTGGGGCTCAAAAAGGGAATTGTGTCGTGTTTTTTGACAACTTTGATATTTTGCTTATTTTAGCATGTTTCTTTCAGGGGTTTGCCCCCATAGACCATAATTGTAGTAAGGAGTTACGTAAATAATTAGTGCGTTTCCTGTGATGGATTCTCATACCAAATTTTACTTTGATATACCCAACCGTTCTCGATTTATAAGCGTACAAATAAACTGCCAAACAGGCAGACAAAAAAAAACAATAATTAGTCTCCGTTCATCCCCTTTGCGAAGGGTCTAAGTTTCGCTGCCATATATAACGGTAGGTTTGGCTAGGATGTTGTATAGTTTGAGTCGTGTGTGCCTCTGGACTAAAGATGGCCTGAAGATATTATTTATTAGTCCTGTGACCCCAGTGAAGTTGATGATTTTGTGCACCATAACGGTTTCTTGGTTGTAACTGAGGTTATAGCCGCGATATTTGAATGTTGATACCTGCTCAAGGGTTGTATTTTCTATTGCAAATTTTGTTCCCTCATGGTTTTTCCCAATGAAGGCCATAACTTCAGTTTTGGTAAGGGAAATCTCCATGTTGTAATTTATTGCTGTTGTGTGAAGATTATATACTGATCTCTGTAAATCCCCTTCATATTCTGCAAAAGTACCAAATCATCTGCAAATAGTAGAGAGGGTTGGCAGATGGTGGGAGAAAACTCAGAGAAGGGACGAATGGTGAGGAATCGTGAGAGAGGCCAAAGCCTACATCAGGCGCGGATCTAGAGTTTGGCTTTGGGAGGGGGGGTCAGAGAATCGAAATTGTTAAGAAAAATTGTATCATTAAAAACGCAATCACAAAATAACCAAACGTACAAAACCAGACCAATTTTTTCGCAAGCTACATGGATAGAAATTTGATGCGTTTAGCGCACCAAAAATATTCGTACAAATTACAACGGCGTGTTTTGCGACTTTTCCATCGAGTTTCAGGAAAAGTATCAAGGTACGTTATAGTTTCGGCAAGTCGAGTTGGTACCGACAAAGGGAGAAAGTCACAGCTTAAATTGCCAAGCAAGCTTGCAGTTTGGACGTCGACAAAATGTTTTGGTGCAAAAAAAAAAAAGCCCCAAATTCCTATCCGTGCATTGCTGCACATTCATCGTGACATCACTATAAACATCGATTCGGTAATCACAAGGTTTGCTAAACAAAATAGACGAGTTGGTTTGTTATATAAATAATCGTTTTTATATAACAGGTATGAAGTTGTAAATATGTACAGTTGTAACAGAACATAATAATTGCAATAAAGATATTTTCAGTATTGAATAAAATGAAAAAAAAACTGTTTTTCAGTTAAAATTCGTTAAGTTTTATTTGTCTGGTTATTGTGTTTTCGTTTTTTGAGTTTGCAAAAAATGTTTGTCTCCGCTTGGGGGGGGGGGGGGAGTCTTGACCCCGTGACCCCCCCCCCCTTGAATCCGCGCCTGGCCTACCTCAGGCTGTAGCGCCGAGGAAGTCAGTCGAGTCAAAACCATGTAAGGAAGCAAATGGGAGTTGCAACAATTAAAGACAAAATGAGGGAAGCACGTCTTCGCTGTTTTTTTTTTAATTTATTTATTTTCAGGGCCGATAACCTAGATGTTAGGCCCCTTAAAACAACAATTATCATCATCATCATATTTATTTTCATAGCGAGGATGTCCTAGAGGGCAAGGCTCAATAGTAGGACTATACATTGTTACATAATAAGGAATATTAAATATTATTTAACATACAAAAACAATGTTACAAAGTATTTTACAAAGACAGTAAGTTACTATTCAAAGTTTTATTAATTTTATAAATTAGGAAGTATCACATTGTAAAAAGATGGTATATTGGCTTTCACGGCCGGTGAATTAAAACTCAGCAATTCTTCTAGGTTTGTGCCGTGTCTTGTGTGGGGTTTCGCCTAGGACACCAAGCTGGCTCATCGGCGGGCTCTTGGTGTCCCCGCCCGGCAGTTGCACCTTATATAAAGGGAGGTGGCGCGCAGCTCGACACTCCTGTGGGGGTCCGGGTGGGGACACCAAGAGCCCGCCGATGAGCCATCTTGGTGTCCTAGGCGAAACCCCACACAAGACACGGCACAAACCTAGAAGAATTGCTGAGTTTTTTTTTTATCGCAGTGTAGTTGTGAAGAATTGTTTGCAGGCATTTTTGAATTTTAAGACAGGATTTATTGACTTCATATGTGCTGGGAGAGTATTATAATCCTTTATAGCCTGGTTAAATATGCTTTTGGTGCCATATTTAGAGGTGTAGACCCTGGGAATTGCAAGGTTCTTGGAATTTCTGGTTTTATACTCATAGTTTTGTCCTTATAGAGGAAACTTTATTGTGCCTTTACACGAAAGTTCTCCAATTTTATGTAGGAACAGAGAAGCAGATACTTTTATACAGGTTTCTAGAAGGGGGATTCCTGAGATTCGAACTAAATCTGCTGTATGGGTGTGTAAGGGAAGGGAATAAACTGCTTTAATTTCCCTTTTCTGGAGTGTACTTACTTAATTTAATAATGTGGTAGTGCATCTTCCCCAAATACTACACTTGTCACTAGAAGTGATGAGAACTCTTTGATAAAAACGGCCCTCCGATACGATCCAGGAGGGCATTGACCCCATAGGCGCCCAAAGAAACGATGGATGGATAGAATCAGTGAAGACCTACTGGTGTGCGGTCTCAAACCTGAAGATGCCCTGGACAGGAAGAAGTGACGAATAACAACCAAGCAAGCGGACCCTGCGCTAACACGGAAAATACGATAGGTAAGAAGAAGAAGAAGTTGAGGACAGCAACTGTTCTGCAAAATTTTATTAATTAATTAATTTATTTATTTATTTATGTTGTGAACATCACAGGAAGCCCCAATTACATTGCTCACTACTAGAATCAGATAATATACAACAATATATACATATAAATACAAAAGATAAATAAAGAGAAGATATAGAGATACACGTTATAAATAATAATAATAATAATAATAATAATAATAATAATAATAATAATAATAATAATAATAATAATAAGATGATAGAGCCTCCGTGGCTTAGGCGGCAGCACGCTGGCCTCTCACCGCTGGGTCCGTGGTTCAAATCCCGGTCACTCCATGTGAGATCTGTGCTGGACAAAACGGAGGCAGACAGGTTTTTCTCCGGGTACTCCGGTTTTCCCTGTCAAAATTTCATTCCAGCAACACTCTCCACTATCATTTCATTTCATCTTTCATTCATTTAATCATTGCCCCAGAGGAGTGCGTCAGGCCTCGGCAGCCGGCACAGTTCATATCCTTGCCGCTAGATGGGGGCTTCATTCATTCCATTCCTGACCCGGTCGGAGACTGGAAGCAGACTGTGGATTTTCATTAATAAGATGATGATGATGATAATTGTTGTTTTAAGGGGCCTAACATCTAGATTATCGGCCCCTAATGGTTTGAGTGATCGTGAAGATGAAAATGAAATATAAACTATAACTAAAACCAACTACTGACTGATATACTAGAAGAAGAAATGGAAAACAAAAGGAGAATAAGGCAAATAAAGGACAGGAGGAAAAGAAAGGCCCTCAACCCTCGAAGAATGAGGATTGAGGGACTTGGAAGGAAGGAGAGCCATGAAAGCAGATAGGAAAGGAAAAGACGAGAGGGTCCACCCCACAGGTAAGGGACAAAAGGGGGAAACCGGACCCAGCTCAGGAATCCCTCGGGGTTGCCAACTCCCGAACTCACCTGCCGTGAGCCCCTGAGGGTGTAGCATTATCCAGGGTGCACAAGAAGTGGTGGGGCTACATACACCCTGCCTCCTTGAGATCCTTGAGCAGAAGGCAGGAGATAACATGAAAAGAAAAAGAAGGCTGACCCCTCGCAGAAGGATGATATCAGAAAAGATGAGACAAGGGCCAATTAAGGTGGGAAATGAAGAGACTCCCTAGGCCTCGGATACCCTAATACCGTCGGGGTCAGAAGAGAACAAGAGTTGACCAAGTGAGGTCGACAGGAAAGAAGACAGAGAGGAGCCCGGCATAAGTAAGTGGAGGCAATGCCGGACTCAACTGGGGTCCCGTGGTCGCAACCCACGTCCCACTAGATGTGAGCCCCTGAGGGTGTAGCAATATCCAGGATACACCAGAAGTGGTGGGGCTACACACACCCCGCCTCCTTGAGGGCCTTGAGCAGAAGGCAGGAGATAACATGAAAAGAAAAAGAAGGCTGACCCCTCGCAGAAGGATGATATCAGAAAAGATGAGACAAGGGCCAATTAAGGTGGGAAATGAAGAGACTCCCTAGGCCTCGGATACCCTAATACCGTCGGGGTCAGAAGAGAACAAGAGTTGACCAAGTGAGGTCGACAGGAAAGAAGACAGAGAGGAGCCCGGCATAAGTAAGTGGAGGCAATGCCGGACTCAACTGGGGTCCCGTGGTCGCAACCCACGTCCCACTAGATGTGAGCCCCTGGGGGGAGAAGAAGAAGAAGAAGGGTTAGGTATGAGAAGGAAATGGACTGAATACAGTACAATATATTACAAGACATCTTGCAGTTTATCACAGTACACTGCAAACTGGTTTTCTGACATACTGAAAATTTCCAAGTTACGACGATGAGCTTTATTATAGCGTTTTTTTTTTTTTTAGCGTATGGCTTTTATTGCCGGGAGTGTCCGAGGACATGTTCGGCTCGCCAGTTTTGTAGCTGCTTCGAGACGGACACCCAATGGGTGAGCTACAAGTACCGTTGGGGAGGCAAGTGGGAATGTAAGGACGAGGAGTTGGAAGATAGCGGCTGTGGCCTATAGTTAGGGACCAACCCCGGCATTTGCCTGGAAGGAAGATGGGAAACCACAGACGACCATCTTCAAGGTTGCCGGCGGGGGGATTCGAACCTCCTCGCCTCCCTGATGTGAGCGACTGCCAGCAGTCATGCCGTAACGACCACGGCTAACTCACCCGGTTATAGTGGGATAAAATTCTGTTAATCGGCGAGTTTTTATGGTTGTCTGTGTGAACTCTCGGAATAAAGAAAATGTTTCGGAATCTACTAGGTTTCACAGCTGGGACATATAACGTAATTCTCTCTGGAATTCTGGTGTCGTCAATTTTATTGTTTACTATTTTATAGAGAAAAAGCAGGCCCTGACAATTTCGCCTGTGAGATAGTTTTCTGACATTGATGGACTGTAATATAAATGTGTACGAATCGTAAGAGGGATAATAGCCAAATCTCTTGTAATATACATATTTTAAGAATTTCTTTTGGATTTTCTCTCTAATCTTATTATGTTTCAATGTGTATGGATTCCATATAACTGAAGCATGTTCTAGTTGTGATCTGATGAAGGCATTAAAGAGCTGGGAGCTGTTTGATCATCCACCGTACAGATAGGGAAACTTAATTTATGGACGCGCTTCTTAGGCTATTCATATCCATGTGCGGAAATGGCACTTCGGTAGTAGGTAAGATATTTTTAGATTTTTGATCCTAGTATCTACAGAAAAGGCACTGAAAGTTTTGTTCTTAAAAGAATCCTATGATGATGATGATGATGATTTGTTTTAAGGGGCCTACCTTCTAGGTTTATCTATTTATCGTATGGCTTTTAGTGCCGGGAGTGTCCGAGGACATGTTCGGCTCGCCAAGGCTGTAGCTGCTTCTAGCGGACACTCATAGGGTGAGCTACAAGTTCCGTTCAATTTCAAGTAGTTCCAACTTTCGCTACCAGATGTCAATGATACCTAGGGGTGAACGTTGGAACTTTGATAGAGTGTTCCAACGAAATCTAACCTAGAAATTTAGCTTCACACAAGTTTAGTCTGTGGAAGGATCTTTTACAAGCCATAAATCTATGACATGGGACCGCCGGCTTTACTTCCCCTCCGAAGGAAGGAATACTGAAGGATATTAATGCTCTTAAAAAATCCGATGAATTCGGCCGGGTTTGAACACGCTATCTTGGGCACAGCAGTTCAGTACGCTACCAACTTCTAGGTTATCAGCCCCTACTGGTCTGGGTGGTAGCGAAAATGACAGTGAAATGTAAACCATAAAGAAAACTAACGGAGATTGAAAATACGCACAAAATAGTGGTTAGAGTAAAAAAAAATTACAAAGTGCAATTTAGATTTTTAAAAAATCACAGGATGCAATTTAGATTTAAAATGCTCACAAAATACTATTGAGAATCAAAATACTTACAAAATGCCCATCCTACAAAATGCAAGTTAGATTGAGAATACTTGCAAAATGTAATTTAGATTAAAAATATTACAAAATATGATTTAGATTCAAAACACTCACAAAATGCAATTGAGAATCAAAATACTTCAAAAATGCCCATCCTACGAAATGCAAATTAGATTGTGAATACTTGCAAAATGCAATTTAGATGGAAAATAGTCACAAAATTAATTTTGATTGAAAATACGCACAAAATGCAATTGAGAATCAAAATACTTACAAAATACCCATGTTACAAAATATAATTTAGATCAAGAATACTTACAAAATGTAATTTACATTGAAAATACTTACAAAATGTAATTTAGATTGAAGATACTCACAAAATGCAATTTAGATTCAAAATACTCTCAAAATGCAATTGAGAATCAAAATACTTACAAAATGCCCATGTTACAAAATATAATTTAGATCTAAAATAGTTACAAAATGTAATTTAGATTGAAAATACTTACAAAATGTAATTTTGATTCAAAATACTCACAAAATGCAATTGAGAATCAAAATACTTACAAAATGCCCATGTTACAAAATATAATTTAGATCTAAAATAGTTACAAAATGTAATTTAGATTGAAAATACTTACAGAATGTAATTTTGATTCAAAATACTCACAAAATGTAATTGAGAATCAAAATACTTACAAAATGCCCATGTTACAAAATATAATTTAGATCTAAAATAGTTACAAAATGTAATTTAGATTGAAAATACTTGCAAAATGTAATTTTGATTCAAAATACTCACAAAATGCAATTGAGAATCAAAATACTTACAAAATGCAATTTAGATTGAGAATACTTGCAAAATGCGGTTTAGGTTGAAAATCCTAAATAATCAACCAATTACATTCATTCAAAACTGTGCTGTGAAATTTTCAATGAAAGGAAGGAAATGTGTAGTTTCAAGTGACCGTTAATCTCGTGATCATGAGCCACGTGACCTCCGTTTTACGTGGAATGCGAACCACAGGACATAGCATTTCAACTTTAAAATCTCACATGTATTGACCGGGAATCGAAACCGGCCCGCCGTGGTGAGAGGCCGACTGCTTGACTGCTGCGCCACCACGCCCCCAAATTTCAAATGAATACCTTGAAAAGATTAAGAGAAAATGTAACCTGATTTAACATTGTAAACATAGGACGTTCCGGGCCCCCTTAAAATAATATCGTAATTTAGTCATTCCACCTGTACCAAAACATTGTGCTATGACCTTTTGTTTTCGAGTTTCAATTTTTAATAATTCAATTGGAATATCGAATAGAAATCGCTATTTCTAATCACAGATTGTAATAATAATAATAATAATAATAACAATAATAATAATAATAATAATATAAATAATGTATTTGGTTTACGTCCCTATTAATTACTGCGGCTTTTAGAGACGCCAGGGTGCCCGAAGTTTGCCCCAAAGAGGATCTTTAACATGCCAGTAAATCAAGTGCCATGGGTCCCTCACATGCAGGCATGGATTCAAGGTGGGGGGGGGGGGTCACAGGGGTCATGACCCCCGCCCCCCCCCCCCCAACGGAGACCAAATTTTTTTGCAAACTCAAAAAACGAAAACACAATAACCAGACAAATGAAACTTAACGAATTTTAACTGAAAAACAGGTTTTTTTTTCATTTTATTCAATACCGTACTGAAAATATCTTTATTGCAATTATTATGTTCTGTTACAAGTGTACATATTTACAACTTCATGTCTGTTATATAAAAACGATTATTTATATAAAAAAATCAACTCGTCTATTTTTTTAGCAAACCTTGTGATTACCAAATCGATGTTTATAGTGATGTCACGATGAATGTGCCGCAATGCACGGATAGGAATTTGGGGCTTTTTTTCGCACCAAAAATCTTTGCCGACGTCCAAACTGCAAGCTTGGTTGGCAATTTAAGCTGCGACTTTCTCCCTTTGTCGGTACCAACTCGACTTGCCGAAACTGTAACGTACCTTGATACTTTTCTCGAAGCTCGATGTAAAAGTCGCAAAACACGCCGTTGCAATTTGTACGAATATTTTTGGTGCGCTAACGCATCAAATTTATATCCATGTAGCTTGCAAAAAATTGGTCTGGTTTTGTACGTTTGGTTATTTTGTGATTGCGTTTTTAGTGATACCATTTTTCTTAACAATTTCGATTCTCTGACCCCCCCCCCCCCCCCCCCAAAGCAAAACTCTAGATCCGCGCATACACTTGCGCCCCTTTAAATGTCAACTGATTCGATCCTGCACTTTGGGCACAGCAGGCGAGAACATTACCGCTGAGTCACGCAGACAGTCAAATATGAAGGAGATCGAACTCCAAGTACATGGATGGGGCTGATGCCCAAGATGTTCCAAACCCAACAACAACAAAATAAAACTAGCCTGTTGTTGGTTCATTTAAGGAGGGATTTTGTGTTATTGTGATCTAATAGCCGCGTTTACTTTGGTGTGTGTAGAAACTGTCTGAATATCATCATTATGCTGGGAATAGTAGGCTTATTGTGTGTCTTTTCTGTAAGGCTAGGATTTAGAGGTGGTCTAAAGTGGCCTTATGTTAGGTACTATCCCAGCATTTGCCTGACGTAGAAATGAGGAAACCACGGAAAGCCACATATAGGATATCTGAGGTGGGAATCAAACCTATTTCTTCTTAATTTTGCCTCACGAGGCTGAGTGTACCCCGTTCCAGCCCTCACGTCAGCTTCGAAACCGGGACCGCCGGGTGAGAGGCAGGCACGCCACTCAAACACCACGGTGAATTAAAAAAAAAAAAAAAAAAAAGAGAAAATACAAATACAAAATAAAAATAAAAATAAGAAATTTTTAAAAAATAAAAAATAATGAAAATAAAAAATAAAAATGAAAACATAAAGAAATAAAAAAATACAAAAAAATAAAAATAAAAAATAAAAAAATAAAATAAAAAATGAAAAATAAAAAAATAAAATAAAAATAAAAAATGAAAATTGATAAATTTTTAAAAAGGAAATGGATTATGAATAATAATAAGAATGGTAGTTAATGTTGTTTTAAAGGGAAGAACAGCTAGGTCACCTGCCCCGAATAATGATAGACTAATAATAATAACAATAGACATTTTTGTATTTTTTTATTTATTTTTTGAGCGTATGGCTGTTAGTGCCGGGAGTGTCCGAGGACATATTCGGCTCGCCAGTGTTGTAGCTGCTTCGAGACGGACACCCAATGGGTGAGCTACAAGTACCGTTGGGGAGGAAAGTGGGAATGTAAGGACGAGGAGTTGGAAGGTAGCGGCTGTGGCCTATAGTTAGGGACCAACCCCGGCATTTACCTGGAAGGAAGATGGGAAACTACAGAAGACCATCTTCAAGGTTGCCGGCGGGGGGATTCGAACCTCCTCGCCTCCCGGATGTGAGCGACTGCCAGCAGTCATGCCGTAACGACCACGGCTAATTCACCCAGTGCAATAGACAATAATACTAGTAAATAATAATGATAACAATGGGAATTATCTGTTCCTCCCGTTTAAAGAACGGTTCTATCCCCCCCCCCCCCCCCTTGAGTAGCGCGTGATAATAAATCGTGTGCTGTAACCGGGATTCGAAACTGGATGGATTCCTTTCATCCTTCTTCCTCCCTGGAAGTCACGCAACTATACAAAAGACCATACTTACCGCGCTGAATCACTGCACCAACAAGAACTATCATGATCGCTTTAAAAAAAAATATCCTACAGTATTCTAATTTCTAGGTCAAATGAATAAACTCGCTAGTTTTTAATAAAAGAGGATATTAATACTCAAAGGTTTTCGTTGTGTGTTTTAAATATTAAATAGAAACTAATATTATTATTAATAATAATAAAAATATGTAATATCTGAAACTAGGTTAATGTTCCACTACGTCCCCTCTACCTGACAGCTCTGACTTCCCCTTCTCACGTTGTTGACCCTACTTTCCCCCTCCCTCTCCACTTGAGTATTTCCCCTCCTCCCGGCTCGACGTAGTACGGTACTCTGTAAGCGAGTTGCACCAACCAACTCGGCCAAGAACAGGACCGTTTGCCTGTACCTATCTACCAGTAAACTTACCAGGCTGGCAAGCAAGGGGGAGGGAGGACCCTGTCTTCTTCTAACACAGACAGGCACCAAAGAGGGGGGGGCAAAACGTCAACTGTTGAAGTTCCTAGGCGTTCAGTGTACCAAAGTACTCAGGAGAACACGGAAGGTTATATACCTAGTCTGTCACCCATTATTACTATTATTCCAAAACAAAATTTAAAAAATACGTCAATTTTTTGTGTGTGCGCGTGTGTATTTTGATGTTTAATTAAAAAAAAAATCAACATCAACAAAATAACAAAACAAAGTGTGAAACTCGTGTTCAAGTGAAAATTTATATTTTTCCGAATTCATTTTTTGGTAGCACATTGAAATTACAAAACAAAAAAATCTACGATTTTTGTGATTAAAAAAATAAAGAATCAGTGCAACTTTTTATTTAAAGAATATGCAGTGTGGATAAGAAAAACAAAACTACAAGGTTATGTGTCAAGCAAACAAAGTGGAACAGGACTACCCCAACCTATGGATTACTAAAAAAGTGTATCTTTGGCATCAATATTTTTATCCCTCAAATACTTGGAGGGGTTTGTATAAATCACCAAATTTACGCGAGTGATTTGACATCAAATATTTTTGAGTGCACACAACTTTCAATATATCCCAAAGTACATCAAAAAGACTGAAATAAAATCATCTAAACGAGTGTGATTATCATTGAAATCTTCTATTTCTCCCTAAAAAAATGTACATACAAATGAGGATAAAGTGAAAAACAGATTTAGAAGGCAGTGAATGTGTTATATCAAGACAGTGTTCGAGTTGTTTCAAGCAAAAAACATTGATAACTTAGTGATTCTACAAGATCGGCTACAATTCCAAATACAAAATTCTCTGGATTAGTACATGAAGATCCAACACCAAATTGGTACCGTGAGTTGATTTTTGAGCAACAAGCCATCACCACACACAATATTTGTTACCCCTTAAAACACAACCCCTTATCTCCCCACCCCCAACCAGAATATTAATATTACCACATTCATTCCAATGGAAAATTCTGATGTTATTCCCATACCAGAAACACCGCATTATATATTCCTATACTATTTCATCCATTTCTTTAAAAGTTAACTGAGATTTTCTTAACCCAAATATTCCTGTCCTGTTTTACAAAATAGCAACAAAAAAAACTATAGAACGGCTTAATCATCAATAATGGGAGGGATGCTGATAAAAGCAGGTGCTGCTTGTCATCCGCAGTGCCAACCAGGTAAACTAAAACTACTTCCTTTTATCCAACTTAATACAAAAAAATGCATAGTTCAATTTTTCAAAAATTTCTTAAAATAAAAGAAACGAGAGTGACTTAGTATATTATTATTATTTAAAATAAATCAAATTTGTGTGCATGGATTTAATGAAGGAAAAATAGGGAATCAAGTTTTGAATTATATTTTGCCTTCTCACAAACTCTCAAATGGCAAAGTCTTTTGATGTATTCATTTTTTTAAATTATGAAAAAAGTTTTTATTAATGGATACAACAAAATACTTCGTTGTAATCTTTTGTTATAATAAATAAATCTAAAAAAAATAGAAGTGCATTTTTTTGCTTAAGAAAAAATATTTTTAAAAAGAAATCGAGCTTCAGCTATTCTGTCCCTTACATTTCTTCAGTGTCTCCCTTTCAGAAAAAATTAATGTCTTCATGTGCTTTACTAAAGGGGATTTTCAAGAGAGAGAAAAAAAGTCATTCTCTACCTTATTAATATTCCAAACCAAACCTTATTCTCACATGACTCAACAAATTCCACTCCTTCTTCTGTCTGTATTGTCAAATTGGGTCAAGTTGGTACCAACTGTCTTCACTTCTCTGAATGATTCAACTATCAGACGTATGACCTCACTCTTACAAACACCTTGAGAGTGAATTCCTTTAAAACCACTTACATCATCCGGAAACATAGCGGTCTACCCAACATTATCAAATAAGTATTCCGTACAAGCTATTCTGAACTCTGTTTTAACTTACATAAATATCCACAATTTGATTCCTGATTTATCTGAAAAAGAAACAAAAATAGGCGTTCGTTAGGAAGCACATTTAATCTGTAGAATCGCCAAAATAACGAACACCCCGAGAGAACCATAAAATTTTAATTTGCAAGCATACCGTACATATCTGCTCATTTCTAGCATAGTAAATAGGAATGAACTTCTGAAATGGATAGGCTTACAAAAACTAGTAATAATAATAAAAATAATAATAGTAATAATATAAATAACGTCTGAGCAAAGCAGCTTCTTCAGTTTAGAATGATTATCAAATTATGTCACCCTTCAGTAATGTGAAACGATTAGGGATTCTACTTCTATGACATAAAAAATCACACTTCCATAATGAAAAAACCAGTTTCCACACAACATTTTGGGGCAGATAATCTTGATGTTTCGTTCCTTAAAACATAAATCACTACCTACAAAACTTTCAAAGGGATGCTTATAATTCATGCTACCACCTTATTACCGCATTGAAGTCTCCGCACCTTCCTATAGGCTACTTTGGTGTCTCAAAATCTCTTTACAAGACTAATTCAAGGGTTTATTCCCAAAATGGTATATCTCAATAAAATACAAATTTCCAAAAACAGATTACTTTTAAATCATATTTTGAATATAGGTGTTATAGTGATAGCAATCACGAGGCATACGAAAAATGAACAGACAGTTCGCATAATGGGTTTGAATCTTTAAATATATATATACTTAATGCATGAATTTTAATGTGAAAATGTATTATCATATCATTGAAATTGTTTATTTTCGTTAATTACATTATTTATGAAAATACGATCGCATGAAAACGAATATAGATTAAGAAATTTAGGAATGAAATTAAACCAATTATCGGGTCTCTTCTAAACAGGATAAAAAGCTATTTGGATATTTTAAGAACTAGTAGCAGGACAGATAAGCAATATGCTAATACGTTGAACTAAAAATAAAAGGAACAATGGATATACGCCTCTTCGGAAATAAACTCTTATTGTGCGTATGGAAATGCAAATATGTAAATAATTAAATATGGTAGCGAGATGTAGATACCATACACATTCTTGTATTGTAAGACGTAAGCAGGAAGATATGCGCAAATCTGGAGTAATGACCTACTTATCTAGTTCGTCTGGCAACCGTTGAATTCGTAAGGTGCGTTTCACATTTTATATATCGTAAATTCCTTCTCATATCTTAAAGAATTTAAGTTTAACTATTTTGTGTATTTACATAATAATTCATAGTAACAGTGTTGTCATTTGTTCGACAAATTCTTATGCGCAATAGCTGAAAATGATGACGAAGGCTGATGGCTGATTCGTTTGTTCTTGGTACGAGGTTTCACATTCAACATTTAAAAGAGGGGCGATGCTCGTAATCAGGTCAAATATGTCAAAACACATTTAAAAAATGAAATATGTATATTTATTTAGTCAAGATAACTATCAAGTATAATTTACTAGTACAGAAATTCTTATTGATTCCAAAAATATGACCACTTCTCGGTTTAATTTTCGTGGTAAAAATTATCTATCTTTAAGGATATTTTTCTTAGAATCGTAAGTTGTGTAATGGTTTCCTCCAAAGATTCTATTAATTAAAACAAACGCCCATCAATAGTTAATTTATTGGAACAAAATCAATATAAATAATGAAATCTTGATGAATTCATCTTCAGCATACAAATGCCTCTAATTTACTGTAAAGCTAATTATCAGAAAATTTTAACTAAAATAACATAAACTTAATCTAATGTATAATAAGAACTATTATATGACTCTAACTCGAAGCTAATAAACAGAAAATATAAACTCAAATAACATCAAATCAATCTAATCAGAGAATGACCAACCTTATAAGAGGATTAAAATTCATGACAGAGGCAGAAAATTTGTAGAATTCTGTTAACCATTGCCAAATTCAATTTCTTTTTCCGTATTATTGGAAACATTCAAATCAAGATAACTATAGTATTATTTTCAGAAACTTATTTAAATTAACTTGTGAAGTATTCCATTTTCCTTGGCAAACACAATTAGTTATCAGATTGTACAATTATAAATGAAACAAGTGTATTTTTTATGCAAAAGTAACGGATAAGAAACGATGCCTCACTTCGACCATTTTTGAACTGTAATTGTAACTTAGTATTTAAAAACATACTAAACCTTGGGCAGTGGCGTAACTACGGGGGGGGGGGGGGGGGTGATTAGAGGATCAATCCGAAACACAAAACTAAAACAAAAAACACAAAGAAATAAGCAAAAGCAGAGAACAAACATAAAATCAAAAACAAAAAACACAAAGCAAGGAGCTAAATTAAAAAACCAAAGCCAAAGCAGAAAACAAAACCAAAAAACACAAAGCAAAAAGCAAAAGCAGAACAAACACAAAATAAAAAACAAAAGACACAAAGCAAAAGCTAAATTCAAAAATCAAAGCAAAAGCAGAAAACAAACACAGAATCAAAACCAATAAACACAAAGCAAAAAGCAAAATTAAAAAAAAAACGCAGACAACAAACACAAAATTTGAAACAAAAAAGCAACATTGAAAAAAAGCAAAAACAGAAAACAAATACAAAACCAAAACCAAAAAACACAAAGCAAAAAGCAAAAGCAGAAAACAAACACAGAATCAAAACAAAACAAAATAAGCCAAAAGCACAATTGTAAAACACGAGGAAAGCATTAAACAAACCAAAAAAATCTAAAACAAACAAAGCAAAATTTTAAAAGAATAATTACAAAATAGCAAAAGCTGAAATCAATTACAAAGCAAAAACGCGTTCAGCTCAGAATTGGCTTTGTTCATTTCCCTCCAAAAGCAAATACTTGTTACACCACTGACCCTGGGGATTTCTATAAAATTTACTTATCAGAAAAAGAAAAGTTATCTATTTTTGTAGTTGTACAGAATGAAAGTGGATAAAAAATTAATTAATTAACAGATAGTTGCGGTGGTTTCAGTAAAGTTTAAAAATAAATATGGGAGATTTGAGTAAAACGACAAAGCAAGGGTAAAATTAGAAAATAGAATTTTAAAAATTAATTGAAAAAAAATGATTAGAAAGAATATGATTTACAATTTTTTTGCTTTTGCTGGTAAAAAAGAAAAAGAAGTTTTGTGGTTTCTTGGAAGTGTGCATAATAATAATAATATTTCGCAATATTGTTTCCTCCTTTATCGAGTTAACATTTCCTTAATTTTTCTGCAGTAGTTACGGGAAGAGTCTGTTATTCCCACATCGCCCATGTTTAAACATGAACATATTAAGCCACGTCATTAACTCATCAAATAATAAACACCTTAAAATGAATTCTTTACAGTTTTTAGCTTGTATCTGTTTCTATTCACCAAAGTAAAATCATTAATATACAGCTTATAGATACACAATTATAATTTATGTTAATTTTGGGAGGATACTTGGGAATATTTTAAGTGAAGTTTTGCACTTGGCAAACAACAGACACAACATGACAAACAAACCGTGAAAGTTTCAACTCTCTACCTGCGTTAGTTCTTGGGAAACTACTAGGTCAAATGTACCGAAATTTGTTTATATTTCAGAAAAATATAAATATCCATTGTAGATTATAAAGTCCCTGACTTGGCGGGAAAAATCCTATTTGCTATCACAACAAACTTTTTTTATGCTTCTGACTGGCTGAGTGGTGCCTGCCGTGCCTAAGGTTGCAGGATCGAATCATGGCGCTGTCAGTTGGCATTTGAGGGTACGTGAATGAGAGGGAACCATGTCAGTAGATTCATTGGCAGGTTAAAGATCCCCTTCAGAGCCAAATTCCGGCACCCCAGCGTCTCTAAAAGCCGCGGTAGTTAAAAGTGACGTAAACCCAATAACTTTATCTTTATGCTTTTGATGGGCCCTTTATTGTTATGACAGTGATACCGACGTATGAAATGGAGTTTCCTATAAATATAAATAAATTGATGGATTTCTACACTAAATGTTTTTGAAACTATAATTTTAAAAGTAATAGTGTGCAATTTTTATATGATAATGTCAAATAACAAGTGGACTGTACAATTACAATAGACCGATATAGAAAAGACAGGGGGCTGCGTGGCGCAGTCGGTAGAGGAGCTGAGGTTCTAACTGAAAGAGAGTGGGTTCGATCCCCACCCAAGTAGTGGATTTTAGAAACAAAACTACTACTTTCGGAAACGCATATAGCCCTAGGGTTCACTCAGCCTACACCAGAAATGAGTACCAGGGTAATCCTGGGAGCAAAGACAGCCGGGCGTGCAGCTGACATCTTCATCCCATCTAGTGCCGATGTCACGAAGAGTGGAAGGCTCTACCTTCCACTACTCCCAGGGCCTCCATGGCCTGTACGGAGTTGGCTTTGCTCTTGATATAGAAAAAGCATATATTTAATCCATCCCCTTCTCCATTTTGTATCTAAAATTCTGTCATTCACACATTCATTGTAAATCTCTACTTAGTATAAAACAAAGCCCCCGATTCTCGGATGTATCTGGTAGTCTCGAGAACCACGGGATCGATTTTGATGCGGTTTTCACCATTCTATATAGGATTTCTCGAGGAAGGTTTCTGTACAAAAACATTCATTTATGACCAAAGGAAGCCGAGCAGTAACGATTTCAGTGAATCGAGTCGAGGAAAACCTGTCGTCCGTGCGCATTTTAAGTTTACGCTGGGTAAACCGATAAAATATCTATACAGTATACTATGAGTGAAAGAATTGTTCAGCAAGAAAGCCCACGATATCATATCTCTATCTCTAATGTATCACCCACTATAATTGTTTTTACATTTTCATTTCTTCCAACAATCTCCATTCAGTGGAAATTTAAATTACTAGCTTCGGAGCCAGCCTTTCACCCCAGCTTCGACCAACATCAAACTGTTGAGTCGTGTCGAGTTGAGACTTCAGAGAAGAGTATATGTGTTTGAGTTTCGCTGTTCACCTCGGCTTTTCCGCATTGCGTCTGAGATCTGCCATCCGTGCCCCTTTTAAACTTACGCTGGGTAAAGCGTTAAATTATCTCTACAGACTACTATGAATGTAAGAATTGTTCAGCATGAAAAGTTCAACAAAATCTAGGACAGCACCTTTAATACATTTAATACATTGCCCACTATTATTTTTACGTTTTCATTTATTCCAACAATCACCATTTAGTGGAAATTTAAATTACTAGCTTCGGAGCCAGCCTTTCACCCCAGCTTCGACCAACATCAAACTGTCGAGTCGTGTCGAGTTGAGACTTCAGAGAAGAGTATACGTGTTTGGAGTTTCCCTGTTCACCTCGGCTTCTCTGAATTACGTCTGGGACCTGCCGTCCGTGCCCCTTTTAAGCTTACACTGGGTATAAAAGCGTTAAAGATACTGGGCGAAGACTAGTCTTTTTATAATTCTGGAAGCATTTTGCTGATCCCTCGGCGTAAGGGTGGATTATATAAAAAATTATTTCAGACAAAAGTTCTAGATAATTGTTAGAGAACTAGTGACCAATTTAAACGTTGTGATATTGTGCCTATTAAGAGACGTATGATTTATTTTCTCTCAAATCATTTAATCTTTTAAACTCTTTGATCTTGATTAATTAATATGTTTTAAACAGTTTATTAGAGATAGCCAATACGCATTATTACAAATAGATTGAATGTCATTTAGCTTGAAAACTGGAATTTTAGCTTCATTCACAGTCCTATATGATTACCATGATTGTTGTTGTTGTTGTTGTTGTTGTTGTTTTAAGGGGAGAAACATAGTGGTCATCTGCTCTTGGTAACAGTTAAAATAACTTGAGGTGGTTGCCTAAATAAAAAATACTCCTAGTGTTTAAAATAAATCTAAAATTAATAATTGTCATAATAAACAAAATATAGTTCGGAATTTAAACAATCCACAAATTAAAGACTAAACAAAAATACAATGTAGGCTATAGATATGAAATTGACTTTAATTTATTATTATTATTATTATTATTGGAAGACGTGGTGCTTTAATGGTCAAGCTGCTTCTCTTACCAAGCCGGACCGGGTTCGATTCCCGGCCAATGCAGCTGAGATTTTTGAAGTGAAATATCACGTCCTGAGGTTCGGATTCCACGTAAAATATAGGTCCTTGGCTAAAAATTACGACATTGACGTTCACGTTCAACGGCAAGCTTCATTCCCTTTCGTTAGATGATGATTATTTTTATTATTAATGTTAATATTATTATGCTTAACAATACAAATGGCTCATCAGACACTTTTTAAATAAACATATTATTACCATAACAAGGCAGCTAAGACACTGGATATTTGAAAGAAAGAAATTAGGTTTTAGGTGTGACAGTGCGTTGAAGTCACCAAATCAGTTTCCATATGAAAAGTGTTTCTAAATCAATATTTAAAGATTATTTTCTCCATCGCTCATGAGAGATTGATATTAAGAGAATAATGAAGACCATATTTGGATTAAATGGATTTAATTGGCTTAGTTCCGGAATAGCTTGTACTTGGAATATTCCGGCTGGATAGCGGAGAGAGAGAGATCTCCACTCCCCCCTCCTTTAACCCCTCTCTCCCCCTCAACTCCTACTCCTCCTACTGGGCCACAACACAACCCCGTCTTGACCTACTTGTGCAAGCACTATGTTGTATATAGACCTGCTTCGTCTCCCCCACTCCTTGCTTGCTACCATCCTACTTCACCACAAAACTCACGACCAGGAAATCATCATCGCCTTAATGCATTCATGAGATATCTAACAAATAAAAACTTACGTAAAAAAAAAACCTCAAAATATGATAAATGTCTGCTCAGTTAGTTTACAAATCTAGAAAACTGATTGATTTACCAATGCGTGAAATCATTAAGTCTTAAAACAAAGACAGTGTTTTTTTTTCTTTTGTAAATTTATACATCATATTACATAATCACTTTTTGGTCAATTTTTGAACCCCCTTACCCCCCTCCTTCCCCCCTCAAATAGCAATACCTAATATTTCTGATTTCGTCACAATTTATCCGTATACATAAATAAAACAAGTGAAAAATGTATTAAATTTACGAAAGACACTTGTTTGACATTTTTAAATCAATTGGAATAAAGTACAGGGATAGGAGGGTGATATACAATCTATACAGAAACCAGACAGCAGTCATTCGAGCTGAAGGATATGAGAGAGAAGCTGGTATTCAGAAAGGTGTAAGGCAAGGCTGCAACTTATCACCCATACTTTTCAATCTTTACATTGAACAAGCAATGAAGGAAATTGGAGAAAAATTTCAAGTGGGAGTGAAGATTCAAGGAGAAATAATTTCAACTCTGAGATTTGCTGATGACATCGTCATCTTGGCCGACAAGCCTGAGGATTTGAATGAGTTTTTGAATGGTATGGACTCCGTCTTACGGAAGGACTTCATGATGAAAATTAATAAATGTAAAACAAAAATACTGGAATGCAGCCGAAATAAATCAGAAACCTCTATGGAGATCAAATTGGCAGGTGAAAAGCTGAAGGAAGTAGGAGACTTCTGATACTTAGGAAGCAGAATAACCAGTGATGGACGAAGCAAAGAGGATGTAAACAGTAGGTTGGCTCAGGCAAGGAAAGCCTTTCTACAAAAAAGGAATCTGTTGACATCGAATATAGATTTAGGTATTAGGAAGTCATTTTTGAAAGCCTTTGTCTGGAGCGTGGCGCTCTATGGAAGTGAAACTTGGACTATTGGTGCAGCAGAAAAGAGGGGAATTGAGGCATTTGAAATGTGGTGTTACAGGAGAATGATGAAGATCAGATGGGTAGATAGGGTTACAAACGAAGAGGTATTAAGGCGAGTGGGAGAGGAGAGATGTTTCTGGCGACTGCTAATGAAGAGAAGAGATAGGTTGGTAGGACACATACTAAGACACCCAGGAATAGCAAGCTTAGTTATGGAAGGAAGGGTCGAGGACAAGAACTGTAGGGGTAGACCAAGGTTAGAATATGTTAAACAGATTGCCTCGGATGTAGGGTGTGGTAGCTATGTAGAGATGAAACGATTAGCTCAGGACAGGGACGCATGGAGAGCTGCATCAAACCAGTCAAAAGACTGACGACTCGAACAACAACAATTCTATAATGTTACATTATTTATTATTGTAACATGCTTTAAACCCTTCAATGGGGTGTTCATCAGCTTTGCTCTAACTTACTATAGGCTACACTAAATAGGGCGTATAACGAAAAAAACATTATAGCAAATAAAAAACTTAAACTTTAAGAATAACTATTTTGAATTTATAATTCTAATAAAACTGGACTTGATCATTTATGAAAGATGTTATTCACGTATTAAACAGAAAATACGGGGGCAATTTGTATGAAAATATACTGTACTAAATACAATATAAATAACAGATTCGATTGACTTTAAACGAAGACCATGGAAATTCAAGATATTAATATTTAAATAATAATATTTTGGAAACAAATTACAAACAAAACATTTATGATTTTTTTTCATAATGTTCTTATTGGTGTATTTTTTTCTTTCTGTTTTTAGTAAATTTGACATTTTCACGGATTTGTTTTAGGTACTTGGCTTAAAAGTTGAAACAGTCCAATCTCATGATTTAATAAAAGATTGACAGGGTTTTTACTGAGCAACTTTTTTGTGCTTTATTTACATTGTTCTTATCATCTACTGTAGGCTATATTTAGCTAACAACATATCTCATCTTTGTATTAAGGCAATGATATACACAATACACATACACCCTGTATTATTTAAGGCATGCAGATTACTGTATTTTCTTTCCCGACCCTCCATCCTCATCTTCATCTTCTTGGCATGTACATCACTGGTCAAAAAGTCATACAGTATTTGGTGCTTAGCTATTTCTCTTATATATTGTTAAAGGTAACGTGATATCATGAGTAATCTTTAATTCACCATCGACAAATTATTAATAGTGATAACAGTTTATCTATAAAAATTATTAATTATATATATTTTTATTACTTCTACTAAAGTTTTGAAAATATAACTTACCAGATGAAAAAATCATGTTTCAAAATTTTACTCTTATTTTGTTAAATTAACTGGAATTAATACTATGGGATAGCCTCCGTGGCTTAGGCGGCAGCACGCCAGCCTCTCACCGCTGGGTCCGTGGTCCAAATCCCGGTCACTCCATGTGAGATCTGTGCTGGACAAAACGGAGGCAGACAGGTTTTTCTCCGGGTACTCCGGTTTTCCCTGTCAAAATTTCATTCCAGCAACACTCTCCACTAACATTTCATTTCATCTGGCATTCATTTAATCATTGCCCCAGAGGGGTGCGTCAGGCCTCGGCAGCCGGCACAGTCCATATCCTCGCCGCTAGATGGGGGCTTCATTCATTCCATTCCTGACCCGGTCGGAGACTGGAAGCAGGCTGTGGATTTCATTTCAATACTATGGGACAGGATTTCTAGTGTCTAAGATGTTAGTCACTATTTTGGTGAGTTTTTGGGTCGCAAGTTTTGAAAATGATATTAGTTTTTGCACATCAGCTTTCCTTCTCACATATTACGTCATTCAATTAAGTCTAAATCATAGACAAATAAACACCAGTAGTTCATTAAGATAACAAGTAATTTTGGTACAAAGTTTTTAAATTTGAACTTAGTTGGTATCCATTTCTTGTTCACTATGACGTAATGCCTAACATAAAGCGAACAACACAGGAATGATATCTTCAATTTGACACATCGCTTAATCCACGTTTCTGTGATATTTCTGGACATTCTTAATGGAGGCTCGAACAAGAGTCCACCATCATTTGCGTATCCACGGTACTGTTCTCCCGTGATTCTAATTTCTAAATTATCACAAAATCAACAATATCTTTAAATGAAAAGAACTAGAGCTGCTAGAACAAAATGGACAGCATTTTTGGAATCAGCAGTGCAAATCAGTTTTAAAATTCCACACACCACACAAATCCTTTCTTTTGGAATGGATTATTCTGACCTAGTTCCAAAGATATGCACGGAATTATAAAATCCTCCGCCAATCTGTTGAACTTTCTTGGTATATTTAAGATAATTTTTCTCAGGCATAGAAGAAATTCATATAATAGTTTGAACAAAAATACGAGTGTATATAGTCGTACTTTTTATTTACATTGTAATACAACGAAATCACTTTAAAATTAATGTTTACACTGTCACAAAATACAAACATAAAGGCTTCACTTCCGGAAAACATTTGATTTCATATTTGTTTTGATTTTTGCTTGATATCAGCGTGGACTTTTCTGTATATAAGAGATTTAGACTAAGCAATTATCCCCTTGTTATTACTTTGTGGTAATGTGTGTGCATGAATTTGTAATAATCTGTTATACATTATTTTTAAAACACACCATATTATAACTTCAGTTGGATTATCATTATTGTGTACTATGATACTTTGCATGAAGTTGTGAACTGTTTCTATGTGGGTTATATAAAGAATGACCTAACTACTGCATGTTTTAAGTGTATTGGATCCCATTTCCAAAATATGTTTCGATCTGTTTCCCTCCTGAATCATATTTTTTTTACAAAATATTCAATATCTCTGCAAGTATTTGAGATGTTTTTATTGAATTTTAGACCATTTGTATATATTTCATGGGCGTTTTTATAGCAGGAATGAGAAAAAAATGTAGGCCTATGGTATGTTTCGAATTTTTGAAGTTTCAAATGAGTTAAGCTTTTCTGCTTTCAAAAAAGACAACTCAATATCACTAAAAGTATTGTGGAAACAGGAAATTGTTTTCACACCTTATGAAAGAAGAGGTTGAACCAACATGAGATTAACAGGATTTTTTTTAAATTGTATTTTTCTTACTGTAACTCCTATAATCTTTAATTTAAATGGGACCATTGAGGTTCTTCCTCGATAATATATGAAGGCCTTATTTCAATAGTGGTACAACTACACTTTTAAAATGATCTGGTTGAAAATAACCTTCTCTCAGTTCGACGTCATCCAGCTGCTCCACAAATGCTGGACAGAGGAGCGCATGCGCAGAAACAATGAGCAGTGGTACTGATTCTGGTTGGTTGGTTCCTTAGTTTAGGGACTGCGACAACGCGGTCATGTAGCCCCGTGTACTTTGGGTGTGTGTAGAATCTGTCCGATAACCGGTGTAAATTGTGAAGGCTGTAGTTCCTACTTTCACTACCAAATGCTACGTTCCACGACACCTAGCTGTGAAGTTGGCTACTACTAGATGCCATAGCAAACAGCGCCAGGTGACGAACGTTGGAACTTAGGAGCATTAATCAAACCAAACCTACAAATTTTGCTTCACCAAAGTTTAGTTAGTGGAAATTCTTTAACATGACACTTATTTATTTATCGTATGGCTTTTAGTGCCGGGAGTGTCCGAGGACATGTTCGGCTCGCCTGAGTCTGTAGCTGCTTCCAGCGGACACCCATAGGGTGAGCTACAAGTTCCGTTCAATTTCAAGTAGTTCCAACTTTCGCTACCAGATATCAATGATACCTAGTGGTGAACGTTGGAACTTGAATAGAGCGTCCCGACGAAATCTAACCTAACAATTTAGCTTCACACATGTTTAGTCTGTGGAAGGATCTTTTACATGCCATAAATCTATGACATGGAACCGCAGGCCTTACTTCCCCTCCAAAGGAAGGCATACTGAAGGATTTTTAACGCTCTTAAAAATTCCGACGACTTAGGCCGGGTTTGAACCCGCTATCTTGGGCACAGCAGTTCAGCATGCTACCGACTACACCACCGAAGCCGCCTGCTACTGATTCTCATGGAGCCACTGAGATCATTAAAATATATTTCCCGTTTCTACGAGCTTGTGGAGGGAAATTATGGTTCAGATTTATATAGATCTACTGTATTTATGGATTATATGGATTTATAATTTTATCTTCCATAGTTTATTGAATTTGTAGTGGCTCAGCTGGCTAAAGTGCACCGTTAGGTCATGGGACCAAGCTCTCTGCTGACTCGGTAGACGCGTGGGTTCGAGCCCCACCGTCGGCCGTCCTTGATATGGTTTTCCGTGGTTTCCCAATTTCAACACCAGGCAAATGCTGGGACGGTACCTTCTGACAGGCCACGGCCGCTTCCTTCCACATCCTTGCCCAGTTTCATTCACCATCATTCATTTCATCTCTCATTAACTCCTCTCGTGAGGTTGGCGTCAGGAAGGGCATCCGGCCGTAAAAACCATCGCCACAAAGTCTTCCATCGCATCTCATCCCCGACCCCGTTGGAAAACGGGAATAATAAGGGGTAGACATACAATTGGCAGAGTCGGATATCGAACCCGGACCTCTGGGGTGAGCAGCCAAGAATGCTAGTCACAACACCATTGAATGTCCATGTGGATCTACAGTAGATTTATTTATCTGTGGGAACTATAACTCCCGAAATCAATGACTGAAGTAAAATTAAAACGGATGTCATTAGCAATTGAAATTGAGTTCATTAAAACATTTCCGTGTTACTAAAGTAAGACAGTGTACCGGTAGCCTACTCCCACTAATTGGCGAGAGACAGGCATCGCTGAGTAATCAACACTTGTAAGATTAACGCGAAATTAAACTACCGTTAAACTTAACTGATTTGCTGCAACAAGTTTGTTTCTGTGTTTTGAGGTGAAGAAACTGCTCCCGAGAATATTCTTGTTAATTCATTTTGTGCGCTTAGGAATTCTTGGCCATCAGTTAGTTGGTTAGTTACTGATTGTTGTTTTAAGGGGCGGAACAGTGAGGTCATCTGCCTTTCTCAACAACAGATTAAATTATACAAATTTCGAATATATATTTAAACTAGCAACCCCGGCTTCAGCCAGTACATTTACCAGGCGACTGCGCTCGGACGGCAGGTTCCAGACGCAATTCATAAAAGCTGAGGTGAACAGCGAATTCCTCTCGACACGACTCGACAGTTTGATGCTGACTGAAGTTAGTAATTTAAATTTCCACTGAATGGAGATTGTTGAAAGAAAAAAACGTAAAAACCCTTATAGTGGGCGATCTATTAAAGATAGAAACATGCTGTCCCGGACTATTTTGTAGAACTTTTCATGCTGAACCATTCTTACACTCATAGTATATAAATATTTTTAACGGTGTACCCAGCGTAAGCTTAAAATCTTCGATTCGATTCACTGAAATCGTTACCGCTCGGCTTCCTGTGGTCATAAATTAAGTTAATGTTTTTCTGCAGAAACCTTCCTCGAGAAATCCTTTACAGAATGGTGAAACCCGCATCAAAATCCATCCAGTGGTTCTGGAGATTACCCGTTAAATCCAAGAATCGGGGACTTGGCTTTATATTATGTAGAGATTTTAACGTGGAAGCCTAAATATTAAAAAAAGGCCTAAAACTAATAATACAAAACATAAGATAAAATAAAATAACGTTCCAGTTCCAGGGCCCTTGGTTGCTCTCCACGGGCCTGGATTGGAAAGGAAGCGGCCGTCGCCTCTCTTACCACCTGGCTACATATTGATAGCTTTAAGTGATACATTATGCCATTACAAATCTCGCCTTACTTTCCTGGTTTTTAAAGCGCTCCCTAGAGCACAATTACAAAACTGCGGTGGCACACAGAAGGTAACAGGCCATAATTATGTAAAATTACTGTCATCTTGTGCAGTTTGTGAGCGAGACACGGTAAGGCAATGTACCAACTGTGAAATGCTAAACGCTACAGTTGTATAATTATATCGTAGTCAGATAGTGAAATATGTCATTTCATGAAGATCCTAGGCACTTCATGAAAAGCCAGCATATGAAATGTTGTGAATACCGTCGACAACATTTGATAACGATACATAATATTAGGTGCCGAAACCCCGGGATAATTTTGATCTGACGCGTTATTTCATCGGTCCGATTTAGGCAGATGGCGTAAGAAATGAAAATGAAAGGAGAAAATAATAAGAAAGAGAGAGAATGAAATAAAAGAGAAAGAACGAAAGAATAAAGAGGAAAACAGAAAACAATAAAGAGAAAGAAAGTACAAGAAAGAATGAACAAAAAGAAAGTGAGAGAGAAGAAGAAGAATTGAATAAAGAACTAAAAAGGAAGAATGATAGAAAGAGATAATACGAGAGAAGGAAAAGAAAGAGGGAAGAATAGGAAGGAAAGAGAACAAAAACGAAAAAGATAGAATAAAAAAATATAGAAATTACGAATAAAGACAGTAAAAAGAGAGAATTAAAAATCGTTAAACCCGAATAAAGGATAGAAATACAGATTAAAAAAGAAAGAAAATAAAAGAATGAGGGAATAAATGAAACAGATAAAATAAAGGAAAAACGTAATTATAAAAGAAAGAAAAACAAAGAGATAATGAGAGAAGGAAAGAGTAACAAAGGAAAAGAAGAAGAAAGAGGGAAGTATAGAAATGAAAGATAACACAAAACAAAGAGATAAAACGATTAAAAAATTAAAAATATAGAAATTAAGAATAAAAACAATAAAACGTAAGAGTTAAGAAAAGAAAGAAAATAACGAAAGAACGGATAAAATGAATCATAAATAGAAATAGAGAATAAAAAGACCAAAGAAGAAAGTAAGTAAAAGAAGGTATAAAAAGAATGAGAGAGAGAGAATAAATAAGATCGAAAAAATAATGGGAATAAGAAGAGAAAAAGAAAGGAATGATACGAAAGAATGACAGAAGGAAATAATAAAAGAGGATGAAAGAGTAAATAAGGAAAGGAAGGAAAAAGAAAATGACGGAGAGAAAGATAAGGAAATGAAAAGGAATTAGTAAAAAAAAGAATAAGAATAAAAACAATAAAAATAAATAGTTAAGTTGTTGTTGTTGTTGTTAATGATTAATTTAGAGGCTTTGCGACATCGTGGTCGTGTAGCCCTGTGTACTTTGGCGTGTCGAATTTGTCTGATAACCTGTGTTATTGCGATTGCTGTATTAGTGTATGTATTTGTAATTCAGGTGAGGTTTGGGAAGGAGGCTGTCGTGGCCTTACGTTAGGAACTAACCTGGCATTTGTCTGGAGTAGAAGTGGGAAACCAAGGAAAACCACTTCCAGGATGGTTAGGGTAGCAATCGAACCCACTCGCCTCTTTTTAGTTTGACCTCAGACAAAAATTAAATATCTTGGCAGGGCCGGGAATCGACCTAGGCCTCCGTGGTGAATGCTAGATTCTACGTAACGAGATGGACGGAGAAAGAGTTAAGAATAAAAGGAAGTAGAAGGAACGAATAAAATAAGAGAGAGAGATAAGGAGCGCCACAAGGTTAGCCTGTTCTCTATGAATAAGTGAGGAAATCGATTGTGTGCTGAATCCAGGTAGCCTACTGTACCGTGAACCTGACATCCAAACTGCAAGGTCAAACATATGTTACATTACTGCAACAGGTCTTTTACCTCTATCACTGCAAGGACTTTCACTGGGATGGTAAAACACATATAGATGTCTCTAGTGAACTAGATGACCGACACTTGTTGCCATGGTAACCACGCTAATCACAGATAGGCGTTCTAACTTTCAATAATAGTTAGTAAGATGTTCTTATAGCAACATATAGATGTCTCTACTGAACTAGATGACCAACACTTGTTGCCATGGTAACCACGCTAATCACAGATAGGCGTTCTAACTTTCAATAATAGTTAGTAAGATGTTCTTATAGCAACATATAGATGTCTCTACTGAACTAGATGACCAACACTTGTTGCCATGGTAACCACGCTAATCATAGATAGACGCACTAACTTGCAATAATAGTAAGTAAGATGTTCTTATAGCAACATATAGATGTCTCTACTGAACTAGATGACCAACACTTGTTGCCATGGTAACCACGCTAATCATAGATAGACGCACTAACTTTCAATAATAGTAAGTAAGATGTTCTTATAGCAACATATAGATGTCTCTACTGAACTAGATGACTAACACTTGTTGCCAAGGTAACCACGCTAATCACAGATAGGCGTACTAACTTTCAATAATAGTGAGTAAGATGTTCTTATAGCAACATATAGATGGCTCTACTGAACTAGATGACCAACACTTGTTGCCATGGTAACCACGCTAATCACAGATAGGCGTACTAACTTTCAATAATAGTAAGTAAGATGTTCTTATAGCAACATATAGATGTCTCTACTGAACTAGATGACCAACACTTGTTGCCATGGTAACCACGCTAATCATAGATAGACGCACTAACTTTCAATAATAGTAAGTAAGATGTTCTTATAGCAACATATAGATGTTTCTACTGAACTAGATGACTAACACTTGTTGCCAAGGTAACCACGCTAATCACAGATAGGCGTACTAACTTTCAATAATAGTGAGTAAGATGTTCTTATAGCAACATATAGATGTCTCTACTGAACTAGATGACCAACACTTGTTGCCATGGTAACCACGCTAATCACAGATAGGCGTACTAACTTTCAATAATAGTAAGTAAGATGTTCTTATAGCAACATATAGATGTGTCTACTGAACTAGGTGACCAACACTTGTTGCCATGGTAACCACGCTAATCACAGATAGGCGTACTAACTTTCAATAATAGTAAGTAAGATGTTCTTATAGCAACATATAGATGTGTCTACTGAAATAGATGACCAACACTTGTTGCCATGGTAACCAAGCTAATCACAGATAGGCGTACTAACTATCAATAATAGTAAGTAAGATGTTCTTATAGCAACATATAGATGTCTCTACTGAACTAGATGACGAACACTTGTTGCCATGGTAACCACGCTAATCACAGATAGGCGCAGTAACTTTCAATAATAGTAAGTATGATGTTCTTATAGCAACATATAGATGTCTCTACTGAACTAGATGACCAACACTTGTTGCCATGGTAACCACGCTAATCACAGATAGGCGCACTAACTTTCAATAATAGTACCGTAAGTAAGATGTTCTTATAGCAACGTATAGATGTCTCTACTGAACTTTCGGAAAAACAATTCTTTGGTACTCTCTCCTCTTCCATCCTCATCATGTGACCACACCACTTTAACTTTGTTGTTTCTACCCTGTGCTGCAACTTCAAGATTCCTGTCCTCTTTCTTATCTCTTCATTTCTAACTCCATCTCTTCTGTTCTTGGAAATTTCATCTCCGCTGCTTGTATTCTACTCTCCTCTCTTTCAGTAGTAGCAAGAATGAAATCAAATGTAGAATTTTACAAGCCAAATTAGCATTTCACAGAAAGAAACGTTTATTCACTACAAATTCCATTAATCTTATAACCAGAAAAGGATTATTAAAAGCGTATGTTTGGAGCATTGCACTTTATGGTTGCGAAACGTGGACAATTGTAAAAGAAGAAAAAAGGAGGTTAAATTCTTTTGAACAATGGTGTTATAGAAGAATGCTAAAAATTAGCTGGACAGAAAAAAATAACTTAATGCTGAAGTATTTAAAAAGGTGGAGGAAAATTATACCTTATGGAAAACCATAAAGAGGAGGACTAGACTGATAGGACATATTTTGAGACACGATAGCCTGATGAAAACGGTATTGGAGGGAATGGTTGATGGGAAAATATGTCGAGGAAGATCACGCCTACAATATGTACAGCAAATCATGCCTGATGTAGGATGCAGAAACTATGAAGAGATGAAGAGGAAAGCTATAAATAGAGCCGACTGGAGAACTGCCGCAGACCATTCCATGGATTGAATACTTAAGAAGAAGAAGTTCCACAGTCAACGCTAAAAATACGTACAGTATGACAGGCGAGAATTCCCCTTTGTAAGCTAATCAGCTGATGACTTGCCGCGAAATTCACTGTGTGTTCACCTATTGAGTAAATGCCAAAGTCAAATGAGTCACTGTGCGTAATGAAGCAGAGAGAAAGACCTTGGGTGAAAGTTGTCTGCAGTATTCCGGTATCGTTTGTAAAGCTTATTCATACATTTCTCACACCAGTTGCATACATGGTCGACTCCACTTTGACTTACAATTCCGTGAACATTTATAACATTCTTTTGTATAAACTCATACGACACTCTTTCCATTTGCACCAATATAATTTGTAAGAATTGAATTATAGTCGTGACACACGCATTCTTTTTGGTAAGCCTTATTCATTGGTTCGCAGATTACATAAAATGATTATTACTTATTTCATACCTTTTCAGGGTGATACAGTGGTTCAAATGAATCTATTGGATATTTTCTGTTTCACATATGTATTTTAAGTGAACCTGTTTCCGCTTTTACGCTATCTTCATCACATTTACATGGATATAGCGGTTATAATATAAACAATAGACTAACGAAATTCAGCTTCAAAACAGCGATGAGGTTATAACATAAATAAGAGACTAACGAAATTCAGTTCCAAAGGGATTATAACAATAAACAATAGACTAGCGACACTTAGTTCCAAAAATAGGTTGTTTTAAATCTAATATCCAGGCTAGTAGTGATTTATAAGACTCTCATAATCAAGTAGTCCTTGATTATAAATTCAACATACCATCTCTTTTAATCTAGTTTCAAGTGAAATCCACTTGATTTACCGGCTTAAGGGATTTTCTTTTTTTTTTGGACGTCATCACAAGTGGTCTAACACAGGAAAACCGAGTTGAGTCCACTCATTATACAGATGTCGTTAACCTAGATCCTGTTAACAGATACAGTATTTCAAGATGTGGTCGGTACATCGGTAAGGTATGACATTAAAACCTCATTTACAATAATCTTCTTCAACATCTACATACGAGCAAGTCTTTCTTGTGTCACTGGGCCTAGCAGGACAACTTTCTCCGAGAAGACGGACTCCTTCGGGGACCAAGGAGGTGTGCCATTATTATTTTCGTTAATTCTCCCCTTTAGGGCATACGAATTGTGCACATTAGCTGGCATCATTATACTATGCATTTTCTGGGTTTATGGTAAAGGTACAGCTATGATTCTTGTAACATGTAAAAATCAGTAGGCTATATTCTGAGATGATTATGGCCATGAAATGCTACTTTGTGTGAAATGAGAACAAATTTTGGCACAGAAATGTTCAGAAAAAAATTGTATTAGTTACTTCAGGTACATAAGACACAAGTTAAATTCTTCTATTAACTTCTACTAAAATAAATACACTAAATTTAAAAAAATATAATAATTTTAACCCCAAATAAAAATAAAAAATAAAGATAAAGGTAAAAATCTTTTTCAAGCTAAATATATTAATTTATCATATCAAAATCGAGGAAATGTACCTCGACTTCAATTAAATATAAAAGACAAAAACGTTAACTTTAAAAAGGAAAGAAAAATATCTCTCCCCATAAATATAACAGAAAATACTATTATTATACATAAAATTCTTTCATATTCTGCCATAAAAATCAAAGCAAATCCTCCTCTACATTAATACCTGATACTAATTCACATTCTCCTTCAGCAACATCAACAGGAGTACGATTAGTCTCAGCTAAACAAGATGCAAATCAAGCCAATATTAAAGGAAAAGATAGTTAAATAAAAAATATAAAAGATTAAAAGATTTAAAATTAAAATAAAAATAAACTAGAAAATATAATAAACTGAAAATAATAAATAACAACACAAAATATAGAATATAAAATATATAAAATCGAAAATAGTAGAAAATAAAAATGGAAATAATATATAGAAAATTATTCTGGGAAATTCTTTCCAACATTACGATGCTTGTGGGAGAAAAGAGAGAACGCAGGGGAGGAAGATGGACAGCAGAGAGAAAGGTGCAACACTCTGAAAGAATGAAGGAAGTGAGGAGGAAGAGAAAGGAAGAAAGAACTATGAGAAGGAAATGAAATAATATTTGCGTGGTCCTTAGTTTTGGCCGGTTCGCATAATGTAGTGTAATGTAAATAGAAAATAAAATTATTACACATTCCTCAGTTGTTTAGCGATCAAATACTCTCAAATGTTGTTCACAAACTGTGAATGGATAATAACAGACGAGTAACCACTTTTTTAAATTATTATTGGGTTAGAATGTAAGAATAAAAAATTCAACCAACATTTTGATACCTACTTATTTTTATAAATTTAAAAAAATCTATGTTGGGAGGTCACGGCTGCTTGAGCTTTTAGCTCTGGCAGTAAACCATCTTAAATGTGCTTCATAAAAAGCGGGAGGTAGCACGCAGTTCGCTACTCCTGTGGAGGTCCGGGCACGGACACCAAGAGCCCGCCGATGAGCCAGCTTGGTGTTCCTAGGCGAAAACCCACACAAGACATGGCATAAACCTAGAAATATTGCTGAGTTTTAAGTGTATATGTGTTTAGAGTATCACTCTTCAATTCGGCTTTTCTGAATTGCGTCTGGGACCTGATGTCCATGCGCCTTAACCCTTTATGTCTCTATAGACAGTTTATGCTTTCGAAGATGCTGATAGTTGAATCTTTAAGCCTAATTTTGGAGAATTTTCATGCCAAAGCGCTAGTATTTCTAAAAACCAAATATTATTAACGTATCTAGTTGGATAAAATTTTAAAAAATTAAACTTAAAACGTTATTAATTAAAGTGAAAAATTAAATTTAAATACAGAAATAAAAAGCCTAAAAATAAAATTACAATAATAAAAGGAATATAAAAAATAAAATAATAAGCATAAATATAAAAGAATTATGAACATAATTGTAAAAATCAATTCGAAATTAATTAATTAATTATTTCAATAAAAATATCAAAATTAAATCTATAAGAACATAAATTGAAAATTTGGTGCTTTTCTCTTAAGCCGGTAAATCAAGAGGATTTCACTTTAAACCAGATTAAAAGACATATGTTGAATATATAATCAAGGACTACTTGCTTATGAGAGTCTTATAAATAACTACTAGACCGGATATTAGTTTTAAAACAACCTATTTTTGGAACTAAATGTTGTTAGTCTTTTGTTTATTGTTATAATCCCTTTGGAACTGAATTTCGTTAGTCTCTTATTTATGTTATAACCTCATCGCTGTTTTGATGCTGAATTTCTTAAGTCTATTGTTTATTGCTATAATCCCTTTGGAACCGAATTTCGTTAGTCTCTTATTTATGTTATAACCTCATCGCTGTTTTGATGCTGAATTTCTTAAGTCTATTGTTTATTGCTATAATCCCTTTGGAACTGAATTTCGTTAGTCTCTTATTTATGTTATACCCTCATCGCTGTTTTGATGCTGAATTTCTTAAGTCTATTGTTTATTGCTATAATCCCTTTGGAACCGAATTTCGTTAGTCTCTTATTTACGTTATACCCTCATCGCTGTTTTGATGCTGAATTTCTTAAGTCTATTGTTTATTGCTATAATCCCTTTGGAACCGAATTTCGTTAGTCTCTTATTTATGTTATACCCTCATCGCTGTTTTGATGCTGAATTTCTTAAGTCTATTGTTTATTGCTATAATCCCTTTGGAACTGAATTTCGTTAGTCTCTTATTTATGTTATACCCTCATCGCTGTTTTGATGCTGAATTTCGTTAGTCTATTGTTTATTGTTATAATCCCTTTGGAACCGAATTTCGTTAGTCTCTTATTTATGTTATACCCTCATCGCTGTTTTGATGCTGAATTTCGTTAGTCTATTGTTTATGTTATAATCCCTTTGGAACCGAATTTCGTTAGTGTCTTATTTATGTTATACCCTCATCGCTGTTTTGATGCTGAATTTCGTTAGTCTATTGTTTATTGTTATAATCCCTTTGGAACTGAATTTCGTTAGTGTCTTATTTATGTTATACCCTCATCGCTGTTTTGATGCTGAATTTCGTTAGTCTATTGTTTATGGTATAAACCCTTTGGAACTGAATTTCGTTAGACTCTTATTTATGTTTTAACCTCATCGTTGTTTTGATGCTGAATTTCGTTAGTCTATTGTTTATTGTTATAATCCCTTTGGAACTGAATTTCGTTAGTCTCTTATTTATGTTATAACCTCATCGCTGTTTTGATGCTGAATTTCGTTAGTCCATTGTTTATTGTTATAATCCCTTTGGAACTGAATTTCGTTAGTCTCTTATTTATGTTATAACCTCATCGCTGTTTTGATGCCGAATTTCTTTAGTCTATTGTTTATTGTTATAATCCCTTTGGAACTGAATTTCGTTAGTCTCTTATTTATGTTATAACCTCATCGCTGTTTTGATGCTGAATTTCGTTAGTCTATTGTTTATGTTATAACCACTGTATCCATGTAATTGTGTTGAAGATTGCGTAAAAGCCGAAACCAGTCCACTAAAAAAACATCTGTGAAACAGAATATATCCAATGGATTCTTTTGAACCTCTGTATCACCCAAAAAGGTATGGAATCATTAATAAAACAATTGAAAATTAAAAATAAATATATATAAACATTAAAATATATGCGATGAATAAGAAAGGCCTGGCCTCGAAGCCAAAGAGAGGAAGATTCTGAGAAAGATCTTGGGCCCGGTCAAGGAACGAGGAGAGTATAGAAGACGACACAACTATGAACTCTATCTATCTACATGTGGAGAAATTAACGGACACCATTCGCAAAAGGAGACTTTCCTTTTATGGTCATTTAACACGAATGAACTCCGGAAGATTGTCCAATCGAATCTGTGCCTACTTTGTGGGAAAGAAAACCAAAGGGATCTTGTTTACAGAGGTGGAAAAAGACCTAAAAGAACTGGGGATATCACATGAGGACATCTTGGAACGTGACTCTTTCAAGAAGAAACTTGGGGAGATACAGAGTTTTCAGCCAAAACCTACATTGAAAACCGGGAAGAAAGTGGACCGAAGGACGAAGGGAAGCTCACCGAAGAAGAATGCGCGAATACTGGGCCAATGTGAAAGAACGAGGGAAAAGGCAGTTGAAATAACGTGGTTCATAGACGACCGAAACGATAAAAAAAATAGAGAAACAAAAAAAAAAAACATTATTAATAATATTGGTACGTATTTAGGGGTGAGATTTAGTTCTATACATTGTTGCTTAAAATGTCGAAAATCATAAAAATAAAAAATTTCTTTCTCTATAATGGGTTAAGCTTACGCTGGTCGGGCTGCTAGTAATAATTATACTTACACGTGCACAGAGGAGAATATATATATAAAAAAAATAAACACAACCAGTTCTTTTGATTGCTTACCAAAATATAATCCTAAATTTAGTTTTAATTGTAATGAGCTGTATACACGCACTTGGCTGAACATTCAACGTCATATTCAGTGTCACATGTCTATTTTTTTAATCATTACGTGCCATCAGAAATAACACAATCATACAAGAGGAGATAATGATTAAAGTAAGACAAGAAATTATTCCACGACGTATATATATATCAAATGTAGTTTTAATTCATTATGCTCTGTCCTCTGTGGCAGTACGCGTGCGACTGGCGATAAAAACGCTGTATATGTCTGGCAGTGAGATTCAATTAGGGACTGAGGACAGACAGCATTGGGGCGGGACATGTGTTTGGGTTGGATCATTAAAGCAGGTCGTACATACAAAATGAAGATTAAAATAACAGGCATTAGTACTGTAAGTAGTCGGTGGTAATTGTACTTACAATAACAGTTCATAGAGACTGTAAGTGCACTAATTAATAAAAAATTACGCCAGAAATACTGTACGATAAACGGAAAAGATGTTTTCAACATTATGTTATAGTTTCCCACAACCATGCGTCTTATTAGTTGTTGTTTGAGTCTTCAGTCTTTTGAATGCTTTGTTGCAGCTCTCCAAATCTCCCTGTCATGAGCTAATCGTTTCATCTCTACATAGCTACCACACCTTAGAATCTGTATAACATATTCTAACCTTGGTCTACCCCTACAGATCCTATCCTTGACCTTTCCTCCCATTACTAACTTCACTATTACTGGGTGTCTTAGTATGTGTAGTACCAACCTATATCTTCTCTTCATTAGTAGCATTCGCCAGAAACATCTCTTCTCCCCCACTCGTCTTAATACCTCTTCATTTGTAACACTATCTACCCATCTGATCTTCACCATTCTCTTGTAACACCACATTCCCCTCTTTTCTGCTGCACCAACAGTCCAAGTTTCATTTCCATAGAGCATCACGCACTAGACAAAGGCTTTCAAAAATGACTTCCTAATACGTTGACAACGTATTACTTTTCTGTAGAATTGATTTACTTGCCTGAGCCAACCTACTTTTTATATCCTCTTTGCTTCGTCCATCACTGGTTATTTTGTTTCCTAAGTAACAGAAGTCTCCTACTTTCTTAAGCTTTTCATTTGCCAATTTGCCATCCATGGGGGTTTCTGATATCTTTCGGCTGTATTTATTGAATTGAAAACTGGTGATCGATGTAAAATAAATTCGGCATGTAATTAATACATTTATTTAGAGATTTATTTATATATTGATCAATCCAGCTATCGATTTATTTATTGTTTTTTATATAAGTAGAAGTAGCTACAGTGGCGTAGTTGATAGCATGGTGAACTGCTGTGTCCAAGATTGTTGGTTCAAACCCACGCCGAAGTCATCGGATTTTTTAAGAGCGTTAAACTTCTTCAGTATGACTTCCTTCGGTGGAGAAGTAAAGCCCGAGGGCCCATGTCATAGATTTATGGCATGTATCAGATCCTTACACTATCTAAACTTGTGTGAAGCTAAATTTCTAGGTTATATTTCGTTGAAACGGTCTATCAAAGTTCCAACGTTCACCACTAGGTGTCAGTGAAATCTGGTAGCGAAAGTTGGAACTACTTGAAATTGAGCGGAAATTGTAGCTCACCCCATGGGTGTCCGCATAGAAGCAGCTACAGCCTCTGGCGAGCCGAACATGTCCTCGGACATTCCCGGCACTAAAAGCCATACGATAAATAAAACTAGATTAAGTGTTAAATGTCTTGTCCCCGTAGTGCAGTCGTTTAATCGTGCGCACCATGACTGCGGGGGTAGCTGCAGCAGGTTCGGAGATTGTAAGTTCGAATCTCGGCTGTGACAGTTGCTATCATGAGGTGAGATTTTTTCCCCACACTCACTCCAGGCAAATGCCACGATAGTACCTTACTTCTAAGTCCCAGGGCACCTGTCCCTAATATACAGTTACACACATTACTAGAATCAACACAGACACACAGGTAATGAGACACGATCAACACACACTCAAATTTACGGGGCTGATTACCAAGATGTCCCAAGCCCAGAAATTGACTTTTAAGAACAACTGAAATGTCGTGATTTTGAGCTTATTGAAGCTTAGGCCCTAGTACTTGAGGTCCCACCTAGACGAGCAACTAACACTGTGTTCTGGACACCCCTGGGGCACTCAATGAGGCGTACGTCCTTATCTAGTAGCGTACGGTACTGAGCATGTCAATATGGTGAACAGTTACATTACTGTCAACACGATACTGCAGTACAACCACGTGCGTGACATTATTATTATTATTATTTATTTTAACCGAATTCTCCCAATAAATGGAAGATGTTAAGCAAATAGTCGCCTCCGTAGCGTAGCAGTCAGCATGGTTAGCTGCCGCCCCGGAGGTCCTGGGTTCGATTCCCGGCTCTGCCACAAAATTTGAAAAGTGGTACGAGGACTGGAACGGGGTCTACTCAGCCTCGGGTGGCCCAAATGAGTAGAGGGGGTTCGATTCCCCCCTCAGCCATCCTCGAAGTGGTTTTCCGTGGTTTCCCACTTCGTCTTCGGGAAAATGCCGGGATGGTACCTACTGTAAGGCCACGGCCGCCTCCTCCCCTCTTCCTTGCCTATCCATCCCGAATCTTCCCTTCCCATCCCTCACGAGGCCCCTGTTCGCTTTGCAGGTGAGGCCGCCTGGACGAAGTGCTGATCACACCTCCCCAGTTGTATCCACCCCGACCAGATGTTCCAAGCTCCAGGACACTGCCCATAGAGGCGGTAGTGGTGAGTTCCCTCGCTGAGTCCGTGGGAACCACCAACCTAGCGGGTAAATCGACTAAATAAAAGAAAAAAAGTTAAGCAAATAACTCAATCAATTTTTGTTGTTGATCCAACAGGCTTTCATTCATTCCGAGAAGTTGGTTGGTTCTTAAGTTTAGGGGCTGCGACAACGCGGTCATGTAGCCCCGTGTACTTTGGGTGTGTGTAGAATCTGTATGATAACCGGTGTTAATTGTGATGGCTGTATTAGTGTGTGTATCTGTTTTTTTTTAAATTCAAGTAATGACTGTAACTTTGAATTTTTCAAATAGTTCCTACTTTTGCTACCAAACGCCACCGTCAACAATTACTAGGCCTAGTTCAGAACTTAGCTACTAGACGCCACCGCAGTCTGCTCTTGGCAACGAACGTAGCAACCTAAGAGCGTTTTTTACATTCTTAACCTATACAATTGAGCTTCACACAGGTGTAATAAGTGGAAGGTTTTTTAACATGCCAAAAATCTATGACATGGGACCGCCGGCTTTACTTCCCCTCCGAAGGAAGGCTTACTGAGGGATTTTTAACGCTCTTAAAAAATCCGAATACTTCGGCCGGATTTGAACCCAGGATCTTGGGCATAGAAGCTCAGCATGCTACCGACTACGCCACCGAAGCCATCCATTCCGAGAAGACTTGTTTCTGAAATGTCTGTTGAACTCATGTTTGTGTTTTGATGTCATTTCGAAGTTCTTCTAGCCAAGGTGTTGAGTTCTTGAGTGAGGTCAAATAATCTATTACCCTTTTCGTCAATCGATTTTCTGGTAGTCTAGTGAGTCGACCAAAGAATTTCAGTCGTCTTTTCATAATAACAATTTCGATGTTTGAATACTGTTGTGTTCTTTTGATTGATTGTAGCCTGTAACCATCTTGGGTATATCTTGCTCCTAAGATTTTCTAAGTGATCTTCCTCTCTACTTTTTTGATTTCTTCAAGTTCAGAGTTTATTATTATTTATGGAGCAGAAATGTTTTAAACAAAACTAAGAAACTTATTTACAGTTCATTGGTACAAAGTATTTTGTTATATTGACGTTAAACAGACAGCAAGCAAACACATTTTTAGTAACAGAGATGGATTATTGGAGGAGGGCGGCAAGAAAATCAAGATTGAATAAAATTAGAAATACGAGAACCAGAGAAATTATGCAGTCGGCTTCGGTGGCGTAGTCGGTAGCATGCTGAGCTTCTATGCCCAAAATCGCGGGTTCAAACCCGGCTGAAGTCGTCGGATTTTTTAAGAGCGTTAAACATCCCTCAGTGTGCCTTCCTTTGGAGGGGAAGTAAAGCAGGCGGTCCCATGTCATAGATTTATGGCATGTAAAGGGACCTTCCACTAAAAAAAATTGTAGGTTAGGTTTGAAGTTCCAACGTTCGTCACCAGGCGCTGGCTGCAATATCATCTAGTAGTAGTCAAGTTCACAGCTAGGTGTCGTGGACGGTAGCATTATTGAATGCCAAACATTCCAGTTAATTATCTTGGAAAAGTATAGGATTAGTCTTATTTTTGTAGAATCCCAATATTTCACACTCGTATATAAATCGCCCTGTCTGCTTTTTTGGAGACAGCAATACTATCTATACGTAGAGCTGCCCTTGAAGAGGAAGAAGATGTATTTATCTAAAAAAGGCAATTTGTGGACTTATCTGGTTTCTGGAATGAACCCGTCAATTGTAATCGTGGGGCATGACACAAATCGCGAACTCAACCGAATGTAGGTGGCAGTAGGGTCGCGACAAAATGGTGGACGCCTTCATGATGAAGGCTACCGTATTGAATGATGTTGGCAATTCTAGGTGGATTCTCGTTGAAGGACAGGCAATTTTAGATGCCACACACATAATTATATGCGGGAAAGTACAAGAAACGGAAGATGTTATGAGACTTGAAACTTTATTGTACAAACTAGTAATTTGAAAGGGGTAGGCCTACCTCATCAGATTCTAAATGAAATTCGGTCACCAGTTGCCGAGAAAAAAATAATTTGTTCAGGAATATGTAATATGCGTATCGTCGGTACATTGCTTTACATACTTCAGTAAATAGATACCGTACATTTAAATTTGTAAGATATAGCCTAATACTGTTGAGGTCGATAAATCAAAGACTGTACAAGTTGGCTATAAAGATTTATCAATTTTTAATAAGCACAAGATTGAAAACTTCTGAGCTTCACAGATTTGAAGCAGCAATGGGGCAAGTTAAAGAAAGACAACCACATGAAGGCCTACGATAAAGCGACCCCTAAAAGTAATGTTTGGCACATGGGAAGAACAGCTGTCAAATCGACCTTGCTAATTCGCCTAGTTTGTAGTGCAGGGGAGAATGTAGGGTACTGGATATTGTAAGAAATTAATTAGTAATTATTAATACAACATTCTCCTTTGTAAAATACCTGCCGCATACGATCGCATGCTTCGAAATCGGCTTTGCGACGCGAAGTAATCGACTCCATTCCGTCTGAAAAGCTTTATTTTTCTGAAAGTAATGCATTGATATCGCAGTTGTTGAATTCGAAGAGCCCGTCGGAATTGAGCAATTATATTAGTCATCTTTTGGCCTTAATTATTATAAAAATAACTGAAGAATCGAGAGAAGAGCTCACCCATCAACTCAAGTCACATGTTATAGCATCTGTTTGTTTATGTTTCCATCACCCTTACGCTAGTTCCAGAAAACGGCAGCACCGTCGCTTGAGTTCGCGAATAAGCTCGGCTATGCTGCTGATTAGTTTTGATTGGGGAATGTGACCTGTGGTTTAAAATACGAATTATCCCAGCGTTTATCCGCGTAGTGTATTAAAACCATATAATCAGCCGAATCTTCTCGTGGTGAATTAACACGCACAGCTGTGGTGGTAAGTACATAGATGAGGCTTAATAGAGATGTTTGGAAGTACTCTAGTAAGATTGTGAAGGCTTCCCGGATCTCCCATCATTGTGGATATTGGAACAGGAGTGATTATTGAAAAGCATCTGTTCCGATCTACCGTTGAAGTCTCCAATCCATATTCACTCTATAAAGCCCTGTGAGATAGCCTCCGTGGCTTAGGCGGCAGCACGCCGGCCTCTCACCACTGGGTCTGTGGTTCAAATCCCGGTCACTCCATGTGAGATCTGTGCTGGACAAAACGGAGGCAGACGGGTTTTTCTCTGGGTACTCCGGTTTTCCCTGTCAAAATTTATTTCCAGCAACACCCTCCACTATCATTTCATTTCATCTGTCATTCATTTAATCATTGCCCCAGAGGGGTGCGTCAGGCCTCGGCAGCCGGCACAGTTCATATCCTCGCCGCTAGATGGGGGCTTCATTCATTCCATTCCTGACCCGGTCGGAGACTGGAAGCAGGCTGTGGATTTTCATTTCTTTGTAATGTTAGCGGACTCGGATAGCAAACGTGCGGATGCGGATAACATTTTGCTTATCCGTGCAGGGCTCTAACCATAGGTTCTTTAGCTTGATGAGACTTAATAATAATAATAATAATAATAATAATAATAATAATAATAATAATACGAATAAGAATAAAAAGAATGCTTTTACTTTTGTCGTATGGCCTCCTGAGAGGTACCGTCCCAGCATTTGCCTGGTGTTAAAAATGGGAAACCATGGAAAACCATTTCAAGGACAGCTGACGGTGGGGCTCGAACCCACGCGTCTACCGAGTCAGCAGAGAGCTTGGGCCAATGACCTAGCGCTGCGCTTTAGCGAGTGTAGCCAACGCAATCGGTATAATAATAATAATAATAATAATAATTTTAAAATCGGTTATCCTCCCAGTTCGGTATCACCCACGGACTCTGCGAGGGATCATTCCTCTACCGTCACAAGGATGGCACCTGCGAGCTGAAAACAGTTTGTGCGCAGATGCAACTGTTGATGGTCTATGATGCTGGTGAACCCTATACCACTAGCGGCAGGCAGGACTTGTTAATCATGCTGTGTGGAGATGTGGGCCACGCAGTCAGTAACACAGTTCCGCTGGCTGCCAGCCAACCACCAGAACCTACTTCAGCTTCCTGTAGCATCCGGTAAATACACCTTTCAACTGTGCAGCCTAGATTCTCAAGACTCGCTTCATCACAACACATGTCTTTGTTTACCTTTCTCAACCCAGAACATGGGGGCAAATCTATTGGCCAGCTCGAGGACCATGTGACACATGCTGCCGCATGGGGTGCTAGCATTACTGGGACGCCGCGCCGGTTAAACCGGCGTCGATTTTCATTTTTCGTTCTAAAATCATATTTTGATTTTGCGGCGCTATAAAGCTGAAACTTTGGTGCCCCTGAATATGTAAAAATATTAAGCACTTGCTTAAGATGACAGTTAAAACAGGGGATAGGCGAGGTGCTGCGCGGAGGGAGAGTAAGGATGGAACATTTTGTCCAACTACACCGCTCGGCGTTGGAGATACACGAAAAGTGATAAGGACCTTTCGAATAGAAAATTAAATTTTAAACCTCGTAGATGCCATCAAAAGTCTGCTATTTCTTAGCGTTCTCTTTTTATTTGAAATGGAAATATGAAAGTTTGAAGCCAAAGAGTGTAGTAACGTCACTAAAATGGTCGCCATCTTCAAATGGTGAAAATTATCGAAATCAAAAGTAGCCTATATGTTAACCAGGTAAATCAGCTACTCCCGTGTAAAATTTCATGTACATCGGACCAGTGGTTCTTGCGTGATTGAGTAATACATAGACACACACCATCTCACTTTTAGCCTACTTTTCACATTTCGCAAAAGTGAGGAAAAAGTAGACATGAGATCCGGCAAATGTGTGTGTGTCTGTCTGTCCTTCTGTCTGTCTGTCTGTCTGTGTGTCCCAGCCCCCCCACCCCTATCAACTCCTAAACGGCTGCAGCAATCGACAGAAAATTTGGTATGAGTAAAGATCTATACCTGAATATCTCACGGCCATATTTAAAAATTATGTCAGTGCTACCAACTGCTGAAAAATTGCAATTGAATTTTGATCTCCATGTTGGATATCTTGGAAGGTATCAATGGGAGCTATTTCAAAATTGGCACACGTTTAATTTCCAGGAGGCCATACATGGCAGTGTTGTCAAAATGATTATAAGCCTTCTGATAGGTCCAAATTTTAAATGCATATAACTTCTACACTATCAATTGGATTTCAACCAAATTTCGTATGTGCTATATGCATATAAACAGATATGGCTGAGCGTATTCTTAAGAGCCGCCAGGGCTGCCAACTGTTAATAAATGCTCTCAATTTGTTTTTATCCAAATACCCATATATCAGAAAGTATGCAAGCCGACAGTTTTAAACTATGCACACGTATAGTACCTGACATTCTATATTAATTTGGAGTAACTTATATACGTCAGTGCTACCAACATGATTCTAAGCCTGCTGAGAGGTCCAACTTTAAATACATGTAACTCCTATACTATCATTTGGATTTCAACAAAATTTCGTGTGTGCTATGTTTACCATAACAGATATGACTATGCCGATTCTTAAGAGTAACCAGGGCAGCCAACTGTTAATAAATACTGTCCTATTTTTGTTACCATAATATCAATATATCAGAAAATATGCAACCCAATAGCTCTAAACTTTGCACACGTATAGTACCTGGCATTCTAGATTAATTTGAAGTAACTAATATAGGCCTACGCCAGTGCTGCCAACTTGATTCTAAGCCTGCTGATAGGTCCAATTTTAAAATGCATGTAACTTCTATACTAACTAATGGATTTCATTCAAAATTGACACAACAATAGATCATATTATTTCAGATTATTTCTGACCAATGTCATTGTTGCCAACATGATTAAACGCGCACTGTTAGATCCAATGTTTAACTGCATGTAACGTCCATGCTATCCATTGGACTTCAACCAAATTTTGTATTCTGTACCTTAAGAGATGGAACTAAGAATATATTCAGTCACCAGGGCTGCCAACTGTAGTTCTCTATTAGGCTACATTATGCCAGGTATACAGTATTTCGAACTAATTAGAAATTTCGATATTACCAACTTAATTTCGTCATTATTCTAGATAGATCCATATAGATTAATCATTGGCATGAATCTTAAATTTTAAGAAAAGTAGGCTCTTGCGTTCGTCACGGAACTTCTCGTTATATATTAGTATAGATCAAATCTCGACATTTTATTGGGATATTAAATCTCAATATCATTTGGAATATTGAATGGCAAGATTGACAATATTGAAAACCAAATTTTAAACACCATTGATACTGATTCAATTTTGAAAGTCTTTGCCAAGCTCAAGGCAAGAAAAGTATGTTTTTAAAAGTTCGTTCATAAGAAGTCTTTTATTCCATTAGTCAATTTTTCATTTAATGTAAATACAAAACACAATAATTTATCTTAATTTGTAATAAACAATAAAATTATTACATCCCATTAATTACAAGACGGATACGTTTTTAAGAGAGGTGCGCCAAACCCCGATCTCGCATGTGCCAAAAAAAAAACCTTGAACCGGCCCTGGGCAAATCCCCGGACCGCTGCAGGGGTAGTGGACTATATAGCCCACTTCGTCCCATATAAGAAGCTCATCGTACTCACCTCTTTGTGGTGGGAAATGAGAGTTCCCTCAACATTTTCATCCCTTCCTTACTATGGTACAGAAAGATGGAGGAGGAGATAATGTTGAGGAAACTCTCAGTTCCCTTAACTAAGAAGCGATTACGATGCGCTTCCGTGATTAGCGTGGACAATAAAACCAACACGGATATCCGGTGGTTACCATGGCAACAAGTGTTGGTCATCTAGTTCAGTAGAGACATCTATATGTTGCTATAAGAACATCTTACTTACTATTATTGAAAGTTAGTACGCCTATCTGTGATTAGTGTGGTTACCATGGCAACAAGTGTTGGTCATCTAGTTCAGTAGAGACATCTAGGGTTGCTATAAGAACATCTCAATTACTATTATTGAAAATTAGTAGGCCTTCTCTGATTAGTGTGGTTACCATGGTAACAAGTATTGGTCATCTAGTTCAGTAGAGACATCTATACGTTGCTATAAGAACATCTTATTTACTATTATTGAAACCCGGCCGAAGTCGTCGGATATTTTAAGAGCGTTAAAAATCCCTCAGTATGCCTTCCTTCGGAGGGGAAGTAAAGCCGGCAGTCCCATGTCGTAGATTTATGGCATGAAAAAGAACCTTCCAGTAACTACACTTGTGGAAACTCAAATGTGTAGGTTAGTTTGATAACGGTATATTAGGTCCAACGTTCGCCGCTAGGTACTGACTGCGATAGCATTTAGTAGCCAAGTCCGCACCTAGGTGTCGTGAACGGAAGCATTTGGTAGCAAAAGTAGGAACTACTTGAAAAAAAATCGTCTGCAGTCCTTCTACCTGAATCACAGATAACACACACTAATAGAGCTATCACAATTAACACCGGTTATCAGACAAATTCTACACACACCCAAAGTACACGGGTCTACATGACCACGTTGTCACAGCCCTTAAACTAAGTAACCAACCAACCATCTATCGTCTCCGAGTGTCAATTTAAAATTTAAAAAATCAGCGGTACCAACATAAAGAAATTTAGTATCAACGAAAAATCCCTAAAAGTTACTAACTTCAAATTTCTTCGTCGAACGTGTTCTTTTAAGTGCACGAGTGATCTAGGCCTTAACGATGGTTACCAAGGTAACAAGGTCTCCAAATTGGGCCATTAGTCTACAATTCTTCTTATTCTTCGCGTGCCTGACCTTTTCGGACGCTGGCGATCAGCATGGCTATTCTGGCTTTATCTGTGGCAATTCGGAACAATTCTTCAGAGCTTTTGTTGAACCAGGTTTTAAGGTTGTCGGGCCAGGAAATTCTCCTACTGCCGGGCGATCTCTTTCCTACTAATTTTCCTTGTAGTATAAGTTGAAGCAGCTCATACCTTTTTTGATTCCTCATAATGTGACTAAGGTACTGTAGTTTACTGTACTTAATGATGTTGATCAGTTCTGGTCTTTTTCTCAACTCTGCCTAGAACTTGTTGATTTGAAACTTTTTTAAATCCATGATATTCTCAGTATTCTTCTGTAAAGCCATAGTTCAAAGGCTTCAAGTCTAACAGTGGTAGCCTTCGTAGGGGTCCATGTCTCCACACCATACAAGAGAACTGAAAACACATAGCACCTGAGGAGCCATAGTTTGGTGTTCATGGTAAGATCGTGGCTTTTGAAAATTGAGCTCATTGAGTTTTATACACTCCTCGACTTTCCAATGCGACATTTTATCTCGTGAGAACTGTCCCATGATTCGGTAATGATGGTACCCAGATATGGATATTGGGAAACTCGCACTATGCTTTTACCATTAATGTACACACTCATTCCTCTTATGTGGTATCCGGGGATAACGTACCACTTGATTTTCGAGGACATAACGTACCACCTATGCCGTTATCTACCTAAGAACGGTTTTCCCGTAATCCCCAAATATTTACGCTAGGACATAACGTACCACTTGATGTCTGACGGGCATTCCAGTTACAGGTTCATTACCACATAAACATCAGTGGCGATCGCACTGTGCGACTTTAAACATTTTGGTATTGTAACATGGAGTTGTGTACAACGAATGTGGGCACTTCGACGGGTGAAGTACGAATTGTACGTTGAAAGTTCAAGGAGAAAGAAGAAATATGTCAAGTATGATGAACGGCTTGACAGAATAATGAAGCGGTATGAAGAGAATGGAAACTTGAAATCTTGCTTGAGAGCTCTCTCATATTCGCAGAACTTGGAATGAAACTTCACATGGCGAACTTGCTATTCGCTAGGATATAAAACCCACGTAAAACATTTTAAAAATAAAAAATATAAAAAAGTAAAGAAAACGAAAAATGACCAGAGCTTAACCACAGCTGATTTTAAACACGCCAAAATGTTTATAAACAGTCCAAAGCCTGGATAAAGTGTGATGGGAATCCAAAAACGAATCATATTTTATATTAGTTTATGTTATTGCTCATGTATTTATCACCAGGATTGATTGAGCAATACCGAGGAAGTGGCCGTTCGGTTAGGGTTTCATGCATCCTAAATACTTCCCACTCTTTCAAGTGGTACGTTATGTCCTCTCCTAAATAGGTTAAGGTCATTAGCGACTCTTCGCAGGTAATCAGCCGGCCAAGTGGTAAGTTATGTCCTATAACCCTCTTATGTACGTCTTGCTAATTATCATAAATTTTGTTTTAATCTGAACCACATCAAATAATGTTCCCTCAATAATGATAATTATAATTTGTAGCGGAGGAACGTATATTCACTTCAGCTAGAATTGTATATTTCGTGCCTTATATAACTAATGAACTGAAAAGATACCATTGAGAGAATGCATAAGGAACCAAGCTACAGCAGTACAGATGGGAGAATCCCAGCAAAGCCGAAGGCTCTCAATATTTTCCACTTTTGAAGGATACAGACGTCACTATATTGTGGTTGGTATTTCCTGTTAAGCAAATCAAAGGATATTATTTGTAGCAGAAGAAGCCGTTACCGGATCCATCATACAACATGAAGCAAACATCGATTGCTTGCTTGCTATCGGCTCAATACAGAGTTATTCTTAGCATCTTGCTTGCATAAGAAACAGTGGCGAATGGGACAAACATCGGTATAGGGCGTTCTTATTCACTCAGCAATCAAGTATTCTCGGCACTGAAGATAATTATTTTATACAAGTGTCATAAGCAAATAAAATTGACCGTCTTTATACGGGGACACGTTAAACAAGAAGTTCCGTAACGAACTAAAGAGCCTACTTTTCTTAAAATTAAGATTCATGCCAATGATTAATCTACAGTATATGAACCTATCTAGAATAATGACGAAATTAAGTTGGTAATATCGAAATGTTAAATTAGTTAGATATATGCCTGGTATAATGTAGCCTAATAGAGCACTACAATTGGCAGCCCTGGTGACTGAATATATTCTTAGTTCCATCTCTTAATGTACAGAATACAGAATTTGGTTGACGTCCATTGGACGTTACATGCAGTTAGACATTGGATCTATCAGCATGCGTAAAAGCATGTTGGCAACAATGCCATGCGTGTGCTGGTCAGAAATAATCTGAAATATTATGATATCTTGTTGTGCCAATTTTGGATGAAATCCATTTGTTAGAATAGAAGTTACATGTATTTTAAAATTGGACTTATCAGCAGGCATAGAATCATGTTGGCAGCACTGACTTATATGAATTACTCCAAATTAATCTAAAATGTCAGGTACTATACGTGTGCATAATTTAAAGCTGTCGGCTTGCATAATTTCTGATATATTTGAATTTGGATAAAAATAGAGCAATTATTAACAGTTGGCAGCCCTGGTGGCTCTTAAGAATACGCTCACTCATATGTGTTTATGTACACATATTACATACAAAATTTGGTTGAAATCCAATTGATAGTGTAGAAGGTATATGCATTTAAAAATTGGACCTATCAGAAGGCTTAAAATTATTTTGGCACTGTTATATATGGCCTCATGGAAATTAAACTGAAATAGTATTATTTACATGTGTGCCAATTTTGGAATAGTTCTCATGCATACCTTCCAAGATATCCAACATGGAGCTCAAATTTCTAGTGCGTTTTTTCAGCAGTTGGTAGCACTGATATAATTTTCAAATATGGGCTTGAGATATTCCGGTATACATCTTTACTCATACTAAATTTGGCTCCGATTGCTGCAGCCGTTTACGAGTTGTTAGGGGGGGGGGGGTGACACACACACAGCCAGACAGACAGACGGACAGACAGACACACATTTTCCCGAATCGATCTCATAAGTCTACTTTTTGCTCATTTTTGCAAAATGTGAAAAGTAGGCTAAAAATTCACGAGAATAATGAATACAGAGGTGGCCTAATTATTATGCGAAAGTTGAATAGAACCAAATTATTTATTGTAAATTAAGATACAATGCATTACAATAGATGATTTCATTTGTGTCCGAGGCTCCGTTGCAGGATATTTCATGGTTGTATTTTGTCATACGTAGTCTATATTCACCAAATATGCTACAAGAGATCTTTTACGAAACAACATCGTATGCATATACACATTTTGGTAGGCTTTTGACTATAAGGCGTTTTTATTTTATTTTCTGTTAAACAACTGATACTAAAAGGCCAGTCTCTAAGAAATCAAAACGATGTGGTGATGGAACTTACTCTATCCCAAAATTAAATCTGTCATCGTTTCTTCTATTGTTACGAGTAGTGTACGGGATACGAATATATTGATGGAATTATTTCACTGCAAATCATCGACTGATTCCTCCCTATATTATTGTGCTAAGGTCCCATTCCAGTTTTGTACCGAAAATAAAGTCCCATTAACACCAACCTACACATATGGGGTACCTACAGGTTCAGCATAACCCAATGCGTAAGCGAAACGCACTCACATACTCTTTAAATGCCTCACAATCAAATAAATACCTTAAAACATGTATATTTACAATGAAATAATGAAAGAATGCAACACGGTAACCATGGTAACAGAATCTCCCAGGTCCATCTATTTCTGTAAGACGCAATGCAATTCCAATTATTACATTACTATGAAAGTTTCCAGATGGTTATAAGGTTATCACTGAACCAAATTAAGCTGTAAAATTCATCAATACATACAGTATAATGCGCTTAAGGGGGTCAAGGGGCACTCTAGATTTTTTTTTCACGCAATTTACACGTGTGAGTGTGGTACGAAAGATCTTTTTCACCAGACTATAAAGGGTCTCCGAAAACCACATTTAAAGACCCTTAAATTAACAGTGCTTGTGATATTCCCAGAAAACTAACTTCGCTCTGATATACCTATGAAGGAATGACAAACCCCTAACCACAGCACCAGTAGCTGAATTGATATAGTCTGATCATTCATAAAAAGGATAAATCAGTCATAGCATTCATGATTGAGATTTTGCTAAGTGTACTCTTTACAACTAGAATATTCGCGGGCGAAGCCGCGACGGGTAATGCTAGTAATTATTAATTTTATTCATTTCCATCCACGTTAGCTCAATTGGCGATCTGGTTAGGATGCCCCAAAAACACAATCTCTTAATCAGGATACAGGAAATCTATACATTGTTGAAGATTCTGAAAGCCAATTAACAATTTGGTTCTGTCTAGCTTCACCATAATAATTTGACTACCTGTGTACTTGAGATGTTATTATCCCCACATAGTATAAAACAAACTCCCCGATTCTTGGATATAACGGGTAATATTGAGAACTACTGGATGGATTTTGATGCAGTTTTCACCATTCTGTAAAGGATTTATCAAGGAAGGGTTCTGCAGAAAATCATTCATTTATGACCAAAGGAAGCCGAGCAATAACAATTTAAGTGAATCCAGTCAAAGGAAATCCTGCCGTCCATGCGGCTTTCACGCTTACGCTGGGTAAACCCTTAAAATATCTATATATTAAGAGCGTAAGAATTGTTCAGCATGAAAAGTTCTACAAAAACGTCCACGACAGCATATCTCTATCTTTAATACATCGCCCACTATAAGTGTTTTTACGTTTTTATTTCTTCCAGTCAGTGGAAATTTAAATTACTAGCTTCGGAGCGAGTTTAGAAGCGAGCCTATCACCCCAGTTTCGGCCAGCATCCAACTGTCGAGTCGTGTTGTGTTAAGACTTCAGAGAAGAGTAGGCCTGTATGTGTTTGGAGTTTCAGTGTTCACCTGAATTGCGCCGTCCGTGCGCCTTTTAAGCTTACGCTGGGTAAGCCATTAAAGACGCCGGGTGAAACCGGGGTGGGTTGCTAGTTTTTACATAAATAGTGATTGGCATTCTGGGTACGATTACAAAGAAATTCAATTCAGGTCTTGTGGGTTAGAACGGGGTACACTCAGCTATTCTGGATGTGGTCTTTTGTAGATTTCCCCACTTCTACTTCAGGGGAATGCTGGGATGGTTGCCAACTTAAGGCCAAAGTGGCCTCCTCCATCCCAATCCTTACCTGATTTACAAACACACACAGCAATACCTCACTCAAGTACACGGTGCTAAATGATCACGATATCCATGCCCGTCAAATGAAACAATAGCTATAACATTTTATATGGGATTAGGGTTTTTTGGTTGGTTCTTAAGTTTAGGGGCTGCGACAACGCGGTCATGTAGCCCCGTGTACTTTGGGTGTGTGTAGAATCTGTCTGATAACCGGTGTTATTTGTGATGACTGTAATAGTGTGTGTTATCTGTTTTTTAATTTAAGTACTGCAACTTAGATGTTTTCATATATTTCCTAATTTTGCCGCCAAGCGCCACCGTCAGCGACTACTAGGCCAAGTTCAGAACTTAGTTATTAGACGCCACCGCAGTCGGCTCTTGGCAACGAACGTAGAACCTAAGAGCGTTGTTTACATTCTTAACCTATCCGATTTAGCTTCACACAGGTGCAATTAGTGAAGGATCTTTAACATGCCATAAATCTATGACATGGGTCCGCCGGCTTTACTTCCCCTCCGAAGAATGGCATACTGAGGAATTTTTAACGCTCTTAAAACATCCGACGGCTTCGGACGGGTTTGAACCCGCTATCTTGGGCATAGAAGCTCAGCATGCTACCGACTACGCCACCGAAGCCGCTTATATGGGATTAAGATCGGATGATTTAGTGGGCCAGATGACATTCGTCAAGGTGTCTGTGTGTTTCTGTCACGTAGCCTACTCATCTTCTGTGACTGTGTGATGACCTAGAAGTTGCCTCCCTTTGCATTATGACCAACGGGTAATGAAAGCTGGTAATATTGAGTTATCTGTTTGTCACGAACGATGAAGTAGGGCATTGTGGGTGGGACACTGGTTCTGACCTACGCTAGAACATTATAATATTGTAGAACTGGTCTGAAAGGAGCACACTCCTTAATATAGACTCTTAGACCAACCTCACATTGTGGTAACATTCAAATCTGGTTTATGTGCGTTATTCCAGCTGCTTCCTCAGTATCCACCTTTTGTAGTCTCCACGGACTACAATACTTCATTATCTCTTTGCCTTCTTTTTGAACCTAAACCACGAGATTTAATTCTGCTTTGAGGGTTTAAACTTACGGTCTCGTGAGGCAAAACTGAGAAGAGATGGGTCGATTCCCATTCTAGATGTGTCCTAGAAGAGGTTTGCCATGGTTTCCCACTTCTACTCCTGGAATATGCAAGGGTTTTTTATTATCCATCTATCTATCTATCTATCTATCTATCTATCTATCTATCTATCTATGTATCTTTCTATCTATGTATCTTTCTTTCTTTCTTTCTTTCTTTCTTTCCTTCTTTCTTTCGTTCATTCTTTACATCTCTCTGTCTCTCTCTTTCTTTCTTTCTTTCTCTCTATCTCTCTCTTTCTTTCTTTCTTTCTTTCTTTCTCTCTATCTATCTGTCTATCTCTTTTTCTTTCTTTCTTTCTTTCTTTCTTTCTTTCTTTACATCTCTCTTTCTCTCTTTCTTTTTTTACATCTCTCTTTCTTTCTTTCTTTCTTTCTTTCTTTCTTTACATCTCTCTTTCTCTCTATCTCTCTGTCTATCTCTCTTTCTCTCTTTCTTTCTTTCTTTCTCTCTCTCTCTTTCTTTCTTTCTATCTTTCTTTCTTTCTTTCTTTCTTTACATCTCTCTTTCTCTCTATCTCTTTCTCTTACTTTTTACATCTTTCTTTCTTTCTTTCTTTCTTTATTTATTTACACCTCTCTTTCTCTCTGTCTATCTCTCTTTCTCTCTTTCTTTCTTTCTTTCTCTCCATCTCTCTCTTTCTTTCTTTCTTTCTTTACATCTCTCTTTCTCTCTATCTATCTATCTCTTTCTTTCATTCCTTACATCTCTCTGTCTCTCTCTCAATCTCTTTCTTTCTTTCTCTCTCTTTCTTTCTTTCTTTCTTTCTTTCTTTACATCTCTCTTTCTCTCTGTCTATCTCTCGTTCTTTCTTTCTTTCTTTCTTTCTTTCTTTCTTTCTTTCTCTCTATCTCTCTTCCTCTCTATCTCTCTCTCTCTCTTTCTTTCTTTCTTTCTTTCTTTACATCTTTCTATCTCTCTCTCACTCTTCCTTTCTTTCTTTCTTTCTTTCTTTCTTTACATCTCTCTCTCTCTTTCTTTACATCTTTCTTTCTTTCTTTCTTTTTTGTATCGCTCCAGCCAGATTTTATTAGGGACACACACACACACACACACACACGCGCGCGGACAAAAGGTGATCTCATAAGCCTATTTATCTTTTTTCATAAATGAAAATAGGCTAAAATTGAGCGAGATATTTGAGATCAATATCTGTCATTTTTAACGAGATGTCGTCCACCTCCTGTTTAACAATACTGTACAGTACAATAGATGTTTATTGTCTGACAGAGCCTCCTCCATGACGCGTTAGTGACGTCACTGAGCACGAGTAGGTTTGTAGTTCAGTAGGCTTTGCACCGTACGACTGCCTGCTCGACCATGTCCAACAACCACAACAATACACGTTACGAGAGGCACAGCCTTCTAAATCAAAATCATGTCAAGCAGAAATGAGTACATTATAAGGCTTTGATACCACGCGTGCATTTGAAGAGCTGGATGTTGGTTGGTTCTTAAGTTTAGGGGCTGCGACATCGCGGTCATGTAGCCCCGTGTACTTTGGGTGTGTGTAGAATCTGTCTGATAACCAGTGTTAATTGTGATGACTGTATTAGTGTGTGTTATCTGTTTTTTAAATTCAAATAAGGACTGCAGACTTATGAATTTTTCAAATAGTTCCTACTTTTGCCGCCAAACGCCACTGTCGACGACTACTAGTTCAGAACTTAGCCACTAGACGCCACCGCAGTCGGCTCTTGGCAATGAACGTAGAAACTTAAGAGCGTTGTTTACATTCTTAACCTATCCAATTTAGCTTCACACAGGTGCAATTAGTGGAAGGTTCTTTAACATGCCATAAATCTATGACATGGGACCGCCGGCTTTACTTCCCCTCCGAAGGAAGGCATACTGAAGGATTTTAACGCTCTTAAAAAATCCGACGACCTCGGCCGGATTTGAACCCGCGTTCTTGGGCATAGAAGCTCAGCATGCTACCGACTACGCCACCGAAGCCACCTTTGGTTGGTTGGTTCCTCAGTTTAGGGGCTGCGGCAACTCGGTCATGATTGTAGCCCCGTGTACTTTGGGTGTTAATTGTGATGGCTGTATTAGTGTGTGATATCTGTAATGTAATTCAGGTAAAGACTGCAGGCGATCACTTTCAAGTTTTATTTTATTTATCGTATGGCTTTTATGCCGGGAGTGTCCGAGGACATGTTCGGCTCGCCAGAGGCTGTTGCTGCTTCTAGCGGACACCCATAGGGTGAATTACAAGTTCCGTTCAATTTCAAGTAGACCCAAATGTCGCTACCAGATTTCAATCATGCCTAGTGGTGAAAGTTGGAACTTTGATAGAGCGTTCCAACGAAATCTAACCCAGAAAGTTAGCTTCACACAAGTTTAGTCTGTGGAAGGATCTTTTACATGTCATAAATCTATGACAAGCGACCGCCGGCATTACTTCTCCTCCGAAGGAAAGCATACTGAAGGATTTTAACGCTCTTAAAAAATCCGACGACTTCGGCCGGGTTTGAACCCGCTATCTTTGGCACAGCAGCTCATCATGACACAACTACGCCACCAAAGCACTTTCAATTAGTTCCTACTTTTGCTACCAAATGCTACCGTTAACGACACCTATCTGTGAACTTGGCTACTAGATGCCACCGCAACCAGGACCTGGCGACGAACGTTGGAACTTAATAGAGCGTTAATCAAATCTAACTTACAAATTAAGTGGCGGGTTCTTTTACATGCCATAAATCTATGACATGGGACCGCCGGCTTTACTTCCCCTCCGAAGGAAGGCATACTGAGGGATTTTCAACGCTCTTAAAATATCCGACGACTTCAGCTGGGTTTGAACCCACGATCGTGGGCATAGAAGCTCAGCATGCTATCAACTACGCCACCGAAGCCGCACGAGCTGGATGTTGATAAATCATTTGAGAGACTTTATGACATCGTGGTCATGTAGCCCCGTGTACTTGGGTGTGTATAGAATTTGTGTGATAACCTGTGTCACTGTGTTGTCTGTACTAGTGTGTGTACTTGTAATTTAGGTAGGATGATGGTAGGAAACCCCCTTGGCCTGAAGTTAGGTACCATTGGATTAAATATTATATACGGCGACATTACAAAACTACACTCTGATATAGCAAAAAAATAAAGATAAACATTAATTCTAGTATTGCAGGGTGGATCAGGGCAAATTTCAGGGGTTTTTGAATGAACTATTTGTAGGACGAGCATCGGAAGGAAATCATATTAATGTCCTGTGGACTAACTTTATGAAAATGTTAAATAGTGCAATTGATAAATTTGTCCCATTGAAATTACTGAAAGGAAAACATATCCTGAGTATTACACACGAGAAATCAGGAGTCTAAAACGGAAAATTAGGAAAATATACAATAATAGATAAGACACCGAGAAGTATTAAGTTGAAATTTAAGTCTTTATCAAGAGAGCTCGTCTTGAAAAAAAAAACTGCTCATGACAAATATATGGGCCAGATACCGAATCTGACGGGACATATTTTATTTTGGTAGAGATTACATTTCTTTCGTGATAAGTTTGTAAAAAATGATTTTAATTGACAGCCCTAGGTCCATCTGAATAGCCCGATACACTCGTTTGAACATCCTTCTAGGTCTAGTTTTTTATACAGATGAGTTATCAGTGAGGTAACCGTCCCTCGTTTGTTTTCAGTACTTGGTACAAATTCCTACGCGTCAAGATAGTGCTTGCTCCCTGTAGCGCGTCTCTGGAATCAATAATCATTTTCTACTGTAAGAGAAATAAACCACAATATCTGTTACTTGCCACATAGTCAAATATTATCCCTAAATAATGGCATAAAAATCATGGTGCGATATTGAACATATTTTTTTATAAAGCTTGGTGAAACTGAAAACATCACACAAAATAAACGAATATTTCACGTCACATGTTTAATTGCATAAAAATATATATGTCCAATCAATTAAAATATAATTATACCAGCAGCATAGAGCATTCCTGAAAGATTACATTCCACATTCTTTCACAGGAAAAATATAATCGGAACACTCACAAAACTATGATGACACTTGACAGCTAAACCACGAATGGAATTGAATCCTTCAGGTATGCCCGTTTAGTTCATTGCGAACGTCTCGATGACAGAAGAATAATCAGAATAATCATTAGTCATTAACTTAAGTGATTAACTTAAGTGTTCGTCTGGTAGCGTTGAGAACTTCCATGCCTATAAGGTGTACTAATTCTACCGAATGCTATCACTTCCCTTAATTTCACTTAAAATTTCACTACAAAACATCATAACGATTGGCATATTTAAACATATAAGTCAACTTTTAAATCCGTCGCCATGATGGCTTATTTCGTGTTCATTTGTTATTAACATACTGCCAACATTGACAATCAACACTTCCTAAATGGAGATCGTTGCCTAATGCAGTTGTCTACCAGGAAAGTGATTTAATAACAGACACGATGAGAAGAAAGAGAATTGTCTTTATCTGTCATCTATCGAGATTGCATGACAATGAGCTACTAAATCGACTATTTAATTACTTTTGGAAACATAAAACAAAAAATTATTGGTTCAAAGAAGTTCAACATGATTTAGATGAGTTGAATATTTTACAATAAAACAAATTACAAATAGAGAAGACAAAAGTATTGTGTAGAACAAACATACAAGACTTACAATAAAATTTAATCAACGAATGCTCCAATGTGGGCGTAAACTATTTAAATAAATAACTAACTAAATAAATAAATGATTGAATAAATAAGTAAATAAATAAATAAACAAATAAATAAATAAATAAGTAATTAAATAAATAAATAAATAAATAAATGATTGAATAAATAAGTAAATAAATATATAAGTAAATAAACAAAAAATAAATAAGTAAATAAATAAGTAAATAAATAAATGAATAAATAAATAAGTAAATAAATAAATAATTAAATAAGTAAATAAACAAATAAATAAATGATAGAATAAATAAATAAATTAGTAAATAAATAAGTAAATAAATAAATAAATAAATAAATAAATGATTGAATAAATAAGTAAATAAATAAATAAACAAATAAATAAATAAATAACTAAATAAGAAAATAAATAAGTAAATAAATAAATAAAAAAATAAAAAAATGATTGAATAAATAAGTAAATAAATATATAAGTAAATAAACAAAAAATAAATAAGTAAATAAATAAGTAAATAAATAAATGAATAAATAAATAAGTAAATAAATAAATAAATAATTAAATAAGTAAATAAACAAATAAATAAATGATTGAATAAATAAATAAATTAGTAAATAAACAAATTAATGAACAAATAAATTAATAAGTAAATAAATAAATACATGAGTAAATAAATAATCAAATAAATAAATAAAATGTATTTTGACTAATTTTAGTACTTAAGAAAATTTTAACGTAGGATGACGTCTGATTCAGCGTTACTTTCAATTGTGTTAGTTATTGTTGTTTTAAGGGGCGGAGCAGCGAGGTCATCTGCCCCTACCGTCAATTGTAGATTAGGAATATATTCGGTTATCGTCCCCTATTCTTGCGTGTGTGATTATGCGTGGCATTTTTCTGATATCCTGTGTTATTTAAGAATCCGTAGTTGACAACAAAATAATAGACTACTTATATCGGAAACAAAACATGTTTTACCAAGGAAAAATAGAAGATAACTGACTGATAATGGGAACCAGAGCTCAGTTTTATCAGTCGTAGTGTCAGGAATGATTTGCACCTCCGCAGTTTATGAATGGCGGGCGTTATCAGTGCGTGTGACGTGTTTTAGGACGGACATGCGGTAGGAAGGAAGGAAGGGAATCAGTCATTCAACCCGCGGAGTACCTTGTTAGCATAAGTTGGTCAGCTAGCCATTGTGTTCAGCGGGCCACAGGGGTGTACAAGACATGACATTGTTTATTCAAAAGGCCAACAACAAAACATCTGGAATATACAGTAGGAACCAAACCATCACAAAACAAGCACGTGGGAATTAATAATGATGCTAACATTCAGACTGTCACAACAATAGTTGGTTGGTTCCTCAGTAGCTCCGTGTACTTTGGGTGTGTGTCGAATCTGTCTGATATAACCGGTGTTAATTGTATGGCTGTATTAGTGTGTGTTATCTGTAATTCAGGTAAGGACTGCAGACAATCAATTTTAAGTAGTTCCTTTTGCTACCAAATGCTACCGTCAACGACACCTAGCTTGAACATGGCTACTAGTTGCCACCACAGTCAGCACCTGGTGGCGAACGTTGGAATTAATATAGCGTTATCAATTCTAACCTACAAATTTTGGTTTCACACAAGTTTGGTTAGTTGAACGTTCCTTTTCACGCCATAAATCTATGGCGTGGGACCTCCGGTTTACTTCCCCTCCGAAGGAAGGCATACTGGGGGATTTTTAACGCTCTTAAAAATCCTACGACTTCGGTTGGGTTTGATCCCACGACCTTGGGCATAGAAGCTCAGCATACTACCAACTACGCCTCATTCAAATACATTGTTTGGCCACATTGTTTTAATTCTATTGAAAAAGGAGGCAAGGCTCCACTCGAAACGTCTAGAGCAGTGCTTCTCAACCTTTTAGAAACTGCGACGCCTTTTTTAGGCTGAGTATTAGGGTGACCCCCCCCCCCCCCATGTTTTAACGTTATAACAATAATTAAACATTACAATAATTGTTAAGTTTTATTCATAAAAAACATTTGTAACTAATATTAATAAACATTAATTCAAAAATTGGTTAGTTCTAAACAAGCTCAAGTTTCTCATTAATAGATTTAAAAAAACTTTAAGTTCTGTACAATGTGAGTGTATTCCTTTTTAAATAAAAAACTACAGCAATAACTGATTTCTTTTACTTTTTTCCTTATCTCGCGACCCCCCCCCCCCAAGACACATCCTGCGACCTCCCAGGGGGTCGCGGCCCACCAATTGGGAACCCCTGGTCTAGAGTTTTAAAATTGTTTTATCACACTGCAATATTCCAAAAGCATGAATTAAATTATATCTAACTGCTAATAAAATGAACTGACTTTTACGGACACTCTCAATTACGGACACGGACACCTCTTTAAGGCGAGAAAGTCTGCTTAACCTCCGTTATTCGGACAAAATCATTCACGTTTCGAACGTAAATAAAATTGCGAAGGACATGCAAACAACAAAACCAACGTCAGATCAAGACAATATCTACATAATTGACAGATGAAACCCCTTTTGTTCCGAAAACCATGCTATGGTTGGCTTTTAGTAAATCGTTAGAAAAGCACAAGAAAAGCTTAACTCTCAATTTCAGAATAATTTGCACGATCATTCTGTAGGAAAACTAAAAAAAATTGAAAAGCGGGTTTTCTCTGAATCGACGTATTTTAAAGAAAAGTTTTTTACACAAAAAATGTAGAGGACATTGTCACCTACAATTTGTCTCATTGAGGTCATGTCATACGTTTTGAAATGCAGATGCTAGGTGGCGCCAAAGTTTCCAAAAAAGTGTTTTTTCACTTTTTGTCCTAGAAAAATTGTTTTGTTCACAAAAGAGTGAATCAGAAATTTGTTCCTCTCAAAATTGTCTACAACATTTATTGAAACATTGTTTTCCTCCGACTTACCGTTCCAAAGTTATAGTCTGCCGAAGTGTGAAAATTGTCCGACACCGTCCCGGTCTCAACTATGCCCACCGCTCTCTCCGCAGTAACAATAGTAGCCTTGACTACGCAGCGTTGCATTTGCTGCGCTATAACTTTGGAACGGTAAGTCGGAGGAAACAAACGTTTAAATAAATGTTGCAGACACATTTTAGAGGAACAAATTTCTGAGTCACTCTTTTGTGAAAAAAAAAAAAAAAAAAAAAGCATTCTTTCTAGGACAAAAAGTGAAAAAACACATTTTTGGAAGCTTTGGTGCCACCTAGCTTTTGCATTTCAAAACGTATGACATGACCTCAATGAGACAAATTGTAGGTGACAATGTCCTCTATATTTTTTGTGTAAAAAACTTTTCTTTAAAATACGTAGATTCAGAGAAAAACGCTTTTCATTTTTTTTTTTGTTTTCCGACAACATGATACTACAAATTATTCCGAAATTTAGAGTTAAGCTATTTTTTGTGCTTTTCTAACGATTTACAAAAAGCCAACCATAGCACGGTTTTTGGAACAAAACCATTCCAGCTGTACTGTACTAAATAGAGTTATTAATTTAAGGGTGGTTGAAGCCCTCCATTGCGGGGGAGATGAGCACCACAATATGGCTGGCCACACGCAGTATCGAGTGTCCAGTCGGCCGTGAATCAGGTTAGAGCAGGTCCCGTTACCTCCGGTTCAAAACAGGATACGGGATGTGTGTGTGTGCTCTATGTAAATGTGGCCAGACGGTAAAGTGGGCCAGTCTGATTAACGCTTGCGCGTTCGCTTGCTTGGCTTGAGTGGTCTAGCCCAAGCACGTTATTGTAGTAGGCTACCCCAGGGAGTACATCTCGGACCCTCAGACCAGACGCACATCCAAGATTAGTTCAGAGGGGGCTGAATAAACCATCAATATACTCGTAGCGCGAATTAATTTACATAATCATGACCTAAGTTGAATTTTTAAATCACACAATAAAAAAGAAATAAATTTTATCTCAACTTAGTATAAAACAAAGTCTCCGATGCTCGGATGTCACGGGTAATATCGAGAACCACAGGAAGGATTTTGATGTGGTTTTCACCATTCTGTATTTTAAATCTAAATTGTATTTTGTATGGTGGCCATTTTGCAAGTATTTTGATTCTCAATTGCATTTTGTGGGTATTTTGAATCTAAATTACATTTTGTAAGTATTCTCAATCCAAATTGCATTTTGTAAGTATTGTCAATCCAAATGAGTAGTTTGAATCTGCCGTACATTTTGTAAGCATTTTCAATTTCAATTGCATTTTACAAGCATTTTGAATTTCCACTTTGTGAGTATTTTGGATCTGACATGGGAGTTTTTAAATCTGAATTACCGGGTGAGTTAGCCGTGGTCGTTACGGCATGACAGCTGGCAGTCGCTCACATCCGGGAGGCGAGGAGGTTCGAATCTCCCCGCCGGCAACCTTGAAGATGGTCTTCTGTGGTTTCCCATCTTCCTTCCAGGCAAATGCCGGGGTTGGTCCCTAACTATAGGCCACAGCCGCTACCTTCCAACTCCTCGTCCTTACATTCCAACTTTTCTCCACAACGGTACATGTAGCTCACCCATTGGGTGTCCGTCTCGAAGAAGCTACAAAACTGGCGAGCCGAACATGTCCTCTGGACACTCCCGGCACTAAAAGCCATACGCTAAAAAAAAACTGAATTGCATTGTGTATTTTCAATTTCAATTGCATTTTGTAAGTATAACCTCAATTGCATTTTTTACGTATTTTCAATCTCATTTGTATTTTGTAAGTATTTTGAATTTCACTTGCATTTTGTAAGTATTTCGACTCTACATTGCATTATGTTCGTATTTTGAACCTAGCCTACATTTTGTGCGTATTTTTCAATCTATTCGTTTTGTGAGTATTTTTGTTCTAAATTCCCTTTTATAAGTATTGCCGCTCTCCATTTTGTGAGTAGTTTCAATCTGAGTTCCTTTTTGTGAGTATTTTCCTTCTCAATTAATTTTCGTTCTGGTTTCCACTTCATTGTCATTTTCGCTATCACCTTCACCCAGACCATTAGGGGCCGATAACCTCGATGCTAGGCCCCTTAAAGCAACAATTATCATCATCATAATTTCACCATTCTGTAAAGGATATCTCGAGGAAGGTTTCTGTAGAAAATAATTTATTTATGATCAAAGGAAGCAAAGCAGTAACGATTTCAGTGAAAAAATCGAAGAAAAACATGGCGTCCGTGCAATTTTTAAGCTTACGGTAGGCAAACTGTTAAAAATGTCAATATGAGTGTAAGAATTGTTCAGCATGAAAAGTTCTAAGTAAACGTCCGTGAGAGCATATCTCTTTCAATACATCGCCCACTATACGTTTTTTTATGCATTCATAACTGTTCCCGGGTGAAGCCGGGGCGGGTTGCTAGTACTTAAATAAAATCGAATCTGTTTTCAGTACGACAGTTAGAACAAATATCCACAGTTCTAGCCTTTTAATGTTGAAATAATACATTATGCAACGAGCCTATAATGGCAATAATTAAGACACGAGCAAGTTTATAAAACGAGTGAAGCGAGTGTCTTAATCACCATTTTAGGCGTGTTGCATACGACTGTTCATGTTCGACGATAATTATAACATAACATTCCGCCAGTTTTGTTTACTGAACAGAGCGCAAGGGACGCAGAGACCATGGCCTCCTCGAATACCCCACTATGACACTAGCCACGCAGTGAAATTTGAAATAAGAGCCCGTGGAAGTGAGCGCAGGTGCGATGCTATCCTTCTCTAATTGGTGAAACAACTGTATCGTAATGAAAATCTTGAGCTGTGATTGGTTAAGAACCAGTTTCGTAATGCAACTTGAACTATAATGAGCCTCTTTCAGATGGTGTATGTGACGTCTTTATCATCACTTCATCCTCATTACGACGTGCAGGTCGCCCACGTAGGCCTCACGATCATTATTACCAACAATAATACCAAACACACTTAATATACACAAGTCACAATCTGGGAACTATAGTAATTACATCGGAGTATTTACACAACATTTGAGTCTTCTCTTAAACACATCAATATGCTTGGGGAAAGGCTCTAAGACTGAGGCAGGTAATGAGTTCCACATCATCAATACCACGGTTAATGAAAGAATAGTTTCCCATAATTTGTACGCTGTGATCGGCACTTAATTTTTAGCGGATGATCTGGTGTCCTGCAAATCACTCCCAGCACGGTCTATACCTGGAGTGTTTGTGGCTGATACGGATGAAACCATTGGTCGCTACTTGGTCAGATGACTGTCTGGACGAAACCATTGGTCGCTACTTGGTTAGACGACTGTCTGGACGAAACCATTGGTCGTTACTCGGTTAGACAAATGTCTGGACCCTTTGGTCGCTACTTGGTTAGACAACTGTCTGGACGAAACCATTAGTCGCTACTTGGTTAGACAACTGTCTGGACGAAACCATTGGTCGCTGCTAGGTTAGACGACTGTCTGGACGAAACCGTTGGTCGCTACTTGGTTAGACGACTGTCTGGACGAAACCATTGGTCGCTACTTGGTTATACGAATGTCTGGACGAAACCATTGGCCGCTACTAGGTTAGACGACTGTCTGGACGAAACCATTGGTCCCTAGTTGGTTATAAGACTGTCTGGACGAAACCATTGGTCGCTACTTGGTTAGACGACTGTCTGAACGATATCATTGGTCTGGTCGAAACCATTGGTCGCTACTTGGTTAGACGCCTGTCTGGACGAAACCATTGGTCGCTTCTTGGTTAGACGACTGTCTGGACGAAATCATTGGTCGCTACTTGGTTATACGAATGTCTGGACGAAACCATTGGTCGCTACTAGTTTAGACGACTGTCTGGACGAAACCATTGCCTCTGAGTGTCTCCTGACGAACCGGAAACGCCCACTGAGGAAACTAGAGCTCAAGGAACGGAAAATACTTAGAGGGATTTTAGGACCAATAAGGAAAAAAGGAAGCTTGTAGTCTAACGTGACCGTTAATCTCGCGATCATAAGCCACGGGACTTCCGTTTTACGTGGAATCCGAACCACAGGACATGGCATTTCACATCGAAAATCTTACATGCATTGACCGGGAATCGAACCCGATCCGCCTTGGTGAGAGGCATACAGCTTGACCGCTGCGCCACCACGCCCCCTGGACCAATAAGGGAAGAGGGTGGTACTTACAGGATCAGGCACAACAATGAGCTCTATGATCATCAAGAAGATATCGTCACATCCATGAGGAAGAGACGATTAGCTTTCTACGGACATCTGACACGCATGGGTCCAGATAGACTTACCAGCCAGATCTTCACCACGACAGGAAGAGGGAAAGCGTCCAAAAACATATGAATCACCACAGTGAAGTCAGATCTAGAGCAACTTGGAATTTCATCAAAAAACATACAGGATCGATCACAATTCCGACAGATGATTCAACATGGTGTCTTTCCAGTGTCTCTCACCAGCAGTAGGAGTACAGGGACTACCAGACCGAAGTGGACACAGGAAAGAAAGCAGACACACAGCCAGAAGATGAAAGCTGCCTGGGCTAAGAAGAAACATACATTCCTTACAAGAAGACAAAACGAGCCCCGTGGTCCTCAGTAGGCCCAAACGAAAAGAAGAAGAAGACAAATAAAACTTAACGAATTTTAACTGAAAAAAAACCGACAGTAGTGGCTACGCGGGCTAAAGCGCTGCGTTAGGTCAAGGGGCCAAGCTCTCTGCTGACTCGGTAGACGCGTGGGTTCGAGCCCCACCGTCAGCTGTCCTTGAAATGGTTTTCCGTGGTTTCCCATTTTCAACACCAGGCAAATGCTGGGACAGTACCTTCTGACAGGCCACGGCCGCTTCCTTCCACATCCTTGCCCAGTTTCATTCATCTTCATCCATTCCAACTCTCATCCCGACGCGCAGGTCGCCCACGGGCGTCGACTAGAAAGACCTGCACTCGGCCTCTCAGGAGGCTACACGACAAAAAGAAACTGAAAAAGATTTTTTATTCATTTTATTCAATACTGAAATAGTACATTATGCAACGAGCCTATAATGGCAATAATTAAGGCACGAGTATTTTTATAAAACGAGCGTATGCGAGTTTTATAATTTCCATACGAGTGTCTTAATTACCATTATAGGCGAGTTGCATTTGACTGTTTATGTTCGACGATAATTATAACTTTATTATATGTTTTAACATAAATATTCATAAATATCTGTCCAGTCACTAGAATGTTGTGATCGGGTGCTGCGGTGGGTAGTATATCTGTTTTTCCAAGCTCTCTGGACAACCGACGCATGCGCTCTGTGTGCTTCAATACCATATGTTCAGATCAAGACCAACTACATGGCCTTGTTCAGATTGTGCACCAGTATTCAGTAAAACTGTCACTGAAGTCGTGTCAAAACCACGCGCTGTGTAGAAATTGGTTTTGGGGATATTAAGGTACAGTGCTATTTCTTGTCTCATATTCGCCAGTTTATTTACGCGAACATATGGACGGTGCGTATTCCATGTCGGTAATTTATTATCGTTCGATGTTGTGTTTATGTCCGACATGTTGGATTTTGAGCGCATGCGTGAAGGTATCGTTACCTAATTGGTCAATGAACGAGCTCTGATTGGCTGGAGAAACTGTATCGTAATGAAAAACGGTGTTATAATGACCATCATTATGATACAGTTTTCTGACACATAATAGTGAGGGTCAAACATGAAAAATCCACAGCCTGCTTCCAGTCTCCGACCGGGTCAGGAATGGAATGAATGAAGCCCCCATCTAGCGGCGAGGATATGAACTGTGCCGGCTGCCGAGGCCTGACGCACTCCTCTGGGGCAATGATTAAATGAATGACAGATGAAATGAAATGATAGTGGAGAGTGTTGCTGGAATGAAATTTTGACAGGGAAAACCGGAGTACCCGGAGAAAAACCTGTCTGCCTCCGTTTTGTCCAGCACAGATCTCACATGGAGTGACCGGGATTTGAACCACGGACCCAGCGGTGAGAGGCCGGCGTGCTGCCGCCTAAGCCACGGAGGCTGATGAGGGTCAAACATAAATATCTTTATTGCAATTTTTATGTTCTGTTACAACTGTACATATTTACAACTTCATACTTGTTATATAAAAACGATTATTTATAAAACAAAATCAACTCGTCTATTTTGTTTAGCAAACCTTGTGATTACCGAATCGATGTTTATAGAGATGTCACGATTAATGTGCAACAATGCATGGATAGGAATTTGGGGCTTTTTTCGCACCAAAATATTTTGACGACGTCCAAACTGCAAGCTTGGTTGGCAATTTAAGCTGTGACTTCCTCCCTTTGTCGGTACCAACTCGACTTGCCGAAACTGTAACGTACCTTGATACTTTTCTCGAAGCTCGATGTAAAATTCGCAAAACACGCCGTTGCAATTTGTACGAATATTTTTGGTGCGCTAAACGTATCAAATTTCTATCCATGAAGCTTGCAAAAAAAATTCTCTGGTTTTGTACGTTTGGTTATTTTGTGATTGCGTTGTTAATGATACCATTTTTATTAGCCTACTTTTCACATTTTGCAAAAATGAGGAAAAAGTAGACTTATGAGATCGATCCGGGAAAAATGTGTGTCTGTCTGTCCTCCTGTCTGTCTGTCTGGCTGTGTATGTGTTCCCCCCCCCCTATCAACTCCTAAACGGCTGCAGCAATCGAAACAAAATTTGGTATGATTAAAGATCTATACCTGGATATATCAATGCCCTATTTGAAAATGATGTCAGTGCTACCAACTGCTGAAAAATCGCAACTGAAATTTCAGCTCCATGTTGGATATCTTGGAAGGTATGAATGGGGGCTATTCCAAAATTGCCACACATATAGATAATGATATTTCTGTTTAATTTCCAGGGAGCTATACATGGCAGTGTTGCCAACATGATTCTAAGCCTGCTGATAGGTTCAATTTTTAAATGCATGTAACTTCTACACCATCCATTGGATTTCAACCAAATTTCGTATGTACTATGTGTACAATAACAGATATGACTTTGCATATTCTTAAGAGCCGCCAGGGCTGCCAACTGTTCATAAATGGTATCTCTATTTTTCTTATCCTAATACCAATATATCAGAAAGTATGCAAACCAAGAGCTCATAACTTAGCACACGTATAGTACATGACCTTTTACATTAATTTGGAGTACCTAGTATATGTCAGCGCTGCCAACATGATTTTAAGCTTGTTGATAGGTCCAAATTTTAAATGCATGTAACTTCTATACTAACAAATTTATTTCACCCAAATTTCATATGTGATTTGTGTACCATAATTAATAGTCTATGAATATGCATATTTTAAGAGCCAACAGGGCTGCCAACTATAAATAAATGATCTCTCTATTTTACCCTGATATCCATAAATCATAAAATATGCAAGCCAACAGCTCTAAACTTTGGATACGTATAGTAGGCCTACCTAACAATCTAAATTAATTTGGAGCAACTAATATACGTCAGTGCTGCCAACATGATAAGTCCAATTTTTAAACACATGTAACTTCTATACTAACAAATGGATTTCATCCTAAATTGGCACAATAATATATCATAATATTTTAGATTAATTCTTAAATTGTAAGAAAAGTAGGCTCTTTAGTTCGTCACGGAACTTCTTGTTCTTAACAATTTCGACTCTCTGACCCTCCTCCCAAATTCTAGATCCACGCCTGTGTGGAGGAGTGTGATGAGGCGCATGGACCAAATCTAACGGAGAGGTGAAGGAGTGTTGGAATGTGATGATGATCTTTAACCCTACCCTGATAACGAGAGGCGTATGTCCTTGGTGTGGCTCACAAAACCGGTTCGCTTTCCACGTCTCGTGTCTTAGGAATCCGGAACAACAGTACCTACTACCGAACCGCTACACAACTGGGATCATATTCTGGAGTTCCTGACACGATGGTGATCGGGTTGCCAGACGTTCTATTTCACCCGGAACAATTCCGTTTTTGATCTGTAACATCTTTCCACTCGGTATCTGGTTATTTTTTTGGAGCTCGGTAGCTGGACATGTTTGTGGGAGTGATTTTGGAAAAGGGATGGAAATGGATGGGACGGAAGTGCATGGGACGGAAACATTAAGCGCGCGTGGTGGAGGAGATCGGTACAACGACGTACTGTAGGCCATGTGGCTATGGGGAATGTATATCGCATACAGTTTAGTTCAAGGTTTGGAGACCCCATTTAAGATATTCCCACAATAAATCAACTTCAAGTTGTCGTTCTTTGGTGTGAAAATATTCATTTTATCATATTTGCTGAAAACAATTACGATTTATTAAATCTTCATACTTTTGCTGTATTCTTATTTAATGTAAGCACTCGATGTACTGTCGGCCATGTGGCTATATGGAATCTATATCGCATCAACAAACATTCCAAACAACGTAGGAATTCATTATATTAACGCCGACTACTAACAATAATTGAAACTTCGTTGGTCTAAACATATCACCGGGAAAAACACATTTAATATACTTTCCGCACACCTAATTTTTAATCGCACCTATACTTGGCAGTGAGCTCTATCGGCTAAACGAGGCAATTTTCAATAACATCGCTGGCATGGGTTCACTAACTGGCCGGTATCGAGCGTAGCTCGCATCAAGTAGGCAGTGGATTGCTTCCACCACGGCAAATAACAATTATTATTCATTACGGTCAGGATTTGGCACTGGAGTTATACAAGTAGTTATTTCAATGACCAACAGAGTTCACTGTCAACAAGGGATTTGCGCTCCCGGGACACACATAGTAGGATAACATGTCACATGTTACACTTCATATGCGACTACTGTAAGGCTCGTATAATTTTGTCTTGCAATGTTCTGCGTTCTGTTTTAATATTTAAGGGAACACCCAATATTTCGATTTTTGGTTAATTTAATAATATATTCAATTTCGCACCAAGTTTCAAATGTCCGAATTCAGAATTGTATTATATAGCTTGTTTTCTGGTGCTACAGGTGCCAGTTTGAAAGAGATGATGATGATAACTGTTGTTTTAAGGGGCCTAACATCTAGATTATCTGCCTCTAATGGTTTGGGTGATCGTGAAGATGATAATGAAATGTAAACTATAACTAAAACTAACTACTAACTTATATCCTAGAAGAAGAAATGGAAAACAAAAGGAGAATAATGCAAATAAAGGACAGGAGGAAAAGAATGCCCTCAACCCTCGAAGAATGCGGATTGAGGGACTTGGAAGGAAGGAGAGCCATGAAAGGCAGATAGGAAAATGAAAGAGGAGAGGGTCCGCCCCCAGAGGTATTGGATAAAAGGGAAAATACCGGACCCAGCTCAGGAATCCCTCAGGGTCGCCAACTCCCGAACTCACCAGCCGTGAGCCCCTGAGGGTGTATCACTATCCAGGGTGCACAGGAAGTGGTGGGGCTACATACACCCTGCCTCCTTGAGAGCCTTGAGTAGAAGGCAGGAGAGAACGTGAAAAGAAAAAGAAGGCTGACCCCTCGCAGAAGGAGGGTATCAGAAAAGATGAGACAAGGGCCAATTAAGGCGGGAAAGGAAGAGACTCCCTAGGCCTTGGATACCCTAATACCGTCGGGGTCAGAAGAGAACAAGAGTTGACCAAGTGAGGTCGACAGGAAAGAAGACGGAGAGGAGCCCGGCACAAGTAAGTGGAGGCAATGCCGGACTCAGCAGGGACCCCTTGGTCACCAACCCATGTCCCACTAGAAGTGAGCCCCTGGGGGGGGGGGGGGAGGGGGGGGGGGGGTTGGAAGAGAAAATGATTTCTATGTATGAGTGAGATAGATGGGTCGGCCATACATATTATAGATTTATTAGGTGCAACAAAATTAAGGAATATCTTAGTCCTTGTGAAGTTAATACTCATAGAATGCAAACACATTTGCCATTGAAAACCAAATGTTTTTAAATATCCGTATTGATGTTAGAATTAAACGTTTAAAATTATATGCCAAATCAATACATAAACAAATATTTTATTTTATATATTGGTACATGTTTCGACCTACATTGGGGTCATCCTCAGCCTAAAAAGAAAATCAATTAAGAATTGGAAACTAAAATAGCATATGTGACTTAAATCTAAATTAAAATGAAAAATTAATGATTATATAATAAAATGGATATCCTAACAAATGTAGTATTAATTAAATAAATATAAGATTGGTCTTTTAACAATAATTTTAGAAAAGTAGTTAGAAAATAAGATTTTTTATGGATTTTCTAAATTATTTTGTGTATATTTCGATAATTTTTTAAAGCTTAACATTTTTACACTCACCGTTAATGGTTCTTATTTTCTAACTACTTTTTTTTAGCCTATTTTCAATTTTGAAAAAAAAAATAGGCTTATGAGATCACCTTTTGTCCGTGTGTATGTGTGTGTGTGTGAGGTGTGTGTGTGTGTGTCCCTAATACAATCTAAACGACTGGAGCGATTTCAATGAAACTCGGGAAGTTCATAGCACATTTCCGGGCGACCCCGACCGTGCCCTTCAAATTTTGTTACATCTCACCAATCCAACATGGCGACTGTGCGAAATATTTCACCTATATTCAATATCTCCGAAACTATTCCCGATATCACCCTGTAATTTTGTATGGTGATAAAAGGAACTACTAGAAGTTCACTTATGTGACCTTTGAAAACCTGGTAACTACAGAACCAACATGGCGACCAAGTGAATTTGCGACTTTTAAATAGACGTTTCTCTCGATTTTACCAACCAAACGCAATGAAACATGGTACAGTATATGTTTATATATATTGTAGTGCTACGACATCTAACTTTGTTCAATTGTTTACATAACCACAATATGGCGGCTGTGCGAAATATTTCACCGGCATTCTATATCTTTGAAACTATTACCAGTATCAACCTGAAATTTTGCACAGAGATAAAGGGCTCTACTGAAAGATCATCTATGAGACTTTAAAAAACCGGTTAACTACAAAACTAACATGGCGGCCAAGCGAATTTGAAAATTTTAAATAGACTTTTCTCGCGATTTAATGATCACGCAATGAAACTCGATACAGCCAGTGTTTATACACATTGTAATGCACTGGTATGTAATTTAGTTCAATTGTTTACATAACCTCAAGATGGCGGCTTTGCGAATTTTTATATAAATTTGTTGTTTCTTGTGTCGTAATCATGCGATCAAAGTGAAAGTTTGAATAATGAATCTACGCAATAATTTTTCTTTAAAGGTACATGACTCTTTGGCCTATACATATAACAATCCAATATGGCGACCATCCGGAATATTTAGACGGTTCTAAATATCTACGAATCTACTACAACAATCAAACTGAATGTTTTTATGTTCATAGGGGTTATGAACATAAGTTCACCTATAGGTCTTTTAATAACCTGGTGATCACAAATCCAACATGGTGGCGACGCGAAGTATAAATATTCACATGGTCGTTTCTCGCAATTTAACCATCCAAGTGCAGTGAAACTTGGTACAGTAATTCTTTATACAATAATGTTAATCCACTGGCATCTAATTTATTTCAATTGTTTCCATAACCACAAGATGGTAGCTGTGCGAAATTTTAAAATCTTGTTTTTACTTCTTGTGTCCTAATCTTGTGATTGAAGTTTCAGTACTACACGTAGGCCTACACAATAATCTTCATGTAACAGTACATAACTCTAAGACCTCGACCATCCGCAATATTTAGTCGGTTTTCAATATCTACGAATCTATTACAGCAATCAATTTGAAATTAAGTATGTTGATAGAGGCAATTAATATTAGTAGGATATATGAAAATAGGCTGTATAGTTCTTCACGGAACTACTTTTTAAAATTATTGTTAAAAGAACAAATCTTATATTTATTTAATAATTACTATATTACAATTATTATCATTAATTTTTCATTTTAATTTAGATTTAAGTCACATATGCTATTTTAGTTTGGAATTCTTAATTGATTTCTTTTAGGCTGAAGATGACCCCAACGTAGATCCAAAAATGTACCAATATATAAAATATATATTTGTTTATGTACGCCTATTGATTTGGCGTATAATTTTAAACGTTTAAGTTAATACTCAGCATTTTCCCCTCCAGTGCTTTTGCGGAGAGATTTTTTTTCTGTCATGAATATCTCAAATGGAGAGATGATAGAAACAGAAGCTCCATTAGTTTGATAAAACAAGAATTGTTCACATATTACAATTGACGAAAATTGTAGTGAATTTTATCAGAAGGTACTTACAAAGATCAGATAGGGTTACAAATGAAGAGGTATTAAGACGAGAGGGAGAGAAGAGATGTTTCTGGTGACTGCTAATGATAGATTGGTAAGAAACATACTAAGAAACCCAGGAATAGCAAGCTTAGTAATGGAAGGAAGGGTCGAAGTTTGGTCTTGGTGAAGCAGGTATTCCATTAAAGTTTCCATGGCCCTTAGAGGCATTAAGGTACTACTATTAAAAATACATTAAACTCTATCTAAACTTGGAGGCGTAGCACTGTCAGTTACATTACTTTCCTCTTTACTGTCCTGCGTTGGGCGACACGTTGCTTGTAACGTCGTGATTTATACAGGAAACTAAAGCGAAACGTCGGTACTATGAAAAGGTAACAAAACAACAAAAAAAAGCTGGTTCGTTCCTTAGTTTAGGGGCTGCGACAACGCGGTCATGTAGCCCCGTGTACTTTGGGAGTGTGTAGAATCTGTCTGATAACCGGTGTTAATTGTGATGGCTGTATTAGTGTGTGTTATCTGTGATTCAGGTAGAAGGACTGCAGACGATCAATTTACAGTAGTTCCTAGTTTTGCTACCGTCCACGACACCTAGCTGTGAATTTGGCTTCTACCAGATGCCATCGCAACCAGCGCCTGGTGACGAACGTTGGAACTTAAGAGCATTAATCAAACCTAACTTACAAATTTTGCTACACTCAAGTTTAGTTAGTGGAAGATTCTTTATCATGCCATAAATCTATGACATGGGACCGCCGGCTTTACTTCCCCTCCAAAGGAAGGCATAGTGAGGGATTTTTAACGCTCTTAAAAAATCCGACGACTTCGGCCGTGTTCGAACCAGCGACCTTGGACTTAGAAGCTCAGCATGCTACCGACTACGCCACCGAAGCCGACTAAACAAAAATGCTCTTTATTTCTTAATGATAGCTGTGTTATTGTGATGTCTGTATTAGCGTGTGTATTTGTAATAGAGGTAGGATTTGGGTAAGAAGCTGCCGTGGCCTTTTTTTAGGTACCATCCCGGCATTCGCTTGGAGTAGAAATGCTGACACCACGCGGAATACCACAGTTTTTGTTGTTAATGGGATTGCCATTTCTTAGTCTTGAAACATTGAAATACAGTAGGCTAGTTCTTTTCTCGGGTGCTTAGTAGGCCCTACTTTAATATTTGTCAGCAATATTTTCTAGGTTTGAGCCGTGCCTTGTGTGGGGTTTAGCCCAGGACACCCCTGCAGGAGTAGTGAACTGCGCGCTACCTCCCTTTTTTTTAAAAGCGCACCTGCGCCTTTTTACTGCGAGAACTAAAATATCAAACAGCCATAACCTACCTATGAAGGCTTCCTAAAAGATGGTATATTGACTTTCACGGCCAGTGGGGGTCCGGGTGGGGACACCAAGGGCCCGCTGATGAGCCTGCTTTGTGTCCTAGGCGAAACCCCACACAGGACACGGCACAAACGCAGAAAAATTGCTGAGTTTTAATAATTACCACACTTACTAAGTTTTCCGACGGTTAGTTTGTGTTTGCTTTTGCTTTTTGGAGGGCAGAGACTGTCTGTGTGTGTCACTGTAGGTTTGGTAGGGTTTTGTAGAGCTATTTTGATTGTATATGTAAACATGATAATGCTCGCTTGAGCGGAACATGTCCTTCCTTAGTTTACTCCCTTTCCTGTTGTCCATAACAAATTATATACCTAGGGTAGCCTACCTAGAGGCTATATCTTAATCACATGTTTTTTTTAAATCATTTTAAATGATCTTGTCGACTTCGTCGTTACGCTTAGGTCTGGCGTTACATTACGGTGACGGGACGAAATGTACAGAGAATGCACTGAGGTGTGTGACGTCATAGAACGTTGTAACAGCCGAGTACCAAGAAGGCAGTGCGAGAACAGAGTTTCAAGAAGGCAGTGCGATAACAATCAAGTAGGCAGTGAAAAAACAAAATAGAATCTTGAAACTCTGTTCTCGCACTGCCTTCTTGATGCTCGGCGCTAGCATTTAATAGTACATTATGCAATGAGCCTATAATGGCTATAATTAAGACACGAGTATTTTTATAAAACGAGCGTATGCGAGTTTTATAATTTCCATACGAGTGTCTTAATTACCATTATAGGCGAGTTGCATACGACTGTTTATGTTCGACGATAATTATAACTTTATTACATGTTTTAACATAAATATTCATAAATATCTGTTCAGTCAATAGAATGTTGTGATCGGGTGCTGCGGTGGGTAGTATATCTCTGTTTTCCAAGCTCTCTGGACGACCGACGCATGCGCTCTGAGTGCTTCAATGCCATATGTTGAGATTGTGCTCCAGTATTCAGTAAAACTGTCACTGAAGTCGTTTCAAAACAACGCGCAGTGTAGAAATTGGTTTTGGGGATATTAAGGTATAGTGCTATTTCTTGTCTCATATTCACCAGTTTATTTACGCGAACATATGGACGGTGCAATTTCGGTAATTTATATAGACATGTTGGATTTTGAGCGCATGCGCGAAGGTATCCTTATCTAATTGGTCACACAACTGTTTCTTGAGCTCTGATTGGTGGGAGAAACTGGTTCATAATGAAAAATAGTGTTATAATGAGACTCATTATGATACAGTTTTCAGACACATAATAGTCAGGGTCGAACATAAAATGATATAAAGTCCAGTCTTTCAGACTGACTATCCGTGTCTTTTTCAACTTATTTTGTGTTGACCGATTGAGAGTAACAAAATTAGTATTTCAGTTTAACACAATCTTTGAAGCTTTAAAATAATTTTTCAGTGTTGGTTTATTGATAATAATTTGTTGTTGTTGTTGTTGTTTGAGACATCATGCTTTTAACTGGTTTGATGCAGTCCTTCCTGACTCCCCGGACCTGAGCTAACAAACACCAAAGACAAAAGACACACTGTAAAAAGCAAAATTCAGAAACAAAAGCAGAAAACAAACACAAAAAAGCAAAATTTAAAAACAGAAGTACAAGCAGAAGACAAACACAAAACAAAAACCAAAAAACACAAATGAAAAAGCAAAATTCAAAAACAAAAGCAGAAAGCAAACACAAAACCAAAACAAAAAGCAAAATTCAAAAACAAAAGCAGAAATCAAACACAAAACCAAAATACAAAATATCAAAATTCAAAAACCAAAGCAGAAATCAAACACAAAACCAAAAACAAAAAACACAAAGCAAAAAAGCAAAATTCAAAAGCAAAAGCAGAAAACAAAAACAAATATTCAAAAACAAAGAACAAAAAAATCTAAAATAAAAGCAGAAAACAAACACAAAAAACACAATTCAAAAAGCAAAATTCAAAAATAAAGGAGAAAACAAACACAAAACAATAAACAAAGAAGCAAAAATCAAAAACAAAAGCTAAAGCAGTGAACAAACACAAAACCAAAGTCAAAAAACAAAAAAGCAAAATTCAAAAAGAAAAGCAGGAAACAAACAAAACCAAAACCAAACAGCACAAAGCAAAAAGCAAAATTCAAAAACGAAAGCAAAAGCAGAAAACAAACACAAAACCGAAGACGAAAATTAAAAAGAAGCAAAATTCCAAAACAAAAGCAAAAGTTTCCGTTTAATAAAGGGTCCGTTGAAGACAGGTTTGAGAGGACTTGGAGAGGCAGCTGTGTATCAGACCGCAGCGCATTCAGTTTGACAAGCACGTCCTAATGATGCTGTGTGTCCTTGCCAAGCGAATGACCCAGCACATACACACGCGTACGAAGGAGAAAGCAGTCACACAGTTTGCTTGGCTACTCAACACTTCAACAGTGATAATTACCCAGAATGCGACCTACTTCTTCATCAAGTTGTGCATTTCGGAAAACCCCCAACTCTTTTTACCCACTGAATACGCAACAAACAAACCGGACGCCATGTTTGACCCAGAATACATCGTCCTTCCTTGAATCTCAAGACACGAGGAAATATTCTGTCTTGTTTCGCAATAGGATATGACTCATACACATGCCAGATTCTTTATCCGGGATCGTAATTTCTTTACGTCTTAAATTCCGAGAATGACTATCCAAGAAGTGGTTCCATTAGGCTGCAACAGCGACTTCATGTCTCTTCAAATGATGACTAATGGACATGCAGGGAGTCTCTTTCCATGAAAGAGAAAGCACAACAGACTTCTGATAATGTATTTTTAGACGATCAACACAAATCATTCTAATTACTGGAATATTGCAAAATATTAATGAATTGTCACTCAGTGATTACAACGGGCTTTTATTCCTAGAAGTCCGTGGAAGAGATAGCTTTTGTGCCATTTTCAGTGTTTATTGGCGGTAAATGATATTGTAGTTTTTCAGTTTGGTCAGCACAATAAATAATTCCAATTACTAAAATAATATAGAAAACTAAGGGATAACGAGCATCATCAGATCTAAATACAGTAAATTCGAGTACATGATAAAATAGCTCTACACAACCCTAGCAAACCTACAATGTCACCCACAAACGGTCACTGCCCTCCAAAATCAGAAACATTAGAAATTGCAGCTACAATTACCGATAAATATTGAAGACTCCCAATACTTTCAACATTAAGTTATGGAAGGAAGGGTCGAGGACAAGAACAGTAGGGGTAGACCAAGGTTAGAATATGTTAAACAAATTGCCTCGGATGTAAGTTGTGGTGGCTATGTAGAGATGAAACGATTAACTCAGGTCAGGGAGGCATGGAGTGCTACAACAAACCAGTCAAAAGCCTGAAGACTCAAACAACAACAGCAATTACAAAATATAATCAATAAATTATTATCAATAAGCCAACACTGAAAAAATGGCTTCAAAGCTCTCCGTGAGGGTGATTCAATGTAAGAGTGAAAACTTAAAATAAAAAGAAAAATACTTAATCGTCCGTATATTCTGAAGTGCGGATAAACCGAATTGAAAATTGAAAAAGAAAAAAAATCTAGTCGTTATTTCATTTGAGGGTCTGTACTTAAAGAACGCAATCATAAAACACTGTATTTTACTGTTTCAAAACCTCCATTTTAAGATTGATTTATAGACGGTAAATGAGTGTACTATCGTAGGTACCTATGCTTGCTATAGCGCGAAAATAGATTCCTTCCGGTTTGCCTGAAATTTTGATTAACCGCATGGCCCTGGTTCTCATCAAGTTCGGTTAATCGGGACTTTAAAAAATTCTGCCTGTCACAATATTAATGAAATATAAGGCACTGTATTAAGGAATTTTGTCTTGCATTTTAGTTGTTGTTGTCGATTCTCTTAAGAGCTTTGCGACATCGTGGGTCATGTAGCCCCATGTACTTGGGTGTGTGTATAATTTGTCTGATAACCTGTGTGACTGTGATGTCGCTACTAGTGTGTGTATTTGTAACTTAGGTAGGATATGGGTAGGAAGCGGCCGTGGTCTTAAGTTAGGTACCATCTCGGCATTTGCCTGGAGTAAAGTGGGGGAACCCACGGAAAACTCTTCCAGGAGGGATGAGGTAGGAATCGAACCCTCGTCCTCTTCTCAGTTTTGCCTCACGAGGCTAAGTGTACCCCGTTCTAGGCCTCAGACTAGAATTAAATTTCTTGGCAGAGTCGGGAATCGAACCCGGGTCTCCGCGGTGAAAGCTATGAATCCTAGCCACTACAAAATGGAGCTGAACTTTCTGTATTTTAGTTGTGAAGACTATTTTAATATTCCCCACTAAATTTTAACAGCCGTTGTTGTTGATTGATTTAGGGGATTTGCGATGTCGTGGTCGTGTAGCCCCCGTGTACTCGGGTGTGTTTTCCTTTTGTCTTACAACCTGCTTATTGTGATGGTTATATTAGTGTGTGTAGGCCTATTTGTAATTCAGGTGGGGATTTGAGAAGGAGGCGGCCGTGGCCTTACGTTAGGATCCTTACCGGCATTTGTGGTGTTATTTTTAAATAACGCTTTGGTCGCAATCACAAAAACAAAAACAAAAATTCAAAAGCAAAGCAGAAAACAAACACAAAACAAAAACCAAAAAACACAAAGCAAAAGGCAAAATTCAAAAACGAAAGCAGAAAACAAACATAAAATAAAAACAAAAAACACAGCAAAAAGCAAAAAAGCAAACACAAAACAAAAACCAAAAAAACACACAGCAAAAAGCAGAACACAAACACAAAACAAAAAGAAACAACACAAGGCAAAAATCAAAATTCAAAAACAAAAGCAGAAAACAAACAAAAACCAAAAAACGCACAGCAAAAAGCAAAAATCAGAAAGCAAACACAAAACAAAAACCAAACAACACACAGCAAAAATCAAAAAGCATAAAACAAACACAAAACAAAAACCAAAAACATAAGCCAAAAAGCAGAAAACAAACACAAAACAAAAACCAAAGAAGCACAAAGCAAAAAGGAAAATTCAAAAACAAAAGCCGAAAACAAACATAAAACCAAAACCAAAAAGAAAAACGCAAAATTCAAACCAAAACCCGAAAACAAACATGAAACATTAGGCTAACTGCAAAAAGCAAAATTCAAAAAGGAAAGCAAAAATCAAACGTCGAAAAAAAAACAGAAAACAAACACAAAACAAAAACCACAAAAACACAAAGCAAAAGGCAAAATTCAAAAACAAAAGGAGAAAATAAACACAAATGGGAAAACAAAAAAGTTCGAAGCAAAAAGAAGGAAGTAGAAATCAACAAACACAAAACCAAGAACGCAATTAATTCCCTCCAGAAGCAAATCCAAGTTATGATGCTACTCCTAAACGACGTCATAGCCTAACTGTTCTAAGAATCACCGAGAAGCGAGACAACTTTCTACATTAAATTACTTAAAAGACAGAGCTTCTCCGGTGTTGTTGAATTGGCGGCCAAGCAGGCAGGCAGGCAGACATGCACCGCGGGGATTCCCCCGGACGGTTCCAACTTTCTCTTCTTTAATGATGGCTCCTCGTATACCCCTTCCACACCCCCCCGAGGGCTGGGGCTGGCCTACTGGTCTCCTCTTCTTCCCCCTCCACCACTTTGTAAGACGTCAACTCAACAGATTTGGCTGAGGGATCAAATTAATGCTCCGTTATGAGAAGGATACGATAATTAGGAGAGTTGTCTTGAAACCTCGCAAGAGTTAGCTGACTTCGATGTCATTGGATGTCATTTTAGTTTAACCACGATGTTATTTTTTTTATTCCTTTATTATTAACTAGTAACTCAGCCCGGCTTCGCCCGGTATCTTTAACGGTTTACCCAGCATACGCTTAAAAGACGCACGGACGGCAGGTCCCAGACACAATTCAGAAAAGCCGAGGTGAACAGCGAAACTCCAAACACATATACTCTTCTCTGAAGTCTTAACTCGACACGACTCATCAGTGTAATGCTGGCCGAAGCTCTTAAATGGGAAATGTGCTTGATACACCAACTATTTCGGTGTATGTTGTTCATATTACGAAGGGGTGTACTATATTGTTTATGTTCGACCCTGACTATTATATGTCAGAAAACTGTATCATAATGATGGTCTTTATAACACTATTTGTCATTATGAAACAGTTTCTCACACCAATCACAGCTCAAGAAACAGTTGTTTGACCAATTAGATAAGGATATCATCGCACCTGCACCGAATTCCAAGGCCTTCTAATTTAAATTTCACTGCGTTGCCTAGTGTCATAGTGGGGCAATCGAGGAGGCCATGGTCAAATACAAGGCATTCTCTGCGTCACATGCGCTCTGTTCAGTACATAAAACTGGCGAAATCTCGACAGATATTTATGAATATTTATGTTCGAACATAAAATAGTTATAATAATTATCGTCGAACATAAACAGTCATATGCAAGTCGTATGGAAATTATAAAACTCGCATACGCTCGTTTTATAAACATACTCGTGTCTTAATTATTGCCATTATAGGCTCGTTGCATAATGTACTATTTACACTTTATTTTATCCTATCCAAATGAAGCACATTACACATCAGTTGTTACGTCCACCTTCTCAACATAATCTCCTTGTAATTTTATGCACTTTTACCATCGATGTGTCAGTCACTCCAGACCTTCCTGAAACCATTCTTTCGGAGTGCTGCGTACCCATGCCTTGACAGCTGTGTCCAGAGGTTTCTTCTTGTTCCCTAACAGGTGATAATCACTTGGTACCAAGTCGGGAGAGTATGGTGGGTGTGACAGCACCATAAATCCCATTTGACCAATGGCAGCGGTGGTCTCTCAGCTAGTGTGGGGGCGGGCATTGTCATGTTGCACACTTTTAGCCCATTTTCCTGGCCGCCTATTTTCAATGGCACAAAGTAAGCGCTTAAGGGTTGCCACATATGCTGAACTGTTAATCGTGGCCCCCAAATTCCATCTAGTCAATGAGTATGATGCCCTGTTGCCATTCTCTTGCCAACTGATGGTAGAGTTCGACATTTGTTTGCCGGTGGACTGCCCCTATCATTCAATTGCATCGATTGTTGTTTCGTTTCTGTCTCATGGTAACGGAGCCATGGCTCATCACAAGCGTAGCCATGAAGTCGGCTGGATCTTGTCTGGAGAGACTGACACATGGATGGCAAAAGTGCCTAAAGTTACAAGGAGATTATGTTGAGAAGGTGGACGTAACAACTGATGTGTAATGTACTTCATTTGGGTAGAAACAAAAGAATAAAACAATATAGTACGCCTCTCGTATTTCAGTTATCAAGTAAACGCTATGTGAAAATAAGGATTTCGGGAAATAAACTTCAAACATACTCGTACCTAAGGGTAGAATTTAGAGAGACAACTTAAGCGACAGCAAATAACATTTAGAGGCATATCTCTCGAAGTATTGAAGATATTTTCAGTTTGTTTTCTCCAAATGAAAGATAAAAGATTAGTGATTCAAATAATTGAATCGGTCGGAGATGAAAAGTACAGTATTAAATCAGTTTTCACTACTTTTTAGGAAACAGATAAAGCGTCATTGATAGAACAGAACTTAACAAACACACTATATTAGTCATCTATGTAGTGGAGCATTTATTCAGGTTATATTTGTGGTAGCGGAATATCAATTTTCATTTATTATACATATTTTTCTAATCAATTTTGGAAACGTGACTCAATGCCCTTCAGCTCCGAGTTCAGTTTAGTGCGACATAAAGCCGCTAGGTATCATTGATATCAGGTAGCGAAAGTTGGAACTACTTGAAATTGAATGGAACTTGTAGCTCACCCTAGAGGTGTCCGCTTGAAGCAGCTACAGCCTCTGGCAAGCCTAACATGTCCTTGGACACTCCCGGCACTAAAAGCCATACGATAAATAAATAAATAAATAAATAAATGATACCTAGTTGTGAACGTTAGAACTTTGATAGAGCGTTCCTACGAAATCTAACCTAACAATATAGCTTCACACAAGTTTAGTCTGTGGAAGGATCTTTTACATTCAATAAATCTATGACATGGGACCGCCGGCTTTAATTCCCCCTGAAGGAAGGCATACTGAAGGATTTTTAGCGCTCTTAAAAAATCCGACGACTTCGGCCGGGTTTGAATCCGCTATCTTGGGAACAGTAGTTCAGCATTCTACCAACTACGCCACCGAAGCCGTTGATTTTACTCTACAGTAGTAGAACTCAGTATGCACGTTTGTTTGCTACCCATGCATTAAAGTCACCAAACTAAAGATAGCTTTGAGGCCCTTTTTCAGCGCTGCCTTATGAACAATTAGTATTATAGGTTTTAGTCGGTCAACACTAACATCATTCCATCCGGTAATATGTGAAAAATAACCAGAACTAAATTACATGTACAGTAAACTCCCGATTATCCGTGGAATTGACTGGGGCAGATACCGCGGATAATCGAATTTCGCGGATAAGCTGCAACATTGCTGGTAATGGCTAAACAAAGATCGAAGGCACTAAAAAACAACACTCAAGTGCTTTAAATAAGTTAATTATACAATAAGAGGACGTACATGACAACAAAACTCAGTCGATGTTATGATTGTGTGTTATTAAAACGTCTTGTTTACTGTTTAACAAAAAAATCGATCATTTGCTTTTGCTTTTTCGTAGTGAAACACTTTTTCTTTATTTGTGATTTCTCAACATCATCTTGTCGCGAAGTGATGCGTTGTCTTGGTCTTCAAAGTCCAAAACTGCTCAAGCACACACGACGTACAGTGTGTATACCGATATACAGTACAGCACTGTACATTAATACTGAACTACTGTACACGTTTTGTACTCTACATTATTAAGTGTACTGTACTGTATTTGCGATTTACAATTTTTATTACGTTTAAGTATTTAGTAACTTTATTTCAATTTTCGAGAAATAATTTTCGGTTTCAAAACCTTCCTTTTTTAAATATAAAAATGTTCTCCTTCAGGCACCGTGGATAATCGCAAAGCAGATAAACCGCCCGCGGATAATTGAGAGTTTAATGTATTAAGAATATATTGATATAAATATCTACATATATAAAACTAAGTCCCCGAATCTTGGATGAAACGGGTAATCTCGAGAACCACTGGATGGATTTTGATCCGGTTATCACCATTCTGTAAAGGATATCTCTTGGAAAGCTTTTGTAGAAAATAATTTATTTTTGATCAAAGGAGGCCAAGCAGTAACGATTTTAGTGAAAAAGAAAAAAAAAACATGGCGTCCGTGCGCTTTTTAAGCTTATGCTGGGCAAACGGTTAAAAATATATACTATGAGTGTAAGAATTGTTCAGCATGAAAAGTTCTAAAAAAAAATCCGCGACAGCATATTTCTATCTTCAATACATCACCCACTATAAGTGTATTTACGTTTACATTCACAATTGGACCCGGCTGGTGGCATTGCGATCAGGTTCTAGACATTTTTTGATTATTTTTTGTCAGGGTCTTCTTTCCCCACTAATTATCCCAATTTTTGTAACAGATCTGTTTTCTTAATCTTAATGTGGTGTTTTTAACTTTTAGACGATTAATATTTTTAGAATCATTTATGATCACAACTTCTGTTGTGGTAAATTTGTTAAATTTAAGTTCTTGCACCTTTTCTTATTATAACGGGTACAACATTAAACGTACATCGTAAATTCATTTAGGCCTACGGAAGTAATCTTTTCATTAAAATAACGGAAAAATATGACACAGTATGTTATAACATCCGGGTCCTAGTAATGATATTCAACAAGATCGGATTGTATTCTAAACCAGTGCTTTTTTCAGGGGGGACGCGGGGGTACCCGTAAACAATCGAAAACTGTTTAAGAAAAAAAATTGGTACATTTGTATCTGGTCTGGCAAATATAACTTCCGACTTAAAAGTACATCGATCAGCTGGCGTCAACGCGCTGTTCACAACAGCTGGAGGAGATTTCGAGTAATCCTCGATTTAAATCGATCTATCGAATCAGTTTCTTTTGGTCGACAACTCGGCACTCCGTTCTTATAAGCACGCAGGCTATTGTTTGTGCGTGTGGTTAGTTTTGAACGATAAAGAAAATAAACTCTTTAACATCCATCGAGAAAGCTGAAAGTTAATGATTTGAACACTAACAATGAACGGACTTTACAAATTGCCGAAAATTGCCAGAATGTGATGTTTAGTCGACTACAACTTAGAGTACCCTTTAAATTCTTTTTAGTAAAAAAAAGCACTGCTAAAAACTATCCACAAATTTACTCCAAACATTATCCGCAGCTTTTCTTTAGCTAATTGATTAAATAAACGGAGTTATTTGAATTTAAGGGGGGATATACACAGTTAACAAATCATAGCTTCACTAATATGTAACATAGAATTAAGAAAACTTTCAAAGTTATTGTCAATACATAGGGCTTTTATTTCATATATAGTGGTGAACAGTATATAACGTATTGTGTGATTTACTGGTAGGAAAATATTTGCGATTTTTTAAACGTCATGAATCATAAAAAACACGATTCAACAAGAAATACCAGTCTGAATGGAATTATTTTCTTTTCCTGTAAAGAAAATGCATGAATATTGAGGATGAACCTCATTCATGAAATTATATTAGACAATAATTAAGATATAGGGTACTTGGAAATTTTAACAAAAAACTATTTTTGATAGACAAATTAAATATAAAAAACACATACTATTGACAATATAACATTAATGGTGGTTCTTCCTCGATATTCATGTGTTTCCTTTATATGAAGAAAAATTCATTCCATTGAGACTGGTATTTCTTGTTTAATAGTGATATTTGTGATTCATGACGTTTAAAAATTAACAAATATTTTGCTACCAATAAATAACGCAATACTTGTTATACTGTTCGCTTTTATATATGAAATAAAAGCAACATGTATTGACTATAGCTTCGTAAGTTTTCATAATTCTATGTTACGTATTAGTGAAGCTATGATTTAATTGTTAACTGTGTGCAAAAAAAACTTAACTAGCTTTCATAAAGGCATGTATCTCATGAAAAGTCTTCAGATTATTGTTATATGACCAGTTTAAGGTGGGGGGGGGAATGAATATTGATTTCCGAAAGATTTATAGCTCTTTAAAATGATATCCATAGCTTAAGGCGTTGTTGAGTATATACGCCTATATCTTAACTTAAAAGGGTTGCTGTGAACTCCAATAAATCTCAGGTTTGACAGTTAAAAGCTGAAACAGCTGAAGTATAACTGTTGAAGGAAGATGGGAGTAGGGCCAGCCAGGCAGGCGTGTTTAATTTTACAGCTGGTAGTAAATAATTTAGCTTGCACCCTTTAGTGGTTGTGACTAATGAGATGTGAAGAGCCGTTAGATGGAGCCCTACTTACCCACTTCCGTGGCTTGACTCGCCTCGGCTCGGCTAGCTCGCTACCTACCTGTTACACATGACAGCCTGTACGCCCTACATAACAACTCTCGGCTTTAATGAACATCCGTCATGTGATTCACTGCCAATAACAGCAAGCAAAACTGTGCTATGCGCGTTTAAGTGCAAGACCAGGATGTCTACCAAAACCACCTACAGTGGAACTTGGATAATTCAAACCTCAAGGGTCCAGTAAAAAAAAATCGAATTATCCAAAAATTCGAATTAAGAAAGTTCTTTGAAAAGGGTAGAGAAAATATATTGTATTACGTTTACATAATGATTTACGTTCAACAAAGCAGATTAACAGAACAGTACTGTATAATGACTGTATCGTGAATAACCTCAAAAGTTTCAAATGATAAAATATAACCAAAATGTACTATTCACCTATTTAACGACAGTAGTAATCCAGCAATCTAGTTATGTCTTAGAGAAATCTACTGTTTTTCAAAATAAATGAGACTTTTACCTCTTTCCTACTATTAAGTCTCTCGGCCATCACAAAAGAATCTAACAAAATTTAGGAACGGAAAACAGAACCACTTACGTCATTTCTACTTTCAAAAATAACACCTAAGTTCTGTTGTGTTGTCGTTTTTCGGGAATTCCTGACCCAACTGTATGGCTTCCGATGGGCTTTTTACACGTAAAAATTTGGAAATGAAAATGAAAATCCACAGCCTGCTTCCAGTCTTCGACCGGGTCAGGAATGGAATGAATGAAGCCCCCATCTTGCGGCGAGGATATGAACTGTGCCGGCTGCCGAGGCCTGACGCACTCCCCTGGGGCAATGATTAAATGAATGACAGATGAAATGAAATGATAGTGGAGAGTGTTGTTGGAATGAAATTTTGACAGGGAAAACCGGAGTACCCGGAGAAAAACCTGTCTGCCTCCGTTTTGTCCAGCACAGATCTCACATGGAGTGACCGGGATTTGAACCACGGACCCAGCGGTGAGAGGCCGGCGTGCTGCCGCCTAAGCCACGGAGGCTTCACGTAAAAACTTGGAATTATCCGAAATATAATTCGAATTAACCACGATTTTTAAGCATTGATTGTATATAAAATGCTAGGGACCAAGAGAAAACTTCGAATTATAGAAGTTCGAATTAGTGACGTTCCACTGTAACAGATTTCCTTGACGATTCCCTGATTTTTCCAGGATAAATAAGAAACTTCCCTGACTAATGATGAGGATGATAATTGTAGTCTTAAGGGGCCTAACATGTAGTTTTTTTGTTTGTTTTTTGTGTGTGTGTGTTTTAGCGTATGGCTTTTAGTGCCGGGAGTGTCCGAGGACATGTTCGGCCCGCCAGAGTTAGTAGCTGCTTATGTGCGGACACCCATGGGGTGCGCTACAAGTACCGTAGTATGTAGAATGTTGTCTGGGGAGGAAAGTGTTAATGTAAGGTCTAGGATTTGGAAGGTGGCGGCTGTGGCCTATAGTTAGGGACTAACCCCGGCATTTGCATGGAAGGAAGATGGGAAACCACAGAAAACCATCTTCACGGTTGCCGGTGGGGGGGATTCGAACCTCCTCGCCTCCCGGATATGAGCGACTGCCTGCAGCCACACCGTAATGACCATGGCTAACTCACCCGGTAACATCTAGGTTATCGGCCCCTAATGGTTTGGGTGATCATGAAGATGATAATGAAAAGTATACTATAACTAAAACTACTAACCTATATACTAGAAGAAGAAATGGAAAACGAAAGGAGAATAAGGCAAATAAAGGACAGGAGAAAAAGAAATGCCCTCAACCCTCGAAGAATGCGGATTGAGGAAGTTGGAAGGAAGGAGAGCCATGAAAGGCAGATAGGAAAGTGAAACAGGAGAGGGTCCGCCCGAGAGGTAATGGGAGAAAGGGAGAAAACCGCACCCAGCTCAGGAACAACTCTGGGTCGCCAACTCCAGAACTCACCAGCCGTGAGCCCCCGAGGGTGTAGTGATATCCAGGGTGCACCAGAAGTGGTGGGGCTACATACACCCTGCCTCCTTGAGGGCCTTGAGCAGAAGGCAGGAGATAACATCAAAAGAAAAAGAAGGCTGACCCCTCGCAGAAGGAGGGTATCAGGAAAGATGAGACAAGGGCCAATTAAGGCGGGAAAAGAAGAGACTCCCTAGGCCTCAGATGCCCAAATACCGTCGGGCTCGGAAGAGAACAAGAATTGACCAAGAGAGGTCGACAGGCGCCCTGCACAAATAATTGAAGCAACGACGTGGTCGCCAAACCACGTCCCACTAGATGTGAGCCCCTGGGGGGAATGAAACAAGAGAAAACGCACCCAGCTCAGTTATCCCTTGGAATACCCAATTTGGAAAATTTACCGTCGCATTTCCTTATAGGAAATGTTATAAGTCTACAGGGGAGAAATCTTTACCAAGTAGGGTGTTAAAATATGTCAGCCATTGTTTAATAAAATCATTTTGAATAAGAAGTTCTCACTGATTTAAATTCTCTAATTTGATTCTAATAATAAGCACGCTTCTGTAGTGCCATGACGAACTAAAGAGCCTACTTTTCTTAAAATTTAAAATTCATGGCAATGATGATGATGATGATGATGATGATAATTGTTGTTTTAAGGGGCCTAACATCTAGGTTATCGGCCCCTAATGATCTTGGTGATAGCAAAAATGACAATGAAATGAAAGCCACAACGAAAATTTAGTTAGATTCAAAATATTTACAAAATGCAATTAAAATTGAAAATACTTATATAATGCAATTAGATTGAAAAAGTCAACCCATCAGATTCAAAATAGCCTACTCACAAAATGCAATTGAAATTCAAAATACTTACATAATGCAATTGAAATTCAAAATACTTACAAAATGCAATTTAGATTGAAAATGTCAACCCACCAGATTCAAAATAGCCTACTCACAAAATGCAATTGAAATCGAAAATACTTACAAAATATAGCCTAATTTAGATTGAAAAAAATGTGGGCGTGGTGGCTCAGCGGTCTAGCTGTATGCCTCTCACCAAGGCGGTCCGGGTTCGATTCCCGGTCAATGCATGTGAGATTTTCGAAGTGAAATGCCATGTCCTGGGGTTCGGATTCCACGTAAAAAGGAGGTCCCGTGGCTCATAATCACAAGATTCACGGTCACGTAAAACTCCAATCTTCCTTTTTTTAGATTGAAAATACTCACAAAATATAGCCTAATTTATATTTAAAATACTTACAAAATGGAGTTTAGATCGAAAATACTTACAAAATGCAATGTAGTTTGAAAACACATACAAAATGTCGTTGAGAAACAAAGTACTCATAAAATGAAATTTAGAGACACAGGGATTCATAAAATCAGGGCGGGAATCTTAAAGAGAAAAGGAACTATAATGAAAAGAAAAAAGAGGCCGATCCCTAGAAGAATGAGGGATCAGGAAAGATGAGAGTAGGGCCAATTAAGGTGAGAAAGGAAGAGACTCCCTAGGCCTCGGGGTCGGAAGAGAACAAGATAGGTCGAAAGGAAAGAATACGGAGAGGAGCCCGGCACAAGTAAGTGCATTCAATGCCGGACTCAGCTGGGGTCCCGTGGTCGCCATCCCACGTCCCACAAGTTGTCAGCCACTGGGCGAGACAATGATTAATCTATAGAGACTTATCTAGAATAATGACGAAATTAAGTTGGTAACACTGATATTTCTAGTTAGTTCGTAATATATCTGAAATAGTGTAACCTAATAGAGCACTGCAGTTGGCAGCACTTGCGACTCTGAATATATTGTTAGTTCCATCTCTGAAGGTACAGAATGCACATACAAAATTTAGTTGAAGTCCAATGGATAGTATGAACTTTACATGCATTAGACATTGGATCTATCAGCGTGCGTAAAATCATGTTGGCAATAATGTCATGTAGGCCTATGTCTTACTCAGAATAAATTTGAAATAGTATGATATATTAATGTGCCAATTTTTGCAGAAATCCATTTATTAGTATGGAAGTTACAATATGTGGTCAAACATTTAACCTATCGGCACTCGTAAAATCATATTAGCAGCACTGACGTATATCAGTTACTTCAAATTAATCTAGAATGTCAGGTACTAGATACGTGTGCCAAGTTTAGAGCTTTTGGCTTGCATACTTTCGTATATATTGATATCAGGATTTAAAAAAATAGAGAGATCGTTTATTAACAGTTGGCAGCCCTGCTGACTCCTAAGAAAGAACGGTATATAATATAAACGATACTTGTAGCTGACCCCATGGGTGTCGGTATAGAAGCAGCTACAAACTCTGGCGAGCCGAACATGTCTTCGGTCACTCCCGGCACTAAAAGGCATACGATAAATAAATAAATAAATAAATAAATATATAAATAAAGAAATAAATAAAAATAAGTAAATTAATTAAAAGTAAAAAATAAATAAATAATAAATAAATAAATAAATAAATTCAATAATAAATTAATAAATAATCAAATGATTCAATAATTAATTAAATAAATAAACAAATAAGTAAATGAGTAAACAAATTAATAAATATAGTTTGTACCTCGCCCAGTCATTGGGCATATTTCTGTTGACCGACTGAAGAGCTACAAAGGACAGTTTGTATTGGCAACACTGAAAGAATGCCTTCAAATCTTTACATAAACAACAGAAACAACAACAACTACAACCACCACCTTGTATGCTATCAATGTCGTCTTCTAGTATATTCAATATAATCATTATTAGGAAAAGATGACCTAGTTATTTTACCCCCTTAAAACAATAATCACCACAACCATCACTTTCCGCCATTAATGTTTATAAGGAAGAAACATTAATTTCCATCTTATTGTAAAACAATAGCAGTGAAAGTCTGCTGGCTCATAAAACAGGCCTGCGCACAAAACTAGTTCTATAAACAGCAATGGTGAAAGTGAAGCTTCAAGATGTTCTAGCGTGGCATCGTTACTAGGGCAACGATCCGAACTGATTATCTTGGTGTTCTGAATAAACAAACACAACAAAGTTGATCCTTATTGTTTTTAAATTTTGCTTTGTTTTTTTAATTTGTTTTCTGCTTTTGCTTTTGAGTTTTACTTTATGCTTTGTGTCTTTTGTTTTATGTTTGTTATCTGCTTTTGCTTTTGAATTTTGCTCTTTACTTTGTGTCTTTTGTTTTGTGCTTGTTTCCTGCTTTTGATTTTGAATTTTGCTTTTTGCTTTATTTTATTTTTTTGTGTTAGATTTCTGCTTTTGCTTTTTGCGTTGTTTTTTATTTAATGTGTGCTTTCTGCTTTTGCTTTTTGCTTTGTGTCTTTTGTTTTGTGCTTGTATTCTACTTTTGCTTTTGAATTTTGCTTTGTGATTATTTATTTGGTTTTGAGTTTGCTTTCTGCTTTTGTTTTCTAATTTAGCTTTATGCTTTCTGTTTTTGTTTTGTGTTTTTGCTTTTGATATTTGTTTTTTGATTTTCGTTTCTGGTTTTGTGTATGATTTCTGCTTTTGTTTTCCAATTTTGCTTTTTGCTTTGTGTTTTTGTTTTTGTGTTTATTTTCTGCTTTTGCTTTTGTTTTTTGAATTTTGCTTTTTGCTTTGTTTTACTTGTTTGTTTTGAGTTTTTTTACGATTTTGTTTTAAATTTTGCTTTTTGCTCTGTTTCTACCTACACGTTCGTTTTCATGTTTGATTTCCAAGTGCGGAAATGAACAGATTTGTTGAACCTAACACTTTAATATTTTACATAAGTCCAGATAAATGTTCTGAAAAAAAAACCGTACCTACAATATCCAATCATTTGTCAACAATCCGAAAATTGACTGTTCTTGGTCGCGGGTTAAAACCCGGCCAAAGTCGTCGGATCTTTTAAGAGCGTTAAAATCCCTCGGTATGCCGTCCTTCAGAGGAGAAGTAACGCCGGCGGTCTCATATCATAGATGTATGGCATGCAAAAGAACCTTCCACTAACTAAACTTGTGTGAAGCAAAATTTGTGGGCTAGGTTTGATTAATGCTCATAAGTTCCAACGTTCGTCACCAGGCGCTGGTTGCGATGGCATCTAGTAGTAGCCAGGTTCACTGCTAGGTGTCGTGGACGGTAGCGTTTGGTAGCGAAAGTAGGAACTACTTGAAATTGATCGTCTGCGGTCCTTACCTGAATTACAGACAACACACACTAATACAGTCATCACAATTAACACCGGTTATCAGACAGATTCTACACACACCCAAAGTACACGGGGCTACATGACCGCGTTGTCGCAGCCCCCAAACAAAGGAACCAACCAACCTGGCTTTTCCTTTCTTGAAATAGATGTTATGCAGGACGGATGAGTAGGCTACCTCAAGTTAGAAGCGTACTTCTGTTCAGTTGTATATGGTGTAAATACGATCAGGCTGTTTACGGGAGGTCTTCATTATGGTGACAACAGAATAACGGACTCTTGCTCCTCAGGGAATCGATTACTAGCCTGAAGGAATGTTCACTAGATGGGATAAACATATCACTAATACATCCACGGGGGAATTCCTTTCTAGCATGCCCACTTCAGGAACGGAATACCACTCCAGTGTAATACAGTATTTAGTGTGTGTACTTCATACCTACAGAGGCCCTTATTTTCCAGCGTATAGTCCACGTCACCTTAAATAAGTTACTAACAATGTAACCCTACCATTTGTCCCCATCACTACAAACATAGTGATTATAGTTCGCGTTACCTTAAACAAGTTACTAACAATGTAACCGTACCATTTGTCCCCCATCACTACAAACATGGTGATTATAGTTCGCGACACCATAAATAAGTTACTAACAATGTAACCTTACCACTTGTCTCCCATCACTACAAACATGGTGATTATAGTCCACGTCACCTTAAATAAGTTACTAACAATGTAACCTTACCACTTGTCCCCCATCACTACAAACATGGTGATTATAGTCCACGTCACCTTAAATAAGTTACTAACAATATAACCTTACCACTTGTCTCCCATTGCTACAAACATGGTGATTATAGTCCACGTCACCTTAAATAAGTTACTAACAATATAACCTTACCACTTGTCCCCATCACTACAAACATGGTGATTATAGTCCACGTCACCTTAAATAAGTTACTAACAATGTAACCTTACCACTTGTCCCCATCACTACAAACATGGCGATTATAGTCCGCGTCACCTTAAACAAACAAAGAAATAAGCAAATAAATAATTTGTCTGATAACTTGTGTTATTGTGGTGTCTATGATGTATGTATTTGTAATTAAGGTGACGATTAGGAAGGGGCCGGCCGTGGCCATAAGTTTGGTAACAACCCGGCAATCATCTTGAGTAGATGTGGGGAGTGGTATTCGAACCCACCTCTTCTACATTTTGCCTCTTGAGGCTAAGTTACAACGTTCCAACCCTCAGACTAGAAATACATTTCTTGTTAATCGAACCCGGATCTCAGCCCGGGGTGGCAGTCAAGGTGCTAGCCATTACAGCACGAGATGAATATTTGACAGAAGAAGATTTTAGTTATGGCAGGGAATCACTGAAGAGGCTTTATAAAGGTTTTACATAATTATCTCAATCCCTCTTCTGCGCCAGATTTAGAGTGATCTTCGCCAGAAAGCGAGACTGCAGTGAAGCCATTATAACTTCCGAATTGACTTTCCCGCGCTATGCTAGAGCCATCTAGCGGCCAGAAGTGAAATCACTTTAACCAACCAATCACAGGCAGCCATTCAAATCGGTATATCACGACAAATTGAATGTCATTCACGATTTTTGTTGGTTGGTTCCTCAGTTTAGGGGCTGCGACATCGCGGTCATGTATCACTGGCAGGCTCGCCAGGTCACGGTGCTCCCTTTGTAAATGTAAATTTTTTAAGGTATTTATTTAATTGTGAGGTATTTAAAGAGGAAGTGAGTGCGTTTCGGGCACACATTGGGTTATGCGGAACCTGGAGGTACCCCATATGTGCAGGTTGGTGCTAATGGGACCTTATTTTCGGTACAAAACTGGAATGGGACCTTAGCAGGATTAATTAATGAAATGTGGTTTTGCTTGAGAGCGTAGTGAAAGGAGCGAAGTATATCGAGTAATCGAAAAAAGATTAATCGATTGATAGATGAATTGTTTTGTAACAATTAATCGATTTCTCTGTTTCAATAACAGAATTTAATCGATTAAAATTATTTGAAAGTCTGCTTGTGATCGACTGGTAGAAGTGATTTCACTTCTAACCGCTAGATAGCTCTAGTGTAACAATGTCTTCCTTAAACACTCAACATGTCTCGCTAGAACTAAGGGCGGACAGTGAATGTCACTAGCCAATACACAGTAAGGTAGTCTGATGAATATACAATAGTATCTGGTGAAATAACCTTTCACTATATTATTCAGTGACCTGGTTAGATAATCAAGAATTATAATAAATTCATGAATATAACGGAAATTCTATCGGTTTATACGTATTAATGATGGCACCTAAACATAGTGTACAGGATAGTATACCAAATGCTACCGTCCACGACACATAGCTTGCGGACTTGGCTACTAGATTACATTGCAGTCATCATCTGGCGGCGAACGTTGGAACTAATAGAGCGTTATCAATTCTAACCTACACATTTTGGCTTCACACAAGTGTAGTTAGTGGGAGGTTCTTTTACATGCCACCTCCGAAGGAAGGCATACTGAAGGATTTTTAACGCTCTTAAAATATCCGAAGATTTCGGCCGGGTTTGAACCCGCGATCTTGGGAATAGAAGCTCAGCATTCTACCAACTACACCACGGAAACCGCCAAAGAGATTATACGAAGTACATGAGTCTCCGTGGACTGAATTAGAATGAATGTTCGTTTAGGAATTTTAGTAGTTCCTACTCAAGTATTTAATACGGTAGTTCAATTTTCTCACTGTGATTCTAGACTACGTTCTTAGAAGTCTCAAATACTAGTGTTAACTAGTCTTAAAGAAAAATAATTACGTAAATTGTTCTTTTAAATAAATCCAATGCAATCAAGCACAGATTAAGAACTTATATATATTAAAAATATGCATTTTGAAAATTCGCACGTGAGATTAGGGGAGGTGGCGAGCAAAATCCCACGACATTTCACCAAGGGGAGAGGGGGTAGAAAAAATCGCCAAAATCGCATGACGCAATTAATGGATGCCCCCTTATCGGACAAGTTGAACACTCACCCAAGTCCATGAGGCCAATGAGGAAGATATTAGCAATAACAGCAACTGCTGTAATGTCTGTTAACAGACAGAGAAGTAAAGGTAATATAATGCAGGAGGGTGTACAATTGGAAACAGTAAACCAGTAACAGTACCTTGGATGCTTAGTATCAAGTGGCAACAGAATACAGCTTGAATTAAATAACCGTATTAAGAAATCAAGTCAATTCTATCAGCAAGTTCGATATCTACTCTGGAATAAACAAGTGCCAAAACTCAGTTTCGAACATTGACTTATGGGTTGGAAACATGCACAAATACCAAAAAAAGATGACAGCAGACTTCAGGCTTCAGAAATGAAGTTTCTAAGAAGCATGCTTCAAAAAACTAGGAAAGACAAATTAAGAAATGAGAGGATTAGAGAACAAGCTGGAATAAATCAATCCCTGAAGGAGACCATAACTAGGGCACGTTTGCGATGGTTTGGTCACGTCAAACGTAAGAATTGCAGCACAATGGTTGCATACAGAGATTACTGGAAAGAGTCCTAGGAGGAGATGGCTGGACCAAGTAAAGGAAGGTATCACATCCTAGGAAATCAACTGGGATGAAGTCTTGAAGGAGCAGTGGTACATGAATAGACTGAAATGGAGAGCGCTCGCAAACCACACCCGGGAAGCTGGAGTGGAATCTTGATGATGATGATGATGATGATGATGATGATGATGATGATGATGATGAACAACGATAAAGATGTTGAACAAGAAGACAATGGTCGGCTTGTAACGGATCAGGTCATTCAGCACCCACACTGTGGTACAGTTACAAGAATGACCTCATGAGATGTGTCAACCAGCCTCTGTAGCAAGGGTCAGACCCAGAGTAAATCGGAAATTATAATGTGGCACCCAGTTGCCCCGTTACCTTCATCGTCCTACGTCTATTGCTGACATGGCCAGTGGAGGGGGATGAGTCGAGTCAAATCTGAACTACAGTAATTGCGTTTTGGATTTCGTGTTTGTTTTCTCCTTTTGTTTTAGAATTTTTGTTTTTGCTTTGTGTTTTTGCTTTGTTTTGTGATTGTTTTTTGTTTTTACTTTTCTTTTTGAATTTTGCTTTGTGTTTTTTTGCTTTTGCGTTGTGTTTTTTGTTTTTGATTTTGTGTTTGTTCTCTGCTTTTGTTTTTGAATCTTGCTTTTTTGCTTTGTGTCTTTTGGTTTTGCTTTGTGTTTTTTTTTGGGTTTGCTTTGTGGTTTTTGGTTTTGTATTCTGCTTTCTCTTTTTTCTTTTGAATTTTGCATATTGCTTTGTGTTTCTTGGTATTGCTTTGTGTTTTTTTGGTTTTGAATTTTGTGTTTGTTTTCTGCTTTTGTTTTTGTTTTTGAATCTTGCGTTTTGCTTGGTGTTTTTTTTTTTGGTTTTGCTTTGTGTTCTTTGGATTTGTGATTATTTTCTGCTTTTGCTTTTTATTGAATTTTGATTTTTGCTTTGCGTGGTTTTTGGTTTTGCTTTGTGTTTTTTGTTTTTGTGGTTGTGTTCTGCTTTCTTTTTTGGTTTTGGTTTTGTGATTGTTTTCTGCTGTTGTTTTTGAATTTTGCTTTTTTGCTTTGTGCTTCTTTTGGTTTTGTGATTCTGCTTTTGTTTTTGTATTTTACTTTTTTCTTGTGTTCTTTTGTTTTGTGATTGCTTTCTGCTTTTGCTTTTTTGAATTTTGATTTTTGCTTTGTGTTTTTTGTTTTTTTTTGTTTTGTCGTTGTTTTCTGCTTTTGCTTTTGAAACTTGCTTTTTAGTTTGTGTTTGTTTGTTTTTCTGCTTTCTGTTTATTGTTTCTAATTTTGAGTTTGTTTACTGATTTTACCGTTGTATTTGAATTTTGCTTTTTGCTTTGTTTGTTTTTTGTTGTTTTACTTTGTGTTTTTTGTTTATAATGTAACAAGCACGTCGACACTTTGTTGCCCCGTTATATTCTGTCTTTCTGACCGACTCAATCGTCCTACGTCTTATTACTGTCATGGGTTTAACGTTCTCCTCAATTTAGACTGCATTTAGACTTGCCCTTCAGAGGGTGTTAAACATGTTGCGTGATTCGCCCGTCTACAAACAGGTGGCTTGGGAGGCGTAGTTGGTAGCATGCCGAGCTTCTATGCCCAATATCATAAGTTCAATCCCCCACCGGAGCCAATTAATTTTAATAAAGCCTAATTTCATAAAAATTGTATTTAAAAAAATCGGATTGTTGTCAAACGACTGGATTATATCCGTTTATAATTTGAGAGCATTTACCTTTGCTTGTGTAAAACATTTAGCGTTAGTGCAACACAAACTGTTCATTTCTGAGCTTTTAAAATGAGCAAAATATCAAATGCTACCGAGATCAAACGTAAAAACGTATAGGTTTGCTTTCATTGATTGTCTTAGTTTGCCTCCCCCCATACAATCAAAAACAAACACATAACCAGAAGAGAAATCAAAAACCAAATTAAAAAACAAAAGCAAAAGCAGAAAACGAACACGAATTCAAAAAAAGGAAAAAAGCAGAAAGCCGGAAACAGGAAGCAAAAAAAGCAAAAAACAAACACGAAACAAATACACAAAGCAAACATCAACTATTACAAAAAGCAGGGAACCAACACAAAGCGAAAAGCAAAATTCAAAACAAATCCGAAAACAAATACAAAAAGAGAAAAAAGGGAAATTCAAGTACAAAAGCCAAAGCAGAAAACAAGCACTAAACCGAAAACACAAATCAAAGAGCAAATTTCAAAAAAATCAGAAAACAACCACAAAACAAAAACAAAAAGCAAAAAGCAAAATTTAAAAACGCAGAAAACAAACACAAGAAATCAACATTCAAAAACAAAAGCAAAAGCAGAAAACACAGAGCAAAAAGCAAAGTTCAAAATAAAGCAGAAAACAAACTCAAAAAAGCAAAATTCAAAAACAAAAGCAAAAAGCAGAAAAACAATCACAAAGCAAAAGGCAAAATTCAAAACAAATCAGAAAACAAATACAAAAAAGAAAAAAAGGGGAAATTCAAAAACAAAAGCAAAAGCAGAAAAAAACATTGCTCCAAACTAACATCACTTGATATTTTAATATGCTGAAACCCAAAATATCAGAAAAGAGAAATTTGAATTTTTCAACCGATACCAAAGTAGGCTAAAGCGGCTTCGGTGGCGTAGTCTGTAGCATGCTGAGCTTCTATGCCCAAGATAGCGGGTTCAAACCCGGCCGAAGCCATCGGATTTTTTATGAGCGTTAAAAATCCCTCAGTATGCCTTCCTTCGGAGGGGAAGTAAAGCCAGCGGTCCCATGTCATAGTTTTATGGCATGTTAAAGAACCTTCCACTAATTACACCTGTGTGAAGCTAAATTGGATAAGTTAAGAATGTAAACAACGCTCTTAGGTTTCTACGTTCGTTGCCAAGAGCCGACTGCGGGGCGTCTAGTAGCTAAGTTCTGAACTTGGCCTAGTAGTCGTTGACGTTGACGCTTGGCGGCAAAAGTAGGAACTATTTGAAAATTCTAAGTTGCAGTCTGTACTTAAATTAAAAAACAGATAACACACACTAATACAGTCATCACAATTAACACGGTTATCAGACATATTCTACACACACCCAAAGTACACGGGGCTACATGACCACGTTGCCGCAGCCCCTAAACTTAAGAACCAACCAACCAAAGTAGGCTAAAAACTCGGCAAAGAGATAGCAAATACCTAACTGGGTAACTATTCACGTAAAAGGTTAATACTGTAACCAGCCAAGATAATGTGGCTCCGATCTCCGTGTTGTTTGACAATAAAGCAATTAGATTTACTGCCGTCGTTATTGGACACATTTAGCGACGTGCAATGTGAGAATCCGGTCTCGTACAAACTGAGGGACCGACGAGTAAAGGAGCATAGTTCGAATTCTCAGCTGGTCAAGTCCAGTGTCCTCAATAGCTGTTGAAACCTTGAAAGTTTACTTCCGTCAACATGCGCCTTATGAGCAAGGCAAACCCGCTGTACTATACTGTCGTATGTGTGGGCTATACACGAGTATGCAGGCGCTCCCCACACTCTGCGCCGGCCGGCCAGCGAGACCGCTATCTAAGTGGAACAGTCCTATTGTGTGCTAATGACTGCTCCAGATATAACGGCTCGCACAGTATTATTAGCATCCACATACACGGAAATAATGAATGGATACTAGAGTTATTATTATTATTATTTTCTTTAAATCCCCCTTAAGGCGAGCGTTAAAACACAATCAGTTTTCATGGTCCTCTTTCTGTCTTCTGTCTACTTCTTTCATTCGCGGGTTCAAACCCGGTCGAAGTCGTCGGATTTTTAAAGAGCGTTAAAATCCCTCAGTATGCCTTCCTTCGGAGGGGAAGTAAAGCCGGGGGTCCCATGCCATGGATTTATGGCATGATAAAGAACCTTCCACTAATTACACTTGTGTGAAGCTAAATTATAGGTTATCTTTGACTAACGCTCTTAGGTTCCAACGTTCATCGCCAGGAGCCGACTACGGTGGCATCTAGTAACAAGGTTCAGAACTAGTTAGTCGTTGACGGTGGCGTTTGGTAGCAAAAGTTGAAACTACTTGAAAATCGAATGTATGCAGTCCTTACTTGAATTATGAACAGCTAACACACACTAATACAGCCATCACAATTAACAACGGTTATCAGACAGATTCTTCACACACCCAAAGTACACGGGGCTACTTGATCGCGTTGTCGCAGCCCCTAATCTGAGGAACCAACCAACCAACTACTTCCTTCATGTTTTTTTTCTCTTTGAGCGTTTGCTCAAATTTTTGTTTTCTAATTTTTTATCTGTCTATAGTATTTTCCTGTCTGCCTTACCTTCTGTAAATAATAATAATAATAATAATAATAATAATAATAATAATATCGTATGGCCTTGGGTGCCGGGTGCAAGCTTTGTTATTTGACACCCAGGGGGTAGCTTGCATGTCGAATTTTTCGTTGTTCCTTGACTATGAAAGTCAAGTAGGTTAGATGTTGGATATCTAAACTCCTTGAACACTATAGCGCTTTCTAGCAGAGAAATGAGGAACTTTGTGTTGGCGGAAACTCCCGAGATTAATTTTGCCATTATGAACATGGCCTACTGAATTCAAATGGGTTCTTTGACATGGCAACATCATATGACATGCGTATCGTATTTTTGCCGCCTTTCAAAAATCACTTACCACGGCCAGGAGTGAACCTGCAATCTTGGGGTTAGTTGACCGACACGATATCCACTCACCCACCGTGTCAAGCTAATAATAATAATAATAATAATAATAATAATAATAATAATAAAATCGTATGACCTCGGGTGCCGGGTGCAAGGTTTGTTATTTGACACCCAGAGGGCAGCTTGCATGTCGAATTTTCTGTTGTTCCTTGAAGCACTAGAAAGGTCAAGGAGGTTAGTTATCTATGCTCCTTGACACTATAGCGCTTTCTAGTAGAGAAATGAGGAACTTTGTGTTGGCGGAAAATCCCGAGATTAATGTCTTCTGTAGAGATGTTTCGTGGAAAGCAGCATAGTGAAAAGATTGAAGACTCAAACAACAACAACAACAACAACAACAACAACTTGGGTGTGTATGTCTCATAACCTCTGTTATTCTGATGACTGAACTGGTGTGTGTAATTAATAATGATTTATGCAGCTAATAGCCATGCCGAGGTACAGAACTAATACTGATAACATATCTTATCCATCAAAGTGTCTGACAGGTTCTGTTTGCAATATAGTTATTCGCAGCAGAAGCGTGTTAGCGTTACTTTCCTCTGGGCGCAGGAAATGGCGTGGTATTTGTCACAAGCACTACCACACAGAGAGCAGGTGCATTGGGGACCTGGGTCATGAACTCCTCTTGTTGAGCATATCTTAAAATGAAAACCGTGGACTTAAAATATGGTATCCGCTGACCGCTGCAAGGTTTCTGTGCGTTAGTGGCGATAGGTATTTAAAATCTTGCCAATCGTTGCAGACTATCAGAAAATACGTAACTGTAACTAAACCTGGTAGTATTTTTAACTTCTTTCTCGTTTACATGAAATAAGATTTGTGTAGCAGATTTTTCACCTATCTTTTGACTGGTTTGATGCAGTTCTCCATGCTTCCCTGTTCAGAGCTAATCGTTTCATCTCTACATAGCTGCCACACCTTACAATCTGTTTAACATATTCTAACCTTGGTCTACCCCTACAGTTCTTATCCTCGACCCTTCCATCCATAATTAAGTTTGCTATTCCTGGGTGTCTTAGTATGTGTCCTACCAACCTATCTCTTCTCTTCATTACCAGTCACCATAAACATCTCTCCTCTCCCACTCGTCTTAATACGTCTTCATTTGTTACTCCGTCGACCCATCTAATCTTCTAATACCACATTTCAATTCTCCTCTTTTCTGCTGCTCCAACAGTTCAAGTTTCACTTCCATAGAGCACCACGCTCCAGAAAAAGGCTTTCAAGTACACCCAAGTACAAGTTTCTATATGACCACGATGTTGTAAGCCATAAAATAAGGAACAACAGCAACAATCACAATATGTAACCCTGAGTGTATCTAACAAACATCATCTGAACGAGAGTGCTTTCATAAAACAAAATAATCTGATCCATTAATGACGTCAGAAGAGCCACGTGGAAAAGGGGTGAGATATCTGTGAGCATCACTAATTCACTCTTACTGCTGTTAAAAAAGCGCTGCCCGAGTCGAGTGGAGTCTTGTCGCGCCACACCGTATCGTATCTGGGACGGCCTACTTCTCTCATTCTCAGCGACTGAGACTCCTACTCTTCTCTCACGGCTCTGACTTGAGAACTACACCTTCCGGGACACGCGGCACAGGGGTGTCCCAACAGCTCCCACATTAAAACACGTCACTTGCAACGCTGTAGCTAAAGTCGTTGGAAATAACCGTCGTTACGCTGGGATCTGGCGTTACGTTACGGTGACGGACGGACAGATGCACTGAGGTGTGTGACGTCATAGTACCGCTCGGTGCATATGTACCCCAACAATCTCTACTTCGTTAGTATAAGACAAAAATCCCCGATTCTTGGATGTCACGGGTAATCTCGGGAACCACTGGATGGATTTTGATGCGGTTTTCACCATTCTGTAAAGGATATCTCGAGGAAAGATTACGTAGAAAATATATTTATGTATGATCAAAGGAAGCCAAGCAGTAACGATTTCAGTGAAAAAGTCGAAAACAAATTCGGCGTCCGTGCGCTTCTTAAGCTTACGTTGGGCAAACCGTTAAAAATATCAATATACTATGAGCGTAAGAATTGGTCAGCATGAAAAGTTCTACAAAAAAAGTCCGCGAGAGCATATCTCTATCTTCAATACATCGCCCACTATAAGTGTTTTTAGACTGGATGGAAGGGGCACGTCCCGCGCGCTTGACCTTGCTTTGCCCTTGGTTTGCACTTGCCCTTCGCGAGTAATTTGAAACAAGATAAGCAAGATAAGTATTATGCAGATAATTTTCTAACATGTCAAGAGTCTTTGACTTCGAGCGAAGCGAGAAGCCTCCAGCATTTTCAGCATTTGTAGCATTTAAAATGATACAAAGTCTAGTCTTTCAGACTGACTGTCACTTTTTTAATGGTAGCCAGAGTAAAGACATTACTAAATAACTGTTCCTTCATTGGTAGCCAGAGTAAAGACGTTACTAAATAACCATTCTAAATAACTGTTTATTTTGGTAACCAGAATAACGACATTATACTAAATAACTGATTCAAATAACGGTTACATCTTTTATAACCACAGTAACGACATTACTAAATAACCGTTCCAAATTACTGTTACGTCTTTGGTAACCTAAGTAACGACGTTAATAATAACCGTTCCAAAATAACTGTTGCTTTGTGGTAATGAGTGTAGCGACATTACTTATTAAATTTACTTGTAACTATAACAACGGAGTAATGAAAATAGTCGTTCCCTTTCCAAGAAGGAACAACATTTGTGGAATATCCTAGATAAATGAAACGGGCAGAGAGTGAGGAGTGGGGGATAACCTTTAAACAAAGCAGGTCCAACCGATTTATTGTTGTTACATTTAGGGTTTGCAACTTCTTTGTCATCAGCACAGGAATAATAATCTGCGAGGCTCTTATCTCTCCCTCTTTCTGCTGCGCCAACAGTCAATGTTTCAAAACTCAGCAATTCTTCTAGGTTTATGCCGTGTCTTGTGTGGGGTTTCGCCTAGGACACCAAGCTGGCTCATCAGTGGGCTCTTGGTGTCCCCACCCGGACCCCCACAGGAGTAGCGAACTGCACTACTTGACTGCGAGAACTAAAAGCTCAAGCAGCCTTAACCTCCTTATGAAGGCTTCCAAAAAGATGGTATATTGGCTTTCACGGCCGATGAGCCAGCTTGGTATCCTAGGCGAAACCCCACACAAGACACGTCACAAACCTAGAAGAATTGCTGAGTTTTAATTCACCGGCCGTGAAAGCCAATATACCATTGCAAATACAGCTTGCAATGCTTCCTCGGCAAAGCATGCGCGTATTCCGTGGACTCGGTATTCTACTCGGGCTTTAAGAACAATTCTCACGCACCTCCGACCAGCCACGAATGACCGGCACGCCTTCCGTAGCGTAGTTGGTAGCATGCTGAACTCCTGTTCCCAAGATCCTTCAGTATGCCTTCCTTCGGAGGGGATGTAAAGCCGACAGGCAAATGTTATAGATTTATGGCATGTAAAAGAACCTTCCACTAGCTACAATAATTGTGTGAAGCTAAATTTCTAGGTTAGATTTGTTTAGCGCTCTATTGAGTTCCAACGTTCGCCGCCAGGTGGCGGTTGCGGTGGCATCTAGTAACCAAATTCACAGCTATGTGTCGTCGATGGTAGCAAAAGTGGGAACTACTTGAAATTGATCGACTGCAGTTCTTACCTGAAACACAGAGTATTTGTTTTTTATTTAGCGTATGGCTTTTAGTGCCGGGAGTGTCCGAGAACATGTTCGGCTCGCCAGAGGCTGTAGCTGCTTCAAGCGGACACCCATGGGGTGAGCTACAAGTTCTGTTCACTTTTAAGTAGTAACTTACCAACTTCCAGTACCAGATGTAACTGACACCTAGGGGTGAACGTTGGAACTCTGATGTAGCATTTCAACGAAATCTAACCTAGAAATTTAGCTTTACACAAGGTTAGTTAGGGGAAGGATCTTTTAGATGCCATAAATCTATGACAAGGGACCGCCGCGCCGGCTTTACTTCTCGTCCGAAGGAAGGTATACTGAAGGATATTAACGCTCTTAAGAAATCCGACGACTTTGGCCAGGTTTGAACCCGCGATCTTGGGCACAGCAGTTCAGTATGCGTTAAAAATCCCTCAGTATGCCTTCCTTCGAAGGGGAAGTAAAGCCGGCGGGCTCATGCCATAGAATCATGGCATGTAAAAGAAGTTTCAACTAACTACAATTGTGTGAAGCTCAATTTACAGGTTAGATTTGATTAATGCTCTATTAAGTTCCAACTTTCGTCGCCAGATGCTGGTTGCGGTGGCATCTAGTAGCCAAGTTCGACGGTAGAAAAAGTAGGATCTACTTGAAATTGATCGTCTGCAGTCCTTCTACCTGAATTACAGATAACACACACTAATACAGCCATCACAATTAACACCGGTTATCAGACAGATTCTACACACACCCAAAGTACACGGGGCTACATGACTGTGTTGTCGCAGCCCCGAAACCAACCATAATTATTACCCACATTAAGAGGCGGCGCCAAACATATCACAAAGTGCGACTCAAACCAACTCATTGTATGTCACTATGCACACACACACACACACACACATACAAGTATAAGTGTGCTACTTTGTGCGTCTGACCTCATATCTGAACCAACCAAGTGAAGCCATTGTAGTTCCACCTGATTGTGAGGCGAGAGCCACATAAGCAACAACCATGACAGCCCCGTCACAAAGTACTGCCTTGTTAAACCAGAGGAACCGGAACTGGACAATAAGGTTTTAGTCTGTTTATCTGTCTGTCAACGAGAAGGTTGGATGGTTGGTTCCTCAGTTTAGGGACTGTGACAACGCGGTCATGTAGCCCCGTGTACTTTGGGTGTGTGTAGAATCTGTCTGATAACCGGTGTTAATTGTTATGGCTATATTAGTTAGTGTATGTCATCTCTAATTCAGGTAAGGACTACAGGCGATCAGTTTAAAATAGTTCCTTGTTTTGCTACCGTCAACAACACCTAGCTGTGAACTTGGCTACTAGATGCCACCTCAACTGGCATCTGGCGACGAACGTTGGAAAGAATAGAGCGTTAATCAAATCTAACCTAGAAATTTAGCTTCACACAATTATTGTAGTTAGTAAAGAATAACCTCTGGCAATAATAATAATAATTATAATATAGTATGGCCTCGGGTGCCGGGTGCAAGCTTTGTAATTTGACACCCAGAGGGTAGCTTGCATGACGAATTTCGTTGTTCCTTGAATTACTATGAAAGTCAAGGAGGTTACATATCCAAGCTCCTTGAACACTATAGCGCTTTCTATTAGAGAAATGAGGAACTTTGTGTTGGCGGAAACTCCCGAGAATAATTTTGCCATTATGAACACGGCCTACTGATTTCAAATGGGTGCTTTGACATGCCAACATCGTATGACATGCGTGTCGTATTTTTGCCGCCTTTAAAAAAAAAAACCACTTACCACGGCCAGGAGCGAACCTGCAATCTTGGGGGTTAGTAGACCGACACACTATCCACTCACCCACCGTGGCAAGCTATCTGTCTGATAGCCGGTGTTAATTATGATGGCTTTATTAGTGTGTGTTATCTCTCATTCAGGCAAGGACTACAGACGATCAATTTCAAATAGTTCCTACTTTTTCAACCGTCTACGACACCTGGCTGTGGACTTGGCTACTAGATGCCACCACAACCGGCATCTGGCGACGAACGTTGGAATTAATAGCGAGTTAATCAAATTTGACCTAGAAATGTAGCTTCACACAATTATTGTAGTTAGTAGAAAAATAACCTCTGGCACTAAAGCTCATGAAGAGCCTAGGCCGACCAAGCGACCGCTGCCCAGCCATTTGGCCTGCAGATATTGGGGTGACTCGTGATCAGCGCATCGGGTCCCCACGGTCGTTAATCTTGGTTTTCGTGATCGGGGCGCTGTCACACTGTCAGACACCTACTCAATTGTCCTCACGAGGCTGAGTGAACCCCGTTCTAGCCCCACCGTCGGCCGTCCTTGAAATGGTTTTCTGTGCTTTCCCATTTTCAACACCAGGCAAATGCTGGGGGGGGGGGGGGGGTTACCTTCTGACAGGCCACGGCCGCTTCCTTCCACATCCTTGCCCAGTTTCATTCATCTTCATACATTCCATCTCTCATCCCGACGCGCTGGTCGCCCACGGGCGTCGACTTGAAAGACCTGCACTCGGCCTCTCAGGAGACCACACGACAAAAAAAATGAAATATTATTATTATAAGTATTATTATGTGCAAAATCCTGTTGGATTTTAATAAAGCGCGCTTTCATGAACATTGCATGAACGCTATCGACAGGTGGGAAAAAATCACGCATGTGCACGAAGGTTCAAGGTCGGCTTATGCAAGCGCGCTTGATTCAAATCCATCAGATTTTCGCAAAAGAAAATCTTTGATTTTGCTTGTTGAGTGTGATTGTTAGTGAATGGAGTGGTTGGAATGGAATATGAACTTAGCTTGTTATTTGAGTGATGTGGGACCAATTCCCGTGCATCTGCTACCCCTTCCACTGGCTACATCCACATCGCTCAAATCACCCTCCAGTTATTGGAATTATTTTATATTGATGGACTAAAAGTTATAATCTAAAAAATGACTTCAAGGCTATCTTTATTTTCTGTACATACTAAATTACATCGCATGTTTCATTTGGCAGTTAACATTCTATTACTAATTTAAGGTATGTATATATGTTTGAAATGACAATTTTGACCAAGAATTGTTGAACGTTCGTCTTTTTCATTGTAAATGGAAGCCTTATTTGTCTGCTTGAAATTAATATAAAAACTATTTTAAGGGGGCTGGTGCGTACATGTCTAGAGGACGTAGCTCCACAGCATCTTACTTGCGTCTAAATATCCAATATTAAAGATATGAGAATCATGAAAATGACATATTAGCTAATTGGAAGTGTAGGATCCAGGTTCATCACTCCCGAATAATTACAGTCCATCGAAAAAAAAACCAACCAGCCCTCGTATGTACTATGCGCGTGCTTTCAATACTATAGCAGGGGGCCATGGCGCGCCACAAGCTCGGCCAAGGCCACCGCAGAAGCGAATAACAAAACTTCCGCTTGCCGTTCTTACTTTATATGAAAGACCCTGCACAATTATTTAGTTACAACAGTTATTAAAGTCTAAGCTTGCGTAAATTGTCAAGATTTGTTAGTTTATGTGATATTTTGTTAGCACGAGGCTCCTTAAAACATATCCGACCATATTATTAGTCTGTCTGTCTGTTAGGTAGTCAGCCCGAAGGCTGGTTGGATCCTCAAAAGCACCGCCGTTACGTTATGTGAGTAGATACCCACAAAAACCCAAGGCAGTGCTATATTGAGGCGTTCTAGGCAAGAAGAGGAGTGAGGTAGTTTGCCATTGCTTTCCTCACTGAGTCAGAACAGTAGTCCTAACCCTATGAGTAGAACCTTTCACAGCACTCACAGGCTCTGACTGTGCCCTGAATGCCATTACTAAGCACCACCCGTACCTCAGTAGCTTCCATATAATCACAGCCATGAGTGAGACTGAGACATCGGTGAAAAGCCACCTTTTACTCTAGCCTGTGCCAACTGACAAATGCAAATGTACTGTATTCATCAAGAGATGGCAAACAGGCCAATTAGTCTATTATCATTATTATTTTGCAAAAACCTGAAGGATTTGAATCAAGCGCGCTTGCATGAGCCGACCTTGAACCTTCGTGTGCATGCGTGAATTTTTTCCCGCCTGTCGATGGCGTCTGTTTGATGGTTGGGGTTCATGTGTGATTTGGTAAAACTTTCATAGGAATAGTTCAAAAATGTGGATTTTGTGCCTTAACATACTGTATATACAAACCTTAATACTAACACCACCATTGTTATTAATTACACAATTTCTTCCACTTTCCTGTCTCTTCTTTATTCTATTTTCACACAAAAAAAGAAATGAATGATACTACAAATTTAACTAACACATGTGTGATTTCTCTGTTCTTTTTAGGCGGTCTACCAGTGATGTTGTTACATCAATTCGGTCAGCGTATACATCAGTTGCCGTCCTCTTCACCGCTACTGACAGCACTGATCTCTAGCAGAGGGAATTCCACATCAACAAGCTTCTTCTGTCCTCAGCAGATTCGTGCACCATTTCCTCCTCGTACGCCAAGATGATGTGGACCGGTCGTGGACCCGGGTCTTGACAAACATTTCATTGCTCCAGAAAGGAACAACAACACATTGAACATTACAATTGTTGTTGTTATAGTGTCAATTTCAAATATATCAAACTTTGTGTTTAAAAAGAAACACACACACACAAGAAAGATAAACAAAATATTCTTCAATTTCTTGTTCTTCTCTTCTATCCTTCTTTGTTTGGGTGACGGAAGTAGGAAAAAACAAATCGTGTGAATATAATTTATTAGTGGCCAGTGTGTAAGTGAAAAGAACAACCATACAAACAAACAAAAAAGACTGTAAGGCAATCCAAGTTGTGGTTTGTGGTAAGAGAACAAACCGGACAAAAATCTTGTGAAAATAATTTTCAATTCTTTCCCCCTGGATCCTCCGTGGCTATTCCCGGAAGAGCCCCCCGCCCCTGTCGTAAACATCCCAACATCCGCAACAGCAGCAACAGCAGCAACAGCAACGACGACGCCGCCTCACACGACGACATCACATAATCATAATATTATGAAGTTCTCCGGTCTGGATTCCGATACACTGTGCGGATCAGGTCCGGTAGACGCTTTACTCTTGACCACTTGTTGGGGCGGCGCGGTGGGTATTGGAGGGGGTGGAGGCGGTGGGGGTGGCGGCGGAAATACCGGCATGAGTCTCAGCGGAAACGATTTTCTCATGGATGCCGCCGCACACCATCACCAGAAACTAGTCATGGATTCCTCGAGCAACGACGAAGATTCGGCGACGAAAGCCACTATGGATGCCTTGGATAATTTGCTATTGTCGTCTCAGAATTCACCCCCCGTCAGCAATAACAATAATAATAGTTTTGCTGAGTTGAAACCTTTACCACCTTTTACTGGTTATACCGGACATCTCAGCATTAACGGTATTTCTGGACACCATTACCACGCAATTGCGGCACCACAATCACCTCATAGTCCGCATCAACAATCCTCAATGGTTGAGACAAACAACAACAATGCCAACGCAGCCAATCAAAACGCAACAAGTAGTAGTGGTAATACTATATTCAAATCCAACAATGCTACATTGTATTATACTGTTAGTACCACCGCGGACCAACCTGTTGTTTCTTCATCTACTGTGGATGGTGTCAAATCTGAATATGTGGACTATAGCACTCTTTTAAATCCTGATACGGCGGAAGATTTCGCCGCCATTATAGGGTCAGTGTTAGCGGATACGACAGTACCTAATGTAGATGGACTCAACGTTGCAGCAGGTGGCAACAATGGAAATGGTGGAGGTGATGATGCAGCGGCTTCAAGGGATAGTTGGATGGACTTAGAAGCGTGGATAGACACGGCTTGTGATAATGCCACAGGTCAGTCTTCAAATAAAGCCATTATATCGGCGGAATCATTACAAGAATTCGTTGCAAGTTCCCAGTTCGTTGTATCGCCATCGCCTGAACCGGCGGGACCCTCATCGACACTACAAAACCTTCTCACTCAGAGCCATCAACAAAGTTATCAAATGCAGATGATCAAACGTGAACCTCAGTCGTCTGGTGGTTACCACATGCCTCTCCTGCAAAGCAGATTACAAAATGGACCTCCCAATGGCTCGATGAAATCTGAACCTTCCTACATGTCTGAATGTCCTTCACCTTCCTCCTCAACATCGTACCTGAATAGTAAAGACATGATGATGCCCCATACGACCACCGGAAGTCCTCCAGGTCATGTTGTCAGCACTACCGATAATTCCTTGCTCATCAACGGTCGTTATCAGCATAGACCAGGTGCCGGTACAAACAATAGACTAACCTACGGACAAATTCGTAGTCTCAAAGCTACTGGAATTCCTTCACCAGATTTGCTAGTTAACGGTGGATCGCTCGACAGTCTTGGTGGAGGTGTGATGTTCCCTCACACGACGACAGCCAGCACGACCACGCCATCACCAAGTAAAAGCAAAAGCAGGAGTCGATCAAACAGAAACAAACAACAACAGCAACAATGCCAAGGGGCGGGCAGTGTTGTCTACGCTTCCGACGGTGCTGGAGGTTTATTGGGAAAAGAGAAACCAGTTCACAGGTGCACCGTATGCAACAGAGGATTCCTCAACAAGTCCAACATCAAAGTACACCTCCGAACACATACGGGAGAAAAACCATTCAGATGTGAAGTCTGCGGTAAAGCGTTTCGACAAAAAGCACATCTACTCAAACATCAGCAAATACACAAGAGAATTGGCAGAGACTGAATCATGTTTTCAACAGAAAAACAAAAACAAAATGTTTGTATACTCTCAATGGAAATAAGAAACAAATCTCTCTAAAATTAAAAAAGATTACTTCGAAACGAACGAAAATCTAGAGAGAGAGAGAGAGATAGTTGTTCATTTATCTCATTGAGAAAAAACTAGCCAAATCAGAAGAGGCTAGAAAGATTAAAGTTCCAAATGCCTTTTGTATATGAAACACACAAAGGCTTTAAATGTTGCAAAACACCTATTTATATATTTATATAGCAGAAAGGTTTGCCTGATTATGTTGTGTGATAACAAAAACTGTACTGATTTAGCTTCACAGACAAGAACACTTTATTGGAAAGAAACCAAGGACGGTGATGGTTGTAGAGATGACTGCGTATTCTTTACAGAGTATTAACATGCAAAGTTCATATATTCTATGGTGTGTCTGCCATGACAATTAACTCTTCATTCCACATGTTATGACTTTGTTTTATTTTCTTTCTATTAACAGGCATCAATATTGTCTAAATGTCAAGAAAGCTTCGCACAATGTAGTTTATTATCGATTAAGGATCTCAGGTAAGACCAATATCAATTTGGTGGCTAAAGAAAATGGAAAATTCGTACGACAATATTTTTCTTTGTCATATAAATTATCCTAGGAGTCCTGTTTCCATGACGAAACATGGCAATTTTGAGCTTAGGATATAAAAAGAAGTGTAAAAGCAGTTACTGCTTCAAGTTTTCCTCTTTTATCAACACAACTTTATAACAAAAAGAGATGAAAAAGACCAGGTCTGTCCAAAACCCTTATTGACAAAGTTTAATGAAATAATACCGTGTCAATGAATTGTAATTGTTCAGTACAGTGTACTGATTTCGGTTACATTATAACTTTCTTCAGAAGCAAACAGAAGTCGCTGCAAATGAAGTTGCAAGATTGACACAAAGTTATAAAAAAAAGACAGGCTGAAATCAAAACTATTTCCAAAATACTAACTATCTAAAATGATTAAAAATTCTATTTTCTCTTTTAATGTAAATAAATTGTAACAGATCAGATTTTTAGTCTTTTAGAGTATTTTTAACCCGTTGAGTGCTTCGACCGTCTATAAACGTTGCACAAGAACTTTACTTTTCTTATTGCCCATTCGCTTTTGATTACCCAGTCAATCTCTGGCATGTTCTGGCATCTGTTGGGCATTATGTAGTACTACCTGAGTTTGGAAATTTTAGCTTCCGGAAGTAACAAACAGAGCATTTTATAGATGTTTGTCCTCTACAGCTGGAGTTCATCTGTGATGTAAAGAAGCATGGTGGAATAACAAGCAAATTCTTCACGTTTCATTGTGATCTCAGGTCAAAGAATATCAATTATTGTACTAGTAAGGAGCAAAATGTATTAGTTTCCTACTGATTATAGGAAATAATATTGTTTCTGGCCCTTTACCTGGTATGGAGATGATGCAACCGTGTGTACAAAAATTTTAATTTCTATTCGTTTCAAAATAAAAATTCACATAAACGTAGGATTTTGAATTTACATTTAGATTCATAAAGACCCAGAACTTATAAATCTGTTAAGTTAAAAATGATTACTTCTAAATTGTTTTCAAAATGCGTATGAAAAGTTCAGCACTTAAAATGTTAATCATTTTAGATACTTAGTGTTTTGGAAATTGTTTTAAAATCAGCGTTTTTTTTAAATAAAATGTTGTGTCAATCTTGCAACATTATTTGTATCAATTACTGTTTGCCGAAGAAGATTATAATTTAACACTTTACTAAAACAATTACAATTTATTGACTAACGGTAATATTTTCCTACTTCATTGCAACTCTATAAAGTAACCTCTGTTTACTGTAAGAGTTGTAATCAATACAACACAGGAATTAATTTCATTTGATGTTAAGTCTGACTGAATTATTAGTTTGCAAGACGGAAGCATACGTGACAAATGTTTTATTATTATTATTATTATTATTGTCTTTGTGCCTTTGTTATGTTCTAAACTGTTTGTTTAGAGTTACTATATTTAGTTCCACAAATGTGTCTTCTTTGAATGTAGTCTGTCGTGTATTAATCTGTCAAAAGGTTTGGATCGTTTATGATGCATTCTTCATTCAAACGGAAATCTTGAAGCAAATGTAAGGAATTATTTATTTTTATATACAACTGTACCATTCTATGTCTGTTATTTATTTACGACAATAATGATAAAGAAAAGATCTCTTTGTATATAAAATAATATTACATTAAGCACAATAGGAAAAGGTTATAAGAGTATTGTAATAGCAGGTGTGATTTTAGAACAATATAATACAAAGTGTGTTTTGTAAGAATTAAAAACTATTTGAGTGTATTTCTGCAAAAATGAAACAAAATTACTGTATGATACTTTTAAATCTTACATCTCATAACCTGTGATGTTATTAAATCACAAACGGACTAAAATTATAAAGAAAATGAAAGAGGATTACTGTATAATTATTCAATGTTCCACTCACTTATATGAAGACGACAAAATATTAAAGAACTGTGAAGAACACAAAGCTTCACATCCATCACTGAAATGAATATAGAAATATGACTGAATAATTGAAGGTGTCTCATATTATAAAAACACTGTGACAAAGTTTGAGGAAGATATAAAAAAAGGGATTGTGTAAACACATCTTTTTTTTAAGACAAAGGCAAGGGAAGGAAAATATTTGTTTTTAAATCTCAGGTTAGCCAAAGAGTGCATTATAATTGTTAATAATTGTTATGTTAATTATTTAATTTATATGGAGAAATCATCTTTCTATGAAAATAGCACACACAAATGAGAGAAGAAAAATTACACATAATTTCCTAGAAGTAAGCTATTTTTATTTTGTGTATAGCAATATTTGTAAGCTCTTTATACAGTAAATATATCACAATAATTTAAGATATGTTCTCTCTTTATGTTAATGTTCTTTTCTTGTAAATATCTACTTTAATTTATCTTGTCATGCTGTTATATGTTGTTGTTCTTGTTGTTTTCCAGATTACACAAAATCTCTTTTCTACATAGTTTAAGGATATAGCGTAAGGATTTATTATTCTTTACATGGAGTTGATGCCAATGAAACAATGCTCTTAAAGGTTTGCCTTAAGATATAATAATCAACTGTAAACATTTTCAGGCAGTGTATAACGTTATGAAATAAAACTATTGAATATCAATACTGGTGACTTCCCGCTAAGCAAAGAGTTCTGGGTATTTTTACGAGTTTCTCCCTTCTGAACTGGCGCAAGGGTATTTTTGACCCGAGACTTAATATTGCTCGATATTTTCGTTTTGGTCAGCCCTTATTTCCTGTCTCTTACTGTACCTCCCTTGAACATCACCCTGCAAAAGAAACATGTCCATAGCTTTTTGAACACTCAAGTTATTTCTATATTAGGGTTAGATTTACCCATGGCGCCAGTCCTCGCGTGACAATTTTTGGCTTACGTTAGTCGGGACAATATGTAAAAAATAAGGGTGAAAATCCACCTATTTTGGTGCAGCACCACCACATAGCTCACGTTCTTGTTGATCCATGTTTAAGGTCTAGGGACACCTTGGTCATCAGCTCCTTTCTTAAAATAAATAAATAAATAAATAAATAAATAAATAAATAAAAATGACCGCTTTGCCGCCACTATAAAGGCTAATTATACTGTTTCGAAAATTATTTTGAAAAATATAAATAAACCTAATTTTATATTGGGAATAGTTCATAGGAAGACACCAGGTGTAAAATTACTTCATTAAAAATCCGTACGACTGCGACAAAAAGGAAGAGACACACTATGGGTCAAAATGGCTCGGCGCGAGTCTTGATGTTATATTTTATCACGCCAGGTGGCGCTAACTTAAGTTTCGGTTAAAAATTCAATTTTCTCTTTCATCTCAGGAAGTTAGTTTGGAGCAAATAAGTTATACTGTTTCCGACATAAGGGTTTTTGAAGATTGTCAAGTGATGCTACTGTCCTAGTATACTTTACATATATGAATAAACAACACGTAACTAAGAGCCTTCGTTTCTATAGCAACGTATAGGTGATGGAAGTGAAACTTGGACTGTTAGTGCAGCAGAAAAGAGGAGAATTGAAGCGTTTGAAATGTGGTGTTACAGGAGAATGATGAAGATCAGATGGGTAGATAGGGTTACAAACGAAGAGGTATTAAGACGAGTGGGAGAGGAGAGATGTTTCTGGCGACTGGTAATGAAGAGAAGAGATAGGTTGGTAGGACACATACTAAGACACCCAGGAATAGCAAGCTTAGTTATGGAAGGAAGGGTCGAGGACAAGAAGAGTAGGTGTAGACCAAGGTTAGAATATGTTAAACAGATTGCCTCGGATGTAGGGTGTGGTAGCTATGTAGAGGTGAAACGATTAGCTCACGACAGGGAGGCATGGAGAGCTGCATCAAACCAGTCAAAAGACTGAAAACTCAAACAATAACAGGTGATGCTACTGACCTAGTATACATAGGCCTAGATGTACAAATAACACGTAACTAAGAGCTTGCGTATTTTTACCATCGTATAGATGACGCTTCTGGCCTACAGTAGTATACATTATATGAACAAACAACACGTACCAAAGTGCCGGGACCATGATGACGCTAATAATATTCGAGATAGACAATTATTTAAAAACAACTTTGCTAGATCACTTATGAGATCTTTCTACAACTGGTATTGATATTCAGTAGTATTTTACGTATAACATGTGACAATTGCTATATCTATTTAGCAGATCTCTGATTAGTTAACTTATTTATAGGGGAAGATAACCTAGCTGTTCCACCCCTTAAAACAACAATAAGTACCTAACTTATTGATATACAAATATCTGTATTTGAAGCTTTCTTCTACTTTCTAGTATAGAGTTGGCAATATAATGTCACGAGTTTTAAGTTCAGTTAAGGTATCGTACGTAGTTCCTTCGCTGTGAGTCAGGAAGAATCTTTGTTATTTTAATTCTTATCGATATAATCGAATGGTTGGTGTCATATTTTTCAGCCTACTTTTCGAGCATTGTTTATTATATAAATCGAAAAAGACAACGAACACATTTGTGATTTAATGCAGATTTATACTTTCATTATAAAGAAGGGTTGACTCTCCAAAAAGGTATAATCCCGTATCTAAATACATTGAGACATTAATTTGTATCTGATTGTTGATTTTTTCTGATCTCAGAAATATTTAACGACATATTGCACATTTCTATACAGGATTCACAGACGACTTAGCGAACAACTTAGAAAGAAACGTTGTGCTAACTGTATCGGTATTAGGGCTTGTACTTTTAAATCGATAAATTTGAGTTCACAAATAGTCGACTAATCGAAGCAGAAAAAAATGATTATTGCTACAAATAACGATTAATCTATTGTGTGTGTAATCGTTTAGTCTATTAATTGATCAATGAAACAAAAAAGGCATTTGTTTACTACAGTGTTTAAAATTAACCTTGACGATGTACTGGATGTTTTTCTTTTCTACAAATAGATTTGCAAGCAAGCCTGGGCCAGTCAGTCATTAGAAGACGATCAGCGTGGACCTCCTCACACTCACAACAATTTCTCATCGTCAAATTCAGCTGCACCAGACGTCTAGAGTGACGGATTTTTAACGTTTTAATCATCTTTTAAAATAACTTTTATTCATTCATCTATCAGTATCATCTCATCCTCATTTATGTATTTTAACCCTTTCACGTTCAAGCTCTCATCTGATGGATGTGTGAAAACTGTTAAATAAAATTAAAAATTAAAAAATGTATCCTAAGGTCCTTTGCCAAAATTTGGAAAAATAAATAATACATTCGAAAGGGGGACGTCACCCCAAGTCATTTGACACCTCGTTCAAGTCTCGAGCATTATTGATTCGCAAGATATAACAAAAAGTCTAAAAATCATGTTTTTACCCCAAAATCCGTTTCCCACGTATTCAAATATTCAACATATTAAAAAAATAAGGGTGCCATAAGATAGAACAGAAAAAATACCCTTAAAGCGAGTCCTCGCTTGACCCTCTCAGACCATTGCTTCGTAAGATAGCCCTTTCCAATATAGCCATCAGTATTCAATCACTCTGGCGATTATAAGTAGACCCCGCCAGCTACCACTCTTAGCACTAGTGTGAGTCAATGCAGATTTTCACGTAACTCCTGTACTTCCGGTGTGAAGATGTTTCAATTTTTTTTAAAGAACGTCTGAAGGTATTGAGCCAAGGAACACATTAAATAAGTATGTAAATAAGTTAATTTGGTTAGGATTTGAATCAACAGAAAACACTAGTATAGAAACAAGCGATTATTAGGCCGTTTTTCCAAAACTGCATTTAGGCCAGAAGTGATTTTCCAAATTTGTTTTTTCAGTTTGATAGAGCTCTCCAAGACTCACAATTTGAGACCTTTTCGGGCCCTTTAGTCCTTCAACGTTTGGCACAAATGAGGAAATTTTCATTAATTCTTCCCGAGAGGTATTCCTTCTTTATATCACTTTCACAAGGCAAAATATTGAAAATTTATATATAATTTGATTCACACACCTTCTGGGAGTCATTGAATGTTCATTTTTCGATTTTCATCGGCATTGCTGCAGCAGAAATAATTCCTCTTACTACCTATAACAGTTAATTCTTACGATTCGGCGCCATCTTACATTGACGTCACACAGTACGTCATACCCATTGTCATCCGTTGCCAACATGTCCAATACAAAATACACCACACGACACCACCGCTACGAAATCTGGACGCGTTAGGCTGTAACTATTGTCAAAAACCATTGGTTGGACCAAACGAAGGTTAGGTTAGGTTAGGTCCGGTGTAGGTGCGGCCTTTGGCCACGGGAAGCTAGCGGGACAAGGTTGACAAAAAAGCATTGATCTTGGCGGGTTAGGCTTTAACCATTGTCAAAACCACTGATCTGGACGCGTTACGCTGTAACCATTGTCAAAAACCATTGGATTGGACAAAACGAAGGATTAATTTCACGGCGCTCTTTATTTTTAAATACTGGGTGCGAAATAGTACCAAATGCGTGGGGTTGGCATTATTGACTCCTTGACAAAGATGGCTGGCAGAGCTGCAAGTTCAACTATATAAGTCGTGATCCTATTTGGGATGGCTGGGTGGGTCTCAGGCAGCGGAGGAGTAAACATCTATTACTACATCATCTCCAGGTATTTTCCCGACTATTGTTTCAGGTAAAATCGTTAATTTCATTAGTTTAAAAAAATTACACAAATGAATACCTCTCCAAAAGTTTTACCAAATTTTCTTAATGTTACGTTTTTGCTACTTTGTCTGCTAAGAAGTATTTAAATATTAAGAATGAAACCCTATCACAATGAAAGCATAATCTGCATTTTATCACAGTAAAAAACAAACTACGACAGTGATTTTGGACTGTATGTATTATAAATGAATATTTTTATGGAGGAAATTGGTTGTGCATTTTTCAAAGGTTATGATAAGTTTGTGTGAGTGATGCAAAGTACTTTGATCAGATTATTTTAATGATTTTTAATTTTTGTATACTTCTTGCTATTGCTTGAATGTTACATTGAAATTGTCAACAAATGGCATATTTAAATGTAAAAATAAAAAATTGTCAAGGAGGTGGAAATGAGGAAATATTTCAGGTGATAGAAAAAGCAAAAAAAAAAAACAAGGCACACATTTCATACTAATTTCAAAAACCTTTAAAAAGCGATTCAATAATGGAAACAAATAAAGGGTGCAGGGAAAGAAAGAGTCAAGTCCATTCTTTAATATTTATATATTTGTATGTGAATAAGACAGTCTTTCCTGGTCCTAAACAATGGTTTTCGAAACAAAACCTTGGGTGCAAGTATACCGGGAAAAACAATAAACAGTGCACCAGGAAAGAAGGGCTGTTAAGTTTATATTCCTACTGATTTTCTTTTCTCACTCAGATATAAGTTAAAATGGTTTTAAATGTATGTTTCTAGTAAAAAAGAAATATGTTTATTATTTTAAAAGGTTAATTTGGTTAAAAGAGTTAAACTCTTTAAACGTCGTTCACAAACATTTTAAAATTGTAACTTAGCCCATTCTTTCCCTGTGCCCTTCAAGTGCATAATTGATTCAGTTCGTATTATAATATATTTCCCTTCATTAATACGATCTTAAAAATATATCGTATAAGATTGCATGTACGTTCTGACTTGAATTTGGATATTACAATTCTATAAACTAATATAAAATAACTGTTCAAAATGTATCAGTATATTGAAGACAACATTTCTATAATTTGGCGAAGCTTTTTTCTCCAAAAGATTTTTTTTTTGGAGGAGATTTCATATTTGAACTCTCTCCCAAAAAATTTGAAAATTAGCATTTCTTTTTTTTCGTTCAAATACTCTCTAAGTTTCATTCAGAAATATAAGTTTTTACAAATGAAATACTCCAATTATATGAATTTGAAATGCTTATATTTTAGAAGGCCATCACTCCATAATTATCTTTGTTCCTTTGCTTCAATCATCACTTTAGAATCACATCTTGCAAATAAAGAAGTGTTTGCTCTCAGTTTATTGAACCATACACGATGACTGAAAGTTTGTACTTGGTTTTGTATATGATAAATTATCTATTTTCCTCAAGTACCATCGTTTTCAAATTAATCATTCAATTGTTGTTTCCTCCATAAATTTGTGTTCAATATTGAGATGAAATTAGAATTATGTATCGAAAACTATTTAAGAGTGGTGCGAAATATTTTGTTTGTTTGGTAAAGTGCATTTCCATGTTAATAATAGTGGTATTAATTTAAAAAATGTCCTTGTTATATATTTTTTCTATGCTGACATTGTAAATAGAAAAATAAAAGCTCAGATTGTTTTTCAAAATATCATGGATTGATTTATTAATTCAGATACAACAATCATATGTCACAATAGGATATACACAAGAATTCTAAATTCCTGTAATATTCAAGTAACCTGTTACTTCCCAATTCCTGGTTTCAGTCACTCATTTTGTGTGTGCCCTTTCTTGCTTTGGATTTATGTGTCACCATTATTTTATTTCAAGGCTTTACAAGACTTGACGCAAGGGAGAGATCCACCTTAACCTTCTTAGTGCCAAGCCACTTCCTGAAATACTTGCCAAGAATGCCAAGCCATTTTCTGTGATCATGCAGACTATTCGAAATAAAATCATAAATACCACATTTTCAACAACAGAATCATTATTGTTGCTGTGTATTATAACCAATACCTCATTCTTTCATACATTATGTTCGTAAAAGTAAATACTGCATCTAAAGCTTTGTAATTTTTCATTCTTTTTGTGTGAAAAAAAATCAATTTTGAGTCTAAATTAAGGACACGTAAGAGTCATATTCGAAGAAACACTAGGTTTCCAGCTGTATAAAGTTCTTAGATACATCTGTAGGCAGACAACTTCAACAAGAAGAAAACAACTGCACCCCGATTTTGGCGGGAACGCGCGTGATTGGGGGAGCGGTAAGGAGTGGGTGTGAATACAAACACAAACCTATCGCGTAATGGATTTCAAAGGGAAAAAGTAAAAACCGCACAGGCAAGCTTGGAACCTCACCTTTCCAACAGTATGAAATAATCACAGACATATGTCTACATAAATCTACAAATATAAGATAATCAGCGCGCCGATTGAATTGGCTTTGGCACTTTTGGCGCGAGCAGCGAGAGCCGATCTGATTGGCGCGTGAAACTAAGAGTGTTAAGAGAGGAATAAAATGTCAATATTCATTCGATTGTGGAACATGCTAAAAATATTGTTGACAAATGATACTCATAACACAGTAATGGCATGCTTGTGGCAATGTGAAGCAATTTTTACAACGTCAAAATACTTATAAGAGTTTTTTTTAGAAAATTACAGCTAAGAATGTTGAGTTGTTTCATTCTTCTGAAATAAAAATGGGGCTGGTTACAAGCGGTGACGGAGATCCTCAATTCAAATTTTAACTAAAATTGCGTTCTTTGAATGTTCTGACGTTACTCCTCCAAACACGGTGTCTGTACAAAGAGAAAATAAAAACTAAATCAATTTAAATCCAATTTAACATTTAATCTACTGTAAATTAAAGTGGAAAAGCTTACATCAAACGGCCGGGGATCAAGAAATCGAGATAAAATCCATGTCAAAGTCCAATTTTATTTATTGAAAAATGTAATAATTATATTGTATTGATTGACGGACTTCCTATCACAGTAATGGCATGCTTGTGGCAAAGTGAAGCAATTTTTAAAATTTCAAAATACTTATCATAAGAGTGTTTTAGAAAATTTTCAAAATTGGCCAATTTTTAGCCTATTTTCTATTTTGAAAAAAAAAATAGGCTTATGAGATCACCTTTTGTCCGTGTGTGTGTGTGTGTGTGTCCCTAATAAAATCTAAACAGCTGGAGCGATTTCAATGAAACTCGGTAAGTCCATAGCACTATTCCCAGCGACCTCGACCGTGCCCTTCAAATTTTGATACGTCTCACCAATCCAACATGGCGGCTGTGCGAAATATTTCACTAGCATTCAATATCTCCGAAATTATTACCGATATCGCCCTGAAATTGTGTACGGTGATAAAGGGCACTACTAGAAGTTCACCAATGAGACTTTAAAAAACCTGGTGACTACAAAACCAACATGGCGGTCAAGCGAAATTGAGACTTTTAAATAGACATTTCTCGCGATTTAACTATCCAAACGTAATGAAACTTGGTACAGCAAATGTTTATACACATTGTAATGCACTGGAGTCTAATTTAGTTCAATTGTTTACATAACCTCAAAATGGCGGCTGTGCGAAATATTTCACTGACATTCTATATCTCCGAAACTATTACAGATATCATCATGCAATTTTGTACGGTGATAAAGGGTACTGATACAAGTTTACCTGCGTATATTTCATAAACCTGTAAAGTACAAAACGAACATGGCGACCAAGCGAATTTGAAATATTTTAATAGACTTTTCTTGTGATTTAACTCTCTGAGCGCAGTGAAATGTGGTACAGTAAATGATTTTGCAGATTGTAATGCACTGCCATCTAATTTAATTCAATTGTTTACATAACCTCAAGATGGCGGCTGTGCGAAATTTTAAAATTAAGTTTTTATTCTTGTGTCGTAATCATGCGATCGAAGTGAAAGTTTGAATAATGAAGCTAGGCAATAATTGTCCTTGAATGGTACATAACTCTATGGCCTATACATATAACAATCCTAAATGGCGTGCTTCCGAAATATGTAGACGGTTCTCAATATCTATGAATCTTTTACAGCAACCAAACTGATTTTTTTAATGTTCATAGAGACTATGAACATATGTTCACCTATAGGACTTTCAGTAACCTGGTGAGCACAAATCCAACATGTCGGCGACGCGAAGTATAAATATTTAAATGGACGTTTCTCGCGAATTAACTATCCGAGTGCCGTGAAACGTTGCACGTTAAATGCTTAGCCTATACAAATGTTGATCCACTGGCATGTAATTTATTTCAATTGTTTGCATAATCACAAGATGGCTGGTGTGCGTACTTTTAAAATCTCGTTTTTACTTCTTGTGTTCTAATCATGCGATTGAAGTTTGAATACCACACGTACACAATAATCTTAATGTAATAGTACAAAAATAAAAATCCATCCTGGCGACCATATGAAATATTTAGACGGTTCTCAATATCTACGAATCTGTAACAGCAATTAAACTGAAATTTTGTATGTGGATAGAGACAATTAACATTAGAAGGATATATGAAAATAGTTCTTCACGGAACTACTTGTTTTATAGAAAATTACAGCTAAGAATGATGAGCTGTTTCTTTCTTCTGAATTAAAAAGGGGACTGGTTGTCAAGCGGTGACGGAGATCCTCAATTCAAATTAAACTAAAATTGCGTTCTTTGAATTTTCTGACGTTACTCCTCCAAACACGGAGTCTGTACAAAGATAAAAGAAAAACTAAATCAATTTAAATCCAATGTAACATTTAATCTACTGGTAAATTAAAGTGGAAAAAGCTTACATCAAACGGCCGGGGACCAAGAAATCGAGATAAAATCCATGTCCAAGTCCATTTATTAATTGAAACATTTATTATATATATTGTATTGATTGACGGAGTTCCTATCACAGTAATGGCATGCTTGTGGCTAGGTAAAGCAATTTTTAGCCTACTTTTCACATTTTGCAAAAATGAGGAAAAAGTAGACATGAGATCGGGCAAATGTGTGTCTGTCTGTCTGTCGTTCTGTCAGTCTGTCTGTCTGGCTGTGTGTGAGTGTCCCCCTATCAACTCCTAAACGGCTGCAGCAATCGAAACAAAATTTGGTAGGAGTAAAGATCTATACCTGAATATCTCACGGCCATATTTAAAAATGATGTCAGTGCTACCTACTGCTGAAAAATCGCAATTGAAATTTGAGCTCCATGTAGGATATCTTGGAAGGTATGAATGGAAGCTATTTCAAAATTGGCACACGTATAGATAATAATATTGCAGTTTTATTTCCAGGGGGCACACATGGCAGTGTTGCCAAAATGATTATAAGCCTGCTGATAGGTCCAAATTTTAAATGCATATAACTTCTACACTGTCAATTGGATTTCAACCAAATTTCGTATGTGGTATGTGTACATAAACAGATATGACTGAGCGTATTCTTAAGAGCCCCCAGGGCTGCCAACTGTTAATAAATGCACTCAATTTTTATTAATCCAAATACCCATATAACAGAAAGTATACAAGCCGACAGCTTTAAACTATGCACACGTATAGTACCTGACATTCCATATTAATTTGGAGTAACTTATATACGTCAGTGCTACCAACATGATTCTAAGCTGCTGATAAATCCAATTTTAAAATGCATGTAACTTCTATACTAACTAATGGATTTCATTCAAAATTGACACAACAATAGATCATATTATTTCAGATTATTTCTGACCAATACATGTATGTCATTGTTGCCAACATGATTTTACGCGCGCTGTTAGATCCAATGTTTAACTGCATGTAACGTCCATGCTATCCATTGGACTTAAACCAAATTTTGAATTCTGTACCTTAAGAGATGGAACTAAGAATATATTCAGTCACCAGGGCTGCCAACTGTAGTTCTCTATTAGGCTACATTATGCCAGGTATACAGTATTTCGAACTTATTAGAAATTTCGATATTACCAACTTAATTTCGTCATTATTCTAGATAGATCCATATAGGTTAATCATTGGCATGCATCTAAAATTTCAAGAAAAGTAGGCTCTTTAGTTCGTCACGGAACTTCTTGTTTAAAATGTCAAAATACTTATCATAAGAGCCCTTTAGAAAAATTTCCAAATTTGCCAATATTTTTACTGTTCATCGTCGTTTCCTTTATTAGAAATTTCCTACTTTTCTTTTTTTAAGGTGTGTATTATATGTGAACCTACATAATGCACCTCAATCACTAACATCAACTGCAAATTAAGTACTTTAATTGCATATTTATTCACAATAAATCATCATCTTGCACAGTTTCCAGCCACTGGCCGGGTCTGTTTGGAACACAAGCCTCTCCAACGTCTTCTGTCTACCCACCATCTCTCAGCCTCCACCCTTGTCCAGTCTTCTACTCTCTTCTTCACGCTTTCTTCCACCCACTTCAGCCACCTGTCTCTCGATCTCTTTCCTTCCCACTTCGTCTCGCGTATCCTCCTGGGTATCCTCTTCTCCTCCATTCGTTTTACATGTCCATACCATCTTAAGTCTAGATTTCTCTATATCATCCTGTAATGGTTCCTCCTTCATTAATTCTCTGGTCCTCTCATTTCTTATTCTGTCCCTCTTTGTAGCTCCAATACTGCTTCTCAAGAACCTCATCTCACTGGCCTGTATTTTGCTCTTCTCCCTTCCTTTCATAACCCAGGTCTCCGAGGCATACGTCAGGATAGGGACATAGTACGTCCGATACATGGTCTTTTTGCTGTTCTGAGGGACATCCTTGCTCCATAACATACTTCTCACACTCCTCCGGAATGCTTCTGCCTGTCTCCCCCGCTCATTTATTTCTCTATCGTTTCTTCCATTACCTTGTATCAGGCTTCCCAGATACTTGAAACTCTCCACTTTCTTCAGCTGTTCCCCACCAATTGTTATTCCTGTTGTGGTTCTTTCCTTCTTCCTTGTTGTGATCACTCTTATTTATGCTAAATTTCATCCCATATCCTTGTATTATTCCTTCCCACACGTCCAACTGTTCCTGTACCTCCTCCTCCTCCTTGTTTCCCCAAATCATCAAATAATACCATTGCTTTCATCTTTCCTTCCCCAATTACTTGTGCCACCCGAGTCATTTAACAATAAATACAGAATATAAAAACAAATATATATTCTAATGAACTGATTGAGGTACATTTTGTAGGTGAAGAAGTAACACACACCTTAAAGAAAGAAAAGTGGGAAATGTCTTATAAACTTGCCATATAAAAGGGAAACGATGATGTACAGTAAACACATTTGGCAAATGTTGAAAATTTATAAAACACTTATATATTCTCCAAATCAATACTAAAAACACTTAAATGTCTATATTTTATAGACTATGTGAACATGTTTCGAACCACGTTGCTTTCTTCATCAGCACTTTAATCGAACTTATCCTAAGTATACTTAAACTAAGTAAATGGATATCCTTACATTACTATTATTACTATTGGATAACACCTATAATTACATATAATACAAATTTTCATAGATATATTTAAAGGATTATGTAATAATACAAATTTTCATACAGTCGATATTTTCAAAGGATTATTAATGTTTTTCCTAATTATTTATTAAAACTTAATGTAAGGATATCCATTTACTTAGTTTAAGTATACTTAGGATAAGTTCGATTAATTTTCTGATGAAGAAACGAACGTGTTTCGAAATATGAACACATAGTCAATAAAATATAGACATTTAAATGTTTTTAGTATTGATTTGGAGAATATATAACATAAGTGTTTTTAGCCTACTTTTCACATTTTGCAAAAATGAGGAAAAAGTAGACTTATGAGATCGATCCGGGGAAATGTGTGTCTGTCTGTCTGTCTGTCTGGCTGTGTGTGTGTCCCCCCTATCAACTCCTAAACGGCTGCAGCAATCGAAACCAAATTTAGTATGAGTAAAGATGTATACCGGAATATCTCACGTCCATATTTGAAAATGATGTCAGTGCTACCAACTGCTGAAAAAAGCACTATAAATTTGAGCTCCATGTTGGATATCTTGGAAGGTATGCATGGGAGCTCTTCTAAAATTGGCACACATGTAGATAATACTATTTCAGTTTAATTTCCGGGAGGTCATACATGACAGTGTTGCCAAAATAATTTTAAGCCTTCTGATAGGTCCAATTTTTAAATGCATATAACTTCTACACTATCAATTGGATTTCAACCAAATTTTGTATGTAATATGTGCACATAAACAGATATGACTGAGCGTATTCTTAAGAGCCACCAGGGCTGCCAACTGTTAATAATTGCTCTCTTTTTTTTATCCAAATACCAATATATCAGAAAGTATGCAAGCCGACAGCTTTTAAACTATGCACACGTATAGTACCTGCCATTTTAGATTAATTTGGTCTAACTTATATACTTCAGTTCTACCAACATGATTCTGAGCCTGCTGATAGGACCCATTTTTAAATACATGTAACTTCTATACTATCAGTTGGATTTCAACCAAATTTCGTATGTGCTATGTGTAACGTAACAGATATGACTATAAGTATTCTTAAGAGCAATCAGGGCTGCCAACTGTTAATAAATGCTGTCTATATTTTTTACCCTAATATCAATATATCAGCAAGTATGCAAGCCAACAGCTCTATATTTTGCACCTGACACTCTAGATTAATTTGGAGTAATTAATATAAGTCAGTGCTGCCAACTGTAGTGCTCTATTAGGCTACATTATACCAGAAATATTTCGAACTAATTAGACATTTGGATACCTATCAGTAGAAAGGTGCTAAGTGCCATTTTTATGAACATTGAGTATTATAGTAAAAAGGGTTTAGTCAGTTTATTTGCGAGTATTTATTCTTCTAATTTGAATAACATACAGATATAGTATTCCTTGCTATCCAGTGGCAGATATAGGTTCATAATATGAAAATTGTGGAATTCTGTTTGAGTGAAATGTTAGAAGTTGTGAAAGGTGCAAAGTCCACTAGTCTTTACGAATGTGCTACGTGCTAATTAAACAAAGATGACGGCTTTCCGACACGAAAACACGTGACATACGTTTGTCCATGCACGAAACACTGAAACTCCAAGTTAATTCCACAAACTAACAACGACTGATCTTGTGATTTGTTGATGGTCATTCCGAAGGCCATAAGCATGGGAAATTGCAACCGCTTAAAATCGAATAGCACGTCCGGTGGAATCATTGGGATGCGCGGAATCAAAACAACTTCTCCATCGATGACGTTGTTCATTTGCTTTTCCACAGCCAGTCGTGTTCCATTGCATAGTCGAAGTTGATTGATGATACGCAACATGCTGATGACTGAGCCTACTTTCAATTGCAAATTGTGAGGTGGTAATCCAGGCAATTTCAGCGAATTCAAAAATTCTGTGAGATAGCTGACTACCTCATCCTGGTTGTTAACCGTGTCAACCGATTTGAAGGAAAACAACTGTCCCGGAATGAAATGTTGAATGGACTCGTTGGGATCTTTATTTTTCGCTGCCAATATGGCTCGTTCGTTCAGCCAATTATGGTTTTTGAAGTTCTGCGCTACGTTCGGAAAAACAAGCCGAATGAGATCCTCCTTTGATTCGGTCAACGGATGTTCCATGTTCATAGGAGCATCGCGTCGCCGCAATCAGTCATGTCCATTGTGTCGTTGTGTTTAATATTCACGAACTCATTCCATTCTGAATCTATTCGCTGTTCGTTCATTTTCGGTCGCTCTCGAACGTAAGTCAGACATGCCCATACGACTATTTTCATTATCCGTCGCTCTTTGGTCATCAGTGCGGTTTGCACGTGAAGTAGCTCGCCGCGCATTTAACTGGCTTCGACGACCTCTGTCAGCTCTTCCTTTCCTTGGCATTGTAATGGACACTAAAATGACACGGAATTTTATTAATGTAATGGACACTGTAAAACGACACGGATTTGTTTTCATAGTAATTCAAATCTATCGAACTTACCTTGAGAACTTGACAATATACTCTCTGGCAGTGACGTGCAATTCACCTTGAAAGGTGAAAGCAGGAAGAGGCAGAGTCTGGTGCCCGTAAACCGGGCTCCTTTTACTCTAGTTTGAGGGGGAGAATTATGGGGGGTAATTAAAATATTGATGAATTAAGTAAATTTACTCTGGCTATGGTTTAATGAGTAACCGATAGCCAGAGTTTATACAGTGAAATGGTTTTTAGTTGTGCAAGGGGTTAGTTTATAAATTTAATTAACTAGTTGCAAGAGTGACTAGTTAATTATTTTGGGGCAGTGCAATTTAAGAAGAGAGTAGCAGACTGTTCCAGCTTAAGTTCGGGTCAGGATGCGCCTAGCGGCCATTGTTGGCCAGTGCACACTCCTGCCGATGCTGTAGATGTTTATTGACAGTACACTCGCCATGGCTTGATTGTGTTTAGTTTTGCAGTGTGTATAGTTGTTTAATTTGAGCAGCAGCTTCGTGATTTTAATTGGAAATGAAGAAGAAGACCTTTAGTAGGTAGAAGTTAAAATAGTGCTTTAAGAGAGTGGAAAATAAGACCTGTAGTAGGTATTGCATTGTTTTATGTCAATGCATTGCTTTATAAAGGCCTCAGCTACCGCCTCATTATGTTAAAATTTGTGGAAAGTGTATGTAGCTTGTGATATTGTAGTGTAAAGACTGACACTGGAGTGGGGAATTTGATTTTAGTAATGCTGTTCTCTGATTGGCTGGAGGAGCGTTCTGATTGGCTGAAGGCTGAATGGAGTTTAATAGTATTTGTATGTAATATTTATGGTATATTACGGTTAATTATTGTTAATTTAGACTGTTGATAGTGTAATTTGGATTTTAGTGATGCGTGGAAGCCAGTATAGCGTGGGCAAATCGACTAGATTGGCCTCGCCAGCCTGGGCTTCCTGGTGGGTACCGAGTTCGAGTCTTGTAATACGCTCCAGTGCAGTTTGGTGTGTTTGTTGCTCCGAGGGCCGTGGTTCGTCACCCCAGGCGGGCTGGCAGGGCCTTACCCCCCAGGCAGACTTCGCCACGGCTCCCGAAATGGTGTATTATGGAGGGATGTGAAGTTTAAAGTGTTGTAGAAGCTAATTGCGTGAGTATCTGTAGGAAGTGGGTGAGGGCTGAATTCTGTGTTTGAGCTGGCGGAGAAGGGATTGTGAGTGACATGAGGGAGGGAAGGTTGGAAGTAGCGCGTTGTCTGAGTTCCAACTGCCTGTGTCTTATGGCTTTTTTGATATAACTGCAGCCACCATAAGACGCCGCATGATTGCCCTTGCAATTGCAGCACTTAGGACTGTCAATTGGAGTCGCACAGGTCTTATGGTGATGTGGATCACCACACCTGTTGCAGCGAGCCTCGTGAGGGCAATCAGAAGCGTTGTGGCCCAGTCTTTGGCAGTTGAAACACTGGTAGATGAGTGTAGAATGTTGTTCGGTTTGTGGACGACGTTTCGCCCGTGTTCTTGTTTGAGGGGATGAATTTATTGTGTTAGGGGGAGGCGAGGAAGGGGATTCAGTGGCGTGAGTGCTGAAGGCAGGCTGGGGAGAGTCTGTTTGAGTAATTGTTTCAACGGGACTTGGTGGATCTGTTTTAGTGTTTTTTGTTTTGTTTTTCTTGTTTCTTTTGCCCGTTTGGGTCCAGACTTGTGTCCATCTTTCTCCTGTCTCCGTGTGTGTTTGAGTTTGTTCGTGGAAGTGTTCGATTGTGTCTGTTTGAGCGTGTTTCTTGCTGGTGTAGATGGGCATGGGAGGAGGAGTAGGAATAGTTTGGATGGCTTTAGGGCGTGTTTCTGGTGCGCAGTCGGTTGGCTGATCTGTTTGCGTTTGGGCTGAGTAGGTTTCTGTATGCATGTAAGGAATGAATGTGTATTGGGGAATGTAGGGATGGCTGCGGAGGGCCCTGGTAATCGCGTGGATGCGGTAGTCCCTGGTAGGTGTAATTATGATTTGGTGGTTTACCAGTTCCTCAATGTTCGTGATGTAGTGTGCAATTGGTGTAAGCACGCTGATTATTGCATCGCGAGTAGCGGGCAATTGTTTGTAGCCCGGAGGGCGGACTACAATCAGCGAGCTTTTGGGAGAACGGCGTGTAGGGGATTCGTACCATAGCCTCTCTCCGTAATCGAAATACGGGAAGGTGCCATGGCGCGGTGTAGGTGCAGGCTCGGAGCCAGAGTGTGATGTAGTGGCCCATAACTCATTGCTTTCCTCCGACAATTGATGTGCGAAAGCAGCAAATGCAGCCACGTGGTCCACTTGGTCCAGAGGGTCCATGAGTGTAACTGTGTGTAAAATGTAATAGAAGTGTAAGTGAGTAGTTAAAAGGGGTCAAATACCGTGGTAGACCCTTGTATTTGATTTGGCTTGCCCAAGAAGAGTAGCCAGTCGTATAAGGTTTCCAGTTATTAAGCAGAGGGGCTGCGACAGTATACGAGCTGGCTTCGAAGAATTTAATTAATTAATTAATTGGTTAATTAATTAATTAGGCTGCTGGGGAGAGAAGGGAATGAGTTAGCTTGGCGGCGACTCGGTTGATGGGATTTGCTTGATTGGGACGGCTTGGCAGGTGGGACAGTTAATCTTGGTAAGGGGTCAACAATGGTAACTGTTAGGTTATTGTTGTTTGAACTCGGAGGGGAAGGCGGGAAGGGCAGTGATAGAGGGGTGCAGGATGGCTGTAGTCTCGGTGGAAGTGATGTTAGCGTGACGTGGAAGGTGGATCATCGACTTGGCATAACTTGGTACGGAGCTCGTGGCAGCGACGTCTAACCTGGACCGTAGCAGAGTTCAGTCTCACAACCACTGACTACCACTCAAATTGACATCCTTTCCGTTAGTAGTACATTCTCACATTAGATATGTTGGTCGAAACACATTAACGTGAAATATAATATTATTATAACATACTTTAATATGCTGTAATTTGATTATACAGTATGATTCTGTTAAGTTAAGTATTATTTTGTTGCACGTATTGATCAAAGGGTATGGTACGGGGTGTTATCTTTGCTCATAGAAAATTTTGAAGTGGATGCACTGTGTCACCATCTGTTAGTCAAGTTATTAGATTCAATATTGGCAAGGCTTTTAAATGTAAATTAATTTAAAAATACTGCCAATTCGATTTTGTTCAAACCACCTTCTAAACACTGTCTACCATAATGAGAACAAATTGTAAAATTTTCATTGAAATCGGAGCAGTAGTCTTCGAGATTTTGCGAGACTAATGCACGGCAAAGTCGCGTGTCCAACGGGAAACAAACTGTGCTATCCGTACACAGGTTCCCACCAGTACGAACTGCTAATAATTGAGTATTCTAAGTTCCTTGAACAATTCTGTCAACGATGCACATATTGGAGGGAAATGAGAACAAATGATTGGGACATTGCACCTTTCTTCTGAAAGAGCTGCAGGACTTACCACTAGTGCCATCTTGTGATGCTCTTGGAAGGTCCTTCGAAACCACTGAGGAGTTAGCCCTTTTGATATGTAATGCTACATCGCACATAGCACCATTCTAGGAGAAAAACGGCTTTTTTCAAAAAATGGCTCTTAGCACCTTTCTACTGATAGGTATCCATTTCGATATTACCAATTTAATTTCGTCATTATTCTAGATAGGTTCATATTCTCTAGAATAATAATTGGCATGAAAAGTAGGCTCTTTAATTATTCAATCAATACGGATTTACAAAATTTGCTATTATGGCAAATATTTTTGCTTATTTTGAAAATTTTCTAAAAAACTCTTATGATAAGAATTTTGACATTGTAAAAGTTGCTTTACATTGCCACAAGCATGCCATTACTGTTATATGAGTATCATTTGTCGACAATATTTGTATCATGTTCAACTAATGAATGAATATTGACACTATATTCCACTCTTAAGCTGGATATCCCCCTTAAGTAGACCGATTGATATTTTAACTTTCAGTTGTTGAACAAATAGTAATTACAATTACCGGAATTTGCGAAGAAATAACCTTAACAAATTGCATGTATTTAAGATATATAAGGTGCGTTCATAAAGTAACGAGCCGGAGGCATAATTACAGAAACCAGTACTTGTATGTTGAAGTATTGGCACTGGCTGTTGAGGCACTTGTCCCACTGTGACACGAGGCGGTGAATGGCTGTCTCATAAAATTCCCTGGGCTGCGATATGAACCAGTTCCGCACGAAAAGCTGGACGTCGGCGTCCAAGGTGAATCGTTGGCCCCGCAGAGCCCTTTTCAGGGGACCAAATATGGCGTAATCACAGGGAGAGGTCCGGACTGTATGGAGAGTGGCCGAGAACCTCCCATTTGAATTTCTGCAGGAGTGCCGCGTCTGTGTTGGCCGTATGAGGTCGTGCGTTGTCGTGGAGTGACCACGGCGGCTATGGCGTTCACTATCACTAGGCAGTCCTGGGTAATGAGTGCATCAACACGCTGGACGTTGTCATGGGTAATGCAGGGGGGGGGGGGGGGGTTGCCCCAGACCGGGCATCATCGGCTAACGACACCCATCCTTCCCTGAAGCGCTTGTGCCATGCCTTGACCCTTGCAAGGGACATGCAATGTACACTTGAGACATTCGGCGATGAATGTCCGTTCCCCCTACCCCTTCCACTGTCAGAAACCGAACAACACCTCTTTGCTCTTCAGTTGACGCCTCCATGTCACTGTTTGCAATGCGACTGGCAGCGTTGGACGATTGATGTATGCTGCTGCTTGCTTTGTATCGTCACGTGACGTACATGCGTGCCCTCTAGCGACGGGCTGTGGCCTTCCACGCTCTGGTCGGAACCACACATCGTTACACACGTCACGATTAGCCGATGACGTCACCGGTTTGCGTATTCCAGCCTCCGGCTCGTTACTTTTTGAACGCACCTTATACTGGATATTGTTAGAGACTTTTGAAGAAGAAGAAAAGAAGAAGAAGTGATAACTAGGGCTCGGATGTTTAGGAAAAATCATAATTTTTCTTTACCTCTATCATCATGCCCGATCGGTTTCCGATGCAAATCAAGTGATTATCGTCACAATACAGTGGTTTTCCTTTTTTTGTCATATAAATGCATATTTCGAACATTTTTTTACCATTAGGTCATATTTTGAGCATTTTTTGGGGGTAAGAAAATCATATTTCGGTAGTTTGACGGCAGCTGTAGGTGTGTAACCATCCTCTACTTACCGAACGGGAACTAGTGTTTACAGAAATACACTGGAAATAACCACTTAAACATGTATGTTCAGAAAATTAATATGAAAATAGATATAAAGTATTTAGTTAACAATTTAATATCGAAGGGATTGTCGCTTGGATTTATAATTAAAAAGAACCACCATATTTAAATCAGTCATTTTTAAAGTCATATTTGCTTGCATATTCTGGCTATTTTAAGGTCTTTAACATCCGAGTCCTAGGGATGACAAGTCAAGCAAGCACTATCAGATCTAAATCATCATCCTCTTTGCAATTTCCCATTTATGTGGGGTCTGCCTTCCTGCAACAATGATTCCTCCACTTAAATCGATCCCGATGGGGGAGTTTAGTGAGCCGCATGTCATCTCTCACCCTATCCAGCCAGCGTGTCTGAGGTCGACGACCCTTCACGTTCAGTTGAAGGGCAGTCTTTGTTGCAACTGAGGTTTCACTACTACGGAGCACATGAAACACGCATTTTGCAAGTGTGATTTGGGGGGAAAAACTGATATTTTGGTGGCTAATTCTACTAATTCGATGTCGCTCTTTCGATAGGTGATGTCAAAAAAACCGATTTGGGCAAAAAAAGTGCCAAAACCGTGCCACAAAAAGTTGATTTGCGCGTTATGCGAGAATTTCACACAAAAAGCAACGAAACAAAGGTTTTAGAGCTTGAAAAGTACTTTTTCAAATCAAGTGTCAAAATTAAAATATCTTGGAAAACAAACGAGTTACAGCACAAAGTAGGGCTTGCTGCGAACACCCTGTATATTTAATGCCCAAGTGGGTTTGTACTGTTTGCCAGAAATGTTGCCGCCCCGGGCAGTTGCCCAATTTGTCCGCCACCCCCAGCCCCGTAAATACGGGCCTGCCTACAAGTACTCTATTAATAATAATACATTTATTGCAGCCGAATGGCCAGGAAGGGTTTACAATATCAGGTTACAGGTTTACATTAGATCACAGTTGCACTGTTCATTTGCCTGCATTTATTCGGTCATTAAGGGACCGTGTCCTGCTTTTGCATTGCTTGATGTGATAAAGTTCACACCTTTCGCGACATATTTTACACACGCATTGGTCATCTGCTTGGTGATATTTAGTAATTACACACATTTTATGATGGAAACCATGAATCGCGAGCCCCACGATTGAGTACCTTTCCGTTTGATTGGTGTTGGTCCATTGTCTATTTAACATGGAATCTGTTCCAAAAAATCCATTATCTATCTCGTTCTCCTTCTGTTTCCTTATTTCTATTACTTCTGTATAAGCGCGTATACAGGGTCTTTCATATAAAGTAAGAACGGCGAGCGGCAGTTTTGTTATTCGCTGCTGCGGTGGTCTTGGCCGAGCTTGTGGCGCGCCATGGCCCCTTGCTGTACTGTTAAAAGCGCGCGCATAGTACATACGAGGGTTGTTTTCTTTTTTCAAGTTCCGATGGACTGTATAAGAATAACAGATTGACATACCAAACTGATTTTACTACTTGCTTGTTTTATTCGTATGCCTCAACATAATCGGCAAAACATTTGTCGTATCGTTACACCAGCTTTCCAATGCCCTCGGTAAAATATTCTGCCGCCACTGAGGTGGGTATGTCTGGACAGTCTCATGATGATTTTCCTTTTTTGACGAGGCGTTGCGCCCAACCATACCTTCAATTCTCGAAAAAGGTGAAAATCATTCAGTGCTGGTTTGGACTAAACAGCAGATGGTCCAAAACTTCACACTTGAATTCTTTGAAAAATCTATCGTAACGTTGGTACAGTGTGGTCGTGAACTAAAAAAAAAGCCCTCTTTTGTACTATGCGCGCGCTTTCAATAGTACAGCAGGGGACCATGCCGCGCTACAAGCTCGGCCAAGGTCATCGTAGCAGCGAATAACAAAACTTCCGCTTGCCGTTCTTACTTTATATGAAAGACCCTGAACTTGGTAGGAATTTCTTGAGCCTTATATCCTCGAGGAAAAACGTTTCTTTGCTAGAATGTATGTCATTCAATATGGCGCATATTTGCTTGCTCCTATGGCCCGTTTGATGATGAAGCGTGCTTTCAAGTTTTCTATCTTTTCGAAATCACTGGTTTTCAATTTATCCCATATGAGTTCAATCCCACATGTAGGGATGGGGCGATTGTCGTTTCGAAGAGTCTCATGGACGTTGCTAGTTCCAGGGATGTTTCTAGCTTCTGTTGTGATGACGATAAAATGCTATAACTACAGAATTCGAAATAGCGTCTGTCTACTGTTAATTTGTATTCGATGTTAATAAAAGTAATTTTGCAAAAATGTTATATTGTATACAGGGTGTAACTGAATATGTGGGAAAGCTCTGGGGATTCGATAGAACACCTGACAGCAAGCAAACGATGTGCCTTGCGGGGCCCTGGGCGATATCACTAAGGTGAGGCCCACAACAATAGGAAATTAAACAAGAAGTTCCGTGACGAACTAAATAGCCTACTTTTCTTAAAATTTAAGATTCATGCCAATGATTAATCTATATGGATCTATCTAGAATAATGACGAAATTAAGTTGCTAATATCAAAATTTCTAATTAGTTCGAAATGCTGTATACCTGGCATAATGTAGCCTAATAGAGAACTACAGTTGGCAGCCCTGGTTACTGAATATATTCTTAGTTCCATCTCTTAAGGTACAGAATACAAAATTTGGTTGAAGTCCAATGAATAACATGGACGTTACATGCAGTTAAACATTGGATTTAACAGCTTGCGTAAAATGATGTTGGCAACAATGTCATGCATGTATTGGTCAGAAATAATTTGAAATAATATAATCTATTGTTGTGCCAATTTTGAATGAAATCCATTAGTTAGTATAGAAGTTACATGCATTTTAAAATTGGAAATATCAGCAGGCTTAGATTCATGTTGGCAGCACTGACGTATATTAGTTACTCCAAATTCATCTAGAATGCCAGGTACTATACGTGTGCAAAGTTTAGAGCTATTGGCTTGCATACTTTCTGATATATTGATATTAGGGTAACACAAATAGAGACAGCACATATTAACAGATAGCAGCCCTGGTTGCTCTTAAGAATACGCATAGTCATATCTGTTATGGTACACATAGCACATACGAAATTTGGTTGAAATCCAAATTATAGTATAGAAGTTACATGTATTTAAAGTTGGACCTCTCAGCAGGCTTAGAATCACGTTGGTAGCACTGACGTATGTAAGTTACTCCAAATTAATATAGAATGTCAGGTAGTATACGTGTGCATAGTTTAAAGCTGTCGGCTTACATACTTTCTGATATATTGGTATTTGGATAAAAGAAATTAAGAGCATTTATTAACAGTTAGCAGCCCTGGAGGGTCTTAAGAATACGCTCAGTCATATCTTGTTATGTACACATACAACATACGAAATTTGGTTGAATTCCAATTGATAGTGTAGAAGTTATATGCATTTAAATATTGGACCTATCACCAGGCTTATAATCATTTTGGCAACACTGCCATGTATGGCCTCCTTGAAATTAAACTGCAATATTATTATCTATACGTGTGCCAATTTTGAAATAGCTCCCATTCATACCTTCCAAGATATCCAACATGGAGCTCAAATCTCAATTGCGATTTTTTAGCAGTTGGTAGCACTGACATCATTTTCAAATATGGCCGTGAGATATTCAGGTATAGATCTTTACTCCTACCAAATTTTGTTTCGATTGCTGCAGCCGTTTGGGAGTTGATTAGAGGGGGGGGGGGGGGGCAGACACACATACACACAGCCAGTCAGCCAGACACACATTTGCCCGATCTCATAAGTCTACTTTTTCCTCATTTTTGCAAAATGTGAAAACAAGGCTAAAAATATCAAATCAAATGAAAAGTAGTTTTGTAATAATAATAAAATAAAGAATAGTTACTATATTTTGAATACTACTCCAGTACATTTTTAAAATAATATGAAAGAAACCTTTAAGTCCCCTTGAAGAAGATTATGTAAACTATGAAATATTAAAACATTACTTTGCGACTATTTGTCCGACTAAAATCTTCTATTATTTCACTGAAATCTAAACTTGCTAAACGGTCAAGGGAGGTCATAGCCGAACTGAAAAAAAAAAAAAAAAAGGAATTATAAATTTGTTTGAAAAGATTGCAAAGTAGGCCTATAGTTAATTAATTAATTAATTATATTTAAAAAAAATCCATGGCGCGGGGTCCTGGGCGGTCGCCCTCCTCGCCCTCCCCTAGATCCACCCCTGCAGTAAACATATGGTAATTTGCTTTCGTTTCCTTGTTAAAAGCATTAATTATAAATTAATTAAATTATTATTTATTAAGGTGTAATAAATTTATTAATTTTGATGATAATTGGTGTTTTAAGGGGCCTAACATCTAGGTTATCGGCTCAAATTTATTAAATACCAAATGATCTTCAGTTAGTTTAAATCCTCAATAAAGAAAACTATTAGTTGAAGTTCATATACAGTAACTACGTACTGAACCCTTCAGTATCGCAGTGTTTATATGCAAGAATCTTGATCAAGGGGTCGCGCTCAGTTCATAGTGTGATGTTTACGTTCGCCAAACAACATGCTCTACTGAGGGAAGGGTCATAGGATTAAAACTATAATTAAGAAAGCAAGTGACAAGACGTAAAATAATAACATAATTTAATGACTATTTGTGCAAAAAAATGAATATAAACAACAACAATAATACACACATCAAAAAAAGTTTTGCATCACCTCGGTTCCCAGATCTCCGGCATATAGACGTTGACTGTGTATATTGTATCCAAGATACAGTCCCTTTGACTGTTCATAGATGTCACTAAAACTGCTCAAAGATGTAAACAACCATGCATGAGCAGGGCCTATTAGACGGAGGGGGTACGACAGCCGATCAATTCCAGTCATTCCACCAGGACGAAGGTACGCTGCTCATGTTGTCTGTAGTTCTACCATGCCTAGAAGGTCAATACCGCAGTTCGATCGCGTCCGCATTGTTACTTTGTGTCAAGAAGGGCTCTCAACAAGGGAAGTTTCCAGGCGTCTCAGAGTGAACCAAAGCGATGTTGTTCGGACGTGGAGGAGGTACAGAGATACAGGAACTGTCGATGACAGGCCTCGCTCAGGCCGCCCAAGGGCTACTACTGTAGTGGATGACCGCTACTTACGGATTGCCGCTCGGAGGAACCCTGACAGCAATGCCACCATGTTGAATAATGCGTTTCGTTCAGCCACAGGACGTCGTGTTTCAACTCAAACTGTGCGCAATAGGCTGCATGATGCGCAACTTCACTCCCGACGTCCATGGCGAGGTCCAGCTTTGCAACCCTGACACCATGCAGCGCGGTACAGATGGGCCCAACAACATGCTGAATGGACCCCACGGAATTGGCATCACGTTCTCTTCACCGATGAGTGTCGCATATGCCTTCAACCAGACAATCGTCGGAGACGTGTTTGGAGGCACCCTGGTCAGGCTGAACGTCTTAGACACACTGTCCAGCGAGTGCAGCAAGGTGGTGGTTCCCTGATGTTTTGGGGTGGCATTATGTGGGGCCGACGTACGCCACTGGTGGTCATGGAAGGCTCCGAAACGGCTTTACGATACCTGAATGACATCCTCCGACCCATAGTGCAACCATATCGGCAGAATATTGGAGAGGCATTTGTCTTCATGGACGACAATTCTCGACCTCATCGTGCACATCTTGTGAATGCGTTCCTTCAAGATAACGACATCGCTCGACTACAGTGGCCAGCAAGTTCGCCAGACATGAACCCTATCGAACATGCCTGGGATATGTTGAAAAGGGCTGTTTATGGACGTCTTGACCCACCAACCACTCTGAGAGATTTACGCCGAATTGTCGTTGAGGAGTGGGACAATTTGGACCAACAGTGTCTTGATGAACTTGTGGATAGTATGCCACGACGAATACAGGCATGCATCAATGCAAGAGGACGTGCTACTGGGTATTAGAGGTAGTGGTGTGTACTGCAATCTGGACCACAAATGCTGAAAGTCTAGCTGTATGATGGTACAACATGCAATGTGTGGGTCTCATGAGCAATAAAACGAGCTGAAATGTTGTTTGTGTTGATCTCTATTCCCTTTGTATTTAAAGGTTCCGGAACTCTTGGAACCGAGGTGATGCAAAACTTTTTTTGATGTGTGTATTATTCCTCCCTGAATCTTCCCATGACAGAAATATCTATCAACGTTGAGGAGTCAGACGGATCTCCCCCTCATAAAAATGTGGATCCAAGTTCCACTAACTTGCATTGGGATTTTATGTACGCGTAATGACTAACTACGGGGACTGAGTACTTGGATGACTGTTCGTTTACAGCGGGTAACAGCCATGATGCTTACGAACAATCATCTCGTAAATCAACGTTTACGGATATAGGACACAACACTAATAAAAACCCTTAAAATTAATGCTGACACACAATCTAAAATCTAATATTTACAGGAATCTCCCTCGAGACCCTCCTTCAGTGCGATGACGCATCTGACAAATGAGCTGCCAACATGGCCAATTGCTCAATACACAAACAAGGAAAAGACAGCATCGCACGTGACTGCACGGGTCACTGATACGGAACATAAATATGGAATGAAACCAACAACAACACAAGCCTCTCCGGCTGAGATTACCTCATATGAACAAAAATGCACTTTAAGCTAACGCTTCGGAGATTATAATGATTCGTAGGCAACTCCCATTTATTTAAACAATTTTTATCATTGATCAGTTCTTATTCTGTATTTCAAGTAATTACTACGGAGCCAACAAGCACTCCACTAATGACCTCGATGCAATATTTTCAGCCCGCCTTGTGAAAACAGCTTCCCCCTTCCTCACTCTTGTCATCGTCCAGCTCCAGTGTGTAAAAATAACTTGACCAACTGTCCCGTTATCTCGTAGAATCAACAGCAACAAATCTCAACCACATAAACATATGGTAAGACATTAATCGATATAGCCAGATATGTCCTCGCAAGGCAACGATATGGACTTGGCACCAAGCTGACAGAAATCAGTCTACGCTGAAATTCCCGCTTGTAATGACCAATCAAATACACACACACTGCTGGGAATGACATAACACATTTCACACAGGTCGGTTGAATCAGATCCTCACAATCTATTTAAGAATATTAAAACCTACGAGAGAGCTGACTGCTCTTCGCCACAACTCACATTGCTCCAACGGCAATAAACTCACTGAATCTGATCAATAATAAACATTACAAAGATTAATTTACCCTCCAATCTACTGTATGATTATATTAATTCAGTCCTACTTCTGAAACACAATATATCTCCGAGAGACGTTTCTTAACCGCATTGCGTAAACATATGCAAACACGGTTGTCCACATAGCCACGTTAGTTAAAACAAACAAACAAGAACTTACGACTATGAAAAATTGTGCGAGCTGTTTCCATGCAAAAGGTGTGTCAGACCAAAACTAAATACACTACGTTAATCAACACAAGTAAGATATTTACAAACAAAATATGTCCCATATACCATAAGTTAATTTGTCAGATAATAAGAATATTATTCAGTACTCATCCTCGGCCAGTCACCCGTCAGCGAACATTTGCAGCTATCTCCCTACTTAATGCTGCTTAGCTCATCTCAAACATCTCGACGGCGTGTTGACAGTTCCAAACTTCTTCCAGGATAAGCGATGTCATCTCTCGTGCTGATGCAAAAAGTTATAGATTATTACACACTCGATATCTGCCTACTAAATTCACCGTTTTAGGTACTTATTTCCCCAGAACAGTCTGTTGGCGAATTGTCGATGATACTGTCCCTACAAAATAGTACTGTGACTATCTATCACACTGAATTTACAACACATTTATATTAATAAAAATCTGTGTCCTCATGACACGCAAAGTACAAGTGACTACGTCCTCAGACGCGCAAAATGTAGTAATAACCTGTGTCTTCCGACACACACAATGTAGTAATAACCTACGTCCTCAGACGCACAAAATGTAATAATAATTTCTTGGCTCTTCACGCCACTTATAAATGAACTGGCCCTAGGTATCGATAAGGGGGGAAATTATATAAAAATTTCTCAAAATAATAGTGGTACAGGAATGAAACAAATATCACTGAACTCGTAAAATTGCGGAGGTCAAGAATATGCCCATTAATTCTAGAATCGATCGTAGAGATGTTGTCTAGCCGATCTCCCGCGTTAATGCTAGTTATCGCGTGCCCAAGCTAGACTTGGCGCGTTCGTAAGCATTCATCTCTCATTGGTTCCACTTTTTCGTTAACTTCGCGGTTTTTATCAGACCTCGGCCTCGTAGGAGTGTCCAGTAGTACCATCAGCCACTCACGTTACTGCATTATATTTTTTCTAGGCGCGAATAGTACAATGAACAAGCCATAAGCGTGTCTCACCACGCGTCCCTTCTATTTTGAGGTAGCCACCACCTGTCCTTCTGAAACATTGCTAGGCTCTTTCTTTTCACAATCCTTAAGTATTTAGCCTTTTGTCAAACTACTGCAGGTATGTCCCTTCTGTCTCCAACAAATGCTTGAAGTTTCCTCATCTTTGTCTGGCTATTTCATGACGCTGGTGGAAATATTAATTAATTGTAGAAATAAAACATCGAATCATTTATCCATCAGAGGATAAAGGATTCACAACTCCTCCACTCACAAAATTTCGAACTTAGGATAAAGTCGATAACTTTTAAAATACTTCCGTAGGCCAATTTGTTTTATTTCAGAATCACCCCTTTTCTATTACTTGCTCTAGCCTCTCCTGTCTTGAATGGCATTTACTCGTTTTATTTCCTGCTTGGACCTCACCCTTTCAGCTGCTTGCGTGACGCGCTGATGCCTTAGGCAACACTCTGCCCGTCTCGTTAATGTTTGTCAACACCATCTCCACTTTCTCCTTCACGTGCCGTACTCAACTGCCCCCCGTCCACTTGGTTGATATAGGACGTCCATATATTTAAACTACATCATTATTTCGGCGCTCCCATGGTTCACTTCTTCGATACGTTTTTAAATTGGCTGCATTGTAGACCGACATTGTTCCTGTGCTTAACTCTTTCACTCTGTATGCATTATTTCCTAGGTTTCCTACAATAGAATAGGGTCCTACGAACATTTCACAGAATTTGCTGAAGATCTTCTTCTCTGGATCCGATGTAGCGGGTCGTTTCACCAAGACAAGCTGGTTGATTTCTAGATCACGGTGAAATATCTTATTTCTCAATCGCCGTAATCTGCGATCTGCTTGTTTTCTCATGTAGGCTCTCGTTCTCTCTATTCGCAGGTCAGGTGCTATCATGGGATCTTGTGGGCAGTTAATGATGCTTTTCCATGTTATCACTGGTTACTCGTTTTTGTGTAAGACCATAGGGATCTGTCCTGTTGACTCGTGCCTGGTAGAATTCATACATGTCTCTACATCCTTAATTTTATCCACCCACTTATGATGTTCTTTGGGAATGAAGATTCTCAAGTATGATGTCACACATTTTATTGCTCGCTCACTTGGATTAGCTTGGGCGTGTCGGATACTGCTTAAAACGTGTTTTATAACCATGTCCTCCATACCTTTCTTGAATTCGGCGCTTGTAAAATAGCTGCCATGGTCTGACAATATAAATTCTGGTTTTCCAAGGATTGGAATAACTCTATTTCGAATACGACTGAGTACTTGTTTCGATGTAGTTTTCCGAATGGGGCATAATACGACAAACTTAGAAAACACATCAATGCACACTAGCAAGTGACGGCAACCTCGCCTACCTTTCGGGATTGGACCGAAACAGTCCAGGGCCACTAGCTCGCAGGGTTTCTGAGGTAGCAATGGTCTAGGATACTGCCTCATTAAATAGTTATTAGGCTTTGTCCTCTGACAAGGATCACAAGTCGTAATGACGTCACATATAGTTGATCTCATACGTGGCCATGTAAATGTCTCTCCTATTGTCGCTTCGCATTTGTCTACTCCGACGTGTCCGTAACTTTCGTGAGTATGCCAAGTCAATCCTCGCTGTAAAGATGCAAGTACAAGTATGCGTAACTTGGTGTGGTCATTATCTACCCATTTGTGCAGCAAATTGTTGACATAAACATATCTTCCTTCTTTTGCTTTCGCTTCTCGAAATGCAGGTGTTCCTGTAGGTAGCTGCTTTCTGAAGTATTGGATTAATAGCATCATCCATGGTTCCGCTTCCTGTTCTCGCTGTATCTCACGTAACACCTCCAAGAATTCCCGGTCCTTCGGTGTTAACTCCAAGTGTTGTACCATCGCTGTTTCTTCAACATCAGGCTCTGGATTCCTGCTGAGTGCATCCGGAATCACGTTCATCTTCCCTGGGCAATGTTCAATCTCAATGCTAAACTGTTGAATATATATAGACCAACGTGTCACACGTTCGCTTGCTATCGACGTCTTAAACAAAAATGTTAGTGCCTTGTGATCAGTCCTGACAACAATGGGATATCCATAAATTATTCGTTTCCATTGTTGTACCGCATGAAGGATGGCCAACAGCTCTAGTTCCGTTGCAGTATAATTGCGCTCGTGCTTACGCAATTTTCGGCTGACAAATGCCAGATATGTTTTATGTTGCAGGTTAGCTGGATCTTCTTGGTAGAGCATGGCACCTATACCAATTAGTGAAGCATCCGCTTGGATTATAAATTTGTGCTTGAAATATGGATATCCTAACTTAATGCAGTTTTCCAGTAGCTGTTTTGTTGCTTGGAACGCCTTCTCACATTCCGCATTCCACAACCATTTATTATTCTTTTTTAGCATTTCCTGCATTGGAGCTACAGTCTCCGTGTAACCTGGACAGTTTTCTTTAAAGAATCCCGTTACGCCTAAGAAAGCCCGAATGTGCTTGACTCTCGTTGGTGTAGGGAAATTCTTTATCGCTTCGATCTTAGCTGGGTTTGGCTTCACACCCTCCTTGTCAATGACGTGACCCAAATATAAGATCTCACTCTTGAAGAAATGCGATTTATTCAGGTTTACTTTGAAATTTGATGCATTAAGGTTGCCTAATACTTTATCTAAATTTTCCATGTGAATTTCAATGTTGTCGGATGCCAGCAGAATGTCATCAATGTAGCGCACCGTCATCTCCTTAACTTCCTCGGTTAGATTCCGATCCAGGGCTCGGATTAAAGCACAGCCCGTTGTTTTGACTCCGAAAGGCATTCGGACGAAGCAGAACGTTTGGTTATCGAATAAGAAGCCAGTTAGAAGCTGTGACTTCTCATCCAATTCAAGATGGTGGAAACTGGACGTCAAATCATCTGATGAATAAATGCTCTTGTTCTTAAAGCCTTTTAGTACGTCTCTGATTATTGGCGCTCTGTCATACTCAGGAAAAATGAGTCTCATGTTGAGATTTCTGGCATCTAAACAAAGTCTAATAGATCCATTTGGTTTTGTGACTGCCAAAATCGCATTTAGATAAGGTGTAGGTGTCTTCCTTATCACTCCAGCTTGTAACATCTCATCTATAATGACATTGACTTGACCACGATATTTTTCCGGAATTGGGTACAATCTACTTTTGATAGGTGACCAATCCACGACTTGCATTGAATATTTGAAATTCAATATTTTCCGAGGTACTGTATCGAATACTGCTTTGTGCTTCCTTAAAATCTCTTCCAATTGTTTTCTATGTTCACCCCCAAGTTGAATGTCATTGAGCCGCTCCTGTAGTAACTCTTCAAATTGTGCATCACTGTCATCTCCTTCTGTTAATAAAGACCATATCTCCTGGGATCACTCTCCTCATCTAGTTCCACAACAGCTCCTTCTATGATGTTATCTTCTGCCTTTCGTATCTCCTCTTCCGTCTCTTCCGATATTGCTTCCAATGCCCAAGAATTTACATCTTTTCCGTTAGTGATTTCATCCATATGCAATCCCACGTTCTTCAGTTAATCATACTCCATCTAAAACTGACTGTGTTCTTGTGCAAATCTATCATTGCTTGATAGTCACAAATGAAATTTGTACCAAGAATTATATTGAAATTCATCTTTGCCATGATAATGAATGTTTGCCCAAAAGTGTGTTCCAATATGTTCAGCTCTAAGTATGCCTGACGTTTACAAGTGACGGTGCGTTCAGGAATAACACCCCTCACTTTGAGTTGTGGTACGGGAATCACAGGAATATTCTGACTCCGTCCCAACTCTCGAACCAAGGCCTCCGATACCAGACTGATCTGCGACCCCGTATCCAATAAACATCTTATATTAATTCCACCAATCCTCGCGTAAATAATGGGTAACTGCCTAATTTCATCGTTCCGTGGTTTCACCGTCTCCTCCAGGCAATCTTCTGGCAAAGCGATCCATTCTTGTATGTTCGCTACTATCCATCCATCTTCAACTTCCGACTGTTGCGTTTGTAGACTGTCTCCTTTATCCAAATTTAGATTTTCTTTTAGCTCTGCTGCGACTCCCATCATCCTTTTGTCACCCACGCCCCTGACATTCCTCTTGTCTCAGTAGACTTCCAGCTTCCTCAGTATGTGTATCTGGATTCCTCAAGTTCCCAATGGCTTTTTCCCATCGTCCTTGCTCTCCACCTTGACTAGCGTGTAATTCCTCTAGGTAATTTTGTGATTGAGCGTGCCTATCATCCCAGTCATTTCGATAATTACGTGCCTCTCCTTGATTTTGATCTCTCCTTCCTTTCCATCTTTGATTCCCATTGTAATTACCGTATCTTCCATAAGGCCCTTCATTTCTTCGATTTTCACGCCATTGTTGATACCCTCTCTGTTGATATCTATTGTTGCCTTGATATGACCTATTGTTATAGTTATTCTCGTTACGCTGGTACGGTCTGTTTTCGACCTCTTCCTGGTTTCGCCTAGGTGTGGATGTGCTTGTATTTGTACCCTGCGTTTTAGTGTTCGCCTGTTTTGGTTTTATGACCTCTGTCGTATTTACTAACTCCAGTTGTCTTCCTCCTCTATAATGATTATGAGATGTAGTCTCATCTATCTGGCGTAATATCTGTTCTGCATGTAAGGCCGTACTAACGTTCGCTGCGACTAGTACTTGTTGCACGTTGACTGGTAATTGCAGCGCTATAGTCATCACCAGATCCGCTTCATTTAAAGGGTAATCAAGGTCGCGAAATTTTAGCATTTGCATGTTAAAGAAATCTGAGTATTTCGCTTGCTGGGTAGTTTGGTATTTCCTAGAGTAAAGCTCCATCCTTAAACTCTGTTGCAATGCCGGCGACCAGTATTTGCGCAGAAACGCAATTTTAAAATCAGCCATAGTTCCAAATGTATATTTGAAGCTTAAAAACCATGTAAGGACATTTCCTGATAAAAATCTCTCCATCATCCTTAACCTACGTGCTTCAGGTACCCCAGTGTCATTGTAATGATCTTCAATTTCTTTAATAAAGGCTTTAGGTGTCACCCCTGAATTCTCCGTGTACTTCTGCGGTTTATAATCGTTCGAGTGAATTACTTGGATAAGTTGTGTGGGCTGATGACCGTCCTGTGGCGTGGAACTCCTTTCAATATTCTTGCGAAAACCCTCCGTGTTTGTCGTTAATGGGCTCTCTGTCTGAGCTTGACTTCCTGCTGTGCTCGTCCCCTCCGGGCTATTTGAGTCATCCTGCTTATCTTTCATTGTTCTCGTTTTAAATATCGAGGATTGTTCTATCGACCTCAGTTCAGCTTTAATGATCCTGTCTGTTTGTTCTTTAAGTTTACTCTTAATTTCTTGTTCTAATGCTTGAATACGAGTATGATTTTCGCCTACTGTCTTAATAATGGTTAATCTTTCCTCTTTAGAATCGATATTCATTTTTCGCCAATCTTTTCTTATTTGCTCCTTAATTGTGCTTACTTTCTCCTCAATCTGGCTTTTAGTGTCATCCTGATTGCTTTCTATCTGGCTCAGCCTTTCGTCGATGGCATTCTTTAATTGATCCTGATCCGCTTCTAGGCTTTTCCATTTCTCCACTGATTTTATTTCGAGACGGTCCATATCTTTAATTATGCCGGATATATTTTCATCTACCGCTGATAATTGTTGCTGAATGACCTTGCCGCTTTTTTCCATTTCCTTAAATCGTCCTTCCATCTTATCCTGAGCTATCTTGACCTCGCTCGTACTCATAGTGCATGCTAGTTCAATTTGCTCTAATTTACCTAAAACCGTTTCATCCAGAATGCTAAGTTTTTGATCAAATACAATTTCCATTTTCTTAATCTGATCTAATTGTTTTTCATTGTTTTTACTAACATCTAGGGCCAGCAATACCATCTGTTGATTAGTGTGATCCTTCATCTCTGCGGTTAACGCCTCTAACTGCGAATTTATAGTGTCATTGATTTCACTTTTTAATAATCTAGCTTGTTCCTCCTGATATTCATTTTGATCAATCCTACTGTTGTTTAATTGTGTCCGCAATGATTCACTTTGTTCAGATAGTTTTGTGTTTAGTGATTCACTTTGTTCGGATAGTTTAGTTTTTAGTGATTCACTCTGCTCAGACAATTTGTTTATAGACTCACTTTGTTCTAACATACTATTGTTTATTTGTTCAGATAATTTCGCGTTTAATGATTCGCTCTGTTCTGATAGTTAAGTGTTTAATGATTCACTCTGTTCAGATAGTTTAGTGTTTAATGATTCACTCTGTTCAGATAGTTCAGTGTTTATTGATTCACTCTGTTCCGCCAATTTGGTGTCCAACAATTCCTGTGTCCTCCTAGCCGCATTTTCAATGATTTCTTGAATTTGTTCTACTGATGCCATGTTATATACTTTATATGAGACATTAGGGAAATGGCATAAAGCAATGCCCCCTGACACATACATACAATCCCCATGCACATTTAATTTCTTTACCCTACTCAGTTCATTTGTATTTTACATTTAATCCCACTAGTCACTTGCATCTCTGAGTGGTTCTAATTTTATTCAATTTAATTTAAACCTAAACACATATTCAGTCATTAAATTGTTATCCTGATCTGATATTAACACTGACTAATTAACAAATTATTAATTGTCATTTAAGGCTACCAGCCTCCTAACATTTTCATGAGTTTGACTTTCTAAACAAATCTAGTTTTAACTTTAATCATTGGGCGCCCGATGTCACGTATATTACTTTTACTTTAATTCAATAGACAAAAACGTGAACCGTATTTTACATTGCAAACTCCTGATTATAATTTATATTTCACACAGTTGGCGGTATCCCCTTCGCCTCAATTACTTTTAATAAAATATCACTTTCCGGTGATTAAAATACTGTCATATCTGCCTCCACTTGTGGCATGCCAGTTTTACTCAAATACGCCAACTAAATGTGTTCCAGCAGCGAACCAGCAACAAAACTACACCTTCATTGTTGCGTGAGTTTGTAAACCCAACAACGCTTACATTGACATGTGCAATTTCTTTGCCGCTACACCACAGTGAACCGCCCCACGCTTGGCCGCGCCTGTTTACCTCCTATGAACCCTTCAGTATCGCAGTGTTTATATGCAAGAATCTTGATCAAGGGGTCGTGCTCAGTTCATAGTGTGATGTTTACGTTCGCCAAACAACATGCTCTACTGAGGGAAGGGTCATAGGATTAAAACTATAATTAAGAAAGCAAGTGACAAGACGTAAAATAATAACATAATTTAATGACTATTTGTGCAAAAAATGAATATAAACAACAACAATAATATTATTCCTCCCTGAATCTTCCCATGACAGAAATATCTATCAACGTTGAGGAGTCAGACGGATCTCCCCCTCATAAAAATGTGGATCCAAGTTCCACTAACCTGCATTGGGATTTTATGTACGCGTAATGACTAACTACGAGGACTGAGTACTTGGATGACTGTTCGTTTACAGCGGGTAACAGCCACGATGCTTACGAACAATCATCTCGTAAATCAACGTTTACGGATATAGGACACAACACTAATAAAAACCCTTAAAATTAATGCTGACACACAATCTAAAATCTAATATTTACAGGAATCTCCCTCGAGACCCTCCTTCAGTGCGATGACGCATCTGACAAATGAGCTGCCAACACGGCCAATTGCTCAATACACAAACAAGGAAAAGACAGCATCGCACGTGACTGCACGGGTCACTGATACGGAACATAAATATGGAATGAAACCAACAACAACACAAGCCTCTCCGGCTGAGATTACCTTATATGAACAAAAATGCACGTTAAGCTATCGCTTCGGAGATTATAATGATTCGTAGGCAACTCCCATTTATTTAAACAATTTTTATCATTGATCAGTTCTTATTCTGTATTTCAAGTATTATTACGGAGCCAAAAAGCACTCCACTAATGACCTCGATGCAATCTATTCAGCCCGCCTTGTGAAAACAGCTTCCCCCTTCCTCACTCTTGTCATCGTCCAGCTCCAGTGTGTAAAAATAACTTGACCAACTGTCCCGTTATCTCGTAGAATCAACAGCAACAAATCTCAACCACATAAACATATGGTAAGACATTAATCGATATAGCCACATATGTCCTCGCAAGGCAACGATATGGACTTGGCACCAAGCTGACAGAAATCAGTCTACGCTGAAATTCCCGCTTGTAATGACCAATCAAATATACACACACACACACTGCTGGGAATGACATAACATTTTTCACACAGGTCGGTTGAATCAGATGCTCACAATCTATTTAAGAATATTAAAACCTACGAGAGAGCTGACTGCTCTTCGCCACAACTCACATTGCTCCAACGGCAATAAACTCACTGAATCTGATCAATAATAAACATTACAAAGATTAATTTACCCCCCAATCTACTGTATGATTATATTAATTCAGTCCTACTTCTGAAACACAATATATCTCCGAGAGACGTTTCTTAACCGCATTGCGTAAACATATGCAAACACGGTTGTCCACATAGCCACGTTAGTTAAAACAAACAAACAAGAACTTACGACTATGAAAAATTGTGCGAGCTGTTTCCATGCAAAAGGTGTGTCAGACCAAAACTAAATACACTACGTTAATCAACACAAGTAAGATATTTACAAACAAAATATGTCCCATATACCATAAGTTAATTTGTCAGATAATAAGAATATTATTCAGTACTCATCCTCGGCCAGTCACCCGTCAGCGAACATTTGCAGCTATCTCCCTACTTAATGCTGCTTAGCTCATCTCAAACATCTCGACGGCGTGTTGACAGTTCCAAACTTCTTCCAGGATAAGCGATGTCATCTCTCGTGCTGATGCAAAAAGTTATAGATTATTACACACTCGATATCTGCCTACTAAATTCACCGTTTTAGGTACTTATTTCCCCAGAACAGTCTGTTGGCGAATTGTCGATGATACTGTCCCTACAAAATAGTACTGTGACTATCTATCACACTGAATTTACAACACATTTATATTAATAAAAATCTGTGTCCTCATGACACGCAAAGTACAAGTGACTACGTCCTCAGACGCGCAAAATGTAGTAATAACCTGTGTCTTCCGACACACACAATGTAGTAATAACCTACGTCCTCAGACGCACAAAATGTAATAATAATTTCTTGGCTCTTCACGCCACTTATAAATGAACTGGCCCTAGGTATCGATAAGGGGGGAAATTATATAAAAATTTCTCAAAATAATAGTGGTACAGGAATGAAACAAATATCACTGAACTCGTAAAATTGCGGAGGTCAAGAATATGCCCATTAATTCTAGAATCGATCGTAGAGATGTTGTCTAGCCGTTCTCCCGCGTTAATGCTAGTTATCGCGTGCCCAAGCTAGACTTGGCGCGTTCGTAAGCATTCATCTCTCATTGGTTCCACTTTTTCGTTAACTTCGCGGTTTTTATCAGACCTCGGCCTCGTAGGAGTGTCCAGTAGTACCATCAGCCACTCACGTTACTGCATTATATTTTTTCTAGGCGCGAATAGTACAATGAACAAGCCATAAGCGTGTCTCACCACGCGTCCCTTCTATTTTGAGGTAGCCACCACCTGTCCTTCTGAAACATTGCTAGGCTCTTTCTTTTCACAATCCTTAAGTATTTAGCCTTTTGTCAAACTACTGCAGGTATGTCCCTTCTGTCTCCAACAAATGCTTGAAGTTTCCTCATCTTTGTCTGGCTATTTCATGACGCTGGTGGAAATATTAATTAATTGTAGAAATAAAACATCGAATCATTTATCCATCAGAGGATAAAGGATTCACAACTCCTCCGCTCACAAAATTTCGAACTTAGGATAAAGTCGATAACTTTTAAAATACTTCCGTAGGCCAATTTGTTTTATTTCAGAATCACCCCTTTTCTATTACTTGCTCTAGCCTCTCCTGTCTTGAATGGCATTTACTCGTTTTATTTCCTGCTTGGACCTCACCCTTTCAGCTGCTTGCGTGACGCGCTGATGCCTTAGGCAACACTCTGCCCGTCTCGTTAATGTTTGTCAACACCATCTCCACTTTCTCCTTCACGTGCCGTACTCAACAGCCCCCCGTCCACTTGGTTGATATAGGACGTCCATATATTTAAACTACATCATTATTTCGGCGCTCCCATGGTTCACTTCTTCGATACGTTTTTAAATTGGCTGCATTGTAGACCGACATTGTTCCTGTGCTTAACTCTTTCACTCTGTATGCATTATTTCCTAGGTTTCCTACAATAGAATAGGGTCCTACGAACATTTCACAGAATTTGCTGAAGATCTTCTTCTCTGGATCCGATGTAGCGGGTCGTTTCACCAAGACAAGCTGGTTGATTTCTAGATCACGGTGAAATATCTTATTTCTCAATCGCCGTAATCTGCGATCTGCTTGTTTTCTCATGTAGGCTCTCGTTCTCTCTATTCGCAGGTCAGGTGCTATCATGGGATCTTGTGGGCAGTTAATGATGCTTTTCCATGTTATCACTGGTTACTCGTTTTTGTGTAAGACCATAGGGATCTGTCCTGTTGACTCGTGCCTGGTAGAATTCATACATGTCTCTACATCCTTAATTTTATCCACCCACTTATGATGTTCTTTGGGAATGAAGATTCTCAAGTATGATGTCACACATTTTATTGCTCGCTCACTTGGATTAGCTTGGGCGTGTCGGATACTGCTTAAAACGTGTTTTATACCCATGTCCTCCATACCTTTCTTGAATTCGGCGCTTGTAAAATAGCTGCCATGGTCTGACAATATAAATTCTGGTTTTCCAAGGATTGGAATAACTCTATTTCGAATACGACTGAGTACTTGTTTCGATGTAGTTTTCCGAATGGGGCATAATACGACAAACTTAGAAAACACATCAATGCACACTAGCAAGTGACGGCAACCTCGCCTACCTTTCGGGATTGGACCGAAACAGTCCAGGGCCACTAGCTCGCAGGGTTTCTGAGGTAGCAATGGTCTAGGATACTGCCTCATTAAATAGTTATTAGGCTTTGTCCTCTGACAAGGATCACAAGTCGTAATGACGTCACATATAGTTGATCTCATACGTGGCCATGTAAATGTCTCTCCTATTGTCGCTTCGCATTTGTCTACTCCGACGTGTCCGTAACTTTCGTGAGTATGCCAAGTCAATCCTCGCTGTAAAGATGCAAGTACAAGTATGCGTAACTTGGTGTGGTCATTATCTACCCATTTGTGCAGCAAATTGTTGACATAAACATATCTTCCTTCTTTTGCTTTCGCTTCTCGAAATGCAGGTGTTCCTGTAGGTAGCTGCTTTCTGAAGTATTGGATTAATAGCATCATCCATGGTTCCGCTTCCTGTTCTCGCTGTATCTCACGTAACACCTCCAAGAATTCCCGGTCCTTCGGTGTTAACTCCAAGTGTTGTACCATCGCTGTTTCTTCAACATCAGGCTCTGGATTCCTGCTGAGTGCATCCGGAATCACGTTCATCTTCCCTGGGCAATGTTCAATCTCAATGCTAAACTGTTGAATATATATAGACCAACGTGTCACACGTTCGCTTGCTATCGACGTCTTAAACAAAAATGTTAGTGCCTTGTGATCAGTCCTGACAACAATGGGATATCCATAAATTATTCGTTTCCATTGTTGTACCGCATGAAGGATGGCCAACAGCTCTAGTTCCGTTGCAGTATAATTGCGCTCGTGCTTACGCAATTTTCGGCTGACAAATGCCAGATATGTTTTATGTTGCAGGTTAGCTGGATCTTCTTGGTAGAGCATGGCACCTATACCAATTAGTGAAGCATCCGCTTGGATTATAAATTTGTGCTTGAAATATGGATATCCTAACTTAATGCAGTTTTCCAGTAGCTGTTTTGTTGCTTGGAACGCCTTCTCACATTCCGCATTCCACAACCATTTATTATTCTTTTTTAGCATTTCCTGCATTGGAGCTACAGTCTCCGTGTAACCTGGACAGTTTTCTTTAAAGAATCCCGTTACGCCTAAGAAAGCCCGAATGTGCTTGACTCTCGTTGGTGTAGGGAAATTCTTTATCGCTTCGATCTTAGCTGGGTTTGGCTTCACACCCTCCTTGTCAATGACGTGACCCAAATATAAGATCTCACTCTTGAAGAAATGCGATTTATTCAGGTTTACTTTGAAATTTGATGCATTAAGGTTGCCTAATACTTTATCTAAATTTTCCATGTGAATTTCAATGTTGTCGGATGCCAGCAGAATGTCATCAATGTAGCGCACCGTCATCTCCTTAACTTCCTCGGTTAGATTCCGATCCAGGGCTCGGATTAAAGCACAGCCCGTTGTTTTGACTCCGAAAGGCATTCGGACGAAGCAGAACGTTTGGTTATCGAATAAGAAGCCAGTTAGAAGCTGTGACTTCTCATCCAATTCAAGATGGTGGAAACTGGACGTCAAATCATCTGATGAATAAATGCTCTTGTTCTTAAAGCCTTTTAGTACGTCTCTGATAATTGGCGCTCTGTCATACTCAGGAAAAATGAGTCTCATGTTGAGATTTCTGGCATCTAAACAAAGTCTAATAGATCCATTTGGTTTTGTGACTGCCAAAATCGCATTTAGATAAGGTGTAGGTGTCTTCCTTATCACTCCAGCTTGTAACATCTCATCTGTAATGACATTGACTTGACCACGATATTTTTCCGGAATTGGGTACAATCTACTTTTGATAGGTGACCAATCCACGACTTGCATTGAATATTTGAAATTCAATATTTTCCGAGGTACTGTATCGAATACTGCTTTGTGCTTCCTTAAAATCTCTTCCAATTGTTTTCTATGTTCACCCCCAAGTTGAATGTCATTGAGCCGCTCCTGTAGTAACTCTTCAAATTGTGCATCACTGTCATCTCCTTCTGTTAATAAAGACCATATCTCCTGGGATCACTCTCCTCATCTAGTTCCACAACAGCTCCTTCTATGATGTTATCTTCTGCCTTTCGTATCTCCTCTTCCGTCTCTTCCGATATTGCTTCCAATGCCCAAGAATTTACATCTTTTCCGTTAGTGATTTCATCCATATGCAATCCCACGTTCTTCAGTTAATCATACTCCATCTAAAACTGACTGTGTTCTTGTGCAAATCTATCATTGCTTGATAGTCACAAATGAAATTTGCACCAAGAATTATATTGAAATTCATCTTTGCCATGATAATGAATGTTTGCCCAAAAGTGTGTTCCAATATGTTCAGCTCTAAGTATGCCTGACGTTTACAAGTGACGGTGCGTTCAGGAATAACACCCCTCACTTTGAGTTGTGGTACGGGAATCACAGGAATATTCTGACTCCGCCCCAACTCTCGAACCAAGGCCTCCGATACCAGACTGATCTGCGACCCCGTATCCAATAAACATCTTATATTAATTCCACCAATCCTCGCGTAAATAATGGGTAACTGCCTAATTTCATCGTTCCGTGGTTTCACCGTCTCCTCCAGGCAATCTTCTGGCAAAGCGATCCATTCTTGTATGTTCGCTACTATCCATCCATCTTCAACTTCCGACTGTTGCGTTTGTAGACTGTCTCCTTTATCCAAATTTAGATTTTCTTTTAGCTCTGCTGCGACTCCCATCATCCTTTTGTCACCCACGCCCCTGACATTCCTCTTGTTTCAGTAGACTTCCAACTTCCTCAGTATGTGTATCTGGATTCCTCAAGTTCCCAATGGCTTTTTCCCATCGTCCTTGCTCTCCACCTTGACTAGCGTGTAATTCCTCTAGGTAATTTTGTGATTGAGCGTGCCTATCATCCCAGTCATTTCGATAATTACGTGCCTCTCCTTGATTTTGATCTCTCCTTCCTTTCCATCTTTGATTCCCATTGTAATTACCGTATCTTCCATAAGGCCCTTCATTTCTTCGATTTTCACGCCATTGTTGATACCCTCTCTGTTGATATCTATTGTTGCCTTGATATGACCTATTGTTATAGTTATTCTCGTTACGCTGGTACGGTCTGTTTTCGACCTCTTCCTGGTTTCGCCTAGGTGTGGATGTGCTTGTATTTGTACCCTGCGTTTTAGTGTTCGCCTGTTTTGGTTTTATGACCTCTGTCGTATTTACTAACTCCAGTTGTCTTCCTCCTCTATAATGATTATGAGATGTAGTCTCATCTATCTGGCGTAATATCTGTTCTGCATGTAAGGCCGTACTAACGTTCGCTGCGACTAGTACTTGTTGCACGTTGACTGGTAATTGCAGCGCTATAGTCATCACCAGATCCGCTTCATTTAAAGGGTAATCAAGGTCGCGAAATTTTAGCATTTGCATGTTAAAGAAATCTGAGTATTTCGCTTGCTGGGTAGTTTGGTATTTCCTAGAGTAAAGCTCCATCCTTAAACTCTGTTGCAATGCCGGCGACCAGTATTTGCGCAGAAACGCAATTTTAAAATCTGCCATAGTTCCAAATGTATATTTGAAGCTTAAAAACCATGTAAGGACATTTCCTGATAAAAATCTCTCCATCATCCTTAACCTACGTGCTTCAGGTACCCCAGTGTCATTGTAATGATCTTCAATTTCTTTAATAAAGGCTTTAGGTGTCACCCCTGAATTCTCCGTGTACTTCTGCGGTTTATAATCGTTCGAGTGAATTACTTGGATAAGTTGTGTGGGCTGATGACCGTCCTGTGGCGTGGAACTCCTTTCAATATTCTTGCGAAAACCCTCCGTGTTTGTCGTTAATGGGCTCTCTGTCTGAGCTTGACTTCCTGCTGTGCTCGTCCCCTCCGGGCTATTTGAGTCATCCTGCTTATCTTTCAGTGTTCTCGTTTTAAATATCGAGGATTGTTCTATCGACCTCAGTTCAGCTTTAATGATCCTGTCTGTTTGTTCTTTAAGTTTACTCTTAATTTCTTGTTCTAATGCTTGAATACGAGTATGATTTTCGCCTACTGTCTTAATAATGGTTAATCTTTCCTCTTTAGAATCGATATTCATTTTTCGCCAATCTTTTCTTATTTGCTCCTTAATTGTGCTTACTTTCTCCTCAATCTGGCTTTTAGTGTCATCCTGATTGCTTTCTATCTGGCTCAGCCTTTCGTCGATGGCATTCTTTAATTGATCCTGATCCGCTTCTAGGCTTTTCCATTTCTCCACTGATTTTATTTCGAGACGGTCCATATCTTTAATTATGCCGGATATATTTTCATCTACCGCTGATAATTGTTGCTGAATGACCTTGCCGCTTTTTTCCATTTCCTTAAATCGTCCTTCCATCTTATCCTGAGCTATCTTGACCTCGCTCGTACTCATAGTGCATGCTAGTTCAATTTGCTCTAATTTACCTAAAACCGTTTCATCCAGAATGCTAAGTTTTTGATCAAATACAATTTCCATTTTCTTAATCTGATCTAATTGTTTTTCATTGTTTTTACTAACATCTAGGGCCAGCAATACCATCTGTTGATTAGTGTGATCCTTCATCTCTGCGGTTAACGCCTCTAACTGCGAATTTATAGTGTCATTGATTTCACTTTTTAATAATCTAGCTTGTTCCTCCTGATATTCATTTTGATCAATCCTACTGTTGTTTAATTGTGTCCGCAATGATTCACTTTGTTCAGATAGTTTTGTGTTTAGTGATTCACTTTGTTCGGATAGTTTAGTTTTTAGTGATTCACTCTGCTCAGACAATTTGTTTATAGACTCACTTTGTTCTAACATACTATTGTTTATTTGTTCAGATAATTTCGCGTTTAATGATTCGCTCTGTTCTGATAGTTAAGTGTTTAATGATTCACTCTGTTCAGATAGTTTAGTGTTTAATGATTCACTCTGTTCAGATAGTTCAGTGTTTATTGATTCACTCTGTTCCGCCAATTTGGTGTCCAACAATTCCTGTGTCCTCCTAGCCGCATTTTCAATGATTTCTTGAATCTGTTCTACTGATGCCATGTTATATACTTTATATGAGACATTAGGGAAATGGCATAAAGCAATGCCCCCTGACACATACATACAATCCCCATGCACATTTAATTTCTTTACCCTACTCAGTTCATTTGTATTTTACATTTAATCCCACTAGTCACTTGCATCTCCGAGTGGTTCTAATTTTATTCAATTTAATTTAAACCTAAACACATATTCAGTCATTAAATTGTTATCCTGATCTGATATTAACACTGACTAATTAACAAATTATTAATTGTCATTTAAGGCTACCAGCCTCCTAACATTTTCATGAGTTTGACTTTCTAAACAAATCTAGTTTTAACTTTAATCATTGGGCGCCCGATGTCACGTATATTACTTTTACTTTAATTCAATAGACAAAAACGTGAACCGTATTTTACATTGCAAACTCCTGATTATAATTTATATTTCACACAGTTGGTGGTATCCCCTTCGCCTCAATTACTTTTAATAAAATATCACTTTCCGGTGATTAAAATACTGTCATATCTGCCTCCACTTGTGGCATGCCAGTTTTACTCAAATACGCCAACTAAATGTGTTCCAGCAGCGAACCAGCAACAAAACTACACCTTCATTGTTGCGTGAGTTTGTAAACCCAACAACGCTTACATTGACATGTGCAATTTCTTTGCCGCTACACCACAGTGAACCGCCCCACGCTTGGCCGCGCCTGTTTACCTCCTATGAACCCTTCAGTATCGCAGTGTTTATATGCAAGAATCTTGATCAAGGGGTCGTGCTCAGTTCATAGTGTGATGTTTACGTTCGCCAAACAACATGCTCTACTGAGGGAAGGGTCATAGGATTAAAACTATAATTAAGAATGCAAGTGACAAGACGTAAAATAATAACATAATTTAATGACTATTTGTGCAAAAAATGAATATAAACAACAACAATAATATTATTCCTCCCTGAATCTTCCCATGACAGAAATATCTATCAACGTTGAGGAGTCAGACGGATCTCCCCCTCATAAAAATGTGGATCCAAGTTCCACTAACCTGCATTGGGATTTTATGTACGCGTAATGACTAACTACGAGGACTGAGTACTTGGATGACTGTTCGTTTACAGCGGGTAACAGCCACGATGCTTACGAACAATCATCTCGTAAATCAACGTTTACGGATATAGGACACAACACTAATAAAAACCCTTAAAATTAATGCTGACACACAATCTAAAATCTAATATTTACAGGAATCTCCCTCGAGACCCTCCTTCAGTGCGATGACACATCTGACAAATGAGCTGCCAACACGGCCAATTGCTCAATACACAAACAAGGAAAAGACAGCATCGCACGTGACTGCACGGGTCACTGATACGGAACATAAATATGGAATGAAACCAACAACAACAAAAGCCTCTCCGGCTGAGATTACCTTATATGAACAAAAATGCACGTTAAGCTAACGCTTCGGAGATTATAATGATTCGTAGGCAACTCCCATTTATTTAAACAATTTTTATCATTGATCAGTTCTTATTCTGTATTTCAAGTAATTACTACGGAGCCAACAAGCACTCCACTAATGACCTCGATGCAATCTTTTCAGCCCGCCTTGTGAAAACAGCTTCCCCCTTCCTCACTCTTGTCATCGTCCAGCTCCAGTGTGTAAAAATAACTTGACCAACTGTCCCGTTATCTCGTAGAATCAACAGCAACAAATCTCAACCACATAAACATATGGTAAGACATTAATCGATATAGCCACATATGTCCTCGCATGGCAACGATATGGACTTGGCACCAAGCTGACAGAAATCAGTCTACGCTGAAATTCCCGCTTGTAATGACCAATCAAATATACACACACACACACTGCTGGGAATGACATAACATTTTTCACACAGGTCGGTTGAATCAGATGCTCACAATCTATTTAAGAATATTAAAACCTACGAGAGAGCTGACTGCTCTTCGCCACAACTCACATTGCTCCAACGGCAATAAACTCACTGAATCTGATCAATAATAAACATTACAAAGATTAATTTACCCCCCAATCTACTGTATGATTATATTAATTCAGTCCTACTTCTGAAACACAATATATCTCCGAGAGACGTCTCTTAACCGCATTGCGTAAACATATGCAAACACGGTTGTCTACATACCCACGTTAGTTAAAACAAACAAAACAAGAACTTACGACTATGAAAAATTGTGCGAGCTGTTTCCATGCAAAAGGTGTGTCAGACCAAAACTAAATACACTACGTTAATCAACACAAGTAAGATATTTACAAACAAAATATGTCCCATATACCATAAGTTAATTTGTCAGATAATAAGAATATTATTCAGTACTCATCCTCGGCCAGTCACCCGTCAGCGAACATTTGCAGCCATCTCCCTACTTAATGCTGCTTAGCTCATCTCAAACATCTCGACGGCGTGTTGACAGTTCCAAACTTCTTCCAGGATAAGCGATGTCATCTCTCGTGCTGATGCAAAAAGTTATAGATTATTACACACTCGATATCTGCCTACTAAATTCACCGTTTTAGGTACTTATTTCCCCGGAACAGTCTGTTGGCGAATTGTCGATGATACTGTCCCTACAAAATAGTACTGTGATTATCTATCACACTGAATTTACAACACATTTATATTAATAAAAATCTGTGTCCTCATGACACGCAAAGTACAAGTGCCTACGTCCTCAGACGCGCAAAATGTAGTAATAACCTGTGTCTTCCGACACACACAATGTAGTAATAACCTACGTCCTCAGACGCACAAAATGTAATAATAATTTCTTGGCTCTTCACGCCACTTATAAATGAACTGGCCCTAGGTATCGATAAGGGGGGAAATTATATAAAAAATTCTCAAAATAATAGTGGTACAGGAATGAAACAAATATCACTGAACTCGTAAAATTGCGCAGGTCAAGAATATGCCCATTAATTCTAGAATCGATCGTAGAGATGTTGCCTAGCCGATCTCCCGCGTTAATGCTAGCTATCGCGTGCCCAAGCTAGACTTGGCGCGTTCGTAAGCATTCATCTCTCATTGGTTCCACTTTTTCGTTAACTTCGCGGTTTTTATCAGACCTCGGCCTCGTAGGAGTGTCCAGTAGTACCATCAGCCACTCACGTTACTGCATTATATTTTTTCTAGGCGCGAATAGTACAATGAACATGCCATAAGCGTGTCTCACCACGCGTCCCTTCTATTTTGAGGTAGCCACCACCTGTCCTTCTGAAACATTGCTAGGCTCTTTCTTTTCACAATCCTTAAGTATTTAGCCTTTTGTCAAACTGCTGCAGGTATGTCCCTTCTGTCACCAACAAATGCTTGAAGTTTCCTCATCTTCGTCTGGCTATTTCATGACGCTGGTGGAAATATTAATTAATTGTAGAAATAAAACATCGAATCATTTATCCATCAGAGGATAAAGGGTTCAGTACAGTACATTGTTAGTAGACACACGCTGTTTGTGTACGTTGCAATTCTGGCTTTCAACCATCATCTCAGCAGAGTACTCGTAGGCCATTTCTATATAAGAGGTCTAGATGAAAAACTCATATTCTCCACTTTCGTTCGAAATTGAGTTAGCAAGGCAGTCATATTCTTCGTTCCAAACTACACACGACTATCTTAGTGCTGAAAAGCCAAACTCACAATATCCAGTGGTTTTCAAATGCCAAAAACTCAATTTAGATGCAAAACTAACATTCTCCACACTGTTCAGTTGCAATGAGTACATTCTCCCTGTTGGCCAATCACAAGACAGCTTCTGGTCATGTGACTTTATACAGCTGCAAGCCAATATTATATTGTCTGTTCAACTCGTAACCTCCAAATAATAAATAATAATATATGTGTATTCCAACAATTCAATTGGTTTCATTTGTCTAAATTTTTCACAAACTTAGCCAACTTGTCTATTATTTTGTCTGAAGTAATTAATTTTGTTTAGTGTCAAAAGTAACGTTCTCCAACTTGTACAGACACAAAACTCACAGTCTCCAATGCTTGGATACAAAAGTCACATTCTCCAAAATTAAAACCTATTTTTCAGATAAATTAATATAAATAATGAAACATAGTTAATACAAGAAGGTGTAATTAAGTATAGCCTGCATCGAAAGCAAGGTCTCTTAGAGATTCCATTAGTTACATACAGGTTTTTTTTTTAGTTCCTGTAAAATTAGAAAAAATTGGAGAACGTCCTCCATTCTACGCTCCTCTTAGTCAACGCTCTGTGGACCTGCTCATCCACCCATCTCGACGTCTACCTCTTGGTCTCATGCCAATTATCTAATATAATAACCCCTGGCACTACAGCTCATGAAGGGCCTAGGCCTACCAAGCGACCGCTGACCAGCCATTTGGCCTGCAGATATTGGAGTGACACGTGATCAGCGCATTGGGTCCCCTCGGCCGTTAATCTTGGTTTTCATGATCGGGGCGCAGCCTCACTGTCAGACAGATACTCAATTCTCCTCACGAGGCTCAGTGCACCCCGTTCCAGCTCTCATGTCAGTTTCTAAAATCCCAGACGGAGCCGGGAATCGAACACGGGGCCTCCGGGCGAGAGGCAGGCGCGCTACCCCAACACCACTGGGCCGGCTTGCCAATTCTCTCCCTTTCAAAATAGGCTTTAGGTGTCCTTTTAGAGGGCATCCTCATCAGATGACCGAACCATTTCATTCTCGACTACTAAAGAATGTCAAGCACACTTCTTTTCAGCCCTAGCTTCAGACGGACTTACTCATTTCTAATTTCGTCTCGTCTGGTCGTCTGAATACTTGATCTTAGACATTTCATCTCAATTGCTTGTATCCGGCTGTTGTCCTGGGGAGTCATTGTAGCAGCTTCTAGACCATAAGTCAATATGGGAAGTAAGCAGGATTTGTACAGTGATATTTAACTACCCGTGGAAAGTTTTTGTCCCATAGAAGCTGTGAAACAGAGTTGTAAAAGTTCGCAGTTGCTGGTTTCTCGGGTTAACCTGTTATCTGTCGACAAGACTCTGCCAGGGTATTTAAGGGACACTAGGACTGAGTTTTTAGGCAAAAATGACAAAATAACTTTTTTTTTGTTTTTCCCAGATATATATACTGTATATCTTATGGTCCCCTGCTGATCATTTCAGTAAAACAGTTTTCATGTACCGCCATTTTGAAAGGCTTAGTGGCATTTTGAAATCTCCTCTGCGTAAGAAGAAGTTGGAAGGCAATTCATATGAAGGTAGGCTATATTTTTAAAACTAGAAATCCTAGAAAGCCGTATGTTAACTCAAACGATAGGTCTCTCTATGCTCTTTATCTCTAGAACAAAACATTGTATTTTTCAGATTTTCCCAAAAAAGGTTCCATTAGGTTATCCAAACAGGTTAATACTGTATAACATACGATTTTATAAATGTGTTTTTATTTCCAAACAACATTTTTAGGTAATCAAAATGCTCCATGTGCATTAGATATTCACCAATTTTACTCAAAAGATTACTGGATATTCATAAATACATTTGTTGTAAGTTAACATTGCAATATCTCCAGACACTTTGTAAATTACGGACCAAAAAAATAAAGAACTATCATTTGCAGACGATTTTGCTATATTGTCAGAAAACCTAACAAGTGCAACAACACAAATCAATCTCTTGGAAGAAATAGCCAACAAAACAGGTTTGAGAATCTCCGTAGAAAAAACTAAATTTACAACAAACATCAAGAACGCTTCAAAATATTTGGCAACAGATATTGACCCAGTGGAAAAAGTGAAGAAATTCAAATATCTGGAAGAAATAATTCAAGAAAATGGTTTAGAAAAATCTTCGGTAGAAGAAAGGATACACAAGATGGAAAGAGCATATGGTATCACTAAGAACTTTTATAACAAAAGTGCTTATCTAAAAATCTTAAAATAAGGCACTACACTACAGTGGTGAAACCGGAATGCCTATACGCAAGTGAATGTCTGGTACTAAACTGTACATTAGATAAACTTGAAGCAATTGAAAGGAGAATCATGAGGAAAAGTTTAGGCCCAGTGAAAACAGCAGAAGTATGGAAATTAAGATCTAATGATGAAATATACAGGAACATAGAAAATATAACAGAAACTATAAGAAAAAGGAGATTGCAATTTTTTGGACATATTTACAGAATGGATGATTCCAGATTAACAAAAAGGATATTCAAGTACCTTTGGGAGAAAAGGGCAACAACTAGCTGGATTCAAGAAGTAAAGAAAGATTTAGAAAGAAATAATATAAGTGAAGAAGAAACGGTGAACAGAGAGATCTTTAGAAAGTGGGTATTAAGTATGAAAGGATTCCAAGGAAGATTGCCAAAGAAACCTGGTGCGAAGTGGTCCGAGGACAGAAAGAAGCAGCATAGTGAACGGATGAAGGAGTACTGGAGGGAACGGAAGAGAAAACAACTAACTGTGAAGAATTGAAATTGGCACGTGGTCCCTAGCAGGCCTCATCGGAAAGAAGAAGAAAGATCTATGAAAAATTATAAAAATTCATAAAACAAAATGTCACATGAAGAAAAATTAATCTGACAGCATACATGTATCACTTTCCTGAAATGTCTCAATGTTATAATATTTAGAATAGTTCTATGTATATGTAATGAAAAAATCAAGTGCTTTACACAATTTCTATTACGCGTGGAGCATTTTGATCACACGGTACATTTAAATAGTATAATTAATAAACAGTCTATTAAATTTCATCCGATTGTTTTCAAATTTTGTATGTGATTTAGTGCTACTATTCTAATTATGCAGTTTAAATTTCAACTCATTCTGATTTAAAAAAGAGTGACAGTCAGTCGGAAAGACTAGACTTTATACAGGGTGGGGCAGAAACAATGACCCATTTTAAACATGTTATTTAACTATGAAGAAATACAACTACATATTATTACGGTACACTGTTCAATAGAACACATCCTACCATTAATTACACATGTCACTTTTTGTAAATTATGTCCTTCAGGTGTCCACCATTGTTGGCGATGCAATCTTCTGCACGAACACGCAAATTCTCCATAACCTTACGAAGAGTGTCACCTGTTATGGCCTCGATTTCCGCTTGAATGTTGTTTTTCAATTCTTCAATAGTTGTTGGCCTGTTAGCATACACTTTGGATTTTAGGAATCCCCATAGAAAAAAATCACAAGTCGATAAATCGGGCGAACGGGCTGGCCAGTTGACATTGCCAAAGCGGGATACGAGATGATCTGGAAACATTCTGCCTAAGACTGTCATGGATGTTCTGGGCGTGTGAGCGGTTGCACCATCTTGTTGGAACCATAACGACCGCAAATTGATATTCTTACGGCGCATTTCCTGCATTACAAACTGTTGCAACATAACATATCGATCTGATGTTACTGTGACAGCGTCACCTGCATCATTTTCGAAAAAATACGGACCAATAATACCCTGCAGACACACACCACACCACACAGTAACTTTTGCGCTATGAAGTGGTCTTTCGTGCATCTGATGAGGATTGGTAGGCGCCCAGTACTTACAGTTTTGTTTGTTTACATAGCCCGAGAAGTGAAAATGGGCCTCGTCAGACATCATGAAATTGTTGAGGAAGTCGGGTTGAGTGTTTATCATCTCCAGAAGCTGTGTACAGAATGTTTGACGTGCCTGGAGATCTCTGGGCAATAATTGCTGCACCACTTGGAGTTTGTAGGGATGGAACTTCATATCCAGATGCAACATCCGTCGCACACTTCTGGCCGAGATGTTAAGAACTTGTGAATGCCGACGAACTGATCGCGTTGGACTTTGCTCGACAGCTGCACGCACGCGTGCAATGTTGTCCGGGGTGCGAACAGTATGTGGCCTATCAGACGGTTTCTTGTTTGTTGCAGATGCTGTTGCTCTGAACTGCTGGACTCATCTCGTAATCGAGACGGAACTTGATCATTCCGACCAATGTCAAAATGTTGCCGGAACAAACGCTGTGTTCGTACGACACTGTCACCACATTTGAAAAACGTTTCTATTGCAAACGCACGGTGTTCGTTTGACCAACGCTCCATACTGACTGGCAATGCTTTGAACTGCACTACACACTGGTACCAATATCAACTCTCTAGGAAGCCATGTGCAATAATGGCGGGCAATTTAAAATGGGTCATTGTTTCTGCCCCACCCTGTATCATATTAAATGCTACAAATGCTGAAAAATGCTGGGTGAAAGCCTCATGATCATGCAGCGAACTACGTGAACTCAAAGTCCATTAGCAAGTGCAAACCAAGGTCAAAGGAGGTAGCTGGATGGATGACGTCACGCTCACCGGAGCGCGCGGGGAAAGGAGGGAGCTCAAACGGTACTATGACGTCACACACCTCAGTGCATTCTCGGTACATTTCGTCCCGTCGCCGTAACGTTACGCCAGACCTCAGCGTAACGACGAAGTCGACAAGATCATTTAAAATGATAAAATGTGAAAGTTCAAAAATTCAGTCCTAGTATCCCTTAAAATGTTGAACTATTTCGATGTCATGTTGTCCCAACTTCAGCATGATAGGTTTGCTTTCTCTGCTCATCACCAAACATACGGTTTTCGTTTGGCTGATTTGTAACCCAAACTTGTCAAAACCTGCCTTCCACCAATTTAGTCGTTGTTGGATGTCATCTTTTCTTTCTCCCCAGATCATGACATCATCAGCTTTATCTCCCCAGAATTCTAGTAAAAAATACTGCGTTGTCCGATTGAAAAGTAGCAATGAGGCAACACTGTAAAATTGCTTCAAAGCTATGATGTGCAGGAGGAGTAAGGACAACATAATATCCTTGCAGAATAATGAATGTTACCACACAGTTCGTGTGTGGAAACGCAAACGCTAGAACAGTATTTACGCAACACCCTCGGTCCTTCTCATTTCAGCATTGTGTGAAAGATTTTATGAATTGATTTAATGAATTACTCGTACCTTAATGACGCATGTGTGCATTAATTAGGGACCAATTCCAATTAACTTACATTGCATTGTTCAACGTGTGACAAGAAGCAAACCTGCTCATGAGAAATAAAACAACCGTCTAAATCACAGACAGTTTCCTTACTTCTCAAACAACATATAATAAGGTATTACAAGAAAACCACAGTTATTAATAGGGACCGGATTCTAACGTTTTTAACTATTTTTCCCTTACTTATAAATACACCACAGGGTGTGTAAAGTCAAGACCTTCCACGATCCAGATGACAATTGCGTGTGTGACCTCTGGGACAATAATTATTACTGCGAACGATATCACGTTGTCAAATTCACGGTTAATTATTATTGATTTAAGCCCACTACGGAGCGCTTATGAATAGTTATTCTTCGATGCTCTTTTCCGTTCCCAATATCTCATGAGCCCTGCTGATAATTTCTCCTTTCTCTCCTGCGAAAGGGGTTTCCGACATTTAGGGACTCTAGGTGGTGGGGTCCAAGATTCTTCCATAGCACAACATTTAGAACGATCTTCTACATCAAGGTCAGCAATTCCAGCCGAATCCAAGTCCTTTAGTACTTCATTAAGCGACAGGCTTCCAGTCTTGTAGCTTTTAACCAAGGAGAATATCTTCTTGCTAATCCTGTTGCTGTTCATTCGTTGTAGGTGCCCGTAGAACTTTAGCCTCCTACGTCGCATACTGGTATTGGCTGATTCTAACTGTCGATACAGGTCAGAATTAGATTTCAAACGATAGGTTCCATCTGGGAGCAATCTCGGGCCGTGGATTTTCCTGAGGATACGTCTTTCGGCTTTCTCCAGGTCATCCATGGTGCCTTTTCTGTTCATCAAGAGGGTCTCTGCGGCATACAGAAACTGTGGTCTGACAGCAGTTCTGTAGTGACAGATCATAGCAAGGTTAACATATGTACTAACAAAAGAAACATTCTTCATTGAGGACATTAAAGCACGATTCTGGCTACCAAATACAAAGGCTTATGAGAAGACCCTCCACCTACTAAATGAGAAGAAAAAAAAGCCATATGGCCCGAATTGTACACAACAGACGATATTACAACATCAGAATGGAAGCAGCAAAATTGCGAACACCGACATACATGGTGTAACTAAATGTACGGCCCAAAATGCAGGACACATTCCTCACACGTAGACAGAGAAATGTTGTTATACGAACATGGGTCCGAAAACGCTTCGTTTCCATGTTATACCTCATTGTCTCCAACGCATAAATCATGAAAACCACACAAGAACAGAACATACCTGCAGCTCTTTGTCACAGGAGATGCCCTCCGTGCATCAACCCACCGTCATAGAGAATCTCGGATGCGATGATGTATCCCTGGAGTATTACGTATGGTATCGCCGCCGTCCATAATACGGGCACGCAGACTCTGAACATCTGGTACAGGGGTTCGATACACAAGAGCTTTCAAATGTCCCCACAAATAAAAGTCCAGAGGGTTTAGGTCCGGAAAGCGTGGAGGCCAGGCAATTGGTCCACCTCTACCTATCCGTCACAGAATCTGTTATTTAGAAGCCGAAATGGGGTGGAGCCCATCGTGCATGAAGTACATGTTTTGTCGCACAGTTAAAGGCACATCTGCTATGAGGTATAACATGGAAACGAAGTGTTTCCGGACCCATGTTCATATGACATAATTTCTTCGTCTACGTGTGAGGAATGCGTCCTGCATTTTTGGCCGTATCTTTTTGTTACACCCTGTATAATGGCAAGATATGCAACACACAGTTTCCACCACACATTATGTCGTAACCAAAGATTCCAACAACCGGAAGAATCCTGTGCGTCAAACACTGTGAGAGATATCATGCTCAAAATTGCACACACAAAAAGGACAATTTCAGTAATTAGACAAGGACAAGAATAATTTATATGTCAATATGCACATTGTGCACTTTCACTAAATAATTGCAAAAGTTTTTCCAAGTCAATAATACAGTAGAGTGAGCCACCTGAAATCACTCAGTGATCTGTAATTTATGCACATTTTGTGCGATTTATTTATTTAAATACAAAAATATATGAATATTTTTCCGAATCACACCCAAAAACCCATATTCATAAATTCTGTAGAATCTAAAAAAAACTAAATAATATGCGAGTACCTAAAAATAACTAATTGCAATTTTGTTCCATTTATTGCAGTTTATGTGAATTTTTAGTCCATAAATTCTAAAAGTAAACCACAAGACAGTGTTTATTCCTAGCTCTAGTTGATGAAGAGAATTCCTACCTGCCAGAAAATTTAAATACTTTCATAACTTTTCAGCTTATATCTTATTTTTGTTTATTTACTATCAGGAATGTAGCATTAATCTCTTATTGTTTCCAAGTTACCTATATTCTAATTAAGCAAAGTTAATTAATCGGGCATCCTTGGTTTTATTGAATTTTAATAATTAAAATACACTGATGAAAATGGAAATTGCAACACCATGAAGGCATTGGTCGTTTGTGTTGATTTCAAGATATGGAACGATGCCATGTAGGTATGTAAACGATCAAAGTCTCAGACCCATTGGATTGTTGCTACAGGTCTCCCCACGTGATTGGTCGCGGAGGAATCAACTTCAGTATACGGACTCTGGTGTAGCGTAGTTGACTTGCAGTCTGTGCAGTGAAGTGTTCCCCGTCAGACATGCCTCGATGACAGAGAAGAGCACGCTATCAACAACTGTCGCCGTTTGAGAGGGCTCGGATAATTGGGCTGTGTGAGGCTGGATTATCGCTAAGGGCTGTCGCTGCACGTGTTGACCGACAGGCGTCTACGGTACAAAATGTATGGCAGCAGCGGTCAAATGAAGGTACCCACACTCTTAGGCCTGGCACAGGCCCAGCGCGACAGACAACTCTGAGAGAGGATCGCCGCATCATTCGGATGGCCCGGATGGAATCCCATGCAACAGCAGCGCTAATTCGAGCAGCTGTGGCACCCCACGTTACACAACAAACAGTTGGTAATCGCCTGCGTGCAGCTGGCTTACGATTCATTGTCCCTGCAGAAAGTGTTCCATTGACCTCACAACAGCGACGTGTAAGGCTGGCCTGGTGTCGGGAACGATCGACGTGGGTCGACGAATGGCATAGGGTCGTCTTTAGTGATGAATCGCGCTTCTGTCTTGCCCGCAGTGATCGCCGGAATCGTATACGCCGACGTACCGGGGAGAGGGGCCACCCAGACTTTATTGTCGAGAGGCACACAGGGCCAACACCAAGCATTATGGTCAGGGGAGCTATTAGTGCTTGTTGAGGGCACTATGACTTCTCGACAGTACGTTGATAGGGTACTCAATCCAGTGGTTGTCCCTATGACGGCGAACATTGCTAATGGGTTGTTTCAGCAGGACAATGCCCGGGTTCACATAGCACGCATCTCCAGAGAAGCTCTCCACGACATCACAACCTTAGAATGGCCTGCCAGATCCCCGGACCCCAGTCCTATTGAGCATGTGCAGGACAGGATGGGTCGACAACTGGCCAACCGTCCTCAGCCACCCACAACTCTGGAACAACTGACCCGTGCAGTGCAGCAAGCATCGGCCACAATTCCTCAGGAAGTGATCCAGGGCCTTATTGACTCCACGCCTCGCGGAATTCATCAATGTATTGCAGTTCGTGGTGGGCACATCCTGTATTGATTGTTGTCCAAACTTGCGATCAGAGGGACCTGAAAGTGTAATCATCGAATCACAACCGAACACTCGTCCTGCATGTTCAATTGCAGCAATGTACCACAACTCCTTCTGGGTGTTGCAATTTCCATTTACTTCAGTGTATTTAAGGAGAGCAAATTTTTAACCGTTGACCTGAGCCTCTATGAACTGCGTGTTAACAACCACTCTCATTTCAGTATCTGCGTCTTGTTCGTTTGCCGACTTTGACATCTTGCCAGTATCTCTTGAGCCCATCTATCAGCTTGTTCTTCCGCTCCTCTTTTAAAGGGCCTCTCCATATTCTAGGTTCTGCCTCCACCATAAAACCCTGATAGCTTTTCACCATCCTTCTGAAACTATTCCCGTCTTTGATTTTATCCTCCGTAATGCCCACCTGTCTCATATCTTTCTCACACTCTTGGAAGCATTTCAACTTGGAGATCTTCGGTTTAAGTAAAATTCCTGATTTCTTTTGTGAGCTGGTCATTATTCGTACTGTACGGATGATGTGACCATAAAACAGCAATCTTCGGTTTCTAATTATTGATGTTATCGGTTCATCTTCCTGTATTCTTCCTTATTTGAATTCAGTCGAACCTTTCCGTCAACTCATCTGTTGCCCAAGATCTTCCGTAGTTGTCTGCGTTCTTTTTTAAGTAGCTGATTGACTTGTCCTGTTCGATTCATACACAGGGTTTCCGAAGCATATAAACCTTCTGGTCTGACAACAGTGCTGTAATGTCTTAGTTTGGCTCATATACCCACCATCTTCTTATTGAAGATGTTTATAGTCAGTTGGTACGCTCGCTCTAATTTCAGAGCAAATATTCCTTAAGAGTGTGAAGTTTTCTGTGATAATTTGCTAAAAGACGTAATCATTAAATAAAATATTTTACAGTCTCGTTACAATGAGATTTTCCACTAACAATTAGGCATTAATTTTAAGGTTTGTGCAGTTTATGTCAAATTTTGCTACACTTTAAAACCTACTCTACCTACGAACAACCTAAAAAAACTATTTTATGATTTTTAAAAATCTGAACTGACAAATTTAAAAACCTAACAAGAAGTTCCGTGAAGAACTATACAGCCTACTTTTCATGCCTATGATTTTCTACAGTATATGAAACTATCTAGAATAATGACAAAATTAAGTTGGTAATATCGAAATATCAAATTAGTTCAAAATATACCTGGTATAATGTAGCCTAATAGAGCACTACAGTTGGCAGCCCTGGTGACTGAATACAAAATTAGGTTGAAGTCCAATAGACGTTACATGCAGTTAGACACTGGATCTATCAGCACGCGTAAAAGCATGTTGCCAACAATACCATGCGTGTGCTGGTCAGAAATAATCTGAAATATTATGATATCTTGTTGTGCCAATTTTGGATGAAATCCATTTGTTAGTATAGAAGTTACATGTATTTTAAAATTGGACATATCAGCAGGCATAGAATCATGTTGGCAGCACCGCCTTGTATTAATTACTCCAAATTAATCTGCAATGTCAGGTGCTATACGTGTGCAATGTATAGAGCTGTAGGCTTGCATACTTTCTGATATATTGATATTAGGGTAAAAAAATATAGACAGCATTTATTAACAGTTGGCAGCCCTGATTGCTCATAACAATACTTACAGTCATATCTGTTATGGTACACATAGCACATACGAAATTCGGTTGAAATCGAACTGATAGTATAGAAGTTACATGTATTTAAAAATTGGTACTATCAGCATGCTTATAATCATGTTGGTAGAACTGACGTATATAAGTTACTCCAAATTAATCTAAAATGACAGAATATACGTGTGTATAGTTTAAAGCTCTTGGCTTGCATACTTTCTGATATATCGGTATTTGGATAAAAAAAATAGAGAGAGCAATTATCAACAGTTGGCAGCCCTGGTGGCTCTTAAGAATACGCTCAATCATATCTGTTTATGTACAGATATTACATACAAAATTTGGTTGAAATCCAATTGATAGTGTAGAAGTTATATGCATTTAAACATTGGACCTATCAGAAGGCTTAAAATTATTTTGGCAACACTGTCATCGTTGGCCCTCTGGAAATTAAACTGAAATAGTATTATCTGCATGTGTACCAATTTTGGAATAGCTCCCATGCATATCTTGCGAGATATCCAACATGGAGCTCAAATTTCTAGTGCGTTTTTTCAGCAGTTGGTAGCACTGACATCATTTTCAAATATGGACGTGAGATATTCCGGTGTACATCTTTACTCATACTAAATTTGGTTTTGATGGCTGCAGCCGTTTAGGAGTTGATAGGGGGACACACACACACATCCAGACAGACAGACAGACAGACACACACACACACATTTACCCGGATCGATCTCATAAGTCTACTTTTTCCTCATTTTTGCAAAATGTGAAAAGTAGGCTAAAAATCCAGTCTTCAGGAAACTAGCTCAGTGGGCAAGGCGCTGGCGCCGTTCAGTGTGCTCCCATCTGCTTCAGGTTCGAATATTGCTCCCCAGACCCACCCCCATGCGTGGTTTGATTATCTACCTCTTATTTTCCGACACCCTGTGTAGAGGGCATTCCTGCACGAAGTGCTTGATGGTTTGCACTTCGTATCCACATTCACAACGAGGCGAGTCTATCCATCCCCACTGATGTAAGGCTGCTCAACTTCGAGCAGTGCCACATCGAATTCTGTTGAGACGGGACTAGATAGCTCGAGGGAGATGGAATTCAGGTAGTTTGATGGTAGGAACAAGTACTTCAATTAGGCCATGAGGTGGAGAGGTAGACCATTCAACTTTCCACCTATTTCTGGGATCGAACGGAGCTGAAGTATGTTCCATAGCCGTCTTGTAGGCTGGTTTCCGTGATTTCAACCTGTATGTAGAAGGTTGATTGACGTCTTGATGGATTGGGAGAACTTCATTATCCATCCCTCCCTGTATTATTCTGCTAAGGTCCCATTCCAGTTTTGTACCGAAAATAATGTCCCATTAACTCCAACCTGCGACACAATGGACTGATTAAGCTTATAATCGAGGGAACAGTAGACGGCAAGAATTGTAGAGGAAGACCCAGACTGGAGTACATGAGTCAAATACTGAAAGATATGGGTTGTGGCTCATACTGTGAACTGAAGAGGAAGACTGAGAGACGGGAAGAATGGCGAGCTGCTGCCAACCAGACTCACGGCTGTTAACCACAGAGAGAGAGAACACCAACCTACACATATGGGGTACTTACAGGTTCAGCATAACCCAATGCGTAAGCGAAACGCACTCACTTACTCTTTAAATGCCTCACAATTAAATAAATACCTTAAAACATGTATATTTACAATGAAATAATGAAAGAATGCAACACGGTAACCATGGTAACAGAATCTGACAGGTCCATCTATTTCTGTAAGACGCAATGCAATTCCAATTATTACATTACTGTGAAAGTTTCCAGACGGTTATAAGGTTATCACAGAACCAAATTAAGCTGTAAAATTCACCAATACATACAGTACAATGCGCTTAAAGGGGTCAAGGGGCACTCTAGAATTTTTTCACGCAATTTTCACGTGTGAGTGTGGTACGAAAGGTCTTTTTCACCCGACTATAAAGGGTCTCCGAAAACCGCATTTAAAGGCCTTTAAATTAACAGTGTCGGTGATATTCCCAGAAAACTAACTTCGCTCTGATATACCTATGAAGGAATGAAAAAACCCTAACCACTTCACCAGTAGCTGAATTGATAAAGTCTGATTATTCATACCAAGGATAAATCAGTCATAGCATTCATGATTGAGATTTTGCTAAGTGTACTCTTTACAACTAGAATATTCGCGGGCGAAGCCACGACGGGTAATGCTAGTTATTATTTATTTATCGTATGGCATATGGCAAAGACAGGAAAGCAAGTACATTATATTTTAATGTCCAATGTTCTTATCCAATCCAGAGCCTCTGTAGTGGCCTCTAGAAAATCAAACCAATCTCCAGGGTAGGATCTTCTACTACACTCCCTTACAATGTGCTCGATGGTTTGAAGAGAGGCACCACAGTCACACTTGGGGGATTGTATCTTTCCCCATTTGTAGAGAGACGCAGCACTGACTCTATGACCACAACGAATCCTGATGAGGAAGGTCCAAGTTCTTCTTGGGAGATCAAACCTTGAAATAGATGTGAACAAAGGCCAGAGATGTTTATCTGTTTTCAAGATCCATTATTCCTTCCATTGGGCATAGGGGTCGAAATTATCTTCTGTGAGCTTCTGAGCGAACTTAACTGGCGGATGTCTAGATTTCAACCAGCTCCTCTGAAGATCAGGACTATTGGAGTGGATGGGCAAGTCAGCGTTCTCATGTATCTTAGTAGTGCTTGTACTCTACGGCAGGGGTTCTCAACCTTTTTCAACCATCGTACCCCCTTTAAAAAATTAAACATCCTGCGTACCCCCTTCTAACCTTTCTTAGGTAGTAATAATGGTTATTAAAACATGTAAAAGGTTTTTAGTTAGTATGGTTTCACCTTTGTAATTTTACGAGGAAAGATATTTTAATAAAACAAAATATAAGGAAAGTAGGATAACTTGACAAAAAGTTAATGGGAAAGTTGAGCTTGCTTCCTTTTACACAGATGATCAATGTTCGACTCTAGCTTTGTTAAATACAACCTTGTTTCTATACTTATTTTTTAGATAAGTTAAACTCGAAAACCCCTTTCACATAAGTATGTAGAAGAAAATCCAATAACAATCTTTACAGCAAAAATTGAAAGTTCTTTGTATTCCTTTACAACACTGATCCAAAAATTTAACAATTGCAACTTTCAAGTATTTATTTTTTAATGTTGGATCACACGACAGTTCGATTAGTTGTTCTTTCTGGGAAGTAGTCAGATTGCTAGAAGTTTCTGTAGCATCAAAACTAAAGGGGTCACGTATCCAGTCCAATCTTTTGTCTGTAGGTGGGAAGTATTGCCTTATGTGGGTCTTCAATGAGTTCAGGTGATGTCCCATTTGAGTTGTAAGGTCAGTCCAGTCAGATATGCTTTCTTCGTTTTCTTTGAAAAATGAATTCAATCTCTCAAAAGTGTCACAGTTGTTGCTTTTCAGTTACTTTTCCCAAAGGGTGATTTATGCAAGCATTGCGTTAGTTTTCATTTCAACATAGAACATATCAGAAACACTATCTTGCATACACTTATTGCAAATGATCAGTTTTCAAATATATCAATTAAATAGGCCAATTTTAAAAGCCAACCAAAGTCATTGAGTACTGATGATAAATTAGATTTGTGCTCGGTAAAGAAAAGATGCAATTCTTTGTGGAATCAAATACACGCGCCGTAAATAACTCACACAGTAGTCACGGCACGAAGCTCACTGCGCATGTGGATCGGGTAGAAGGATGGTCTGCCGCGTACCCCTAAGGGGTACGCGTACCACAGGTTGAGAACCCCTGCTCTACGGAATGAAGGAGGCATGATGTTGCTCAGGACAGGAAGCCAGTGGATAGGGGTCGATCTTATTACACCTGAAATAATCCTCACTAGTGGGCTCGTGCAAGCTTTCGCAATGTGAATGTAGGTTTATGGGGTAGTAGAGAAGAATGTGGGAGAACGAAGTTTTAAATATTGAAAAAATATATTTATTGTTGTTAAAGGGCACCCACATGAGAAGAACACAAAGAATTATGTAGAACAGTGTTTTGTACTTGTCACAGCACCTCTTTGTAGACAATATTCGATGTTACAACGAATTCATCGGTTATTGTTTCCTCGGGAGTCTCTTCTACAGCAATTTTTACATTTGCAAAGGATTGAACCCTAGAGAAAGTCTTGGCGAGACCACACCGGAGCCATCTGCTGAGAGACTCCTCAGCTAGCAGTACGCTGCGCTCCCGCCAGATGTCTGCCGCCACCACACTCCCCTGTGCTCTAGCGGCAGGCTCGCCAGGTTACGGTGCTCCCATTGAAAATGTACATTTTTAATGTATTTATTTAATTGTGAGGCATTTAAAGAGAAAGTGAGTGCGTTTCGGGCACTCATGTTAAGCGGAACCTGTAGGTACCCCATATGTGTAGGTTGGTGTTTACAGGACCTTATTTTCGGTACAAAACCGGAATGGGACCTTATGCCCGTTGCTCACGGTAAAATGTTTCTTAAAATTTATTTTACAACTAATTTTATAAAAAATTGACGAAACAAGCTGTGTTGTTCACGGTAAAATTATTATATAAAATCCGTGGATGTATCAGGATCGCCATCTACCGATAAAATTCTGAACCAAGAATCAGCTGTTCAACACACATTTGTTTGAGAGTATGGCTCCAACAAACAAAGCAAAAATTGCTGCTTTAGCTACAATATTATATGTCGTATAGTGGTAAAAAGGAAGAAAAGAAATGCTAGGAAGTCCTGGACTCTGGAATGGATAAAAAGAAGAGAAGAGTAGAGGAATGCTGTCCTTGGTCGAAAATGAGTTGAGGTTAGAAGATCATAATTCATATAGGAATTTTCTATGAATGGAGGAAAGCAGTTTAAAAAAACTCCTAGATCTTGTTGGTCCCAAAATTATTCGACAGGACAATAACATGACACAAGCCATTTCTCCTGAAGTGAGTTCGAAGCCCGTTTATCTTCGCCTTCACATTACCCTGGCTGAGTTCGGTTGAATATGTGAAACATATTCGGTGATTGAGATTTCTGCCTCCCTTCTTGCATTTCTTTTGTGGTAGATGGGCGTTTTAACCTCATACAAACACTGATATTTCTGGTACTCTTCCCGTAGAACACTAACAGCTTCCTTAGTCCAGCCGGAGCCTGCCATTTTCGAAGTATTTGTTTACAAGCGAGCTTCACAATCTTCTCACCACATGGCGCCAGCATCATCTTCATGTCAGCTTCCCTGATTGGTTCGTTTCGTAAAATTAATTTTACGCAATAGAACATGTCCTATTTTATGGAAAGTTTTATCCAAGGTTTTATAAAACTTGAATTTGACCGTGAGCAACAGAAATTTTATAAAATTAAAATTAAATTATTGTACAATAAATTTGAAGGAAAATTTTACCGTGAGCAACGGCTATTAGCAGAATAATATAGGGAGGATTGTGTTTCATCTACTATATAAAGCTCACTCACTCACTGACTGACTCACTCACTCACTCATTCATTCATCACGAAATATCAGAAACCACCGAACGGATTGGAATGAAATTTGGTATGCAGCTTCCTCAAGGGCCGCAAACGCCCACTAAGAAATGATTTTTGGATATTCAGGTTCTAAAGGGGTGTTAAGGGGTAGACCTGCATTTCATTGAATAGCAATATCTCCCGATTGGTTTCATTGGGGGATGTGATACTCGGCATATAAACTCATCATTAAAAATAAGAAGACATTTGTCTGAGGGTTTTTCGATGTGGTGTATATTATGAGGTGAAAGGGGTGAAAAGTGGGGGTTGATGAATTTCTAACGGAGCGTTTATCTCTTAAACGACAGGCGAGGAGTTTGGAACTCAGCCGAAAAAAATCAGCATAAAATAACTAAACAGGTGTTTGACCGTTTTTTCCTAAATCCAATTTAAGGGGCCCATGGGGAGGGGTGACTTTTTTTTGGGGGGGGGGACGTAATATGTCTGAGTGTAAAATTATACATGCCCTCTGTTGTAGACAATAACACATTACATCTTTTTTGTCTCTTGCTATTTCATCATACGACGAATACTTACGGAGTTATTAATGATTTTGTACTTTTTGGCCGGAATTTTCTAAGTCCCAGGAATGACATAAAAATTGATTCGAATGAAATTTCAAAAAATAGTTTTTTTAATACTTTTATTATATTTTTCACGTCTCTTAGGGTCCGAATCCAATATGATATGTTGATGTTTCTTTTCGTCCTATGCATTTTTGGTTTCAGGTGATAGAATTTTTTTCCACTAGGACCCATGCTTATCTATCTATTTAACTAATGTTATAACGGGATTCCAAATGTGATTGCGGGCGAAGCCGCGGGTAACAGCTAGTTATTCATAATTCTGTGCCACAGGCGGGAAAGGGCGATGTGAGGAGGAACAATATAACACAGAGCAGGTAGCCACTGTGAGGGAGTGCTATGTTGAGTGCCAGAGATAATCCGCATAGCCAGACCAGTGAGCAAGTGGAACACAATGAGAGTCGAAAAGAAAGAATGTCTCACTTGCTCATTAAGTTAGCAGGCGGTGTTACTCTAATTGAAGCATTCCTTGGGTGCGCTTGAGATGTTTTGTAGGAAACTGGTGAATACCGGAAGTAGATTACCTCCACCATCTTTCTGTTATCCTCGTTTGTGAAAGTTGAAAAAGGAAGCGCGCGTGTGTGTGTGTATGGATCACGCATGCGTGCTCATGTGATATGTATCCTGTTCAATCCTTCCATAATCTCATTATATCCATATATGAACATTCTTTGTATCTAGTTATATCACACTACACTACACAACTCAAGAAATACCTAATATCGAGATTCCTGAAGGAATACGAACCAAAAATACAAATATTCCATACAAATTTTTTGAAATATATCCATGCCATACAGCTTTCTATAATGTTTTTAGTATCCAAGATAGAACTTCCGTGGAATTGATAGTAGTTCTAGCAATCATGTTACTCGTGTTTTAATAATAGATCATATTATACTTATTATTGAAGCCTCCGTGGCTTAGGCGGCAGCACGCCGGCCTCTCACCGCTGGGTCCGTGGTTCAAATCCCGGCCACTCCATGTGAGATTTGTGCTGGACAAAACGGAGGCAGACAGGTTTTTCTCCGGGTACTCCGGTTTTCCCTGTCAACATTTCATTCCAGCAACACTCTCCACTATCATTTCATTTCATCTGTCATTCATTTAATCATTGCCCCAGAGGAGTGCGTCAGGCCTCGGCAGCCGGCACAGTTCATATCCTCGCCGCTAGATGGGGGCTTCATTCATTCCATTCCTGACCCGGTCGGATACTGGAAGCAGGCTGTGGATTTTCATTTTCATTATACTTACATAAAAATTGTATCCTTTGTTACCGTACGCCGGCCCCGTGGTGTTGGGGTAGCGTGCCTGCCTCTCACCCGGAGGCCCCGGGTTCGATCCCCGGCTCAGTCAGGGATTTTAAAACTGACGTGAGGGTTGGAACGGGGTGCACTCAACCTCGTGAGGACAATTGTGTAGCTATCTGACAGTGAGACAGCGCCCCGATCACGAATACCAAGATTAACGGCCGAGGGGACCCGACGCGCTGATCACGCGTCACCCCAATATCTGCAGGTCAAATGGCTGGGCAGCGGTCGCTTGGTGGGCCATAGCCCGTCATGGGCTGTAGTGCCAGAGGCTGCTTTGTTGACTTTGTTGTTACCGAGCTATAATTTGTTTTCTTTTAATAGATATAATACATTAGGTAGGTTCTTTATTTAATTTATTATATTCTAATTTGTGTAATTCATTTTGTATGAAATGTCTGCTAATTGGCTCCTTTAGTTATAAGTAGGGCTCGGATCGACATGCTCGATAAAATCTCCAGATATGCTCGAAAACCCTGTGTTTTATGCTCGATAGATATGCTCAAATACCCATTATATGCACGAAAAACCCATTATATGCTCGAAAAAGCATTATATGCTCGATAGATATGCTCGAAACACCCATTATATGCGGTTAAATATGCAGAATATGCTCGAAAACACCGTTAAAAACTATAGAAAGGAAAGTGAAACGAAAAAAAAAACAATAACATACTCGCATTCAAGTTTTTCAAGTAAATAGTCTATAAGAGAAGTGTTCTTATAATAGTTTGAAATTTCATTTACAAAATCTTCAGAATTAGACGAATCAATGAAGTAGATCTGCATTGGTCTGTACAACAGGAAATTTTCTATGTTTTCAGTTTTGAAAGATTTTCTTAAATCAGTCAATAAAAGTTTCGACGAGAAAGACCTTACTAAAGGTTAAAAATCTGCGGATCTATTATTCGCACCAGATTGGCTTTTCAATAATATTATTTCTGTTTCCGAACCTTAAGAATGGTCAGGGCCCCGAATTCGGGGGAGAATTCGAAGAAAAACAAACTATTTAGACGAAACCCACAAGAATATGCATTTACATGCTTCTATTCTGAAAACCGCGGTTTTATGCATTTATATGCTCGATAAATTTCAATTCTGTTGGTCCCAGAGAGGTGAAAATACCACCGAAAGGCTTCTTTCAATGTGCACTATTCAGGAAAAAAAAAATGAAAATATGCTCGAATCCGAGCCCTAGTTATAAGTATATTTTATATTTAGTTTTTCTTAGTTGTTAAGCTAGTTTTAGTTTTTATAGTTATCTATGAATAAATTCAAATTCAAATTCAAATTACATGCTAAAGGAAATCCTCTACAGTACATGCCTTCCACCTTATGGTCCTTATCAAAGTAATGATAGTAATAATTGTTGTTTTAACACTTTTTATTTATTTTTATGTGTTTTTACATTTTTATTTTTATAAATATTAATAATGTAAGTTTTTCGTATCTCTAATTTTAATGTTTATATATTTATTTTCAATTTTCAATTTATGGTCTTATATATTTAATATTGCTATTATTATTGAATTAATCAATTAATTAACTAATTTCGATTTGATTTTCACAATTATTTTCATAATTCATTCATAGTTATGTTTATTGTTTTATTTTTTATTTCTTTTATAATTGTAATTTTATTTTTACGATTCCATTAAAAAAATAATCACAAAATGGGATTAATGACAAAATAGAATTTTGATTCAAAATACTCACAAAATGGAATTAATGACAAAATAGAATTTTGATTCAAAATACTCACAAAATGGGATTAATGACTAAATGGAATTTTGATTCAAAATACTCACAAAATGGGATTAATGACAAAATAGAATTTTGATTCAAAATACTCACAAAATGGGATTAATGACTAAATGGAATTTTGATTCAAAATACTCACAAAATAGGATTAATGACAAAATGGAATTTTGATTCAAAATACTCACAAAATGGGATTAATGAAAAATAGAATTTTGATTCAAAATACTCACAAAATGCGATTAATGACTAAAATGGAATTTTGTTTCAAAATACTCACAAAATGGGATTAATGACAAAAGTGAATTTTGATTCAAAATAGTCACAAAATGGGATTAATGACAAAATGGAATTTTGATTCAAAATACTCACAAAATGGGATAAATGACAAAATGGAATTTTGATTCAAAATACTCACAAAATGGGATTAATGAAAAATAGAATTTTGATTCAAAATACTCACAAAATGCGATTAATGACTAAAATGGAATTTTGTTTCAAAATACTCACAAAATGGGATTAATGACAAAAGTGAATTTTGATTCAAAATAGTCACAAAATGGGATTAATGACAAAATGGAATTTTGATTCAAAATACTCACAAAATGGGATAAATGACAAAATGGAATTTTGATTCAAAATACTCACAAAATGGGATTAATGACAAAATGGAATTTTGATTCAAAGTACTCACAAAATGCAATTTAGATTCAAAATACTTACAAAATGCAACTGAAAATCAAAATACTCACAAAATGCAATTGAGAATCAAAATACTTATAAAATGCCCATCGTACAAAAATATCCTGTTCCTACATTCAAAGACTTACTAAAAAGCAATTTAGATTGCCAATCCTTACAAAATGCACTTGAGGCTGAAAATACTCGCCAATTGCAATTTATATTGAAAATACTTATGAAACTTAGATTGAAAATACCTACAAAATGTAGTGTAGATTCATAATATTCACAAAATTGAATTTAGATACACGGGGAGCCAATTCACAAAAACAGTGCGGGAATCTGAAAGAGAAAAGGAAATATAATGAAAAGAAAGAGAAGGCTGATCCCTCGAAGAATGAGCGATCAGGGGGATATTTACAGTCTATTTCTGTAAACACTAGTTCCCGTTCGGTAAGTTGAGGATTATTGCACACCTACAACTGCGGTCAAACTACCGAAATATGTCGTTCTTACAAAAAAGGGACAGTCAGTCTGAAGGACTAGACTTTGTATCATTTTAAATGCTACAAATGCTGAAAAATGCTAGAAAGGTTGGAGGCTTCTCGCTTCGCTCGAAGCCAAAGACTCTTGACATAATACTTATCTTGCTTATCTTGTTTCAAATTACTCGCGAACGGCAAGTGCAAACCAAGGGCAAAGCAAGGTCAAGCGCGCGGGATGCCGTCACGCTCACCAGAGTGCGCGGGGACGTGCCCCTTCCATCCAGTCTAAAAACACTTATAGTGGGCGATGTATTGAAGATAGAGATATGCTCTCGCGGACTTTTTTGTAGAACTTTTCATGTTGACCAATTCTTACGCTCATAGTATATTGATATACTTAACGGTTTGCCCAGCGTAAGCTTAAGAAGCGCACGGACGCCAACTTTGTTTTCAACTTTTTCACTGACATCGTTACTGCTTGGCTTCCTTTGATCATACTTAAATTATTATCTACAGAATCTTTCCTCGAGATATCCTTTACAGAATGGTGAAAACCGCATCAAAATCCATCCAGTGGTTCTCGAGATTACCCGTGACATCCAAGAATCGGGGATTTTTGTCTTATACTAACGAAGTAGAGGTTGTCGGGGAGCACATGTACCAAGCGGTACTATGTCGTCACACACCTCAGTGCATCTGGGTACATTTCGTCCCGTCACCGTAACGTAACGCCAGACCACAGCGTAAAGACGAAGTCGACAAGATCATTTAAAATGATTAAAAAAACTGCTCATAATATGAACTAATGGTAAAAAATGTTCGAAATATGTATTTATATGACAAATAAAAACCAATGTATTGTGACGATAATCACTTGGTTTGCATCAGAAACCAATCGGGCATCAAAATAGAGGCAAAGAAAAGAATATGATTTTTCCTAAACATTCGAGCCCTAGTGCCGAGGAAAAAAGTTACAGTCAGTCTGAAAGACTAGACTTTATATCATTTCAAATGACTCATTCTACAACTGCCTTCTCGCTTCGCTCGAAGCCCCAGGACTGTTTCAACAGACTCCATTACCCATTAACTTAGGCTTCCCGCGTGGCTGCATGACGTCACGCACTCGCCGTCCGTTACCCATTAACTTAGGCTTCCCGCGCGGCTGCATGACATCACGTGGTCGCCGTCTCCGTAACGCATAACGTTAGACTCAAGCATAACGATGAAGTCAACAAGGTCATTTGAAATGATAAAAGTATAGATACTCGAGTTTAGACGTAAATCAAAACGTTACCCGTAGTCTTACATAAAAGCAATCTACACCAAACTTTTCCTTATTAGCCTATTTTCAATTTTGAAAAAATAGGCTTATGAGATCACCTTTTGTCCGTGTGTGTGTGCGTGTGTGTGTGATTCGTGTGTGTGTCCCCCCCCCTAATAAAATCTAAACGGCTGGAGCGATTTCAATGAAACTCGGTAAGTTCATAGCACTATTTCGGGCGACCTCGACCGTGCCCTTCAAATTTTGTTACGACTCACCAATCCAACATGGCGGCTGTGCGAAATATTTCACCAGCATTCAATATCTCCGAAACGATTACCGATATTACCCTGACATCATGTATGGTGATAAAGGGAACTACTATAAGTTCACTTATGTGATCTTTGAAAACCTGGTAACTACAAAACCAACATGGCGGCCAAGCGAAGTTGCGACTTTTAAATAGACGTTTCTCGCGATTTATCCAACCAAACGCAATGAAACTTGGTACAGTATATGTTTATATACATTGTAATGCACCGACAACTAACTTCGTTCATTTGTTTACATAACCACAAGATGGCGGATGTGCGAAATATTTCACCGGCATTCTGTATCTCTGAAACTATTAGCGGTATCTCCCTGAAGTTTTGTACGGAGATAAAGGGCACTACTGGAAGTCCATTTATACGAATTTAAAAAACCGGTTATATACAAAACAAACATTGCGGCCAAGCGAATAGAAAATTTGAAATAGACCTTTCTCGCGATTTAATGCTCCAAACGCACTGAAATCTGGTACAGGAAATATTTATACACATTGTAATGCACTTGTATCTAATTTAGTTCAATTGTTTACATAACCTCAAGATGGCGGCTGTGCGAATTTAAAAATTAAGTTTTTATTTCTTGTGATGTAGTCATGCGATCGAAGTGAAAGTTTGAATAATGAACCTACCCAATAATTTTCCTATAATGGTACATGACTCTATGGCCTATACATTTAACAATCCAACATGGCGACCATCCGAAATATTTAGACGGCTCTCAATATCTACGAATCTATTGTAGCAATCAAACTGAATTTTTTATTGTTCATAGGGGCTATGAACTCAAGTTCACTTATAGGACTTTAAATAACCTGGTGATCACAAATCCAACATGGCGGCGACGCGAAGTTTAAATATTCACATGGACGTTTATCGCAATTTAACCATCCGAGAGCAGTGAAACTTGGAACAGTAAATCCTTATACAAATGATAATCCACTAGCATCTAATTTATTTCAATTGTTTCCATAACCTAAAGATGGCAGCTGTGCGAAATTTTAAAATCTCGTTGTAACTTCTAGTGTCCTAATTATGCGATTGAAGTTTGAATACTACACGTACACAATAATCTGCATGTAACAGTACATAACTCTAGGACCTACATATATAAAATCCAACATGGCGACCATCCGAATTATTTAGTCGGTTCTCAATATCTACGAATCTATTACAGCAATCAAACTGAAATTGTGTATGTTGATAGTTGCAATAAGTGGGCTATATGAAAATAGGCTGTATAGTTCTTCACGGAACTACTTGTTTTATACTGCGTTTAACTATGTAGAGTTAACATTTGTATTGTATCTCGTTAAAAGTTTATAGCTGATTGAACAAAAAAATTGCCGGTTTTTCTCACTAAGTCTAACGGAACGCTCACTTAGAAAGTAAATTACATTAAAGGTATTAATTAGATGGTAATGAAACTTTAATGCGTCTTGAATAAAACTTACTGTTAACGTGTATACGGAGTTTCAATGTGATCTTACTGTTCTGAAAGTAGTTGTTGTGAATTTTGTAAACCAACTTTTTCTTGGGCCTGGGTGGCCGTAGCAATATGAAATATGGCTTGTTATAGCATTGCAAGGCTAAACTAAAAACTACATTTATCTTCAGTAGTGATTACATTTGGGGGCTAATACGAGAAAGTTCGTACCCACACGAAAGAAGTATCAATAGTATGTATTTTTACAGCTTGTTTGTATTGATTTTTTTGTAGATTATTGTTAACTATGTATTGTAAATAAACGTGAAAACGAATCGTGTCGACCAACTTAAGAGTTATAACTGACAGTTAGTATACAGTGGCTTTAAAACGCAACACTTGATAGTTACTCGCAAACATGTAGTAGCGAAATCCATACCCTCTTAACAATAGCTCGTCTAACGCTATGAGAGTTAGTTAGTTATTGAGGTTTTAAGGGGCGGAACTACGAGGTCATCTATCCCTCTTAACACAGATTAAAGTATACAAATTGAGAAAGAAATTAATAATTTAGAGATGGACATCTAAATATTAAAAAATCGAAAATTAATAAAGCAACAAACGCTATTAGATTATCATAGAAATTGGAATGAATCGACGGTTATTACATATATACATTTTCATTTGAAACCGATTTGCCTTTTAGCGTCCAGTCAAGTCTCAATTATCCCCTATTAGCAGTTAGCACTGCAGCCTCCTCTGCTTCTCTTACCCTCTACAGCCGAACTCATTAACCTCTCCTCCCCCTGTCTCTTCACATGACCCCATCCAGGGGCTCACATCTAGTGGGACGTGGGTTGGCGACCGCGGAGCCCCAGCTGAGTCCGGCATTGCTTCCACTTACTTGTGCCGGGATCCTCTCAGTCTTCTTTCCTGTCGACCTCACTTGGTCAACTCTTGATCTCTTCCGACCCCGACGGTATTAGGGCATCTGAGGGCTAGGCAGTCTCTTCCTTTCCCGTCTTAATTGGCTCTTGTCTCATCTTTTCTTATACCCTCCTTCTGCGAGGGGTCAGCCTTCTCTTTCTTTTCCTGTTTTCTCCTGCCTTCTGCTCAAGGCCCTCAAGGAGACAGGGTGTATATAGGCACCGTGCAGGCAGCTCGAAATGCTACTACTAGCGCTACGTAGTGGCCCGTTCTGAAACAAGAGGTGAGGCGTATTGTGAGAGTCTCAGTACAGCATGTGTGACGTTCGAACAAGTTGCGGGTTTAGAGAGATTCAATTCGGGGATCTAAGTGAATCATCATGGAAGAAAGGAAAAAACCTAGTTGTCAGTGGCCACGTGAACGACGTGGAAGAGTTAATTTCGAATGCTTTCGGATATATCACAGGAAAAGTCACCCGGCAAATGTCTGTGACTTTGCCGCCTTATATCGTGAAACTTGAGGTAGGCATGGTGTAGTTAGGTCACAATTTATAAAGTTTATTTAGGAAGTATTACTTAATGTATCTCAATACGTAGACTTTCACGACCACTAACATACATTGTAATATTTAATTTGGGGATATTAGGTCGCCTATAATATATATACAGCTGACGCGTTTGCATGTTTGCTATGTGTTAATAACTTGTAACCATTTTTATTTTGTGTTAAGGTTGACCAGGATCGTAATGTATCGAGCAGTGAATGTTCCTGTCCTGCAGGCGCCAGAGGAACTTGCAAACACGTAGCTGCGGTAGTGTATTTTGTAAATAATGAAAGTGTTGTCTCGAAAACAGACCATCCGCAACAATGGGGAAAACCGAGTCCGAAAACAGTGTCAAAAGAAAAATATAGGAAAGGCAAACGCGTAGAAGCACTGTTCGGCAAAAAGACTTTAGAGACATCTCTTCCTCCCTTTGAATTAAGTGAGGATATTTTAAAACACATCCCTTGCAGTCTTCGTGCAATACTTAGAGCAGAAGCAAGAACTGAAATCGAACAATCGTGCAGTGCCGTAGTCAGCTCGTTGATGGACAGGGTAGTGAATGATGTGGAGAGAGAAGAATGTGAGGAAATTGTGACACAGCTAGTACATTTACAAGTCTCTAACGCCGTGCGCTCACCGGTCAAGTATACCTTTCACACTGTGAGTGACGAAATGTTTTTTCCAGCAAAGTTCAGGTTGATACAGATCAGATAATTAAAATCTCCCTGGAAACTGTACCTCAATCACGAAGCCCTCGATGGTTTCAAGAAAGATAGGAATATCTGCTAGCACGAAAGCACATCGGATCAAAACTAGGAGACATAACTTTGATACTTTAGCTCTCGCATTTGTAACTGATTCACCAATTGGGGGAGCTGCTTTGAACAATCTTTCTTACGGAAGTGAAATGGAAAGTGGGGCAATTGAATGTTATGCAAGTTCATTCAGTGTTCGTGTTATTCGGTGTGGGTTAATAATCCACCAAAAACAACCTTGGATGTGTGGCTCTCCAGATGGCATAGTTTTCAAGGGGAATGCAGCTGACAGAGTGTTAGAAGTTGTGTCCTTCTTCCTGTAATCAATAGTTGATGAGGCAGGGAATGTGAGAGTACGTTATCTTTACGCTGACGGGCAAAAAAACATACATTTAAAGACAAGCCATATGTATTACACACAAATACAAATACTAATGTACATAACTGGCTTAGAAAAATGTGATCTATATGTATATAGCAGAGCACAATAGTTGACAATACCTGTTTATAAGGACAATAAGTATGTCGAGGAATGTCTCACCAAAATTTCAAAGTTCTATTTCAGTAATTACTTGCCAAAAATTAGCTGTATTCCTAATGATAATTAAGTAATCATTTGTGCTTGGTAAACACTGAACAGTTCAATAGAAAATGAAAACAAAGAATATATAAAACAAACTGATGGTAGAAAAAATCTCGAACTATTCTTTAATTATTGGAGTTTGCAAATTTACTAAAACGCAACACATATGCACAATGTCATCTATGTACGGAAACAGTTCTGTTGGCAATTTCTGTAATATATTGTATATTTTGATTCTTTGAATACACCTTTCTACATGAATTCTAACACTCGCAATATTGTAAGTACTCTCAACCTCCTCAACTGTTAATCTCCCTTCATGTAAGAACGGTGGCGTCACTATTACGACACCGCGGCCAGATAAGTTAGTTCTGATGCCAGGAAACCCTTTATCAGCCTTGACCTCATCGCCAGGTTGAAGTAAAGTTAATAAACCACTGTCAGTTGTTATGAATGAGTCACCAGCTCTTCCACCATAACATTTCGATTTAAAGGCGATCATACCACTAGGCGTGATAGCAATTAAAAGTTTTGCAGTGTAGCAACCCTTGTATTGAGAATATAAATACACTGTCTGATCTACTTGGGGAGGCTGTTCAACCCTAAATTCCGTGCAGTCAATAATGGCTCGACAATTATTGTAATTTCTCTTAAATGCTGGAGGCATTGTTTCTCTAACACTTTCCTTACTAGGCCAGAATATGAAATTTTTCGTACGCTGCACGAGTTGCATAAGAACGGTCGTAAAAATACGTAAAATTGTAGTCCTGTGGACACCAAATAGCACTCTCAAAGCCGAATAGGACAGTCCAGTTTTCATTTTCATTAGGAAAATTAATAATCTGGTTTCTTTACAAACTTTGGAAACGTTACAGTTTGGTAATAACGCAATCAGTAAGGCGAAGACGTGGAAGTTTGCACCTGTTAAATCACGCATTTGTGTATTGTTCCTTATGGAACTGTAACCTTGGAAACCAGGGCTCGTGACGTCTGCATGATCGTCTTCCGTTCCACACATTTGATCATGTTTCGAAATGTTCCTTCCCAGACCGAAATTAAGTGGAATACATGCTTGTGTATTAACGTCGTTTACATTTACAGAACAAGTAAACATGAAGTCTGAACAATGAAAATCAGATGCGTCTGTTCCCACGGATGCATCCTTGGTTATGTTACTTGCGCAAACTGTAGCTGAAACTTTTCCGCCTGGTTCTTCCTTTTTTAATCGTTTAAGTTGTCTGTGAAAGCGCTGTAAGCTAGGACCCGGCGAATCATTCCTCTTCTTGTATTCATCAGGAAATATTGTCGGGACATAGGCTGGATTTAGTGGGTGTCCAGATCTTCTGTTTCCGATGAAATGTGCACTGCATATTCTTGAGTAAGTCGTAGGTTGCCAAAGTGATCCATCAATGCTAAAAATTAACACCAAAATGTAATTAAATCGGGTCAGTTGAACTTATTGCAAATTTGTGCAGTATGTACGTGTACTTACTTCCTTCGGTTAACTGCTTGTATCCATCGCCTCCTTCGGTCCACTTCTATCGCTCGTTTTGGAAAACAATAAAATTGTATTTCACTTCCCGTATTTGCATAAGTATTGGAACAACCGACAACACAACAATTGCGTTTACTTGATCTTCGTTTCTCTGCCATTATCGTCGGAGTGACTCCACGCTCATACCAGAACAGAGACTGCGAGCGTGAGGTAATCTGTGCTGCGAGCCTGGAGTCTGCCTCTCACCTATAGTTCTCCACCCGGCCACTAGTGCGACACGCACGGTGCCTATAGCCCCACCACTTCTGGTGTATCCTGGATATTGCTACACCCTCAGGTGCTCACGGCTGGTCAGTTCAGGAGTTGGTGACCTCGATGGATTCCTGATCTGGGTCCGTTTTTTTCCCCTTTTTCCACTGACTTTGGGGTGGGCCCTCTCCTCTTTTCCTTTCTTATCTGCCTTTCATGGCTCTCCTTCCCTCCAAGTCCCTCAATCCTCATTCTTCGAGGGTTGAGGGCATTTCCTTTCTACCTGTCCTTTATTTGCCTTATCCTTTATTTGTTTACCATTTCTTCTTCTAGTTTGTAAGTCTGTAGTTAGTATTAGTTATAGTTTTCATTCTCATCTCATCTTTCACTATCACCCAAACCATTAGGTGTTAGGCCCCTTAAAACAATAATTATAATCATCATCATCATCTTCACATGACCCTACCATCTGAGCCGGCTCATACGAACAGTTTCATCTAGCATGTTCATTTCTAACTTAGCATTTATCTCTTCATTACGAGTACCTTCTTGCCATTGCTCCCATCTATTTGTCCCAGCACCGACAGCAGTGGCTACGCTGACTAAAGCGCAGCGTTAGATTATGGGGCCAAGCTCTCTGCTGAATCAGTAGACGCGTGGGTTCGGGCCCCACCGTCGGCCGTCCTTGAAATGGTTTTCCGAGGGTTCACATTTTCAACACCAGCCAAATGCTTGGACGATATCTTCTGACAGGCCACGGTCGCTTCCTTCCACATTCTTGCCCAAATCTTCACCCATTCCATCTCTCATCCCGACGTGCAGGTCGCCCACGGGCTTCGCCTAGAAAGACCTGCACTCGGCCTCTCAGGAGGCCATACAAAAAAAATGTCCCAGCAATCATTCGTTGTTACCCTCACATCAGTTAGCTCTAGCTTATGTATCAGATATCCTGAATCTACCCAGCTCTCACTTCCATACAGCATGATCAGTCTAAATACTGAGCGATGTAGAGAGAGTTACGTCGCCACTTAACTTCATTCTTACAGAATACTGTAGATCGTAACTGAGAACTCACTGCATTGGCTTTTCCACACCTCGACTGTATTTTCTGCTTTTAAGCTTCCGACGGAGTCCGCCATTACTACCAGCTTAACTGGTTCCCATCTACTTGAATCCCACCCAGCCAGTTTATGCTCTTCAGCAAATAAAATGAACAGTAGGGTTAATATTAATGCTAGCATTTCAGTTACTCCGTTGTTAATAAGTAATGTCACTACACTCATAACCACAATGTAACATTTATTATTATTATTATTATTATTATAATTATTAACGTCGTTATTCCCGTATACTATAAAGTAGCTGTTATTTGAAACGGTTATTTAGTGTCGTCGTTATTCTGGTTACCAAAATAAACAGTTATTTGCAACGGTTATTTAGTAATGTCCTTATTCTCGTTATTAAAATTAGTACTATAGAGTTATCAAGAATAGGCTCATGTACGAAGGTGGATCAAAAGGTTAGTTGCACTAACGTGCTGCAGCTGCGCGCTGTGTGCCGCAAACGTGGGCACAGCGGAGAAAGGGACAGACACTGCCCACACGTCTCTTAAGCAGGTCGCTGTGGTGTCTCGTCTTGTATGGTGTGAATAGCGGCCAAATGCAATGGCGCGTCGACTGGACGTTCACTCCAAATATGAGGTGCGGGCGACAATCCGATTCCTATGGGCCAAAAGGAAGAATTGCACGGACATTCATGGTGAAATTAGTGCTGTGTATGGGGAGCGGGCCATTTCCCGGCAAGGGATAACGAAACACCTCACAAGGTCCGCCAAACGAGCGAGCTGCTGCAGCGTTTCAAGTGGGAGGTCTGGCAACATCCACCCTACAGTCGCGACCTAGCGCCATGTGACTTTCATCGGTTCGGTAAGCTCAAAACGGAGCTCGGTGGTCGACGTTCCCAGACCGATGAGGAGGTGAAGGCCGCTGTCTCCGTGTGGTTGCAGAACGCTGGAGGAACTTTCTATGCATCCGGCATTGACAAGTTGGTTGTGCGTTCGCAGAAATGTTTGGAGTCTCTTGGAAACTATGTGGAAAAGTGACGTTACATTGTATGTCGTTATAGGCGTCTTGCTGTTGTATAGGTGGTGTAATAAATGGCCATAACTGGGAAGTGCAACTTACTTTTTGATCTGCCCTCGTATTTTTGCTTGAGTGACTGTTTATTTAAAATTTAGACAAAATGTACTGTATATATGTGAGTGAATATTTCTCCACAGAGTAAGTTTTATAAACTGCAATATATTTATAAATAGGCTACATGTTTCTTTTATTTTTATTTTTTAGAAAAAAAAAACTATAAAATACAAGGTGAGCAACATAAAGTGGAACCGACCCCGCGCCGCGTATTATTGTCGCATAAGTTCAACAAAGACTGAAACCTCCGGCTTTGAGTACACCCGACCGACTCACTCACCCAGAAATTTCCGCGCCCGGGCTGTAACGGTTCCGCTTTATTCTGCTCACCCAGTAGCAAGACACTGGTGAATGTATTGTACTGTATATAGATATAAGTATGTATAGCCACATCTTTTTGGAAGAAACGAAGATATCTCCAATTTTGTTTTGTTTCCAGGGTGTGAAAATATATGTTTAAGATGTAATCTATTACAAATGTACATTAATAAAAATAAATGTTATATATTTCCAAATCCCGGTCACTCCATGTGAGATCTGTGCTGGACAAAACGGAAGCAGGCAGGTTTTTCTCCGGGTACTCCGGTTTTTCCTGTCAACATTTCATTCCAGCAACACTCTCCACTCTCATTTCATTCCATCTGTCATTAATTTAAGCATCGCCCCAGAGGAGTGCGTCAGGCCTCGGCAGCCGGCACAGTTCATATCCTCGCCGCTAGATGGGGGCTTCATTCATTCCATTCCTGACCCGGTCGGAGACTGGAAGCAGGCTGTGGATTTTCATGTGGATTTTCATTTTCATTTCACAATAATTATTGAAGTGTTTTAAATCATTTTTTCAACAATTGAGTAGTACAGTTTCAAAACTGAGTATCTGTATTTTATTGTGAAAATGATTTAGCAGTAGAATCTGATGATGATGATAATTGTTGTTTTAAGGGGCCTAACATCTAGGTTATCGGCCCCTAATGGTTTGGGTGATCGCGAAAATGTCAATGAAATGGAAACCATAACTAAAATTAAGTGAGACTGAAAATACTGTTGTTGTTGTTGTTTGAGTCTTCAGTCTTTTGACTGGTTTGATGCAGCGCTCCATGCCTCCCTGTCCTGAGCTATTCGTTTCACCTCTACATAGCTACCACACCCTACATCCGAGGCAATCTGTTTAACATATTCTAACCTTGGTCTACCCCTACAGTTTTTGTCCTCGACCCTTCCTTCCATAACTAAGCTTGCTATTCCTGGGTGTCTTAGTATGTGTCCTACCAACCTATCTATTCTCTTCATTAGCAGTCGCCAGAAACATCTCTTCTCTCCCACTAGTCTTAATACCTCTTCGTTTGTAACGCTATCTACCCATCTGATCTTCATCATTCTCCTGTAACACCACATTTCAAACGCTTCAATTCTCCTCTTTTCTGCTGCACCAATAGTCCAAGTTTCACTTCCATAGAGCGCCACGCTCCAGACAAAGGCTTTCAAAAATGACTTCCTAATACCTAAATCTATATTCGATGTCAGCAGATTCCTTTTTTGTAGAAATGCTTTCTTTGCCTGAGCCAACCTACTTTTAATATCCTCTTTGCTTCGTCCATCACTGGTTATTCTGCTTCCTAAGTAACAGATGTCTCCTACTTCCTTCAGCTTTTCACCTGCCAATTTGATCTCCATAGAGGTTTCTGATTATTTCGGCAGCATTCCAGTATTTTTGTTTTACATTTATTAATTTTCATCATGAATTCTTTCCGTAAGACGGAGTCCATACCATTCAAATGTTCATTCAAATCCTCAGGCTTGTCGGCCAAGATGACGATGTCATCAGCAAATCTCAGAGTAGAAATTATTTCTCCTTGAATCTTCACTCACACTTGAAATTTTTCTCTATTTTCCTTCATTGCTTGTTCAATGTTAAGATTGAAAAGTATGGGTGATAAGTTGCAGCCTTGCCTTACACCTTTCTGAATACCAGCTGTACTTACAAAAGATAATTTAGAAGGAAAATAATCACAGAAGGAATAGATTGAAAAATACGCACAAAATGTAGTCGAGGTTCAAAATAATTACAAAATGCTATTAAAATTGAAAATACACAATGCAATTTAGATTGAAAAAGGGCATTTCAGATTCAAAATACTCAATTGGAATGACAATACTTACAAAATGAAATTTAGAGTGAAAATACGTACAAAATACGGTTTACGTTGAAAATTCTTACAAAATGCAATTGAAATTCAAAATACTCACAAAAGTTCCTCCACCTACATTGAAAGACTTACAAAAAAAGCAAGTTGGTGGCTTCGGTGGCGTAGTTGGTAGCATGCTGAGCTTCTATGCCCAAGATCGCGGGTTCGAATCCGGTCGAAGTCGTCGGATTTTTTAAGAGCGTAAAAAATCCCTCAGTATGCCTTCCTTCGGAGGGGAAGTAAAGCCGGCGGTTCCATGTCATAGATTTATGGCATGTTAAAGAACTTTCCACTAATTACACCTGTGTGAAGCTAAATTGTATAGGTTAATAATGTAAACAACGCTCTTAGGTTCCTACGTTCGTTGCCAAGAGCTGACTTCGGTGACGTCTGGTAGCTAAGTTCTGAACTAGTAGTCGTTGACGGTGGCGTTTGGCGGCAAAAGTAGGAACTACTTGAAAATTGATCATCTGCAGTCCTTACTTGAATTAAAACAGATACACAAACTAATACAGTCATCACAATTAACACCGGTTATCAGATAGATTCTACACACACCCAAAGTACACGGGGCTACATGACCGCGTTGTCGCAGCCCTTAAACTTAAGAACCAACCAACCAAAAAGCAAGTTAGATTGTCAATCCTTACAAAATGCAATGAGGTTGGAAATACTCGCAAAATGCAATTTAGATTGAAAATACCTACAAACTGTACTGTACATTCAAAAAATTCAATTAAGTTTTTTTTTAGATATATGGGGAGTCTATTCAGAAAAAAGAAATGCGGGAATCTTAAAGAGAAAAGGAAATAGAATGAAAAGAAAACAAGACGTCTGACCCCTCGAAGAAGGAGGGATCAGGAAAGATGAGACAAGGGCCAATTAAGGCGGGAAAACCCTAGGCCTCGGTTACCCTAATTCGGAAAAGAACAAGAGTGACCAAGGGAGGTCGACAGGAAAGAAGACGGAGAGGAGCCGGGCACAAGTAAGTGGAAGCAATCCCGGACTCAGCTGGGGTACCGTGGTCGCCAACACACGTCCCACTAGATGTGAGCCCTGGGGGGGAGCAGCAAAATATGACTTATTGGAACTATATCCTCAAGTTGGACGCATAACTACTTATTTGTCACCCTTAAAATGGTGTACTGATATATCGATTCGGTTGTAAAACTGATTAATTAAAATATAATATGTTTAAATAATGCATCCTATTTGGGAAAACTGGACTAGAACATAGTAAAACAAAAATGTTCCTGTCCTAAATTTGTAAATATTGAACAAGAATTCAAATCTTTGCTGAAAACTCATTTTCTTTTTTCGAAACCCTTCCCAATTTGATTGATATTTGCTTTATAATACATATTATAATCAGTGTATAATATAAGGTGCGTTCAAAAAGTAACTAGCCGAAGGATACCTTTCATGCACTCGTGTGGATGGCCTTGCCTTTTTTGGGCGGTGGTGACCCTGGATGCTTCCACTGGAGGCTTTATCGTTTGGATTCTGGTGCGAAGTGATGACACCATGACTCATCTCCAGCCACCACTCGTGCCAGGATCCCATTCCTTTCCCTCACATAGCGCTGCAGATGAACAAGACAGTGGGCCATTCGACATGCTTCCTGGTGTGGTTGAAGACTGTGGGGCACCCATTGGGCACACACTTTACGCAAGTGCAATCGTTCCTTCATGATGGTGTGCACACCTCCGACGATCAATCCGACCACGGCGGCTATGGCGTTCACTGTCACTCGGCGGTCCTGGGTAATGAGTGCATCAACCAGCTGGACGTTGTCATCGGTAATGCAGGGGGGTGCCCCAGACCGGGCATCATCGGCAAACGACACCCGTCCTTCCCTGAAGCGCTTGTGCCACGCCTTGACCCTTGCAAGGGACATGCGGTGTTCGCCGTACACTTGTGACATTCGGCGATGAATATCCGTTCCCCCTAATCCTTCTGCTGTCAGAAACCGAACAACACCTCTTTGCTCTTCGGTTGACGCCTGCATGTCACTGTTTGCAATGCGACTGGCAGCGTTGGACGATTGATGCATGCTGCTGCTCGCTTTGTATCGTCACGTGACGTGCACGCGTGCGCTCTAGCGACGGGCTGTGACTTTCCACGCTATGGTCAGAACCACATCTCGTTACACACGCCACGATTAGCCGATGTCGTCACCGGTTTGCGCATTCCAGCCTCCGGCTCGTTACTTTTTGAACAAACCTTATACATAATATTTCAGTATTCATAGGTCATGATGTTCGTACTGTCGTTTCAAAACTGATCAACTAAAATATACCATTACGAAACTAATTATCTACAAATTTCATTTTCACATTTAACCTATCTCTACTGCATTAATTAAGTTGACAGTGGTTCAGTAGTTATTTGGGATGACACAAGAGCGACAGATTAAACAAATCAGTCCGAGAATACGTTGTTTGTTGGTTCCTTAGTTTAGGGGCTGCGACAACGCCGTCATGTAGCCCCGTGTACTTTGGGTGTGTGTAGAATCAGTCTGATAACCGGTGTTAATTGTGATGACTGTATTAGTGTGTGTTATCTGTTTTTAATTCAAGTAAGGACTGCAGACAGTAATTTCAAGTAGTTCCTACTTTTGCTACCGTCCACGACACCTAGCTTGCGGACTTGCCTACCAGATGGCATCGCAGTCAGCACCTGACGGCAAACATTAAAATTAATAGAGCATTATCAATTCTAACCCGCAAATTTAGCTTCCACAAGAGTAATTAGTGGAAGGATCATTTTCATGCCATAAATCTATGACATGGGACTTCCGGCTTTACTTCCCCTCCGAAGGAAGGCATACTGAGGGATTTTTAACGATCTTAAGAAATCCGACGACTTCGGCTTGGTTTGAACCCGCGATTTTGGGCATAGAAGCTCAGCATGCTATCAACTACGGCACCGAAGACGCTATATAGTTATTTATTTATTGCGCTTCTAACAGGTGGTATGACCAAATTATGAGAAACACACATCAGAATAACATAACATTAGAAGCAAGGGCAAAGGGACTAGAAACAGCAGCGACAAGGGGTTCTGCTGTTTCATGATAACGCACGTCCCCATACCGCAAATGTCGTAACGCAGAAAGTACGTCAACTCAAGTGGGAGGCACTCGAGCATCCCCCCTATAGTCCTGATCTCTCCCCATGTGATTATCACGTCTTCGGTCTCTTAAAAAAGGCCTTGAAGAGTCGACGATTTCTGTAGGACAAAGATGTGCAGCAGGACATGGTATTTTACCACACGGAGATCTTCAACCTGGTGCGTCGGTGGAAAAAGTAGACTTATGAGATCGATCCGGGAAAATGTGTGTTTGTCTGTCCCCCCCCCCCCCTATCAACTCCTAAACGGCTGCAGCTATCGAAACCAAATTTGGTAAGAATAAAGATCTATACCTGAATATCTCACGGCCATATTTAAAATTGACGTCAGTGCTACCAACTACTGAAAAAACACAATTGAAAATAGAGGTTTATGTTGGATATCTCAGAAGTTATGCATGCGAACTACTCCAAAATTGGCACACATATAGGTAATAACATTCCAGATACATTTTCAGAAGTTCATACATGACAGTGTTGCCAATATGATTCTAAGCCTGCCGATAAGTCCGACATTTAAAAGTATGTAATGTCTATACTAACAAATCGATTTCAACCAAATTTCGTATGTACACTGTGTACTACAACAGATATGACTGCCTATTCTAAAGAGCCACCAGGGCTGTCAACTGTCAATGTTCTCTCTATGTTTTAATCCTAATAGCAATATAACAGAATGTATGCAAGCCAACAGCTCTAAACATGCACACGTGTAGTACCTGACATTCCACCTTAGTTTGGTGTTACATAACAGTGCCGCAAACACGATTCTAAGCCTGCTGATAGGTCCAGATTTTAAATGCATGTAACTTCTATACTAAAAATGGATTTTAACCAAATTTCGTATGTGCTTTGTGTACCATAACAGTTATGACTGTGCGTATTCGTAAGAATCTGCAGGGCTGTCGACTGTTAATAAATGCTCTCTCTAATTGTTTAATCCTAATATCGATATGTCAGAAAGTATGCAAGCCATCAGTTCTAAACTTTACACTCGTATAGTACCAGACATTCTAGATTAATTTGGAGTAACTAATATAGGCCTACCTCAGTGCTGCCAACATGATTCTAAACTTTCTGATAGTTTCAATTTTTAATTACATGTAACTTCTACACTAACAAATGGATTTTATCCAAAATTGGCACTAAAATAGATCGTAATATTTCAGATTAATTCTGAGCATCACATATATGACATTGTTCCCAACATGAATTTACGCGCACTGATAAATCCAATATCAAACAGCATGTAACGTCCATACTATCCATTATACTTCAACCAAATATTGTATGTGCATTCTATGTCTTAAGAGATGGAACTAAGAATATATCCAGAGTCATCATGGCTGCCATACGTAGTAGGTTACTCTATTAGACTACACTATTTTAGGTGTGTTTCAAACTGCAATACTTAGAAATATTAGTATTACCAACTTGATTTTGTCATTATTCTAGATAGGTATATACAGATTGGCATGAATCTTAATGTTTAAGAAACGTAGGCTCTTTAGTTCGTCACGGAACTACTTGTTCTTGATTGGCATGCCGATTCTGGACTGTAAGGCCGTTAAAGGGATACTTTTTGATCACACATCATACAAATAACACCGTCTGCCTTCATTGTGAGACTTCCATAACCTTTCTTTATCAACTACGCTTGGCTTCCGATATTTTCCCTATAGCCTATTTAAGTTATACATTCTGTTCCACTGTGAATATGACTCGCAACCAATCTCCTTAAGGGGACCTGTATAGTAAACACCTTCAAAATTTTGATGTTGCAATGTACAGTATTCTTAATGTACAGCCCCACTCTTCTAGCTCATTTTGGTGAAAGAATTATTTAAATATCTGAAACAGTTTAGGAGTTATGATTTAAAATGGTAGACAATGCATAGGCTATTAGGGCTCTGTGGTTCATTTTCTCAAAGCTATATTTTTCAAATCCGTTTTACTTGTAAACTCCTAAATTATGCAATGTATTACAACGATACCTTTTCTAATGATCTAAGTGTTAGAAACTACACAACGGACCAAACTCATGTTCCTAGGGTTGGTAATTGTTGGGATATCAAATGATTTACAACCTAAAAATTGACCAAAATATGCAATTTTTAAGTAACACAAAATTAAAAATACTTTTTGAAAATATAATTCTGGAAGTGGTCATATTTGTAGATGTAACGTTTAACAGTACATTTAAAAAATCAGAACACTAATATACATGGGTTGTTTTTTTTAAGTTTTGGCACCTTATTATAACTGGATTAATAACTCACTTAGATGGTTCCAAGTTTCACAGGCCCTCGATGTAGTTTCCACCGTTGCGTACAACGTGTTCCCAGCGATGCGGAAGTCGTTGGATCCCGTTGGCACTGCCCAATCTATTGATGGTACGAAGAGAGCGCTCGGCAGTCTGCTTAACGTCTTCAATGGTACGGAAGCGCTGCCATAATGTTCCCCGAGGGCAAGCCGTTAATGCGGCGTACTATTGTTCGTTTCTGCAAGACCATCTCCGAGGAGCTCTGAGAAGGAAACGGCGCCACCACATGGTTACACCGCCCATCGTTCTGCATGACAATGCTAGGGCACAAACAGCAGGCGTTGTGTCGGCATTGTTGGATCGCTGGGGCTGGGAGGTCCTCTATCTCCCCCCATATTCTCCCGACATTAGTCCCTGCGACTATGATCTCATCCCGAAGATGAAGATCACAATGCGCGGGGAGCGCTTCTGTACCATTGAAGACGTTAAGCAGGCTGCCGAGCGCTCTCTTCGTACCATCAAAAGATTGGGCAGTGCCAACGGGATCCAACGACTTCCGCATCGCTGGGAACACGTACGCAACGGTGGGGACTACATCGAAGGCCTGTGAAACTTGGAACCATCTAAGTGAGTTATTAATCAAGTTACAACTCAGGTGCCAAAACTAAAAAACCAACCTATGTATTTATAAATGGCCTAACTATGAATAAAACGCTGAGCAGCGACACGCAATCAGCCGCCACTTTGAAAAATTAATTAGCGAGTTTGATAATGCTAAAATCAATTCTGAGTTATGAGCTTGCTAGTAAATATATAGGATGCTTTATATCGAAAGTTTCATTGCTGTTCATACATTACAAGACGAGATAAAAATTATTTAGAATGTCAAAATTTGAAGGTGGTTTACTGTACCGGTCCTCTTAAGGTAATTAATGGCCCCACTACAGAAAAGGAATCTGTTGACATCGAATATAGATTTAGGTGTTAGGAAGTCATTTGGCCTTTTTCTGGAGCGTGGCGCTCTATGGAAGTGAAACTTGGACTATTGGTGCAGCAGAAAAGAGGAGAATTGAAGCGTTTGAAATGTGGTGTTACAGGAGAATTATGAAGATCAGATGGGTAGATAGGGTTACAAACGAAGAGGTATTAAGACGAGTGGGAGAGGAGAGATGTTTCTGGCGACTGCTAATGAAGAGAAGAGATAGGTTGGTAGGACACATACTAAGACACCCAGGAATAGCAAGCTTAGTTATGAAATGAAGGGTCGAGGACAAGAGCTGTAGGGGTAGACCAAGGTTAGAATATGTTAAACAGATTGCCTCGGACGTAGGGTGTGGCAGCTATGTAGATATGAAACGATTAGCTCAGGACAGGGAGGCATGGAAAGCTGCATCAAACCAGTCAAAAGACTTAAGACTAAAACAACCAACTGTGGCCCCACATGTCAAATCTCAACTAATTGCGTTTTAGATTTTGTGTTTGTTATTTTCTACTTTTTATCTTTTTGCTTTGCAAACGTTTAGGACCACATAAGGAAATCATAATATGTCACCTAAAACCTAAACTTGTGGCACTGAGTTTTTTTTTACCGAGCTCTCACATCTGATATAATATTGACATATTGACGACCTGATTTCGTTCAATTGGGCCAAGTATTGTAGAAGTTATGATTTTTAGCCTACGTTTCACATTTTGCAAAAATGAGGAAAAAGTAGACTTATGAGATCGAACCGGGAAAATGTGTGTCTGTCTGTCTGTCCTTCTGTCGGTCTGGCTGTGTGTGTGTCCCCCCTATCAACTCCTAAACGGCTGCAGCAATCAAAACCAAATTTAGTATGAGTAAAGATGTGCACCGGAATAGCTCACGTCCATATTTGAAAATGTCAGTGCTACCAACTGCTGAAAAAACGCACTAGAAATTTGAGCTCCATGTTGGATATCTTGCAAGGTATACATGGGAGCTATTCCAAAATTGGCACACATGTAGATAATACTATTTCAGTTTAATTTCCAGGAGGCCAACCATGACAGTGTTGCCAAAATAATTTTAAGCCTTCTGATAGGTCCAATGTTTAAATGCATATAACTTCTACACTATCAATTGGATTTCAACCATATTTTGTATGTAATATCTGTACATAAACAGATATGACTGAGCGTATTCTTAAGAGCCACCAGGGCTGCCAACTGTTAATAATTGCTCTCTCTATTTTTTATCCAAATAACAATATATCAGAGAGTATGCAAGCCAACAGCTTTAAACTATGCACATGTATATTCTGACATTTTAGATTAATTTGGAGTAACTTATATACTGTACGTCAGTTCTACCAACATGATTATAAGCCTGCTGATAGTACCAATTTTTAAATGCATGTAACTTCTATACTATCAGTTGGATTTCAACCAAATTTCGTATGTGCTATGTGTACCATAACAGATATGACTATAAGTCTTGTTAAGAGCAATCAGGGCTGCCAACTGTTAATAAATGCTGTCTATATTCTTTTTACCCTAATATCAATATATCAGAAAGTATGCAAGCCAACATCTGTATATTTGCACACGTATAGCACCTGACATTCTAGATTAATTTGCAGTAATTAATACAAGGCAGTGCTGCCAACATGATTCTATGCCTGCTGATATATCCAATTTTAAAATACATGTAACTTCTATACTAACAAATGGATTTCATCCAAAAATGGCACAACAAGATATCATAATATTTCAGATTATTTCTGACCAGCACACGCATGGTATTGTTGGCAACATGCTTTTACGCGTGCTGATACCTCCAGTGTCTAACTGCATGTAACGTCCATTGGACTTCAACCAAATTTTGTATTCTGTACCTTAAGGGGTGGAACTAAGAATATATTCAGTCACCAGGGCTGCCAACTGTAGTGCTCTATTAGGCTACATTATACCAGGTATATTTTGAACTAATTAGATATTCCGATATTACCAACTTAATTTCGTCATTATTCTAGATAGGTTCATATACTGTAGAATAATCATTGGCATGAAAAGTAGGCTGTATAGTTCTTCAGGGAACTTGTTGTTTAGCTGTTGGAAGGTCAAACCAAAAAATTACCATTTTCAGAGGTATAATGTATAGTATATTCCAAATGGTTGCAGGTATTGCCACCAATTTTCTATTTTCGACTTAGCAATAGTTGGGGATCATTTTGGTATAAATATACAAATTCCGAAAAAAATGCACCTTTTGTTTGCGGTTTTATACTTTTTCAAGCCAGCACTAAAATTGTTGATTTTCCCTTTTTCTTATCACGCTTGTCGTAAGGCTTCCGTTCTACCTACCCGCTTCTAACTTATCGTGTCTAGTAGCTCCACTTTCACTCAACAGATGACATCCAAACATAGATTTACGGCTTGTGGGATTTCGGCGTGACATTATCTTGCTGTCAGCAGTGCATCGACCATTTTAGCGCTGGCTTGAAAAAGCATAAACCCGAAAAAAAGAAGGCCGTGCATTCTTTTCGTAATTTGTGTATTTATACCAAAATGATTCCCGACTATTGCTAAGTCTAAAATAGAAAATTGGTGGCAATACCTGTAACCAGTTGGAATATACAATACATTATACCTCTGAAAATGGTGATTTTTTGGTGTGTGCTTCCAACAGCTAAAAAATCACAACTTCTACAATACTTGGCCCAATTGAACGAAATCAGGACGGTTATATTCTATCAGATGTAAGAGGTCAGTAAAAAAAAATGCAGTGCTCAAGTGCCACAAGTTTAAGGAGTGAAATATCATGATTTCCCTATGTGGTCCTAAACTTTTGACCGGTTCTGTGTATAAATATATTTTTAGCCTACTTTTCACATTTGGCAAAAATGAGGAAATAGTAGTCTTATGAGATCGGGCAAATGTGTGTCTGTCTGTCTGTCTGGCTGTGTGTGTGTCCCACCCCTATCAACTCCTAAACGGCTGCAGCAAACGAAGCAAAATTTGGTAGGAGTAAAGATCTATACCTGAATATCTCCGGCCATATTTGAAAATGATGTCAGTGCTACCAACTGCTGAAAAATCGCATTTGAAATTTGAGCTCCATGTTGGATATCTTGGAAGGTATGAATCGGAGCTATTTCAAAATTGGCACACGTATAGATAATAATATTGCAGTTTAATTTCCAGGAGGCCATACATCGCAGTGTTGCCAAAATGATTATAAGCCTGCTGATAGGTCCAAATTTTAAATGCATATAACTTCTACACTATCAATTGGATTTCAACCAAATTTCGTATGTGCTATGTGTACATAAACAGATATGACTGTGCGTATTCTTAAGAGCCACAAGGGCTGCCAACTGTTAATAAATTCTCTCAATTTGTTTTAATCCAAATACCCTTATATCAGAAAGTATGCAAGCCGACAGTTTTAAACTATGCACACGTATAGTATCTGACATTGTATATTAATTTGGAGTAACTTATAAACGTCAGTGCTACCAACATGATTCTAAACCTGCTGAGACGTCCAACTTTAAATTCATGTAACTTTTATACTAACTAATGGATTTCATTCAAAATTGGCACAACAATAGATCATATTATTTCAGATTATTTCTGACCAATACATGCATGGTATTGTTGCCAACATGATTTTACGCGCGCTGTTAGATCCAATGTTTAACTGCATGTAACGTCCATGCTATCCATTGGACTTCAACCAAATTTTGTATTCTGTTCCCTAAGAAATGGATCTAAGAATATATTCAGTCACCAGGGCTGCCAAATGTAGTGCTTTTTAGGCTACATTATGCCAGGTATACAGTATTTCGAACTAATTAGAAATTTCGATATTACCAACTTAATTTCGTCATTAATCATTGGCATGAATCTTAAATTTTAAGAAAAGTAGGCTCTTTAGTTCGTCACGGAACATCTTGTTTTGGTTTTGTGTTTGTTTTATGCATTAGCTTTCGTTTTTGATTTTGTGGTTATTTTCTGCTTTTGCTTTTGTTTTAAATTTTGCTAAAATAATAAAATTATAAATAATAAATAAATAGATAATTCTTAAAATTTATTAAAAATATACTATTGAGTATTTAAAATCAAAATAAAGAATAGAGCTGAAATGAGAATTTAAATAAAGAAATTAAAGTAGAAATTATTTAAAAAAATGTCGGGTAAAAAGGTTTGGGCGCCCCTGTTTTAAATGAACAAATGGGAAGGGCGGCAAATGGCCTCAAGCTGCTTCCTGTGCTCACGCCTCAGATTATTCACACCAAATATTAATGGTTGATATAATAACTTGGTTTCTGTTGCACTAGGAATTCCTGAACATCCGATGATGACAAATAAGGTCGGGTGAGTTCGTGCACTCGGGTCGTGACGCTATGGACCAGATATTGGGAGGATTCAACACGAGCTCACCTCCTAACAGTACAGGTTAAGACATGCTTCCTCCTTCGGCTCTGGGCGCTCGATCTGATCATTAGCGAGATACCTGAGTAGCATTATAGTGCGGGATATAACACAAATGGAACAAAATTCCTGGGTAAAATATACGAGAAGTGAAAAAACTTCTCTGGGTAAAATGTGAGACAAATGAAGTAATATTCCTGGGTTAAATATAACAAAGTTGAAATAAAATTCCTCGGTTAAGTATAATACAGTTAAACAAAATATCTAGGTTAAGTATAAGACGGTTGAAGGATAACTCCTGGGTTAAGTATAAGACAGTTAAACAAAATATCTAGGGTAAATATGAGACTGTCGAAGGAACTCCTGGGTTTATACGACAAACACAATATCTGGGTTGAATATAAGACAGTTGAAGGATAACTCATGGGTTCAGTATTAGACAGTTAAACAAAATATCTAGGTTAAATATAAGACAGTTTAAGGATAACTCGTGGGTTTATAAGACAAACAAAATATCTGGGTTAAATATAAGACAGTTGAAGGATAACTCCTTGGTTTAGTATAAGACAGTTAAACAAAATACCGGGATCTGGTTTATATATAAATAAGACAGTTGAAGGATAACTCCTGGGTTCAGTATTAGACAGTTAAACAAAATATCTAGGTTAAATATAAGACAGTTTAAGGATAACTCGTGGGTTTATAAGACAAACAAAATATCTGGGTTAAATATAAGACAGTTGAAGGATAACTCCTTGGTTTAGTATTAGACAAACAAAATAGCTGGTTTAAAGGATAACTCCTGGGTTAAGTATAATACAGTTAAACAAAATATCTGGTTAAAATAAAAGACAGTCGAAGGATAACTCCTGGGTTAAGTATAAGACAGTTAAACAAAATATCTGGGTTAAATATAAGACAGTTGAAAGATAATTCCTGGGATAAATCTGTATAAGACAAACAAAATATCTGGGTTAAATATAAGACAGTTGAAGGATAACTCATTGGTTAAGTATAAGACAGTTAAACAAAATACCGGGATCTGGTTTATATATAAATAAGAAAGTTGAAGGATATCTCCTGGGTTAAGTATAAAACAGTTAAACAAAATATCTGGGTTAAAATAAAAGACAGTTGAAGGATAACTCCTGGGATAAGTATAAAACAGTTAAACAAAATATCTGGGTTAAATATAAGACAGTTGAAAGATAATTCCTGGGATAAGTCTTTATAAGACAAACAAAATATCTGGGTTAAATATAAGACAGTTGAAGGATAACTCATTGGTTAAGTATAAGACAGTTAAACAAAATACCGGGATCTGGTTTATATATAAATAAGACAGTTGAAGGATAACTCCTGGGTTAAGTATAAAACAGTTAAACAATATCTGGGTTAAATATGAGACAGTTGAAAGATAATTCCTGGGATAAGTCTTTATAAGACAAACAAAATATCTGGGTTAAATATAAGACAGTTGAAGGATAACTCATTGGTTAAGTATAAGACAGTTAAACAAAATACCGGGATCTGGTTTATATATAAATAAGACAGTTGAAGGATACCTCCTGGGTTAAGTATAAAACAGTTAAACAAAATATCTGGGTTAAATATAAGACAGTTGAAGGATAACTCATGGGTTCAGTATTAGACAGTTAAACAAAATATCTAGGTTAAATATAAGACAGTTTAAGGATAACTCGTGGGTTTATAAGACAAACAAAATATCTGGGTTAAATATAAGACAGTTGAAGGATAACTCATTGGTTTAGTATTAGACAAACAAAATATCTGGTTTAAAGGATAACTCCTGGGTTAAGTATAATAGAGTTAAACAAACTATCTGGTTAAAATAAAAGATAGTTGAAGGATAACTCCTGGGTTAAATATAAGACAGTTAAACAAAATACCGGGATCTGGTTTATATATAAATAAGACAGTTGAAGGATAACTCCTGGGTTAAGTATAAAACAGTTAAACAAAATATCTGGGTTAAATATAAGACAGTTGAAAGATAATTCCTGGGATAAGTCTGTATAAGACAAACAAAATATCTGGGTTAAATATAAGACAGTTGAAGGATAACTCATTGGTTAAGTATAAGACAGTTAAACAAAATACCGGGATCTGGTTTATATATAAATAAGACAGTTAAAGGATAACTCCTGGGTTAAGTATAAAACAGTTAAACAAAATATCTGGTTAAAATAAAAGACAGTTGAAGGATAACTCATGGGTTAAGTATAAGACAGTTAAACAAAATATCTGGGTTAAATATAAGACAGTTGAAAGATAATTCCTGGGATAAGTCTTTATAAGACAAACAAAATATCTGGGTTAAATATAAGACAGTTGAAGGATAACTCATTGGTTAAGTATAAAACAGTTAAACAAAATACCGGGATCTGGTTTATATATAAATAAGACAGTTGAAGGATAACTCCTGGGTTAAGTATAAAACAGTTAAACAAAATATCTGGGTTAAATATAAGACAGTTGAAAGATAATTCCTGGGATAAGTCTTTATAAGACAAACAAAATATCTAGGTTAAATATAAGACAGTTGAAGGATAACTCATTGGTTAAGTATAAAACAGTTAAACAAAATACCGGGATCTGGTTTATATATAAATAAGACACTTGAAGGATAACTCCTGGGTTAAGTATAAAACAGTTAAACAAAATATCTGGGTTAAATATAAGACAGTTGAAAGATAATTCCTGGTATAAGTCTGTATAAGACAAACAAAATATATGGGTTAAATATAAGACAGTTGAAGGATAACTCATTGGTTAAGTATAAGACAGTTAAACAAAATACCGGGATCTGGTTTATATATAAATAAGACAGTTGAAGGATAACTCCTGGGTTAAGTATAAAACAGTTAAACAAAATATCTGGTTAAAATAAAAGACAGTTGAAGGATAACTCCTGGGTTAAGTATAAGACAGTTAAACAAAATATCTGGGTTAAATATAAGACAGTTGAAAGATAATTCCTGGGATAAGTCTTTATAAGACAAACAAAATATCTGGGTTAAATATAAGACAGTTGAAGGATAACTCATTGGTTAAGTATAAGACAGTTAAACAAAATACCGGGATCTGGTTTATATATAAATAAGACAGTTGAAGGATAACTCCTGGGTTAAGTATAAAACAGTTAAACAAAATATCTGGGTTAAATATAAGACAGTTGAAAGATAATTCCTGGGATAAGTCTTTATAAGACAAACAAAATATCTGGGTTAAATATATGACAGTTCAAGGATAACTCATTGGTTAAGTATAAGACAGTTAAACAAAATACCGGGATCTGGTTTATATATAAATAAGACAGTTGAAGGATATCTCCTGGGTTAAGTATAAAACAGTCAAACAAAATATCTGGGTTAAATATAAGACAGTTGAAAGATAATTCCTGGGATAAGTCTTTATAAGACAAACAAAATATCTGGGTTAAATATAAGACAGTTGAAGGATAACTCATTGGTTAAGTATAAGACAGTTAAACAAAATACCGGGATCTGGTTTATATATAAATAAGACAGTTGAAGGATAACTCCTGGGTTAAGTATAAAACAGTTAAACAAAATATCTGGGTTAAATATAAGACAGTTGAAAGATAATTCCTGGGATAAGTCTTTATAAGACAAACAAAATATCTGGGTTAAATATAAGACAGTTGAAGGATAACTCATTGGTTAAGTTTAAGACAGTTAAACAAAATACCGGGATCTGGTTTATATATAAATAAGACAGTTGAAGGATATCTCCTGGGTTAAGTATAAAACAGTTAAACAAAATATCTGGGTTAAATATAAGACAGTTGAAAGATAATTCCTGGGATAAGTCTTTATAAGACAAACAAAATATCTGGGTTAAATATAAGACAGTTGAAGGATAACTCATTGGTTAAGTATAAGACAGTTAAACAAAATACCGGGATCTGGTTTATATATAAATAAGACAGTTGAAGGATAACTCCTGGGTTAAGTATAAAACAGTTAAACAAAATATCTGGGTTAAATATAAGACAGTTGAAAGATAATTCCTGGGATAAGTCTTTATAAGACAAACAAAATATCTGGGTTAAATATAAGACAGTTGAAGGATAACTCATTGGTTAAGTATAAGACAGTTAAACAAAATACCGGGATCTGGTTTATATATAAATAAGACAGTTGAAGGATATCTCCTGGGTTAAGTATAAAACAGTTAAACAAAATATCTGGGTTAAATATAAGACAGTTGAAAGATAATTCCTGGGATAAGTCTTTATAAGACAAACAAAATATCTGGGTTAAATATAAGACAGTTGAAGGATAACTCATTGGTTAAGTATAAGACAGTTAAACAAAATACCGGGATCTGGTTTATATATAAATAAGACAGTTGAAGGATAACTCCTGGGTTAAGTATAACACAGTTAAACAAAATATCTGGGTTAAATATAAGACAGTTGAAGGATAACTCATTGGTTAAGTATAAGACAGTTAAACAAAATACCGGGATCTGGTTTATATACAAATAAGACAGTTGAAGGATAACTCATTGGTTAAGTATAAGACAGTTAAACAAAATACCGGTATCTGGTTTACACATAAATAAGACAGTTGAAAGATAATTCCTGGATTAAGTCTGTATAAGACAAACAAATCATCTGGGTTAAATAACAGACTGTCGAAGCAAAAAGTCCTGTGTAAAATATGTTATACTTTTGACTGGTTTGAAACAGCGCTTCATATCGCTCTGTCATGAGCTACTAGTTTCATCGATACATAGCAACCACACCTTACACCTCACAGTACATCCGAGGCAATCTTTTTAACATATTCTACCTTGGTGTACCCCAACAATTCTTACCCTCGACCTTTCCTACGTGAACTAAGTGTGCTATTCCTGGGTGTCTTAGAATGTATCCTACCAACCTATCTCTTCTCAATCATTAGCAGTCGCCAGAAACATCTCCCCTCTCCCTCTCGTCTTAATACCTCTTCATTTGTTACCATATCTACCCATCTGATCTTCATCATTCTCCTGTAACACCACATTTCAAACGCTTCATTTCTCCTCTTATTTGCTACGCCAACAGACCAAGTTCATAAAGCGCCTTCCTCCAGTTAAAAGCTGTAATACCTAAATCTATTTTTATGTCAATAAATTCCTCTTTTGTAGAAATGCTTCCTTGCCTGAGCCAACCTACTTATTATATCTCCTCTTTGCTTCGTCTATCACTGGTTATTATGCTTCACCTGTCAGTTTGACGTCCATGGGCTTTCTGATAAGACAGTTGAATATGATGATAATATTATTCTTGTTTTCAAAGGGATGGTGGTTGGCTGGTTGGCTCCTTAGTTTAGGGGCTGCGACAACGCTGTCATGCAGCCCCGTGTACTTTGGGTGTGTGTAGATTCTGTCTGATAACCGGTGTTAATTGTGATGGCTGTATTAGTGTGTATTGTCAATTTTTAATTCAAGTAAGAACTGTAGATATTGAATTTTCAAGTAGTTCCTACTTTTGCCGCCAAACGCCACCGTCAGCAACTTCAGAACTTGGTTACCAGATGCCACTGCCTTCGGCTCCTGGCGACGAACTTTGGAACCTATGAGCGTTGGTCAAATTTAACCTTTAACTTTGCTTTACACAGGTGTAATTAGTGGAAGGTTGTTTAACATGCCATAAATCTATGACATGGGACCGCCGGCTTTACTTCCCCTCCGAAGGAAGGCATACTGAGAGATTTTAACGCTCTTATAAAATCCGACGACTTTGGCCGGGTTTGAACCCAAGATCTTGGGCATATAAGCTCAGCATGCTACCAACTACGCGTTCTCAAAGGGAGAGGAGGGGTGGGGGCAAACAGTGTGACCATCTGCCCCTAACAGCTGAAAGAACATTCCTATGCTAACATACAAGACGATTTGACGAGAAAATGTTATGATGAATAGAAAACATTGTCTGCCAATCAGATTGTTTTGTATTCTTGGGCGTATCCAACCACAGCGACCGTTGTTCAATATCAAGGTCTCCCCTCCATTTCATGAGCTTAAGCATGGTTGATGAAACTATTTTTGGAAGTTAAGATGTCAGCAAGTTAAGCACTTTCCATCACAGGTGAACATAATCTTTCCTCCTGGCTAAGCTCGATCTTTTATAGCTTTTTCAGCATTTCAAAGTCAACACTTTTTGCTTTGTTCATAAACCAATCAGTGTCTGTTGTTCAGTCTTCTGTATTTTGACTGGTTTGATGCAGCCCTCCATGCCTCCCTGTCCTGATTTAATCGTTTCTTCTCTAGATAGCTACCATACTTTACGCCTAACATCCGAGGCAATCTGTTTAACATATTCTAACCGTGGTCTACTCCTACAGTTCTTGTCCTCGACCCTTCCTTCCATAACTAAGCTTGCTATTCCTGAGTGTCTTAGTATGTGTCCTACCAACCTGTCTCATCTCTCCATTAGCAGTCGCCAGAAACATCTCTCCTCTCCCACTCGACTTAATACCTCTTCATTCGTTACCCTATCTACCCATTGATCTTCATCATTCTCCTGTAACACCACATTTCAAACGCTTCAATTCTCCTATTTTCTGCTGCACCAACAGTCCAAGTTTCACTTCCATAGAGCGCCACGCTCCAGACAAAGGCTTTCAAAAATAACTTCCTAATACCTAAATCTATATTCGATGTCAACAGATTCCTTTTTTTTTCCTTGCCTAAGCCAACCTACTTTTTATATCGTCTTTGCTTCATCTATCACTGGTCATTTTCTGTTTTTTATTTTTATTATTATTATTATTATTATTATTATTATTATTATTATTATTATTATTATTATGTTATTATTATTATTATTATTATTATTATTAGTTTTAATAAGCCAGAATTCCCTGTTCCTAAAATGCCTCCTGACGCAATTTTCTTTTGATAGATATCAGTGGCATGTTTTAATATTCCTCTCTACAAAAATTATCACTCACTCCCTGTTCACCATTTGTGCATGGCTTCGAAAAACATTTACTTGTTAGCATATTACTGCTGAAGAAAAAGAAGCAACTGAAGAAGGAGAAGAAGAAGAAGAAGAAGGTGTAGTAAACAAGATCAGAGGAGCTGATGGCCTCACATATCAACCAGGACAGTACACCTGCTTTTATGACCACTCGCACACTTTTCAAACAGATTTCGGAGCTCGTTATTGCACAACTCATTAACGTGTATGGTTAAATATCCAATTAATACAGTTAGATCTTAAATACTGATTGGAATGTAATCATTCAGTACCTGGCATGTTTTCAAATTTAATTAAAGCAAGTTTCACGACCGCTTTCCGTTAATGATACGAATTACCTGGAATTATAACCTGCAAACGACAACCGTCCTCCATGTTTAATAATTTCTTACAACTTGGCGCGCATTATGCTAGCGTGTGATATTTTTATCTGTATTTTTTTAAATCGATTTTACCCTCCATGTTAGTATTTCCCACGGACTCAGCGAGGGAACTCGCCACTACCGCCTCTACGGGCAGTGTCCTAGAGCTGGGAACATCTGGTCGGAGTGGATACAACGGAGGAGGAGTGATCAGCACCTCGCCCAGGTGGCCTCACCTGCAAAGCGAACAGGGGCCTCATGAGGGATGGGAAGGGTGGGAAGATTGGGATGGATAGGCAAGGAAGCGAGAAGGAGGCGGCCGTGGTCTTTCAGTAGGTACCATCCAGGCTTTTGCCTGAAGACGAAGTGGGAAACCACGGAAAACCACTTCGAGGATGGCTGAGGTGGGAATGGAACCCCCTCTACTCATTTGGACCAACCGAGGCTGAGTAGACGCCGTTTCAGTCCTCATATGAAAATGAAAATCCACAGCCTGCTTCCAGTCTCCGACCGGGTCAGGAATGGAATGAATGAAGCCCCCATCTAGCGGCGAGGATATGAACTGTGCCGGCTGCCGACGCCTGACGCACTCCTCTGGGGCAATGATTAAATGAACGACATATGAAATTAAATGATTGTGGAGAGTGTTGCTGGAATGAAATTTTAACAGGGAAAACCGGAGTACCCGGAGAAAAACCTGTATGCCTCCGTTTTGTCCAGCAAAGATCTCACATGGAGTGACCGGGATTTGAACCACGGACCCAGCGGTGAGAGGCCGGCGTGCTGCCGCCTAAGCCACGGAGGCTCTCAGGCCCCATACCACTTTTTCAAATTTCGTGGCAGAGCCGGGAATCGATCCCAGGACCTCCGGAGTGGCTGGTGACCATGCTGACCGCTACGCTACTGAGGCGACCGCGAGTGATATACTTCGGTCATAAAAGCAGGTGTACTAACGAGGATTAACAGAATTTTAAAGGATTTTGTACCAGCCTTCACAACAGCCTCCATACCCATAAATGTCGTGTGATACGGGGCTACATGTAGCCGCTATGATCTCTACTAGAACGAGAAAAACCAATCCGATTGATTCCTGTACTCAAACTTCCATGCAAACTGCAGGAGAAATGGCACTCGTTCAATTTCCTGAGTTGTATGGAAGGCAGTACGTGGCGTAGTTGATAGCATGCTGAACTTCTATCCCTAGGTCACGGGTTCAATTCCGGCCCAAGTCGTCGGATTTTTTAAGAGCGTTAAAAGTCTCTCAGTAGGCTATGCCTTCCCTCGGAGGGGAAGTAAAGCCGGCGGTCCCATGTCATAGAATTATGGCATGAAAAAGAACCTTCCTCTAACTACAATTGTGGAAGCTAAAATTTGTATGTTACTTTGATAACACTATATTAGTTCCAACGTTCGCCGTCAGGTGCTGACTGCGATGGCATTTATAAGGTGCGTTCAAAAAGTAACGAGCCGGAGGCATAATTACAGAAACCAGTACCTGTATGTTAGAAGTATTGGCCCTGGCTGTTGAGGCACTTGTCTCACTGTGACACGAGGTGGTTAATGGCTGTCTCATAAAATTCCCTGGGCTGCGATGTGAACCAGTTCAGCACGTACACCTGGACGTCGGCGTCCGAGGTGAATCCTTGGCCACGCAGAGCCCTTTTCAGGCGACCAAACATGGCGTCATCCCAGGGAGAGAGGTCTGGACTGTATGGAGGGTGGCCGAGAGTCCCCCATATGAATTTTTGCAGGAGTGCCGCGACTGTGTTGGCCGTATGAGGTCGTGCATTGTCGTGGAGCGACCACGGCGCCTATGGCGCATCGGTAATCCAGAGGGGGTGCCCCAGACCGGGCATCATCGGCTAACGACACCCGTCCTTCCCTGAAGCACTTGTGCCACGCCTTGACCCTTGCAAGGGACATGTAGTGTCCGCCGTACACTTGTGACATTCGGCGATGAATGTCCGTTATCCCTACTCCTTCCGCTGTCAGAAACTGAACAACACCTCTTTGCTCTTCGGTTGACGCCTCCATGTCACTGTTTGCAATGCAACTGGCAGCGTTGGACGATTAATGCATGCTGCTGCTCGCTTTGCATCGTCAATGACGTGCACGCGTGCCCTCTAGCGACGGGCTGTGGCCTTCCACGCTCTGGTCGGAACCACACCTCGTTACACACGCCACGATTAACCGATGTCGTCACCGGTTTGCACATTCCAGCCTCCGGCTCGTTACTTTTTGAACGCACCTTATAGTAGTAGCCACGTCTGCAGCTAGGTGTCGAGGACGGTAGAATTTGGTAGCAAAAGTAGGAACTATTTTAAGAAATCGTCTGTGGACCTTCTACCTGAATCACAGATAACACACACTAATACAGCCATCACAATTAACACCGGTTGTCAGACAAATTCTACACACACCCAAAGTACACGGGGCTACATGACCGCGTTGTTACAGCCCCTAAACTAAGCAACCAACCAACCAACCAAGGAACCCTAATTTTAAGAAAAGTAGGCTCTTCAGTTCGTCACGGAACTATGAGACTTGTTTAAGTATATATCTTGGCAGAATGTCAAAGAAGTGCTAAAAATTCATTATTAACGCTAGGCAGTAGAGTACGTGTAACGAGGCCATGGATTTGTGGTAGCACACATACACACACACAGCCGTCTGTACCCTGTTCAGTACACGTGCCAGGCAGCGCGCGCGGTAAAGGAGATCAAGCAGGCAGGCAGTCAGGTTGGATGTGGGTCTGTAGGGCAGTGCGCTACAAGCATATCCGTGTCTTCTAGCCTCACTACCTACTCCTCAATAAAAACATTATATAACCCTAGCGCCTCGTGACATATTGGTTAATGATGATGATCAGTGCTGGATTACCCATTAGGCCCAGGCCTAGGGCCCCCATTATCTGGGGCCCCCAAGCAATTTCTAATTTAGTTCAATTTTATTCCGAAGATTTAGATTTTTAGCCTACTTTTCACATTTTGCAAAAATGAGGAAAAATTTGACTTACGAGATCGGGCAAATGTGTGTCTGTCTGCCCTTCTGTCTGTCTGTCCGTCTGTCTGGCTGTGTGTGTGTGTGTGTGTGTGTGTGTGTGTGTCCCCCTATCAACTCCTAAACGGCTGCAGCAATCGAAACAAAATTTGGTAGGAGTAAAGATCTATACCTGAATATCTCACGGCCATATTTGAAAATGATGTCAGTGCTATCAACTGCTGAAAAATCGCAATTGAAATTTGAGCTCCATGTTGGATATCTTGGAAGGTATGAATGGGAGCTATTTCAAAATTGACACACGTATAGAAAATAATGTCGCAGTTTAATTTCCAGGAGGCCATACATCGCAGTGTTGCCAAAATGATTATATGCCTGCTGATAAGTCCAAATTTTAAACGCATATAACTTCTACACTATCAATTAGATTTCAACCAAATTTCGTATGTGCTATGTGTACATAAACAGATATGACTGAACGTATTCTTGAGATCCACCAAGGCTGCCAACTGTTAATAAATGCTCTCAATTTATTTTATCCAAATACCAATATATCAGAAAGTATGCAAGCCGACATCTTTACACTATGCACACGTATAGTACCTGACATTCTATATTAATTTGGAGTAACTTATATACGTCAGTGCTACCAACATGATTCTAAGCCTGCTGAGAGGTCCAACTTTAAATACATGTAACTTCTACACTATCATTTGGATTTCAACCAAATTTCGTGTGTGCTATGTCTACCATAACAGATATGACTATGCCGATTCTTAGGAGTAACCTGGGCTGCCAACTGTTAATAAATACTGTCTCAATTTTCGTTACCGTAATATCAATATATCAGAAAGTATGCAAGCCAATAGCTCTAAATTTTGCACACGTATAGTACCTGGCATTCTAGATTAATTTGGAGTAACTAATATAGGCCTACGCCAGTGCTGCCAACATGATTCTAAGCCTGCTGATAGGTCCAATTTTAAAAAGGCATGTAACATCTAAACTAACTAATGGATTTCATTCAAAATTGACACAACAATAGATCATATTATTTCAGATTATTTCTGACCAATACATGTATATCATTGTTGCCAATATGATTTTACGCGTGCTTTTAGATCCAATGTTTAACTGCATGTAACGTCCATGCTATCCATTGGACTCCAACCAAATTTTGAATTCTGTACCTTAAGAGATGGAACTAATTGTATCTTCAGTCACCAGGGTTGCCAACTGTAGTTCTCTATTAGGCTACATTAAACAGGTATACAGTATTTCGAACTAATTAGAAATTTCGATATTACCAACTTAAATTCGTCATTATTCTAGATAGATCCATATAGATTAATTATTGGCATGAATCTTCAATTTTAAGAAAAGTATGCTCTTTAGTTCGTCACGGAACTTCTTGTTTTTTATCCAGAACTGAGACAGTTCCAGCGTTATATTAAATTACAAAGTCCTTTAAGAACTGAGTTCACTCATTCTGAACTTTAGGAAATTCTTATTCGAGACAAGCTTGAGTCTGTTTTCCGAACGTTGAAATTGCTTTTCGCATTTTCCTGACCCTCATGATAACGAATTGTTCTGCGGAGCGCTCGATTTCAAAATTGAAACGGATCAAAAGTGCGCAAAGAAGTATCATGTCACAAGAACGATTAGACATGCTAAGTTTAATGTATATCGAGTCAGATGTTCTGCGGGAAATTGATTTTGATGACATTGTAGAAGATTTCATTGACCGAAAAAACAGAAGAAAAAAATTTAATTACATATTACAGAAGTAAAAAATAGTATGATTTGTTAAATTGTACATCAAATCATCTGAAATGTTTTCAAATAGCGATGATCGTTTCAATTGAATTGTATGTATTATATGATTTAATAAAAAGTGTATTATTCATCTTGAGAAAAAGAACCCTTGTATATACTTCATTAAATGTACAGGTGGTAAAAAATAAAAATTATTTGCCAAAAATAAAGGGGCCCCAAAAATCTGAGGGACTTGGGCCTCATTTTACCTTACTCCGGCACTGATGATGATAATTGTTATTTTAAGGGGCCTAACATCTAGGTTATCAGCCCCTAATGGTCCGGGTGATAGTGAAAATGACAATGAAATGGAAATATTAACGAAAATTGATTGAGATTGAAAATACTTATAAAATGGAGAGTGGAAATACTTGTTGTTGTTTGAGTCTTCAGTCTTTTGACTGGTTTGATGCAGCGCTCCATGTCTCCCTGTCTTGAGCTAATCGTTCCATCTCTACATAGCTACCATACCCTACATCCGAGGCAATCTGTTTAACATATTCTAACCGTGGTCTACCCCTACAGTTCTTGTCCTCGACCCTTCCTTCCATCACTAAGCTTGCTATTCCTGGGTGTCTTAGTACGTGTCCTACCAACCTATCTCTTCTCTTCAATAGCAGTCGCCAGAAACATCTCTCCTCTCCCACTCGTTTTAATACCTCTTCGTTTGTCACCCTATCTACCCATCTGATCTTCATCATTCTCCTGTAACACCACATTTCAAATGCTTCAATTCTCCTCTTTTCTGCTGCACCAATAGTCCAAGTTTCACTTCCATAGAGCGCCACGCTCCAGACAAAGGCTTTCAAAAATGACTTCCTAATACCTAAATCTATGTTCGATGTCAACAGATTCCTTTTTTGTAGAAAGGCTTTCCTTGCCTGAACCAACCTACTTTTTATATCCTCTTTGCTTCGTCCATCACTGGTTATTTTGCTTCCTAAGTAACAGAAGTCTCCTACTTCCTTCAGATTTTCCCCTGTCAATTTGATGTCCATAGAGGATTCTGATTTATTTCGGCTGCATTCCAGTATTTTTGTTTTACATTTATTAATTTTCATCATGTATTCTTTCCGTAAGACGGAGTCCACACCATTCAAAAACTCATTCAAATCCTCAGGCTTGTCGGCCAAGATGACGATGTCATCAGCAAATCTCAGAGTTGAAATTATTTATCCTTGAATCTTCACTCACACTTTAAATTGTTCTCCTATTTCCTTCATTGCTTGCTCAATGTAAAGATTGAAAAGTATGGGTGATAAGTTGCAGCCTTGCCTTCCACCTTTCTGAATACCAGCTTCTCTCTCATGTCCTCCAGCTCGAATGACTGCTGTCTGGTTTCTGTATAGATTGTAGATCACCCTCCTATCCCTGTACTTTATTCCAATCGATTTCAAAATGTCAATACTTACAAATGGAAATTTAGAAGAAAAAACTCACAAAAGGAATGGATTGAAAAACACACAAAATATATAAGTAGGTTAGGTTCAAAATACGTACAAAATGCAATGTAGAGTCGAGATACTTTCAAAATGCAATACAAATTCAAAATACTTACAAATTTCAAATGAGATCCAAAATACTTGAAAAAGAAAATCCACAGCCTGTTTCCAGTCTCCGACCGGGTCAGGAATGGAATGAATGAAGCCCCCATCTAGCGGCGAGGATATGAACTGTGCCGGCTGCCGAGGCCTGACGCACTCCTCTGGGGCAATGATTAAATGAATGACAGATGAAATGAAATGATAGTGGAGAGTGTTGCTGGAATTATATTTTGACAGGGAAAACCGGAGTACCCGGAGAAAAACCTGTCTGCCTCCGTTCTGTCCAGCACAGATCTCACATGGAGTGACCGGGATTTGAACCACGGACCCAGCGGTGAGAGGCTGGCGTGCTGCCGCCTGAGCCACGGAGGCTCCAGATCCAAAATACTTACAAAATGCAATTGAAATTGAAAATACAGAATGCAATGCCGGTTCAGATTCAAAATACTTACAGAGTGCAATTGAGGTGACATATTGGGCTAGGATTTCGATGACTTCGCATCTTTTTTTAAGGTACGCCCAATCCATTAATTAAGCGGCTTCGGTGGCGTAGTCGGTAGCATGCTGAGCTTCTATGCCCAAGATCGTGGGTTCAAACCCGGCCGAAGTCGTCGGATTTTTTAAGACCGTTAAAAATCCCTCAGTATGCCTTCCTTCGGAAGGGGAGGTAAAGCCAGCGGTCCCATGTCTTAGATTTCTGGCATGTTAAAGCACCTTCCACTAATTACACCTGTGTGAAGCTAAATTATAGGTTAAACATTTGACAAACGCTCTTAGGTTCCGACGTTCCTCGCCAGGAGCCGACTGCGGTGGCATCTGGTTACCAAGTTCTGGTCAAGTAGTCGTTGACGTTTGGCGGCAAAAGTAGGAACTACTTGAAAAAATGCAATGTCTGCAGTCCTTACTTGAATTGTAAACAGATACACACACTAATACAGTCATCACAATTAACACCGGTTATCAGACAGATTCTACATACACCCAAAGTACACGGGGCTGCATGACCGCGTTGTCGCAACCCCCAAACTGAGGAACCAACCAACCAACCAATCCATTAATGAGTTTTATATGAATGTTGGTTGGTTAAGCCTCCGTGGCTTCGGCGGCAGCACGCCGGCCTCTCAAAGCTGGGTACGTGGTTCAAATCCCGGTCACTCCATGTGAGATCTGTGCTGGACAAAACGGAGGCAGACAGGTTTTTCACCGGGTACTCCGGTTTTCCCTGTCAAAATTTCCTTCCAGCAACACTCTCCACTATCATTTCATTTCATCTGTCATTCATTTAATCATTGCCCCAGAGGAGTGCGACAGGCCTCTGATGGCGCGTTTGTGAGATAATAATTCTTAAATGTGACTCATGGTTGAAACACGCTTAAAAACGGGCACTTTTTGTGTTTCAACTGCGATAAAAAATATTAAAATATAAATTAATAATTCCAAACCTACATGAACTAACGTAAAATAGAACGACGAAAATGATGATGTTATTGGATTTTATGTAGGTCTATTGGTTACTTCACAAACAACCTTCAAACTCGAGTGCACATAATACTTTGGTCGACAGTAGTTACCATGACAACAAGCGCTAGGAGACTTGTAAATTAGTTATTCGAATTTGTGGGGTGAAACTGCGAGGTCATCGGCCCCACCCGACGTAGTCTATCCATGTTTTGGTTTTTATTTTTATTTGAATTGTTGTTGTTATTGTTACAATTTAGTGACTTTGCTACATTGTGATCTTGCAGCTCCGTGTACAGTACTTGGGTGTGTGTGGAATATGTCTTATAACCTGTGTCATTGTGATGGCTGTATTAATGCATTTGTAATTGGGGTTAGGATTTGGGGAGGAAGCGGCCGTGGCCTTAATTCGGGTAATTCAGGTACCATCCCAGCATTTGCCACGAGTAGAAACCACTGAGGTAGGAATTATAATAATTGTATTATTGGTATTACGTCCCTTTAAATAACTGTGGCTTTTAGAGACGCCGGGGCGCCGGAATTTCGCCCCAAACGGGATCTTTAACGTTGATGATGATGATGATGATGATAATTGTTGTTTTAAGGGGCCAAACATCTAGGTTATCGGCCCCTAATGGTCTGGGTGACAGCGAAAATGACAATGAAATGGAAATCAGAACGAAAATTAAGTTAGATTGAAAATACTTACAAAATGCAATTGAGATTCAAACTATTTACAAAATGCGGTTTAGGTCGGGAATACTTACAAAATGCAATTAAAATTCGGAAAACTCACAAAATTGGTACCTCTACACTCAAAGACTTACTAAAAAGCAATTTAGATGGTCAATCCTTACAAAATGCAACTTAGATTGAAAATACCTACAAAATGTAATTTCGATACACGGGGAGCCAATTCACAAAAACAGTGCGTGAATCTTAAAAAGAAAAGGAATTATTATGAAAAGATAAAGAAGGCTGATCCCTAGAAGAATGAGGGATCAGGAAATATGAGAGAAGGGCCAATTAAGGTAAGAAAGGAAGAGACTCCCTTGGCCTCGGATACCCTAATACCGTCGGGGTCGGAAGAAAACAAGAGTTGACCAAGAGAGGTCGAGAGGAAAGAAGACGGAGAGGAGTCCAGCACAATTAAGTGGAAGCAATGCTGGACTCAGCTGGGTTCCCGTGGTCGCTAACCCACGTCCCCCTAGATGTGAGCCCCTGGGGGGAACGTGCCAGTAAATCTACTGACGCGGCTAACTCAAATTTTCGCTCCATCAAATGCCAACTGACTGCGCCAGGAGGTAGGAATCGAACCCACCTCTTCATAGATCTTCGTGTCGAGGCTGGGTGTACCCCGTTCGAGCCCTAAAAACAAAATTAAAATTCGTGGAAATTCCGGGATCAAAGTCGAACGAATGCTAGCTACTACGCCTGGCGTAGTTGATACTGAGTCAGAGTACTGTAGGTCGCAGGATCAAATCCCTCTGAAGTCTGATAGTTTAATTCTCCATTTCCATCTAAATGGTTTGAACTATTTGTGCAATACACGACCCACTGTAATTGCTGAAAGCATTCAAGCAACCCAACCCGCCTTCACCCGGTATCTTAAACGGTTTAACAAGCGTAAGCTTAAAAGGCGTATGGACAGCAGGTCCCAGCCACAATTCAGAAAATCTGAGGTGAACAGCGCAACTCCAAACACATACTCTTCTCTGAAGTCTTAACTCGACACGACTCGACAGTTTGATTCTGGCCGAAGCTATCTCATTAACTCGCCCCGAAGCTGTTAATTTAAATTTTCACTGAATGGAGATTGTTGGAAGAAATGAAAGCGTAAAAACATTTATATTGACAATGCATTAAAGATTGAGATATGCCGTCGCGTTTTCTTTTTCTTTTTTAGAACTTTTCATGCTGAAAAATTCTTACACTCATAGAATATAGATATTTTTTAACGGTTTACCCACCGCTTGCTTAAAAGGCGCATGGACGGGAAGTTATTTTCTTCGACTCGATTTACTGAAATTGATACTGCTCTGCTTCCTTTGGTTATAAATGAATGTTTTTCTACAGAAATCTTTCTAGAGAAATCCTTTACAGAATGGTGAAAACCGCATCAAAATCCAACCAGTGGTTCTCGAGATTACTCGTTATATACAAGAATCGGAGACTTTGTTTTACACTAAGTAGAGATGAGCTTTCGAACCACACTAGTGCTGAGTTCGAGGACAGCCTGGCCTCATTGTATTGGGCCATATTGCGATAAATCATGTTCAGTCTCGCTAAGGAACTACAGTATTCCCACAGGGGACCTACTGGGATTCTCGACACTATATACCGTTATCCCTAGAATGGTAGCGTTGGTCTCCGGGATTCCCTTCTGCTTCCCCCACTCCTTGCTTTTGTCCAATTCCCTCGAGTGTTTGGCAATCCTAAAATACAAAGCAAAAAAATTAATTAAAACTTAGTCAAAATCCATAAAACAAAACAAAAAATAATCCAAAAAGTTCAACAAGTAAAAAAAAAAATAAAAAAAACTTAAATTATAAAAAAAAACAGTCAATGAAAAATAAAATTAGTCAAAATCCATAATACCCCAAAAAACAAACAAAATTAGTTTAAAAAGTTAAAAACGAAAAAAGAAGAAAAAGGAAAAGTACTTAAAATCTTAAGAAACACAAAAAATCAAAATTATTCAAAATAAACATATTAAAATTAAGAATTGGTCAAAATCCATAATACCCCAAAAAACAATCAAGATTAGTCAAAAAAGTTCAAAATGTAAAGAAAGAAAAATGAAAAGTACCGTACTTACAATCTAAAAAGACACAAAACATCATAATTTGTCAAAATAAAAAAATATAATTAAAAATTAGCCAAAATCCATAATACCCCCAAAAAAATCAAAATTGTCAAAAAAGTTCAGAAAGTAAGAAAAAAAATGAAAAGTAGTCTACGGTACTTAAAATCTTAAAAAAACATAGCAAATCAAAAAAAAACATCAAAATCAGTCAAAACAAGATGTTCAGTAAAGAACATAGCCTACTTTCTCCTAAATGTATGGGTATTGTTATAACTCTATGTTCTTTTCAAGGAGTATAATTGAATGTTGTTGGTAGTAGCTTGTTGAAATACAGCGTGATATACGGATATTATACATGAATATGAGGTGCCCTTTGCTAGTGCTACCTCTGTACCAAATTTCGTTCCATTCGGTTTCACCGTGTTTGAATTAATAGGGGGAATCGATTTTGACACAAAGATGGCCGCCATCCGCAAACTGTTAGGCTAATGACCTATTAATTTGGCCAAAGGATGCTTCCTCCATAAAGGTATGTTGTTGCAAAATTTGGTAGAGAACGGATGATTAGGTTAGTCGTAATTTGATTTAAACTTTGAACATTTGTCTGTCTGCCATTACGTTTCCGTCAAGATGGCGGCGATATAAAACATGACACTGAGGTGCCCTTTGCTCGTACTACCTCTGTACCAAATTTTGTTCCATTCGATTTCACCGTGTTCGAATTAATAGGGGGAATCGATTTTCACACAAAGATGGCCGCCATCCGCAAACTATTAAGCTGATGACCTATTAGTTTGGTCAAAGGATGCTCTCCCCATAAAGGTATGTTTTTGCAGAATTTGGTAGAGATCGGTTGATTAGGTTACTCGTAATTTGATTTAAGCATTGAACATTTGTGTGGCCGCCATTACGTTTCCGTCAAGATGGCGGCGATATAAAACATGACACTGAGGTGTCCTTTGCTAGTACTACCTCTGTACCAAATTTCATTCAATTCACGTTCACCGTGTTCGAATTGATAGGGGGGGGGGGACAGACATTCAGAGTACACACACACAGACTCACACACATACACACACACAGACAGACACACTTTTTTTTCGTCCTGTGTTGATCTCATAAGTCTACTTTCATTTTTTGCAAAAATCGAAAGTAGGCTAAAAAGTACAAAAAGTAAAGAAAGACAAACGAAAAGTACTCAAAATATAAAAAAATCTCAAATGTCCAAAAATACACAAAAATCTAAATTTGTCAAAATCCAAAAAGAACACAATCACAATTAGTCAAAATTAGTGATAATCTGCTCAAAAATTCCAAATAAATAGATATGGCTGTTAGAAGAACAATAAAATGCCTCTCGCTGTAGCAATAGCGACGTGTGCTAGATCCTCCCCCACGGAAGACCAAGTGGTAGTGATGACGGAACTAGTGAAGAGATGACGACCTACTTGAGGACAAGACAGGACGGAAGAATCTGACGGTTCACGCGGGTTACAGTATAACGGCTTATAACGATGATCTCATGCGCACCACGCTGCACCGTACTGTATTGCAAAACGACCACACCTCAGCTTAAAATTTATATTCCGTATTGGAGCAGCAAGTAGATCACTGGACCACCCTCTCGGTATGTCGCTCTGGAAGGCGGAGGTAGATCTCGCCGGGCAAAGGAAAAGGTTTCGTATTCACTACAGTCCATATCCTCGCCGCTGGATGGGGGCTTCATTCATTCCATTCCCTGACCCGGTCGGTAGACTGGAAGCAGGCTGTGGATTTTCATTTTCATTCTCAACATTTGTCTTTTGTTGTCTTCGAGCATACAATAAGATAGAGAGGCCTAGCGTGAGCGTAAAGATTATACTTAATAATTATCGATATACGAGCCCATTTTTGCAGTATAAAATTCGCCACTGTCCTCATAACACCAGCTATACTATTCTTTCCATTCTCCCCTTCTCTCTTTTTTCATTCTTTCTCTCTCTACCATGCCACTCTCCTTATCATCTCAACAAATATCATTCACTACTCCCTTCTCATCGTCGATGTCCTTCACCTCAAAAAAAAAAAAAAATCATCATCATCACCATGTCCATCTTCACGCACCTTTACCTGCAAATCTTACACCGTTGACATCACAATTCTTCATCTACTCATCCGATTCTTCCGGTTACTACTCCCCCCATCTCAACTTATTAATTCGCCACTGTGCTCATAACACCAGCTATACTATTCTTTTTATATATCTCACTTTCTTTCTTTCTCTCTTTTCTACAATACCACTCTACTTCTCATCTCAACAAACATCATCCATTACTCCCTTCTCATCGACATCATTCATTAAAAAATAAACAATAAACTAAACAAGTAGTTCCGTGAAGAACTATACAGCCTATTTCCATATATACTGCTCATGTTAATTGCCTCTATCAACATACAAAATTTCAGTTTAATTGCTGTAACAGATTCGTAGATATTGAGAACCGTCTAAATATTTCAGATGGTCGCCAGGTTGGATTTTTTTGTACTATTATATTAAGATTATTGTGTACGTGTGGTATTTAAACTTCAATCGCATGATTAGAACACAAGAAGTAAAAACGAGATTTTAAAATTACGCACAGCAGCCATCCTGTGATTATGCAAACAATTGAAATAAATTAGATGCCAGTGGATCAACATTTGTGTAAGCATTTAACGTGCAACGTTTCACGGCTCTCGGATAGTTAATTCGCGAGAAACGTCCATTTAAATATTTATACTTCGCGTCGCCGCCATGTTGGATTCGTGCTCACCAGGTTACTGAAAGTCCTATAGGTGAACATATGTTCATAGTCTCTATGAACATGAAAATTTCAGTTTGGTTGCTGTAAAAGATTCATAGATATTGAGAACCGTCTAAATATTTCGGAAGCTCGCCATTTAGGATTGTTATATGTATAGGCCATAGAGTTATGTACCATTCAAGGACACTTATTGCCTAGGTTCATTATTCAAACTTTCACTTCGATCGCATGATTACGACACAAGAAATAAAAACTTAATTTTAAAATTTCGCACAGCCGCCATCTTGAGGTTATGTAAACAATTGAATTAAATTAGATGGCAGTACATTAATATCTGCAAAATCATTTACTGTACCACATTTCACTGCGCTCAGAGAGTTAACTCACGAGAAAAGTCTATTAAAATATTTCAAATTCGCTTGGTCGCCATGTTCGTTTTGTACTTTACAGGTTTATGAATTATACATAGGTAAACTTGTATCAGTACCCTCTATCATCGTACAAAATTGCAGGGTGATTGATATCTGTAATAGTTTCGGAGATATAGAATGTCAGTGAAATATTTCGCACAGCCGCCATTTTGAGGTTATGTAAACAATTGAACTAAATTAGACTCCAGTGCATTGCAATGTGTATAAACATTTGCTGTACCAAGTTTCATTACGTTTGGATAGTTAATCGCGAGAAAAGTCTATTTAAAAGTCTCAACTTCGCTTGGCCGCCATGTTGGTTTTGTAGTCACCAGGTTTTTGAAAGTCTCATGGGTGAACTTCTAGTAGTACCTTTTATCACCGTGCACAATTTCAGGGCGATATCGGTAATAGTTTCGGATATATTGAATGCTAGTGAAATATTTCGCACAGCCACCATGTTGGATTGGTGAGACGTAACAAAATTTGAAGGGCACGGTCGAGGTCGCCGGAAATAGTGCTATGAACTTACCGAGTTTCACTGAAATCGCTCCAGCCGTTTAGATTTTATTAGGGGGGGACACACACACCTCTCTCTCTCTCTCACACACACACACACACACACACACACACACGGACAAAAGGTGATCTCATAAGCCTATTTTTTTCAAAATTGAAAATAGGCTAAAAAACAGTTACATCTCCGCCCTATATCGTTACACCCATGCTTCATATCATTCAACATCAACCCCACTCCATCGCCCTATATGTCAGCCCCACATTATCTTTACCTCGACCTTGTGATCTGGACGTAAATACAGCCCCATTATTCACCATACTTACCTCTAACAACCAAACACATACAAATCCCCGAGCAATATAAGTGATTCCATCTACTTTTGGCAATTGCAGCGATGGTTTCCATGTTTCCTTGTTTTTCGAAAAATACAACGACATTTAAAATTACACCTACTGCAAATAACGCAGTCACCCTTCTCTCCCCCCCCCCCCCCCCCCCCTCATCTCCATTCCTGCCTCTAATTCTCCCTTCTCAGAAGCGACACTTCCCCCCGCCCTTCACCAAATTACACCGCTAAGCCCCAGCCAAAAATTCCCACACACTTTCTTCCAAATCCTAAAACCAAACGCACCCATCATCAAAATTTCCACCTCTCCCAAAATCCCTAACCCCTTGGCCCGAAGAGACGGCGAAACCGTCTAACGGGGCCCACCACCGCAGGGGCGATAGCCATGCGGCGGAATGAAACGACTGCTTTTCATTCATTCATTGCAGTATAATATATTACAAATATGTAAAACACGCATTTTCCTTTATGTAAGAGGCTGAATGTGAAGTTATATAGCGAAAATGGTTATACGTATCTTGCGCTGCTTACAATTGCAGTCAGAGGTTTGAAAAAGGGAACAAGCTATCTTTTCACGGGTAAAAATTAAAACATATGACCTAAAATACACAGACTTGATTACATACATTTCCCCAATACAGCTGGCACCCAGCCGTGCTTGTTAAATCATGCAGCACGCTCGGATATCGCAGGTCGAATCCCGGCGCTGACTGCGGCTATCCCGAGTGTGGTTTATCCCCCAGGATTTTCCACACTCCCTCCAGGCAAATGCCGGGATAGCACCTTAGTTCAAGTCCCGAGGCACCTACCTCATCCCTGTCCCTAATAAAGTTACACACTACTACAATCATCACATCAATACGGGTTATCAGACAAGTTCAACCGGCACCCAACTACACGGTGACCAAGATGTCACAAGCCCCTTAAATGAATTAACAACCACCAATGCAGCTATACACACTACTGCAGTCACAGATTATCGGCAAACTTTCTTGATTTATAAAGGAAACCCAGCATAATAGAAGCATAGGGCCTACATGTTACTAAAAAAAAGTAAGCTAGTACTAGTATGCTTTTTAGGATTTATTATTTTAGACATGTAAAAATATTAAAAAATATTACAGTCGCCTCCGTAGCGTAGCGGTCAGCATGGTTAGCTGCCGCCCCGGAGGTCCTGGGTTCGATTCCCGGCTCTGCCACGAAATTTGAAAAGTGGTACGAGGACTGGAACGGGGTCTACTCAGCCTCGGGTGGCCCAAATGAGTAGAGGGGGTTCGATTCCCCCTCAGCCATCCTCGAAGTGGTTTTCCGTGGTTTCCCACTTCGTCTTCGGGCAAATGCCGGGATGGTACCTTCTTCAAGGTCACGGCCGCCTCCTTCCCTCTTCCTTGCCTATCCATCCTCACCATCCCTTACCTTCCCTCATGAGGCTCCTGTTCGCTTTGCAGGTGAGGCCGCCTGGGCGAGGTGCCAATCCCACCTCACCAGTTGTATCCCTTCCGATTCGACACTGCCCGTAGAGGCGGTAGTGGTGAGTTCCCTCGCTGAGTCCGTGGGTTCCACCAACCTGGAGGGTAAACGACTAAAAAAAAATACAAATATAACTAAGTCAGAAAATGATTACGGATAACAATTATACTTTAACATATTTTATTCACCATTTTTGAATTTCCTAACCATGAAGGCCCTACACACGTCACCTATGCATTCCAACACTGATATGTCAACACACCAAAATATCGCATATAATGATTATACTTCACACTTTTCATACAAAAATAACAGCAATAATCAGAAGGAATTGTAGTTATCGCCACCTTCAAGAGAAATAGTCTGTTAATCACAAGGAATACGCTTGAATCGAGATTTTAAGTCACTTCATAATGCTATTCTTATGGGAGACATCTTTGTTTTGCCCAACATCAGCTGATCTTATTTTGGCCCCACGGTCGGCCGGTTGAAGCATAGCTGGCGCTCTCTCTATCCTTTTGTATGCTCGAAGATTGTTGTATACCTTCAAAAGTTACGAGAAGCCTCATCCTCTTATAATTCCCAGATCATTTAGCTCATCCCTTGGCGTAAGGGTGGGTCATTTTTTTCAGACAAACGTTTTAGGAATTTTCAGAGGATTATTGATTTTTGACCATTTGAAATGGTTTTGATATTGTGTCTATTAAGGGGGATATGATTTGTTAGCCTACTTTTCACATTTTGCGAAAATGAAGAAAAGTAGTCTTTTGAGATCGATCCGGGAAAAATGTGTGTCTGTCTGTCCTTCTGTCTGTCTGTGTGTGTGTGTGTGTCCCCTGTCAACTCCTAAACGGCTGCAGCAATCGAAACCAAATTTGGTATGAGTAAAGATATATACTGGAACATCTCAATGTCATACTTGAAAATAATCTCAGTGCTACCAACTGCTGAAAAAACGCAATTGAAATTTGAGCTCCATGTTGAATATCTTGGAAGATATACATGGGAACTATTCCAAAATTGGCACACACATAGATAATAATACGTCAGTTTAATTTTTAGGAGGCCATATATGACAGTGTTGCCAAAATGATTCTAAGCATACTGATAGGTCCGATCTTTAAATGCATATAACTTCTACACTATCAATTGGATTTCAACCAAATTTTGTATGTACTATGTGTGCATACACAAATATGACTGAGCGTATGCTTAAGAGCCATCAGAGCAGCCAACTGTTAATAAATGTTATTTCTATTTCTTTATCCAAATACCAATATATCAGAAAGTATGCGAGTCAACAGCCTTAAACTTTGCACAAGTATAGTATCTGACATTCTAGATTAATTTGGAGTAACTAATGTTTGTCAGTGCTACCAACATGACTCTAAGCCTGCTGATAGGACCAATTTTTAAATGCATGTAACATCTATACTACCAATTGGATTTCAACTAAATTTCGTATGTGCTATGTGTACCATAATAGATATGACTATGCGTATTCTTAAGAGCAATCAGGGCTGCCAACTGTGAATAAATGCTGTCTCTATTTTTTACCCTAATATCAATATATCAGAAAGTATGCAAGCCAACAGCTCTAAACTTTGCGCACGTATAGTACCTGACATTCCAGATTAATTTGGAGTAACTAATATAAGTCAATGCTGCCAACATAATTCTAAGACTGCTGATAGATCCACATTTTTAAATACCAGTAACTTTTATACTAACAAATGGATTTCATTCAAAATTGGCACAACAACATATCATAATATTTCAGATTATATCTGACCAACACCTGCATAACATTGTTGCCAACATGATTTTATGGGCGCTGATAGTTCCAATGTCTAACTGCATTGGACTTCAACCAAATTTTGTATTGTGTACCTTAAAAGATGGAACTAAGAATATATTCAGTCACCAGGGCTGCCAACTGTAGTGCTCTATTAGGCTACATTATGTCAGGTGTATTTCCAACTAATTAGAAATTTTGATATTACCAACTTAATTTCGTCATTATAGGTCCGTATAGAATAGATTAATAATTGGCATGAATCTTAAACTTCAAGAAAAGTAGGCTCTTTAGTTCGTCACGGAACTTCTTGTTTTCTCTCAAAACTCCATTTTCCCACCCCTTTGGTCGATGGTTGGAGCTATGAAACACTTTATTGAAATAAAGTTTTGGTCCTTATCCGTAGAATACAGTAGTATGAACCTTGAATGGATTTCATTTTTACATACTAAAATAGTTATAGTGATTTTTCACCTTTTCGAAATAGCCCGTGGTTCGATTTTGTCCATTAACTTCCGAATTATCCGAATTCCGAATTAGTGAAGCCCGAAATAGTTGGGGTTCACTGAATTCTGTTTCCCAATTCTATAACTCTACAGTACAAGCAAACCAACGCAGTTCAAGCGTACAGTGAAACGTCTCTAAAAGACAACCCCTCTTAAAGACCGATTTTTCTTGGAACCGATTTAAAACCTCATAAGGTCAATGTATTTGTTACCTCTATTTAGGGACCACCCCTCTCCCCGACCAAAGACCAGAAATCTTCTCAGTCTGACCTCTTTCAAAAGACAACTTCTCGTCTGCCTTCCCATTGGATATGGTGATGGGGTGATGATGTAAACCAGTGATCTTCAACCCTCGGCCCGTCGCGTATATTTCAGCCGCCCGCAAAACGATTTAGTTCCAATAATTCATATTTGACAGTATTTCTATAGCCACAACAGTGTTATGTTGATGTACCGATGATAAAAAGAACAAAGAGTTCAGAAGATTGCATAATTTTGTTGATTTATTAATGTTATCATACTTCGTAGGGTGCAGTAGGGAATTTTGTAAGCGGCGAAGCAAGTATGGCATCCCTGTGAACTCAAGTTCAATCAAATGAGACTGCTTTCCACGGTGCACTAAACAGTATCACCTGGACTCTCCTAGCGAGTGAACGCTTGTTTATGATTTGTGAATAATGGCTATGAGTAGTAACAAACTGTGTGAATGTGGAAGACTATCCCGGAAACATAGAAATGGAACTTATTGAGTTTCAGTGTAATAGCGATTTACAGGAGAAATTGAACTTTTGGGGTTTTACTCATTGTATGTTGAAAAAGATCAATTTCCAGCAATCAGATCTCATGCTCTGTCGACAGCATCCCATTTTGGCGGCACTTACATCTGCGAGCAGTTATTTTCCAAAATGCAGAATATGAAGACAAAATTGAGGAATCGTGTTTCTAACACTCATTTAGAGAACTCTCTTCGAATTGCTTCATCCAACATAAAAGCCAATATTGACAGATTAGTGAAAGAGAAGCAGTGCCACATTTCTCATTGAACTAAAAAGAAATCCATTTTGATATTTTAAATTTAGTTTTGTGTTTTGTAACATATTTTAATATTGATTTCACTATGATGTTTTTTTCCTCCAACTTGAAAGACAATTTATATATAGATATATATTAAGATTAATGCGGCCCTCACGCCCTTCCATAACAAAAATTTGGCCCTTCATTAAAATAAGGTTGAAGACCACTGATGTAAACAATGGTTCTGTTGGCACAGAACTGCATCAGCATACAATGTGATTAGAAAAAGTGTTCTGTAACATATAAAACATACAAAAAACGACTCTCCTAGAAGATTGTTCGAACCCAGAAAGAATTAATAAACTTTCGAACTCACTCAGAGATATTCTAGAAAGTGAGATTGTTAAAATAAAGATGTGCTAATCTGAAACAGAGGGGGTCACGAAAGAAGCCTCCCAGAAGAATGCACTAATTACATGCACTCGGGCGTCCCCTGGGCAACGGTAAAAAATATTGTAAAATTTACCAACTGATTCTTTCAACACCAAAACACTACTATAAGACCCTGAGCACCTTCTGAATTGCAGAATGTTATCAAGACCATGTACTATGCAGGACTTGATAGAAGCCAATGACTGTGCCATTCTAACAGTTGAACACTGGAGTAATGAAATTTAGTGTAATTTATATGTATATATGTATGTGTTTTGGACTCGGATAAATAAATAAATCTGAAACAGAGATCAATTCGTGACTTTTTTAAATGAGAGAGCTCAGAAAATAACTAATTGTAATTAATTTGTACTAAATGTGAACCAATGCAGTGTTCCAACTGTACTTTATTAATATGCAGTACAAACTTATTTTAATGCCAACCCCTATTAAGAGACCACCCCTCCAAAAGACCAGTTTTCCATGAAACCGTCACTGGCCTCTTAATGGAGGTTTCACTGTATCTGACATCCACACTTGCTTCTCTGTGAAGATGGAGACCGCTTGTTTCAGTAGATCCTCTCGAATCGTCACCTTAGTTCCATGCAACGCCCTCTTTGCGCCAAAAATCGCCGACCGTTTCCAATATGAAACAAACTTGCACAGGATGTTGAATGTCTGGTGGAATTTTGAAGGATTGATTCACTGGGAGTTTGTTCCAAACGGGCGTGCAGTCAATGCGGATATTTATTCTCAACAATTGGAATGAGTTCATGAAATTTTGAGACGGAGATACCCAAAATTAGTTACCTGTAATAGAGTTCTCTTCCACCAGGACAATTCAGGTAAAAATTCAGGAATCGCGAACTGCTACAACTTACAGTATACAGTCCTGATCTTGCGCCTTCAGAATACCATCTTTTCAAATCCATGGCCCATTTCTTGCGTGGAAGAAATTTCAATAACATTGATGATGATGATAATGATAATTGTTGTTTTAAGGGGCCTAACATCTAGGTTATCGACCCCTAATGGTCTGTATGATAGCGAAAATGTCAATGAAGTGGAAACCAGAACGAAAAGTAAGTCAGCAGGAAAATACTTACAAAAAGGAACTCAGATTGAAACTACTCACAAAATGGAGTACGGTAATACTTACAAAAGGGAATTTCGAACGAAAATACTCACAAAAGGAATAGATTGAAAAATATGCACAAAATTCCTTTTATGCCTACCCCTATTAAGAGACCAACCCTCTGAAAGATCAGTTTTCCATGGAACCGTCATTGGTCTCTTAAAAGAGGTTTCACTGTATGCGAGCAGGAGGGTTATGTCATTGCCGACCCCTTGTCGAAGCCTGAGCGGAGTTGAGGAACTTATTTTTGGGTCCCTTGGAGGACCGAGTGGAATTGAGGTAACCCTGGCTACCTGACTGGAATTCCCGAGCGGAATTGATGCCCGCCCAAACAAAAATAATAGATTTCAGCCGAAAGAAATTAAATTGACAGGTGAAAATCTAAAGAATAACAAGTAGTTCCGTGAAGAACAAAATAATCTATTTTCATAGGTATCCTACTTATATTAATTGTCTCTATCAACATACAAAATTTCAGTTTGATTGCTGTCATACATTAATGGATATTGAGAACCGCCTAAATATTTCGGATGGTCGCCATGTCGGATTTTAATACATGTAGGCCATACAGTTATGTACTATTAGATGAGGATTATTGTGTACGTTCATTATTCAAACGTTCATTTCGATCGCATGATTAGAACACAAGAAATAAAAACTTAATTTTTAAATTTCGCACAGCCACCATCTTGAGGTTTTGTAAACAATTGAACTAAATTAGATGTCAGCGCATTTCAATTTGAATAGTCATTTACTGTAGAATGTTTCACTGCGTCCAGATGGTTACATCGCGAGAAAAGTCTATTTAAATGTCTCGTTCGTTTTGTAGTTAACAGATATTTGAAAGTCACTTAGGTGAACGTCTAGTAATGCCCTTTATCACCGTACAACATTTCAGGGTGATATGAGTAATAGTTTCGGAGATATAGATTGTCAGTGAAATATTTCGCACAGTCGCCATGTTGGATCGGTGAGACGTAATAAAATTTGAAGGGCACGGTCGGGGTCGGCTTAAATGGCTATGACCTTACCGAGTTTCATTAAAACTGCTCCAACCGTCCCTTTTTAGCCTACTTCCGATTTTTTCAAAAAATGAAAGTAGACTTATGAGATCAACACAGGGCGAAAAAAGTGTGTCTGTCTGTGTGTGTGTATGTGTGTGTGTGAGTCTGTGTGTGTGTATGTGTGTGTGTGAGTCTGTGTGTGTGTGTGTGTGTGTGTGTGTGTGTCTGTGTGTGTGAGTGTGTGTACTCTGAATGTCTGTCCCCCCCTATCAATTCGAACACGGTGAAACCGAATTGAACGAAATTTGGTACAGAGGTAGCACTAGTAAAGGACACCTCAGTGTCATACTTTATATTGCCGCCATCTTTACCAAAACAGAATGGCGGCCACTCAAATGTTCAAAACGTAAAATCAAATTACGGCTAAACTAATCATCCGATCTCTACCAAATTTGGTGACAACATACCTTTATATAGGATGCGTCTTTCACCCAAAATTCAAGGTCATCGGCCATGCCATTTCAGGATGGCGGCCGTGTGAATTATGCAACCATTTTAATAAATAGCTTAAGACCCACCAATTCCGATTATCGAGCCTAGGGGGGTTTAAGCTATCCTGAAGGTCGTGATCCGTTATTTATTATAATTTAATATTATAATATTATACAGTATGAGTGGCTTAAAAGAGCTGAGCCGTTTGTGTCACACGACAAGATGGCAGCTGTCCTCATGTGCCTGTCTTATATTTCAGTAGTTTTAGTATGTTGTATGTGATATACCGTACTGATACAATAATATAAACTTTGTATGAAATGATCTTTAATGAAGATGTACTGCAGTGAAGAAATCGTTTATTTAAAGTCATTATTTGCCAACAGTTTGTATCTAATATGTCAGTTAAGAACACCTGACGTCATGGATACGGTTAGCTCTGGGCTAGCATGTTAGTCTGACACGCAGTTGACTGGGGATCGAATACTGCTACAGTTAGGTTTTTTTTCTTGAATTCTTTTACAAATGATGTGCACGAGCTTTTCCCACAGATACTGAATAAAATGTCATTTAGCTCAAAGGAGAGGATAAAGTATACACTCGTATATTAATAAAATCACAGTCCCAGCATCGCACATAAACAGAAGACATTAGAAAAAGGAGAATAGAAGAACTAGATACACGTTGTCATTAACCACAGCCTTCTTAATGCCTCTGTACGGTGCTGTCCTCTTGTGGGTTATGTGGGTAATATTGTTCCAAACATAACGCTGTGTAAATGCCTGAGCTGGCCTCCTGAAGTATGGCAATTTTGTAATACTGGTAGTTCAACTATTAGCCACGATCGCGCTCCGAATACCTTTAAACACTGCCAGCTGGATCGCCTCCCTCTTGGCTACTTTAAACTGCCTACTCATTCAACACCCATAGAACACTGCCATCGTAGTACATTACGATGGCAGTGCATAGGCGTACAAGATAAAGATTAATTCACTGATAGGTCGCAGCACCACCTACTGTGATTGGGGCGGAAGATGATTGGGGCGGAAGATTCTTAATTTTGCAGGCTGGCTTAATATAGAGATTAACGGACGTGAATGCATTACAATAAGTTAGTAGTTTTGTTATTCAATCATCATAAAGTATATAATATTGATCTTGACACTTACTGGCTTATTATCAATATAAAAGAAAACAAACAATACATTGTGGTTGGGGTGATTGTTTTAGGGATGAGGACAAAGAGTCATAAAGGTACCCATACATTTAGGAGAAAGTAGGCTATATGTTCTTTGCTGAACATCTTGTTGTTCTTGTGATGGACACCATCACTCGTGACCTGCAACGGAATGTTCCTTGGACCCTTCTGTATGCAGATGATATAATGGTTGCAGATGACACCCGAGGAAAACTCCAATGTCAAGTTGAAGACTGGAATAACCGCCTCTCGCAGTATGGCCTATGTCTGAATGTGAAAAAGACGGAGTATCTGGAGTTAAACCCAAGCGACGGTACCATTCAAGTCGCTGGACAAAATCTAGTCAGGACAGAATGCTTCAGGTACCTTTGATCTCGTCTTCAGAGTGATGGCAACTTCAATGATGAAGTAAGAGCCAGGGTAAACGCAACCTGGTTGCGGTGGAAGGAGGTCACGGGTGTGCTTTGCGAAAAGAAAATGCCACTTCGTCTCAAATCGAAGATATATCGGACAGTGGTACGGCCAGTTGTGCTGTATGGCGTTGAATGTCGACCATCCGACAACATATCAGAACGTCGCCTGCACGCCATGGAAATGAGAATGCCCCGTTGGACAAATGGGCATTGACCATGTCAGAAACGACACAATTCGGGAACAAATGGGTGTCGCCCCAATTGTGGACAAAATGAGAGAGAAACGGCTCCGATGGTATGGCCATGCCCTGCGTGCAGCGCCTGATACTGTTGCTAACTCTGTCCTTCATTTTGAGGTTGAAGGCCTACGCCCCAGAGGAAGACCGAAGCAGCGTTGGCAAGACACTATAAATGGTGACTTAAAAATTACCGGTCTAAATCCAGCTGACGCTCAAAACCGGACAAAATGGAGGTCAATGACCAAAAAAGCGGACCCTGCACCAGCGGGACAACGCTAGGAAGAAGAAGAAGAAGAAGAAGAAGAACAGTTTAGAAGTTATTATGGGGAGGGGCCACACGGACGCATGCACACACACACACACACACATACACACATGGACTAAAGGTGATCTTATAAGCCTATTTCTTCATAAATGAAAATAGGCTAATAATCAGTGATGGACGAAGCAAAGGGGATATACAATTAGGTTGGTTCAGGCAAGGAAAGCACATAAAATGAATCTGTTGACTTCGAATATAGATTTAGGTATAAGAAAGTCATTTTTGAAATCCTTGGTCTGAAGCGTGGCGCTCTACGGAAAAGAAACTTGGATTGGTTGGTGGTTGGTTCCTCAGTTTAGGGGCTGCGACAACGCGGTCATGTAGCCCCGTGTACTTTGGGTGTGTGTAGAATCTGTATTATAACCGGTGTTAATTGTGATGACTGTATTAGTGTGTATCTGTTTTTTTTAAATTTAAGTACTGCAGCTTAGAATTTTTCAAATAGTTCCTACTTTTGCCGCCAAGCGCCACCGTCAACGACTACTAGTCCGAGTTCAGTACTTAGCTACTAGACGCCACCACAGTCGGCTCTTGGCAACGAACGTAGAGACCTAAGAGCGTAGTTTACATTCTTAACCTATCCAATTTAGCTTCACACAGGTGCAATTAGTGGAAGGTTCTTTAACATGCCATAAATCTATGACATGGGACCGCCGGCTTTACTTCCCCTCCGAAGGAAGGCATACTGAGGAATTTTTAACGCTCTTAAAAATCCGACGACTTCGAAACTTGGATTGTTTGCGCAGCAGAAAAGAGAAATATAGAAGTGTTTGAAATGTGGTGTTACAGGAGAATGATAAATATCAGATGGATAGATAAGGTAACAAATGAAGATGAACTGTATTGAGACGAGTATGAGAGGACAGATGTTTTTGGCGACTGTTAATGAAGAGAAGAGATAGGTTGGTAGGACATATACTAAAACACCCAGGAATAGCAAGCTTAGTTATGGAAGGAAGGGTTGAGGACAAGAACTGTAGAGGAGGACCGAGGTTAGAATTTGTTAAACAGATGTAAGAAAGGAAGTAAGTTTGTAGTTTTACGTGACCGCGATCATGAGCCACGGGACCCCCTTTTCACATGGAATCCAAACCACAGGACATGGCGATTCACTTTGAAAATCTCACATGCATTGACCGGGAATCGCTTGCCACGGAGGGTGAGTGGTTATCGTGTTGGATTACCAACCATAAACCGTGTGAGTTAGCCGTGGTCGTTACGGCATGACTGCTGGCGGTCGCTCACATCCGGGAGGCGAGGAGGTTCGAATCCCCCCGCCGGCAACCATGAAGATGGTCTTCTGTGGTTTCCCATCTTCCTTCCAGGCAAATGCCGGGGTTGGTCCCTAACTATTGGCCACAGCCGCTACCTTCCAACTCCTCGACCTTCCATTCCAACTTCCCTCCCCAACGGTACTTGTAGCTCACCCATTGGGTGTCCGTCTCGAAGCAGCTACACAACTGGCGAGCCGAACATGTCCTCGGACACTCCCGGCACTGAAAGCCATACGATAAAAAAAACACACACAAGTTTGCAGGTTTACTTCTGGCCGTGGTAAGTGATTTTTGAAAGGCGGCAAAAGTCTCGACACGCATGTCATACGATGTTGGCATGACAAAGAACCCATTTGAATTCAGTAGGCCGTGGTCATAATGGCAAAATTGACTTTCATAGTGCTTCAAGGAACAACAAAATTCAACATGCAAGCTGCCCTCTGGGTGTCTAATTACAAAGCTTGCACCCAGAATCCGAGGCCATAGGATACTATTATTATTATTATTATTACCGGGAATCGAACCCGTGGTGAGAAGCCAACAGCTTGATGGTTGCGCCACCACGCCCCCTAAGGATGTATGGTGTGGTAGTTACAGTTTGTAGAGATGAAACGATTAGCTCAGGACAAGGAAGCATGGAGCGCTGCATCAAGCTGGTCAAAATACTGAAGATTCAAACACACGCAAAAGTAAATACTACTGTATGTTGGCAACATTGTCACGGGCAATATATTTTCCTCAAAGAATAAATAGATAATTTGTGTTTGTTTTAGTCAGGGGTGTTCAAACTCCTTAGACCAAGGGCCAAGACCTACAGTAGCTAGCTCAACATAATAAAATACTGTAGTTTTGAATTACGCCCCCCAGGGGGTCACAACCTGTGGGACATGGGTAGGCGACCACGGAACCCCAGCTGAGTGCGACATCGCTTCTACTTGCTCTTCACTGTCATATTTGCTTTCGCCCTCCCTTGGTCAACTCATGTTCTCTTCCGTCCCCGACGGTATTGGGGTATCCGAGGCCTAGGGAGTCTTTCACTTTCCCACCTTAATTGGCCCTTGTCTCACCTTTCCTGATCCGTCATTCTTCGAGGGGTCAGCCTTCTTTTTTCTTTTCATGTTATCTCCTGCCTTCTGCACAAGGCCTTCGAGGAGGCATGGTGTATGTAGCCCAACACTTGTGGTGCACCCTGGATAGTGCTACACCCTCAAGGGCTCACGTCCGGTATTTTGGGAGTTGGCGACACCGAGGGATTCCTGAGCTGCGTCCGTTTTGTCCCCTTATTCCTCTGACTTCGGGTCGAGCCCTCTCCTCTTTCCCCATTCTTATCTGCCTTTCATGGCTCTCCTTCCTTGCAAGTCCCTCAATCCTCATTCTTTGAGGGTTGAGGGCATTTCTTTTCTTCCTGTCCTTTATTTGCCTTATCCTTCATTTGTTTCTCATTTCTTCTTCTAGTATGTAAGTTTGGTTGGTTGGTTCCTCAGTTTAGGGGCTGCGACAACGCGGTCTTGTAGCCCCGTGTACTATGGGTGTGTGTGTAGAATCTGTCTGATAACCGATGTTAATTGTAATGACTGTATTAGTGTGTGTTATCTGTTTTTTAAATTCAAGTAAGGACTGCAGACTTTTGAATTTTTCAAATAGTTCCTTCTTTTGCTGCCAAACGCTGCCGTCAACGACTAGTAGTTCAGAACTTATTTACCAGACGTCACCGCAGTCGGCTCCAGGCAACAAACGTAGAAACCTAAGAGCGTTGTTTACATTCTTATCCTATACAATTTAGCTTCGCACAGGTGTAATTAGTGGAAGGATCTTTAAAATGCCATAAATCTATGACATGGGACCGCCTGCTTTACTTCCCCTCCGAAGGAAGGCATACAGAGGGATTTTTAACGCTCTTAAAATCCGACGACTTCGGCAGGATTTGAACCCGCGATCTTGGGCATAGAAGCTCAGCATGCTACCAACTACGCCACCGAAGATTGTAGTCAGTATTAGTATAGTTTTCATTCTCATCTCATCTATCACTATCCCCCAAACCCTTAGGGGCCGATAACATAGATGTTACGCCCCTTAAAACAATAATTATCATCATCATCTTCCATACCCTAGCCCAGTTTCATTCATTTCATCTCTCATTAACTTGGCGTCAGGAAGGGCATCCGGCCGTAAAAACCACCCGCAACGTAGAATTTCATCGCATTTCATCCCCGACCCCGTTGGAAACGGGAATAATAAGGGGTAGACATACATACTTCATGTAATATAGGCCTAAATAAATTATAGTGGGCTAGATTGGTGGAGCTCGAGGGCCGGTGTTTTTTGGAGAACGCTGGTTTAGGTGATTGAAGAAGATAAGTTTAATATCGTTTAGGTTTGGTTTGGGTCTTCAGTCTTTTGACTGGTTTGATGCAGCTCTCCACGTCTCCCTGTCCTGAGCTAATCGTTTCATCTCTACATAGCTACCACACCCTACATCCGAAGCAATCTGTTTAACATATTCTAACCTTGGTCTACCCCTACAGTTCTTGTCCTTGACCCTTCCTATTCCTGGGTGTCATAGTTTGTGTCCTACCAACCTATCTCTTCTCTTCATTAGCAGTCGCCAGAAACATCTCTCCTCTCCCACTCGTCTTAATACCTCTTCGTTTGTAACCCTATCTACCCATCTGATCTTCATCATTCTCCTGTAACACCACATTTCAAACGCTTCAATTCTCCTCTTTCTCCAAGTTTCACTTCTATAGAGCGCCACGCTTCAGACATAGGCTTTCAAAAATGACTTCCTAATACCTAAATCTATATTCGATGTCAACAGATTCCTTTTCTTGTAGAAATGCTTTCCTTGCCTGAGCTAATCTACTTTTTATATCCTCTTTGCTTCATCCATCAAGTAACAGAAGTCTCCTACTTCCTTCAGCTTTTCATCTGCCTATTTCATGTCCATAGAGGTTTCTGATTTATTTCGTCTGCATTCCAATATTTTTGTTTTACATTTATTAATTTTCAACATGAATTCTTTCCTCAAGACGGAGTCCATACCATTCAAAAACTCATTCAAATCCTCAGGCTTGTCGGCCAAGATGACGATGTCATCAGCAAATCTGAGAGTTGAAATTATTTCTCCTGAATTTCCTTCATTGCTTGTTCAATATAATTTATTTAAAAAAAATCTAAGATCAAGGCCTGTCTGTTGACATAATGATGACAAACAAGGCTATTGTGAGTGCTTGAGGAACCATGAATACCACGTGACCCATATGCACAGTACAGTTATGTGTGCAAAAGCGAGTCTTGTGCCTACTAACCTACTTTACCGCCGAAGAACAACGGGATATGTTCAGAGTCCAGCTACTCACACACAGTAAGCACGCTAGTTCACTTTCCTTCCACCGCTACGGGCATTTTCCCTCTCGGCAAGACATCCTATCGTAATACCAGAGTCATCAACAACAACAACAGGACCTAACGGACACAATAATACCACATACAGAGTGGGGCTGATGACCTACATATTTATGCAACTTGAGGTCCGGATTCGATTCCCGGCTCGGCGAAGATATTTCAATTCTTAGTGTGTTGACTGTTGTTGTTGATTCTTTCAGGGGCTCGCGACAACGCGGCCATATAGCCCCATGTACTTGGGTGTGTGTTGAACCCTCTATAGGGCAAAACTATTAGCCTACTTTTCTCATGAGTGTCTGTCTGTCGTCCTGTCTGGCTGTGTGTGTCCCTTCCCCCCCCCCCTATCAACTCCTAAACGGCTGCAGCAATCGAAACCAAATTTGGTAAGAGTAAAGATCTGAACCTTGAATATTTCTCGGCCAAATTTGAAATTGACGTCAGTGCTACCAACTGCTGAAAAATCACAATTGAAAGTTTACCTCTGTGTTGGATAACTCAGAAGTTATGCATGCGAACTATCCCAATATTGGCACACATATAGATACTAACATTCCAGATTATTTTTCAGAAGTCCATACAAGTCAGTGTTGCCAACATGATTCTAAGCCTGCGATAAGTCCAATTTCTAGATGCATGTAACTTCTATACTGTCGATTGGATTTCAAACAAATTTTGTATGTACTACGAGTACTACAACAGATATGACTATGCGTATTCAAAAGATCCACCAGGGCTGCCAACTGTTAATAAATGCTCTCTCTATGTTTTAACCCTAATTTCAACATATCAGAAAGTATGCAAGCCAACAGCTCTAAACTTTGCACACGTACCTGACATTCTACCTTAGTTTGGTGTAACTTATATACATCAGTGCTGCCAACATGATTCTAAGGCTTGTGATAAGTCCAGTTTTTAAAAGCATATAACTTCTATACTAACAAATGGATTTCAAACAAATTTCGCATATGCGTTGTGCACCATAACAGTTATGACTATGCGTATTCGTAAGAACCAGCAGGGCTGCCAACTGTTAACAAATGCTCTCTATTTGTTTAATCCTAGTATCAATATATCAGAAAGTATGCAAGCCATCAGCTCTAAAGATAGCACACGCAGAGTACCTGACATTCTAGATTAATTAGGAGTAACTAATTTGCCTCAGTGCTGCCAACATGATTCTAAGCTTTCTGATAGCTTCAAGTTTTAATTACATGTAACTTCTATACTATCAAATGTATTGAACCCTTGCAAAGAAGCTTATGAGACTCAGTTTCGGGGGGTGTAACAGTCCATATCGTAAGTTGTTGTTAAAGCGCTTCAATAACATGCAGGGTAACATATAACAAAATAACATGCAGGAAAAAGTGAAGCCAGGGTTATAACAAATGAATTTAATGACAGATCATCTATTTACAAAAATGAATTAACAAACAAAACTCCCATAATGACTCCTACTGAATAAATTAAATTTGTCAAAACTAGGCCAAATCTCTGGAGAGATTATTACTCGGACCAAATGTCCCAAAAATCAACAATAATGACAATGTATGCGCGAGTGCTGTTCTACATGCTTCACGATGAGTACAATTGAATGCATGATTCGTCATCATCCGGAATAAACTTTCAGAAGACGAATCCGCATTACTTAGAGCTAGACAGACGCGGGGAACAACTATACCCAACTTAAAACTAAACCGACACTCCCTATACTTAAAATAAACAACACAATAATTTCCGCATGAAATTGGAATCAAAACTGCCGTAGCAAAACATTACTGCCTAAAATTAGGACTTCTCACACAAATCAACACAAGTAAGTTAACACGTGACCAATAAAAGAAATACACATATGACCGCCGTCATTTTTACAAGTATAATACCACTACACCACACGGGCGTCACACACTAAATTACGTGAATTGAGTCATAGAACAAATCACTAGGCTCAAAGCCAACATTTACACTATTAACACAACATTCCATCCATACGACATGCAATAATCCGTCACAAACATGGCGAACTCCCCAATTAATTATGGTTCAAAATAACCATCACAAAAGAACAGGTCTGCTAAATGAAAGCTTAAAGGGGCCAGTCGGACAACAGGACTGCCTAAAAAAAATAAGTCACCAGGCTAGACGGGCAATTCGTGGAACTCTGCATATCTGTCAACCCACGTGTCAAAATAACCTCGACCTCCCAAGGCACGGGATCGAGTTTCGAAGAAGCGTGCCCCAAAGCACAATAATACGTGTGTGTGTGTCAGAACAAAATATATCTCAGCATTTCCCCTAGGAAATCCAAGAATCAGCAAATGGACAAGGAACAGCGGTCTCCTCGGAGCACCCTGCCTTTCCATCAAAATACAACAACAACAAAATATGAGGGCGGTAGGACCTCTACCCCTCTTCACGTAGAATCAAAACACACACCTGACACCATAACACACACAGAATCACACGTATGGGTATGACAGACCCTGAAATAAAATGACATAAATATTTTCCACCTGCTGGCGCTCCGTTCTATGCCGTGACTAATAAACCTGAAAAGGACTAAAAAAAAAAAAAAAAAAAAAGAACTAAGGTGTTCTACAATTACATCTTAATTTGTTGCGCTCGGCAACCCTAATATGACTAATAACCTGTTCAGCAACATCTTACAGTAATTACCTCCCTTTTCTATCAACAAAATGAACTTTAATAAAGCACCACTTATCGAATGTAACGGGTTTCGCATTCGCATGGATAAAAATCACGTACACGCGCCATGTACACTAAATATGACTCCAAAGAAAAATACTACACAACAAACAACTTTGGCCACGCGCCAACGTACATTTAAAACATTTAGTGTCGGTGCAAGAAAAACAATCTAAAACAAGAAAAAGAAGAAAATGAACTATTTACAAAGTTCCCCCGCCATATCTAACTACATATTGAATAATCAATTTTTGTACATCACCGTATCAGCTTGTAGAACATATAACTTCCATCTCGGCCCGTTTCCCTACGGGAAATTAGCCCTCCATCGTTGTCTTCGTAGAAGCGTTGGACATCACTCCGGCTCCTGACCACACGTCGGACATCTTGGTGTAGTCTCCTCGACAGAAAAGTTCAATGTTATTATAAATTGACCTGGCTATAATCGCTTGTGAGTTACTAATTTCGCCCACGATTGTCCTATGCGATTAATCAACGAAGACTTTCCCTAGCTCTCGCTTACACACGCACAATACAACACTTGAAAAATACAATAAAAATTTACATGAACTATACACTTCAAACCCATCGTCACTGGCTTGACAATACAAGTTTTAAATCTGACCATCTGGCAGTCGTTATCTCGCTCGGTAATCTCTACTGCTCTTGTGAACCTTCGCTCGCGTTGAGCGCTAATTGGAATGTTACTCAAGTCTTGCCCCTAAGAGCTGAAAATAGTTGTCTTCAAAATAATATCAGAGTTTTAAAATCTCCACGCAGACTGGCGTGAAGTTAGCTCACCAGAGCTCAAAACGATAGACTTCAAATAATATTAGAGCGTTAATATCACTACACAAACTGGCGTGAAGTTAGCTCACCAGAGCTCAAAACAGTTGTCATCGAAACAGCGTCTCGTCGATCAATTTATTGGAAACTGACAGAGTGAGGAGGAGTGGGGTGAATTAAGAAAAATTTTCTAGAGTTTTCATCTCACACACACGGGACTAGTGTCAATCTTCATCATTTAATTCAAACGTCTCATCGCACTCATGCGGAGATATTTCGGATCGGCGGTTCTTTAGATAATCAATTCCGCGCGCTTTTTACCAGTGACGCCACCCATCGCGTGGTTTTGGCTTGGTCTCTCCTGATTGGGTGACTCAATCGTAGGTCGGTTGCAAGGAAACTCGTGACCATCCCCTTATGACTCGAATTTTTGTGCATGTTGTTACACAATTTGGCCGTTTTCAAGAATAGCTACCAAGCTCTGCTTCTGTGGCAATCATTGCAACACACTAACTTGCCTTCCTCTTTGTCAACTTCCACAAGTACTGCCTTGGCCGCAGTAATAATAATAATAAATCATGAATACTTATTTATCGCAGATTAATAAGGGTTCAGTATGTTATCCAAAATTGGCACTATAATAGATCGCAATATTTCAGATTAATTCTGAGCATCACATACATTACGTTGTTCCCAACATGGTTTTACGCGCACTGATAAATCCAATATCAAACAGCATGTAACATCTATACTATCCATTATACTTCAACCAAATATTGTGTGCATTCTATACCTTAAGAGATGGAACTAAGACTATATTCAGAGTCACCAGGGCTGCCAACTGTAGTAAGTTACTCTATTAGGCTACACTATTTCAGGTGTATTTCAAACTGCAGTACTTAGTTATGGTTGTTTTAAGGGGTGGAACTTACCAACTTGATTTCGTATTATTCTAGATAGGTCTATATAGATTGGCATGAATCTTAAGGGACACTAGGGCAGAGTTTTCCAACTTCCACATTTTTTTTATCAGAATGAGTTGAAATTTAAACTGCATACTTAGAATAGTAACACTAAGGCACATACAAAATTTGAAAACAATTGGATGAAATGTAATTGCTTTTTTACTAATTATACTATTAAAATATACCGTGTGATCAAAATGCTCCATGCGCATTAGCAATTGTGTAAAATGCTTGATATTTCCATTACATATACATAAAACTATTCTAAATATTATAACATTGAGTCATTTCAGGAAAGTGATACATGTATGCTGTCAGATTAATTTTTTCTTTATGTGCCATCATGTTTTATGAATTTTGATAATTTTTCATAGTTTATTTTTTATTTTTTTGGTCTGTAATTTACAAAGTGGCTGGAGATATCGCAATGTTATCTTGCAACACATGTGTTTCTCAATATCCAGTGATTTTTTTAGTAAAATTGGTGAATACCTCATGCATATGGAGCATTTTGATTACCTAAAAACGTTGTTTGGAGATAAAAGCATTTTTATAAAATCGCAAGCTATATTAACCAGTTTGTCTCACCCATTGAAACTTTTGTGGAAAAAATGTGAAAAATACAATGTTTTGTTTTAGAGATAAAGAGCATGGAGACCTTTCGTTTGAGTTAACCTACGACTTTCGAGGGTTTCTAGTTTTAAAAGTATAGCCTACTTTCTATGATTTGCCTTCCATCTTCTTTTTACGCAGAGGAGATTTAAAAATGTCGCTGAGCCTTTAAAAATGACGGTGCATGAAAATGGTTTTACTGAAATAATCCACAGGGGTCCATAAGATATATATATATATATATGGGAAAAACAAATAACAGTTATTTTGTCATTTTTGCCTAAAAACTCAGCCCTAACTTTTAAGAAAAGTAGACTCTTTAGTTCATCACGGAACTACTTAATTTTATTATTTTTATGTGTTTTTATATTTTAATTTATTTTAATTATTATAATTATTCCTTCCTTTTCTTTCTTTCTTTCTCCGTTAGGGTTTTACGAGGACCACGAACCAATTTCAATGTTTAGTCCCTTGTTGTTCTTTCTTCCTCCTCCAGTGCTCCTTCGTCTTTTTGCTGTGTGTCTTCTTTCTCTCTTCCGACCATTTTGAGCCTGTTTTCTTATATTGCCTTCCTTGGAGTCCTTCCATTCCCAATACCCGTTTTTTTTTGAAAATTTCTCTCTTCTTCTTATAATTATTAATAATGTTATGTTTTTTGTTTCTTTAATTTTAATATTTATACGTTTATTTTTTTAAATTTTCAATTTATGTTCTTATAGATTTAATTTTGATATTTTTATTGAATTCATTAATTACAGTAACTAATTTCGAATTTATTTTTCTAATTATTATCATAATTTTTTAAATAGTTATGTTCATTATTTTAATTTTTATATTTCATGTATTATTGTAACGTTATTTTTATGATTTTTTTTATTTTTACACTTTAATTGTTAATGTTTTTAGTTTTAATATTTTAAAATTTTTATCCAACACATTACGTCAAGTAGATACGTATATAATATTTGGTTTTTAGAAATACTAGCACTTCAGCATGAAAATTCTCCCGAAATTTGGCTTAAAGATTCAACTATCAGCATCTTTGAAAGCATAAACTGTCCTTAAGACAGGTGGTTAACATAGAGACCACTATACCATAAAGAACTTGGCTACTATATGCCACCGTACCTGATGGCGAACGTTGGAACTTAACCCTTAGCTACACGCATCTCTTTCACTAACATTCGTACACGCTAGCGGCATTCTATGCCGCAATATACTTTTTCATTCTTTTTCGTAATTTAGTGACTTGCTAAACGGCTGAAATTGATTTGTTTGGAGAATTATGCAGAACCTATGAGAATACATTGAAAACAAATTATCAGTATGTATGAAATTCTTATTAATAAAATATATTATTGGGGGGGGGGGGATGGGATACGGACATATTTACTATTCATACTTAATGTAATTAAAAATTCTTATAAACATTTATTGGACAACGAAGAAAAAATAATAATTTTCACACACAAAATAGACATTGAGAATTATTGGATTGAGATTGCCCTCTTTTCAGACTCATATTACAAGACATTGTACCTGATAGGCTACACTAGAGTAAAAGAAAAACTTGGTCAGAATCATGTGGCCTATACACTTTGATTTTTGGCTTGGAAAAGGACACTTTCTGCTAATTTACAGTACGAAATAATATACAGTGCCTAAATACACAAAATAACTCTGCACTAGGACTTAAAAATCGAATAGATCCTCGTCATCCAGTGACCCTTCTTGCTCATCAAGTACTTGCAGCAACCTCTCAATCTCCTGTTGTTGACAGCATGTCGAGACCTATAAACAGAAGGCAAGCGTGCAGACTAATGTGCTGACATCGATAATAATGATAGAAGCATAGAAAGGAGCAACAAAGGTAAAATAAGTTAAATATCTACAATATTTCACAACGCAGATTCCAGCCAGTTGTAACACGCTAGCGGTACGGAATGCCACATTCGCGCACCTCACACTTTGACAACCTGTCTCAGACTGACTGGGAACCTGACAGGCTCCGAACCTACCCCCTCCTCTGCAGCACATGTCGAACAAAGGATATAGCGGGCGATCTCACAGAACTCTTAAGTGTTTACCACGTCAAACAAAATTTTGCAAAAAAAAAAAAAAAAAGCGGCACACAGTGCCGCTTAGCGTGTATCTAAGGGTTAATAGAGCGTTAATGAAATCTAACCTACAAATTTAGCTTCACACAATTGTAGTTAGTGGAAGGTTCTTTATCATGCCATAAATCTATGACATGGGCTCGCCGGCTAGACTTCCCCTCCGAAGGAATGCATACTGAGGGATTTTTAATTAGTTAGTTATTGTTTTTTTTAAGGGGTGGAATTACGAGGTCATATGAAAGTATTCAAATTTGGAATGGAATTCAAAATGTAGAGCTGGACACGTACATTTGAAAAGACCGAAAATTAATAAAGCAAAAAAACAAAAAAATAATAATTATCGTATAAACAAAATTTACGGAAAAAGAAAAAAAAATAACGCTCTTAAAAAATCCGATGAATTTCATGAGTTTGAACCCGCGATCTTGGGCGTGGAAGTTGAAATGGTACTGCGTGGTTTTCCCATTTTCAACTTCAGGCAAATGCTGGGACGGTACCTTCTGACAGGCCACGGCCGCTTCCTTCCACATCCTTGCCCAGTTTTATTCACCATCATTCATTTCATCTCTCATGAGGTTGGCGTTAGGAAGGACATCCGGCCGTATAAACCATCCACCACCCAAAGACTTCCATCGCATCTCATCCCCAACCCAGTGGAAGAACGGGAACAATAAGGGGTAGACATAGAGTTGTGATTCAGAAGAGGATTAGGAAGGAGACGGCCGTTGCCTTAATTTAAGAATCATCCTAGCATTCGCCTGGAGAACAAGTAGAAAACCACAGAAAACCACTTCCAGAATGGCTGAGGTGGGAATCGAAACTAGAACGAGGTACACTCAGACTTGTGAGGGAAAATTAACAAGAGGTGAAGCAACCACTGCAAGAGCAAAGAAAATTTAAACAAAGGAAGTAAGAAAGTACACCTTAAGTGGGATTCGATCCCTGGTCCTCTCGTACTGGTGACGAGCGCTCAACTCATTCCGCCTACTAGACACTTATTTGGTGACGTTGGTTACATCCATTACCTAACGGTAAAGATAAAGTACTTATTTACACTCTTGTAATACCATAAGTGAAATTGACGATTTTTTATTTTTTTTGTCGTGTAGCCTCCTGAGAGGCCGAGTGCAGGTCTTTCTAGTCGACGCCCGTGGGCGACCTGCGCGTCGGGATGAGAGATGGAATGGATGAAGATGAATGAAACTGGGCAAGGATGTGGAAGGATGCGGCCGTAGCCTGTCAGAAGGTACTGTCCCAGCATTTTCCTGGTGTTGAAAATGGGAAACCACGGAAAACCATTTCAAGGACAGCCGACGGTGGGGCTCGACTCCACGCGTCTAGCGAATCAGCAGAGAGCTTGGCCCCTTGACCTAACGCAGCGCTTTAGCCCGCGTAGCCACTACTGTCGGTAATTGACGAATTATAATACAACTATTATAATTGATAATGAATAGTACTACAGAAATGGAGCGCTCAAGGATAAGGATCGGAAAGCACCAACACCATCGCCCTTACACAGAGGCATACTATTGTCATGATGATAACTGTTTTAAGGGGCCTAAGAAATCGTTTTGCACTAATTACACCCCGTGTCTGCAATTTATAAGCAGCTCCCAATTCTGCACCAGAACACTGCACAGTGGGTCAAAATCGAAATCTATGGGGACAAAATTATTTTTACATTTTAATCATGAATTTAGAGTGAAAGCAAGGTATATAATTTGTTTACTTCATAATAAACATCAGTTAAGACACTTTTTAAGCTATGTCTATAGATGCAAGAAATTGTCTATGACTTGGAGTTGGATAGAGCATTCAGTTATCTCTTCGGAACAATTTTGTACCCCTGATTTACTTTTAACAAAGTCACAAAGTTCCACTTTTGACATAATCGTCGAACCCAGTGATTCAAACAGTTGTAAACGTGTGAGAACTGGTTACGCGGCATCTTCTAAAACGTAAAATAACTAAGTAAGTTGCAAAAAGATGCAAAAAATCTTATAACAGGTGTAAACTAAATGACTTTATCTACATCTTAAAATTAAGTAGAAAGTGACGCAGAGTGACGTGATATACTAAAAATCTAAGTGAAAATATAACTTTAAAAATAATAGTTAAATATTATATAATGCAAATATAGCTAAAATTACGTAACAATTACGCCCATTAATAATTGAAACACGTTACAAAGATCATACCTTCAGCTGCAAGTTCCATCTTAAAGCATCACACTAACCTAACCACAGCCACTTACATTCACCCTCCAATTCAGACTGCTCGAACAGTGGTGACAGATTTACACTAAGATGTGTTTATATCCCAGAATAGTGAGCGGCAATTATATGAGAATGGTGTAGAAGTAATACATTTTGATTTTTAAATTATGAAAATAAATAATTTTGTCCTCCTAGATTTCGATTTTGACCCACTGTGCACTGGTAGGGGCGACGTGATGCAGCCCGCAATGCCAGATAACAATAAACGTAGGTATTATTGAAGCTGTTCGGGAGCGCTTGTTCTTCCGACTTACTGAACAAAAATCAATCTTTAAGGTTATCTGAGAAATATAGCCTAATACTGTAACTGTTTCACGAGAGACCCCACTTTTGGGTAACACGTGTAACTGCTTCCCTGATGGGTGCTTACCATTACCCTCTATGTGACAGATTGGTTTGATAATTGGGCGCAAAGGAGCCAACATAAAGTTCATTCCTACAATGTATATTCTTATCAACCCCTAGCTTGCGTAGAACATATGTAAAACTCTTCACACTCAGACCGTGGTTTTCCGTGGTTGCTCACTTCTACTCCAGGAAAAGGCTGGGATGGTTTCTACCTTAACGCCATGGCCGCCTCCTTACCAAGCCTGTATCAAACCAGTCAAAAGGATGAAACTTTAACACATAGGCCGCAATATATCCTATACAGTAGACGCAAAGACGGAGGGCTTTTAAAAACGAATTTGGTTTAATGTTAGAATAGTAGAACAGAAGTAAGCAACAATAGACAATGCTCTGTGAGACTTCCCCTCACCTGTAATTAAAGACATCTTCAATATATAATTAGAGCGCCCGCTAATGTGAGCAGCCGAGGAAACTTTCTCCCAGTTCACATGATAATTACAAGTAAATTCCCCCTCACCCAACATTGTCTGCTGTGAGGTATTCACGTGATATTTCATCCTTTAAAATTGCGCGTACCTTGTAATCTATACTTCTATACTACACACATCAAAAAAAGTTTTGCATCACCTCGGTTCCCAGATCTCCGGCATATAGACGTTGACTGTGTATATTGTATCCAAGATACAGTCCCTTTGACTGTTCATAGATGTCACTAAAACTGCTCAAAGATGTAAACAACCATGCATGAGCAGGGCCTATTAGACGGAGGGGGTACGACAGCCGATCAGTTCCAGTCATTCCACCAGGACGAAGGTACGCTGCTCATGTTGTCTGTAGTTCTACCATGCCTAGAAGGTCAATACCGCAGTTCGATCGCGTCCGCATTGTTACTTTGTGTCAAGAAGGGCTCTCAACAAAGGAAGTTTCCAGGCGTCTCAGAGTGAAACAAAGCGATGTTGTTCGGACATGGAGGAGGTACAGAGATACAGGAACTGTCGATGACAGGCCTCGCTCAGGCCGCCCAAGGGCTACTACTGTAGTGGATGACCGCTACTTACGGATTGCCGCTCGGAGGAACCCTGACAGCAATGCCACCATGTTGAATAATGCGTTTCGTTCAGCCACAGGACGTCGTGTTTCAACTCAAACTGTGCGCAATAGGCTGCATGATGCGCAACTTCACTCCCGACGTCCATGGCGAGGTCCAGCTTTGCAACCCCGACACCATGCAGCGCGGTACAGATGGGCCCAACAACATGCTGAATGGACCCCACGGAATTGGCATCACGTTCTCTTCACCGATGAGTGTCGCATATGCCTTCAACCAGACAATCGTCGGAGACGTGTTTGGAGGCACCCTGGTCAGGCTGAACGTCTTAGACACACTGTACAGCGAGTGCAGCAAGGTGGTGGTTCCCTGATGTTTTGGGGTGGCATTATGTGGGGCCGACGTACGCCACTGGTGGTCATGGAAGGCTCCGAAACGGCTTTACGATACCTGAATGACATCCTCCGACCCATAGTGCAACCATATCGGCAGAATATTGGAGAGGCATTTGTCTTCATGAACGACAATTCTCGACCTCATCGTGCACATCTTGTGAATGCGTTCCTTCAAGATAACGACATCGCTCGACTACAGTGGCCAGCATGTTCGCCAGACATGAACCCTATCGAACATGCCTGGGATATGTTGGGAGTGGGACAATTTGGACCAACAGTGTCTTGATGAACTTGTGGATAGTATGCCACGGCGAATACAGGCATGCATCAATGCAAGAGGACGTGCTACTGGGTATTAGAGGTAGTGGTGTGTACTGCAATCTGGACCACAAATGCTGAAAGTCTAGCTGTATGATGGTACAACATGCAATGTGTGGGTCTCATGAGCAATAAAACGAGCTGAAATGTTGTTTGTGTTGATCTCTATTCCCTTTGTATTTAACGATTCCGGAACTCTTGGAACCGAGGTGATGCAAAACTTTTTTTGATGTGTGTATAATATAAAAATGAGATGGTATGTGTCTGTGTATTACTCAATCACGCAAGAACCACTTGTCCGATTTACGTGAAATTTTACATGGAGGTAGCTGATTTACATGGTTAACATACAGGCTACTTTTGATTTCGATACTTAAAGATGGCGACCATTTTAGTGACGTCACTACACCCTTTGGTTTCAAACTTTCATATTTCCATTTCAAATTAAAAGAGAACGCTAAGAAATAGCAAACTGTTGATGGTATGCACGGGGTTTAAAATTTAATTTTCTATCCGAAAGGTCCTTATCACTTTTCGTGTATTTCCAACGGTTAGCGAGTAAAACCTAAATCTGTGCTATAAAACACGGTCAACGTCGAGCGGTGTAGTTGGACAAAATGTTCCATCCTTACTCTCCCTCCGCGCAGCACCTCGCCTATCCCCTGTTTTAACTGACGCCTTCACATTTTAATTTATTTATGACCCGTAGCGAAGCACGGCTACTTCAACTAGTTTAAAATAATACAAAACATAAGACTAAGTAGAGCTCTGCCCGGATAAACCAATCGTTATCCTCATCCGCCCCGCATCCGAACGAATGTTATCCACATCCGCCCCGCATCCACACGACTGTTATCCACATCCGCCCCGAATCCACACGACTGTTATCCACATCCGCCCCGCATCCGAACGACTGTTATCCACATCCGCCCCGCATCCACACGACTGTTATCCACATCCGCCCCGCATCCACACGACTGTTATCCACATCCGCCCCGCATCCACACGACTGTTATCCTCATCCGCCCCGCATCCGAACGACTGTTATCCACATCCGCCCCGCATCCACACGACTGTTATCCACATCCGCCCCGCATCCACACGACTGTTATCCACATCCGCCCCGCATCCACACGACTGTTATCCACATCCGCCCCGCATCCGAACGACTGTTATCCACATCCGCCCCGCATCCACACGACTGTTATCCACATCCACACGACTGTTATCCGCATCCGCCCCCCATCCACACGACTGTTATCCACATCCGCCCCGCATCCACACGACTGTTATCCACATCCACACGACTGTTATCCACATCCACCCCGCATCCACACGACTGTTATCCACATCCGCCCCGCATCCACACGACTGTTCTCTACATCCGCCCCGCATCCACACGACTGTTATCCACATCCGCCCCGCATCCACACGACTGTTATCCACATCCGTCCCGCATCCACACGACTGTTATCCACATCCGCCCCACATCCACACGACTGTTATCCACATCCGCCCCGCATCCGCACGACTGTTATCCACATCCACACGACTGTTATCCACATCCGCCCCACATCCACACGACTGTTATCCACATCCGCCCCTCATCCACACGACTGTTATCCGCATCCGCCCCACATCCACACGACTGTTATCCACATCCACACGACTGTTATCCACATCCGCCCCTCATCCACACGAATGTTATCCGCATCCGCCCCCATCCGCACGACTGTTATCCACATCCACACGACTGTTATCCGCATCCGCCCCACATCCACACGACTGTTATCCGCATCCGCCCCACATCCACACGACTGTTATCCACATCCGCCCCCCATCCACACGACTGTTATCCGCATCCGCCCCACATCCACACGACTGTTATCCTCATCCGCCCCTCATCCACACGACTGTTATCCACATCCACACGACTGTCATCCACATCCGCCCCCCATCCACACGACTGTTATCCACATCCACACGACTGTTATCCACATCCGCCCCCCATCCACACGACTGTTATCCACATCCACACGACTGTTATCCTCATCCGCCCCACATCCACACGACTGTTATCCACATCCGCCCCTCATCCACACGACTTTTATCCACATCCGCCCCCATCCGCACGATTGTTATCCACATCCGCCCCGCATCCACACGACTGTTATCCACATCCGCCCCCATCAGCACGACTGTTATCCACATCCACACGACTGTTATCCGCATCCGCCCCACATCCACACGACTGTTATCCACATCCGCCCCTCATCCACACCACTGTTATCCACATCCGCCCCACATCCACCCCACATCAGCACGACTGTTATCCACATCCGCCCCTCATCCACACGACTGTTATCCACATCCACACGACTGTCATCCACATCCGCCCCCCTTCCACACGACTGTTATCCACATCCACACGACTGTTATCCACATCCACCCCCCATCCACACGACTGTTATCCACATCCACACGACTGTTATCCTCATCCGCCCCACATCCACACGACTGTTATCCACATCCGCCCCTCATCCGCACGACTGTTATCCACATCCGCCCCGCATCCACACGACTGTTATCCACATCCGCCCCCATCCGCACGAATGTTATCCACATCCACACGACTGTTATCCGCATCCGCCCCACATCCACACGACTGTTATCCACATCCGCCCCTCATCCACACGACTGTTATCCACATCCGCCCCACATCCACCCCACATCCACACGACTGTTATCCACATCCACCCCACATCAGCACGACTGTTATCCACATCCACCCCACATCCACACGACTGTTATCCACATCCGCCCCACATCCACCCCACATCAGCACGACTGTTATCCACATCCGCCCCTCATCCACACGACTGTTTTCCGCATCCGCCCCTCATCCACACGACTGTTATCCACATCCGCCCCTCATCCACACGACTGTTATCCACATCCGCTGACATTACAATAGGATTTTTAGCCTACTTTTCACATTTTGGAAAAATGAAGAAAAAGTAGACTTATGAGATCGATCCGGGAAAATGTGTGTCTGTCTGGCTGTGTGTGTGTGTCCCCATATCAACTCCTAAACCGCTGGAGAAATCGAAACCAAATTTAGTATGAGTAAAGATGTATACCGGAATATCTCACGTCCATATTTGAAAATGATGTCAGTGCTACCAACTGCTGAAAAAACGCACTAGAAATTTGAGCTCCATGTTGGATATCTTGGAAAGTATGCACGAGAGCTATTCCAAAATTAGCACACATGTAGATAACATTATTTTACTTTAATTTCCAGGAGGCCATACATGACAGTGTTGCCAAAATAATTTTAAGCCTTCTGATATGTCCAATCTTTAAATGCCTATAACTTCTACACTTTCAATTGGATTTCACCGAATTTTGTATGTAATATGTGTATATAAACAGAAATGACTGAGCGTATTCTTAGAGCCACCAGGGCTGCCAACTGTTAATAATTGCTCTCTTTATTCTTTTATCCAAATACCAATATATCAGAAAGTATGCAAGCCGACAGCTTTAAACTATGCACACGTATAGTACCTGACATTTTAGATTAATTTTGGAGTAACTTATATACTTCAGTTCTGTCAACATGATTCTAAGCCTGCTGATAGGGCCAATTTTTAAATACATGTAACTTCTATACTATCAGTTGAATTTCAACCAAATTTCGTATGTGCTATGTGTAGCATAACAGATATGACTATAAGTATTGAACCCTTCAGAATAGCAGTGTTTTATGCAAGAATCTTAGATCAAGGGGTCGCGTTCAGTTCATAGTGTGGTGTTTACGTCCGCCAAACTACGTGCTTTTCTGAGGCAAGGGTTATAGGATGAAAACTATAATTAAGAAAGTAAGGAGACAAAACGTAAGATAATAACAAGATTTAATAACTAATTTGTGCATAAAAGAATAAAACAAACAATAATAAACAAAATCCTCCCTGAATTTTCCCCTGACAGGAATATTTATCACTTTGAGGAGTCAGACAGATCTCCCCTTTTCTAATAAAATGTGGATCCAAGTTCCACTGCCTTGCATATGAATTTATGTTCGCGTGGTGACTATCTACGAGAAATGAGTACTTGGATGATCATTCGTTCACAACGGGTTAACAGCCACGGTGCTCACGATCAATCATCTCGTAAATCAACTTTTTATGGATATGGGCATAACATTAATAAAAATCCTTAAATCTAATTCTGACACACATATTACAACTCTACTATTTACAGGCATCTCTCTGAGACCCTTATTAGAGTGGTGACACACTTAACCAAATGAGCTGCCACAATGGCCAGATACTCAACAACAAGGAACAACAGCGCCGCACGTGACTCACGGGTCACTGACATGGAAAATAAACATAGAATAAACCAACAACAACAAACAACCTGAGTGGTTAAGATTACTTTATATTAACAAAATTGCATGTTAAGGAAACGCTTCGAAGATCATCGTGTTTCGTAGGCAACTCCCATTTATTTAAACAATTTTACCATTGATCAGTTTCTCACATTTATATTTATTTTCAAGTAATTGGGAGCCAGACGTGCACTCCACTAATGATGAGCTTGCGAAACTCAGCCAGCCCTTGTGACCACAACTCACCCTTTCCACATTACCAGTCATGTCCCCCTTCCAGTGTATATAAATAGCCGACCAGCTGGACTGTTATCTCAAGGAGTCAACAGCAACTAACATCTCCTCCAACTCAACATATGGTCAGACAATAATCACATATCCATAATTGTCCTCGCAAGGATACAATATGAATCTGGTACCAAGCTGACAGAAATCAGTCTCTGCTGAAATTCCCGCTTGTAATACCACAAAAATATACTCACAAAACACACATCTGGGACTGACATGACGCCTTTCACACGGGTCTGCTGAATTAGAGCTCGCAAACATTTAACACAATATTTAAAACTTACGATAGAGCAGAATACTCTTCGTCACAAATTACATTGCTCCAAAGGCAATAATCACACTGAATCTGATCAATAATAAATCTCAACAAAATTTAATTACCCTCCAATCTACTATATAATTATATTAATTCAGTCCTACTTCTGAAACACGACATATCTCCGAGAGACGTTTATATCCGCACTTCGTAACCTAGGCGAACACGGCCGTTCACATAGCTACGTTAGTTAACACAACACAAAGAAAAGAACTTTCCATTAACTACAATTGTGCGAGCTGCTTCCAAACAAAAGTGTGTCAGATCAAAACTAAATATACTACATTTATCACAAAAGCAAAGTATTTACAAAAAATATGTCCCATAAACCATAAGTTAATTTAACCAATAATACATAATATTATTATGTACTCATCTCTTTTTGTAGTCACCCGTCAAAGAACATCAGACGCCATTCCCCAACTGGATGGTTCTTTATCTCATATCAGCCATCTGGACGGAGTGTTGAGAATTCCAAACTTCCTCTGCATTCATCGATGTCATCATTGCGCTGATACAAAAATTAGGTTATTATACACTTTATGTCTGACTACTAAATTCGCTTGTTCAGGTACTAAATTCCCTGTCACTGTTCGTTGGCGAATTATCGACGATACTGTCCCTATAATTATAGTACTATGACTATCTAACACTGAATTTAACACTTTACAATGAATATCTTGTGTCCTTGTGACACGGAATAAAAGTCAATCTCTTGTGTCCTCGACACTCAGAATAAAAGTCTACGCCCTCAGACGAACAGAATAATAATCTACGTCCGTAGACGCACAGAATAATAATCAATGTCTTGGCTCTTCGACACACTTATAAATGAACTGGCCTTTGGGTCTTGATGGAGGGGGATTTTATGTAAAAATTTCTCGAAATAATTGTGATACAGGAATGAAATAAATATCACTGAACTCGTAATATTGCACAGGTCAAGAATATGCCCATTAATCCTAGAATCGATCGTAGAGATTTTGTCTAGGCGATTTCCCGCGTGAATGCTAGCCGCCGCGTACCCCAGCCGGAGTTGGCGCGCAAGTAGGCATTCTCTTCTCATTGGTTCTCCATTTTCTGTAAATTTGGCGGTTTCTAGTAGATCTTGGCGTCTTGGGAGTGTCTATTTTCTTCATCAGCCACTCACGTTACTGCATCATATTTCTTCTAGGCGCGAATATCACAATGAACATACCAGAACCATGTCTCACCGCGCGTCGCTTCTAAAATTGAGGTAGCCACACCTGTCCTCGTGATACATAGCTATGCTATTTCTTTTCATAGCTCAAGTATTTAGCCTTTTGTTAAACCGTCGCATGTATGTCCCTACTGTCTCCAACAAATGCTTGAAATTTCCTCATCACTGTCTGGCTACTTTCATGATGCTGGTTGAAATATTTATTAATTGAAGAAATAAAAAGTAGAATCATTTAACCAACATAGGGTAAAGGGTTCACAACTCTCCCACTCACAAAATTTCGAACTTAGGAATAAAGTCGACAATTTTACAATACTTCCGTAGGCCAATTTGTTTTATTTCCAGAATCACCCCTTTTTCTTACTTGGTCTAGCCGCTCCTGTCTTCAATGGCATTTACTCGTTTTCATATCCTGCTTGTATTTCCCCCTTCCACTCTTGCGTGACGCTCTGATGCCTGCGGCACCACCTTGCTCGCCTCGTTAATGTTTGTCAACAACAGCTCTACTTCCTCCTTCACCGCGTGCCGTACTCAACTGCTCCCCGTTGACTTTGTTGATAGTAGGACGTCCGTATATTCAAACAGCGTCATTATTTCGGCGCTACCATGGTTCACTTCGACGATATTTTTTTTAGGTTGGCAGCGTTGTAAACTGACATTGTTCCTGTGCTCAATTCTTTCACTCTGTAAGCATTATTTCCAAGGTTTCTTACGATATAATAGGGTCCTATGAATTTCTCGCAGAATTTACTAAAGATTTTCTTTTCTGGGTCCGATGTAGCAGGTCGTTTCACCAAAACGAGCTGGTTGACTTCAAGATCACTGTGAAACCTCTTATTTCTTACCCGCCGTAATCTGCGGTCTGCTTGTTTCCTCATGTATGCTCTCGTTCTTTCAATTCGCAGGTCTGGTGCTATCATGGGATCTTGTGGACAGTTAATGATGCTTTTCCACGTTCTTACTGGATACTCGTTCTTGTGTAGGACCATAGGGATTTGTCCTGTTGACTCGTGCCTGGTAGAATTCATGCATGTCTCTACGTCCTTAATTTTATCGACCCATTTGTGGTGTTCGTTCGGAATGAAGATTCTCAAATATGAAGTTACAGATTTAATCACTCTCTCGCTTGGATTAGCTTGGGCATGTCGGATACTGCTTAAAACATGTTTTATACCCATGTCTTCCATTCCTTTCTTGAATTCGGCGCTTGAGAAATAACTGCCATGATCTGATAATATAAACTCTGGTTTTCCAAGGGTTGGAATAACTCTATTACGAATGCGACTGAGTACCTGCTTCGATGTTGTTTTCTGAATAGGGCATAGTACTACGAACTTAGAAAATACATCAATGCACACTAGCAAATGACGGCAACCTCTCCTTCCCTTCGGAATTGGACCAAGACAGTCCACCGCCAGTAGCTCACATGGTTTCTGAGGTAGCAGTGGTCTAGGATATTGCCTCAGTAAATAATTATTCGGCTTTGTTCTCTGACACGGGTCACAAGTTGTAATGACGTCACATATAGTTGTTCTCATACGTGGCCATGTAAATGTCTCTCCTATTGTCGCTTCGCACTTGTCTAAGCCCACGTGACCGTAACTTTCATGCGTATGCCATGTCAATCCTCGTTGTAACGATGCAGGTACTAATATGCGTAACTTGGTGTGGTCATTATCTACCCATTTGTGCAGCAAATTGTTGACATAAACATATCTTCCTTCTTTGGCTTTCGCTTCTCGAAATGCAGGTGTTCCTGTAGGTAGTTGCTTTTTGAAGTATTTAATTAATAGCATCATCCATGGTTCCGCTTCCTGTTCTCGCTGTATCTCACGTAACTCCTCCAAGAATTTCCGGTCCTTCGGTGTTAACTCCAAGTGTTGTACCATCGCTGTTTCTTCATTATCAGGCTCTGGGTTCCTGCTGAGTGCATCCGGTATCACGTTCATCTTCCCTGGACAATGTTCAATTTCAATGCTGAACTGCTGAATGTATATAGACCAACGTGTCACACGTTCGCTTGCCATTGACGTCTTAAACAAGAATGTTAATGCCTTGTGGTCAGTCCTGACAAGAATCGGGTAACCATATATTATTCGTTTCCATTGTTGGAGCGCATGAAGGATGGCCAACAATTCTAGCTCGGTTACAGTATAATTTCGCTCGTGCTTACGCAATTTCCGGCTGACAAATGCCAAATATGTTTTGTGCTGCAGGTTAGCTGGATCCTCTTGGTAGAGCATAGCACCTATCCCAATTAGTGAAGCATCCGCTTGGATTATAAATTTGAGCTTGAAATCTGGATATCCTAATTTAATGCAGTTTTCCAATAGCTGTTTTGTTGCTTGGAATGCCTTCTCACATTCCGCGTTCCATGACCATTTGTTATTTTTCTTTAACATTTCTTGCATTGGAGCTACAGTCTCCGTATAACCTGGACAGTTTTCTTTAAAGAATCCCGTTACGCCTAAGAAAGCCCGAATGTGCTTGACTCTCGTTGGTTTAGGGAAATTCTTTATCGCTTCAATCTTAGCTGGGTTTGGCTTCACTCCCTCCTTGTCAATGACGTGACCCAAATATAAGATCTCGCTCTTGAAGAAATGCGATTTCTTCAGGTTTACTTTGAAATTCGATGCGTTCAAGTTGCCCAATACTTTATCTAAATTTTCCATGTGAGTTTCAATGTTTTCGGATGCCAACAGAATGTCGTCAATGTATCGCACCGTCATCTCCTTTACTTCCTCGGTTAGGTTCTGGTCCAGTGCTCGGATTAAAGCACAGCCCGCTGTTTTGACTCAAAAAGGCATTCTGACGAAACAATATGTCTGGTTATCGAATAAGAAGCCAGTTAGAAGCTGTGACTTCTCATCCAATTCAAGATGGTGGAACGAGCTCGTCAGATCGACTGATGAATAAATGCTCTTGTTTTTAAAGCCTTTTAATACGTCTCTGATAATTGGCGCTCTGTCATACTCAGGAAAAATGAGTCTCATGTTGAGGTTTCTGGCATCTAAACAAAGTCTAATAGATCCATTTGGTTTTGTGACTGCCAAAATCGCATTTAGATAAGGTGTAGGTGTCTTCCTTATCACTCCAGCCTCTAACATCTCATCTATAATGATTTTAACTTGACCACGATACTTTTCAGGAATTGGGTACAATCTGCTTTTGAAAGGTGACCAGTCCTCGACTTGCATAGAGTACTTGAAATTTAAAATTTTCCCAGGTACTGTATCAAATACTGTTTTGTGCTTCCTTAAAATCTCTTCCAACTGTTTCCTGTGTTCACCCCCAAGTTGAATGTCATTGAGCCGCTCCTGTAGTAGCTCTTCAAATTGTGCATCGCTGTCATCTCCTTCTGTTAATAAAGACCATATCTCCTGGGATTCTATCTCCTCATCTAGTTCCACAACAGCCCCTTCTACGATGTTATCTTCTGCCTTTCGTACCTCCTCTTCCGTCTCTTCTGATATTGCTTCCAATGCCCAAGAATTTACATTTCTTCCGGTAGTGATTTCATCCATATGTAGTCCCACGTTTTTCAGCTGGTCATATTCTCTAATACTGACTGTATTCTTGTGTAAATCTATCACTGCTTGATAGTCACAAATGAAATTTGCACCAAGAATTATATTGAAATTCATCTTTGCCATGATAATGAATGTTTGCCCAAAAGTGTGTTCCAATATGTTCAGCTCTAAGTATGCCTGACGTTTACAAGTGACGGTGCGTTCAGGAATAACACCCCTCACTTTGAGCTGTGGTACCGGAATTACAGGAATATTCTGAGTCCGTCCCAACTCTCGAACCAAGGCCTCCGATACTAGACTGATCTGTGACCCCGTATCCAATAAACATCTTATATTAATTCCACCAATCCTTGCGTAAATAATGGGTAATTGCCTAATTTCATCGTTCCGTGGTTTCACCGTCTCCTCCAGGCAGTCTTCTGGTAAAGCAATCCATTCTTGTATGTTCGCTACTATCCATCCATCTTCAACTTCCGACTGTTGTGTTTGGAGACTGTCTCCTTGATCCAAAATTAACATTTTTTTTAGCTCCATTTCGACTCCCATCATCCTTCTGTCGCTCATGTCCTTGATATTCCTCTTCTCTCAGTAGACTTCCAGCTTCCTCAGTATGTGTATCTGGGTTCTTTCTGTTCCCAATGGCCTTTTCCCATCTTCCTAGCTCTCCACCTTGACTAGCGTGTAACTCCTCTAAGTAATTTTGTGATTGAGCGTGCCTATCATCCCAGTCATCTCGATAGTTACGTTGATCTCCTTGATTTTGATCTCTCCTTCCTTTCCATCGTTGATTGGCATTGTAATCACCGTATCTTCCATAAGGCCTGTCATTCCTTCGATTATCACGCCATTGTTGATATCCTCTCTGTTGGTATCTATTGTTGCCCTGATATCTATTGTTGTAGTGATTTTCGTTACGCTGATATGGTCTGTTTTCCCCTTCTTCCTGGTTTCGCCTAGGTGTTGAGGTGCTTGTATTAGTACCCTGCGTTTTAGTATTTCCCTGTTTTGTTTTTACGACCTCTGTGGTGTTGACTAATTCCAGCTGTCTTCCTCCTCTAAAATGACTATGAGATGTGGTCTCATCTATTTGCCGTAATATCTGCTCTGCATGTAGGGCCGTACTAACGTTTGCTGCGACTAGTACTTGCTGTACATTAACTGGCATTTGCCTTGCTATTGTCATCACCAAATCTGCTTCGTTTAATGGGTAATCTAGGTCGCGAAATTTTAGCATTTGCATGTTAAAGAAATCTGAGTATTTTGTCTGCTGGGTAGTTTGATATTTTCTAGAGTAAAGCTCCATCCTTAAGCTCTGTTTTATGGCGGGAGACCAGTATTTGCGCAGAATCGCTAAATTAAAGTCTGACATGGTTCCAAATGTATATTTGAAACTTAAAAACCAGATGAGAACATTTCCTGAAAAAAATCTCTCCATCATTCTCAATCTACGTGCTTCAGGTACCCCAGTGTCATTGAAATGGTCTTCAATCTCTTTGATAAAGGCCTTAGGCGTTACCCATGAATTTTCTGTGTATTTCTGCGGTTTGTAGTCATTTGAGCGATTTACTTGAATAAGTTGTGTGGGCTGAAGACCGTCCTGTGGTGTCGAACTCCTATCTACGTTCTTACGAAATCCTTCCGTGTTTGTTGTTAATGGGCTCTCTGCTTGAGTCTGACTTCCTGCTATGCTGGGTTGGGGACTATGTGAGTCATCCTGCTTGTCTTTCAATGCTCCCGTTTTAAATATAGATGATTGTTCTAATGAGCGGAGTTCGGCTTTAATGATCCTGTCTGTCTGCTCTTTAAGTTTATTTTTTACCTCTTGCTCCAAAGCTTGAATACGCGTGTGGTTTTCGCCTACTGTTTTAAGAATGGTGGATCTTTCCTCTTTAGAATCAATATTCATTTTCTTCCAATCTTTCCTGATCTGTTCTTTAATCGTGCTTATTTTTTCTTCAATTTGGCTCTTATTTTCATCCTGATTATTTTCTATCTGGCTTAGCCTTTCGTCTAGTGTACTCTTAAATTGTTCTTGTTCCGTTTCTAGGCTTTTCCACTGTTCCGCTGATTTTATCTCGAGACGGTCCATATCTTTAATTATGCCGGATATGTTCTCATCTACTGCTGATATTTGTCGTTGAATGACCCTGCCACTTTTCTCCATCTCCTTAAACCGTCCTTCCAACTTATCCTGAGCTATTTTGACCTCGCTTGTGTTCATTGTGCATGCTATTTCAATCTGCTCTAATTTAGCTAACACCGTTTCATCGAGAATGCTAAGTTTTTTTTATCAAAAATTCTCTCCATTTTTTCAATCTGCTCTAATTGTTTCTCATTATTTTTGCTTACATCAAGGGCCAGTAATATCATCTGTTGGTTTGTGTGCTCTTTCATCTCTGCGGTTAACGAAGCTAATTGGTTCGTGTTTTTATTATTTTTCGCCTCTAACTGTGAATTTATAGTGTCATTAATTTCACTCTTTAATAACATAGCTTGTTCCGCCTGATATTCATTTTGCTCAATTCTACTGTCATTTAATTGTGTCCGCAATGATTCACTTTGTTCTAACAGTTTAGTATTTAGCGATTCACTTTGTTCTGACAGTTTAGTATTTAGCGATTCACTTTGTTCTAACAGTTTAGTATTTAGTGATTCACTTTGCTCTAACATACTAGTGTTTATTTGTTCAGATAATTTTGTATTCACCGCTTCACTTTGCTCTAACATACTAGTGTTTATAGATTGACTCTGTTCTGCTAGTTTAGTATTTATTTGTTCAGATAACTTCGTGTTCAACGATTCACTTTGTTCCGCTAATTTAATATCCAACAATTCCTGCGTTCTCCTCGCTGCACTTTCAATGATCTCCTGGATCTGCGCCACCGTTGCCATGTTTTATAATTTATATGAGACATATGGGAAATGGCATACGCCAATGCCCCTTGACACGCACATAAATCCAATGCACATTTAATTTTTTTATCCTACTCAGTTCATTTATTTTTACCTTTAACCCCATTAGTTGATTGCATCTCTGAGTAGTTCTAGTTTTACTCAATTTAATTTTAAACCCAAGCACATATTTAGTCATTAAACAGTTATCCTGATCTGATATTAACACTGACTAATTAACAAAGTATTAATTGTCATTTTAGGCTACAGCCTCCTAATATTTCCATGAGTTTGACTTTCTACACAAATCTAGTTTTAACTTTATCATTGGGCGCCCGGTATCACATCTTAATTTTACTTTAATTTAAAAGACAACAACGTGAACCGTATTTTACATTGCAAACTCCTGATTTTAATTTATCTTTCACACATTTGGCGGTATCCACTTCGCCTCAACTACTTTTAATAAAATATCACTTCCCGGTGATTAAATACTGTCATATCTGCCTGCACTTGCGGCATGCCAGTTTTACTCAAATACGCCACTATTGACATGTGTAATCTCCCCGTTACACCACAGTGAATAGCCCCACCGTTGGGCGCCAGTTTTCACCTATGAACCCTTCAGAATAACAGTGTTTTATGCAAGAATCTTAGATCAAGGGATCGCGTTCAGTTCATAGTGTGGTGTTTACGTCCGCCAAACTACGTGCTTTTCTGAGGCAAGGGTTATAGGATGAAAACTATAATTAAGAAAGTAAGGAGACAAAACGTAAGATAATAACAAGATTTAATAACTAATTTGTGCATAAAAGAATAAAACAAACAATAATAAACAAAATCCTCCCTGAATTTTCCCCTGACAGGAATATTTATCACTTTGAGGAGTCAGACAGATCTCCCCTTTTCTAATAAAATGTGGATCCAAGTTCCACTGCCTTGCATATGAATTTATGTTCGCGTGGTGACTATCTACGAGAAATGAGTACTTGGATGATCATTCGTTCACAACGGGTTAACAGCCACGGTGCTCACGATCAATCATCTCGTAAATCAACTTTTTATGGATATGGGCATAACATTAATAAAAATCCTTAAATCTAATTCTGACACACATATTACAACTCTACTATTTACAGGCATCTCTCTGAGACCCTTATTAGTGTGGTGACACACTTAACCAAATGAGCTGCCACAATGGCCAGATACTCAACAACAAGGAACAACAGCGCCGCACGTGACTCACGGGTCACTGACATGGAAAATAAACATAGAATAACCAACAACAACAAACAACCTGAGTGGTTAAGATTACTTTATATTAACAAAATTGCATGTTAAGGAAACGCTTCGAAGATTATCGTGTTTCGTAGGCAACTCCCATTTATTTAAACAATTTTACCATTGATCAGTTTCTCACATTTATATTTATTTTCAAGTAATTGGGAGCCAGACGTGCACTCCACTAATGATGAGCTTGCGAAACTCAGCCAGCCCTTGTGACCACAACTCACCCTTTCCACATTACCAGTCATGTCCCCCTTCCAGTGTATATAAATAGCCGACCAGCTGGACTGTTATCTCAAGGAATCAACAGCAACTAACATCTCCTCCAACTCAACATATGGTCAGACAATAATCACATATCCATAATTGTCCTCGCAAGGATACAATATAAATCTGGTACCAAGCTGACAGAAATCAGTCTCTGCTGAAATTCCCGCTTGTAATACCACAAAAATATACTCACAAAACACACATCTAGGACTGACATGACGCCTTTCACACGGGTCTGCTGAATTAGAGCTCGCAAACATTTAACACAATATTTAAAACTTACGATAGAGCAGAATACTCTTCGTCACAAATTACATTGCTCCAAAGGCAATAATCACACTGAATCTGATCAATAATAAATCTCAACAAAATTTAATTACCCTCCAATCTACTATATAATTATATTAATTCAGTCCTACTTCTGAAACACGACATATCTCCGAGAGACGTTTTTATCCGCACTTCGTAACCTAGGCGAACACGGCCGTTCACATAGCTACGTTAGTTAACACAACACAAAGAAAAGAACTTTCCATTAACTACAATTGTGCGAGCTGCTTCCAAACAAAAGTGTGTCAGATCAAAACTAAATATACTACATTTATCACACAAGCAAAGTATTTACAAAAAATATGTCCCATAAACCATAAGTTAATTTAACCAATAATACATAATATTATTATGTACTCATCTCTTTTTGTAGTCACCCGTCAAAGAACATCAGACGCCATTCCCCAACTGGATGGTTCTTTATCTCATATCAGCCATCTGGACGGAGTGTTGAGAATTCCAAACTTCCTCTGCATTCATCGATGTCATCATTGCGCTGATACAAAAATTAGGTTATTATACACTTTATGTCTGACTACTAAATTCGCTTGTTCAGGTACTAAATTCCCTGTCACTGTTCGTTGGCGAATTATCGACGATACTGTCCCTATAATTATAGTACTATGACTATCTAACACTGAATTTAACACTTTACAATGAATATCTTGTGTCCTTGTGACACGGAATAAAAGTCAATCTCTTGTGTCTTCGACACTCAGAATAAAAGTCTACGCCCTCAGACGAACAGAATAATAATCTACGTCCGTAGACGCACAGAATAATAATCAATGTCTTGGCTCTTCGACACACTTATAAATGAACTGGCCCTTGGGTCTTGATGGAGGGGGATTTTATGTAAAAATTTCTCGAAATAATTGTGATACAGGAATGAAATAAATATCACTGAACTCGTAATATTGCACAGGTCAAGAATATGCCCATTAATCCTAGAATCGATCGTAGAGATTTTGTCTAGGCGATTTCCCGCGTGAATGCTAGCCGCCGCGTACCCCAGCCGGAGTTGGCGCGCAAGTAGGCATTCTCTTCTCATTGGTTCTCCATTTTCTGTAAATTTGGCGGTTTCTAGTAGATCTTGGCGTCTTGGGAGTGTCTATTTTCTTCATCAGCCACTCACGTTACTGCATCATATTTCTTCTAGGCGCGAATATCACAATGAACATACCAGAACCATGTCTCACCGCGCGTCGCTTCTAAAATTGAGGTAGCCACACCTGTCCTCGTGATACATAGCTATGCTATTTCTTTTCATAGCTCAAGTATTTAGCCTTTTGTTAAACCGTCGCAGGTATGTCCCTACTGTCTCCAACAAATGCTTGAAATTTCCTCATCACTGTCTGGCTACTTTCATGATGCTGGTTGAAATATTTATTAATTAAAGAAATAAAAAGTAGAATCATTTAACCAACATAGGGTAAAGGGTTCAGTATTCTTAAGAGCAATCAGGGCTGCCAACTGTTAATAAATGCTGTCTATATTTTTTAACCTAATATCAATATATCAGGAAGTATGCAAGCCAACAGCCCTATACTTTGCACACGTATAGCACCTGACATTCTAGATTAATTTGGAATAATTAATATAAGTCAGTGCTGCCAACATGATTCTATGCCTGCTGAGAGGTCCAATTTTAGAATACATGTAACTTCTATACCAACAAATGGATTTCGTCCAAAATTGGCACAACAAGATATCATAATATTTCAGATTAGGCTATATCTGACGAGCACACGCATGACATTGTTGCCAACATGCTTTTACGCGTGCTGATAGATCCAATGTCTAACCGCATGTAACGTCCATTGGACTTCAACCAATTTTTTATTCCGTACCTTAAAAGATGGAACTAAGAATATATTCAATCACCAGGGCTGCCAACTGTAATGCTCTATTAGGCTACATTATACCATGTATATTTCGAACTAATTAGACATTTCGATATTACCAACTTAGTTTCGTCATTATTCTAGATAGGTTCATATACTGTAGAATAATCATTGGCATGAATCTTAATTTTAAGAAAAGTAGACATTTGAGGAGAAATTCGTTCCCCTAGGCTGTGTGAATCGCAAGACAATGTTGACTGAGTGTTCTCCCTCTGAGTAACGACAAGTGAAACAGCGAGTGGCTAATATTATAGCACTTACTTAGTCGTCGGATATATCCACGCAGGCAAGCGCAGGTATGAAGTACTTCTTTTTGGCATAAGTCAACACTAATTGAGGGTATTGGCTTCTCTCACGTCTCTATTACTCTCATACAATCCAAGCGAAAGCAAATAGGGAAATAACCAAAAAAAAAAACAAGAAAGACGCAGATCTTAGCAAAAACTACCAGTAAAATTATTTTAAAAAAATGCAGTTCAACATTGTATTCTAGAACATGAAAAAGAATTATACGAGCCTTACAGTAGTCGCATATGAAGTGTAACATGTGATATGTTATCCTACTATGTGTGTCCCAAGAGCGCAAATCCCTTGTTGACAGTGAACTCTGTTGGTCATTGAAATAACTACTTGTATAACTCCAGTGCCAAATCCTGACCGTAATGAATCATAATAATTGTTATTTGCCGTGGCGGAAGCAATCCACTGCCTACTTGATACGTGCTGCGCTTTATACCGGCCAGTTAGTGAACCCATGCCAGCGATGTTATTGAAAATGGCCTCTTATTGCCGATATAGCGCACTGCCAAGTATAGGCGCGATTAAAAATTAGGTGTGCAGTAGGTATATTAAATGTGTTTCTCCCAGTGATACGTTTAGACCAACGAAGTTTCAATTATTGTTAGTAGTCGGTGTTAATATACTGAATTCCTACGTTGTTTGGAGTGTTGGTTGATGCCATATAGATTCCACATAGCCACATGGCCGACAGTACATCGAGTGCTTACATTAAATAAGAATACAGCAAAAGTATGAAGATTTAATAAATCGTAATTGTTTTCAGCAAATATGATATAATGGATATTTTCACACCAAAGAACGACAGCTTGAAGATGATTTATTGTAGGAATTGTTTAATGGGGCCTCCAAACCTTGAGGTAAACCATATGCGATATACATTCCCCATAGCCACACGACTTACAGTACGTCGTTGTACCGATCTCCGCCACCGCGCGCGCTCATTGTTTCCGTCCCATCCACTTCCGTCTCTTCCAAAATCACTCCCACAAAAATGTCCTGCTACCTGGTGGAAAAATGTTACACATCAAAAAAGGAAATATGAAGATTTGTATATGCAGACCGAAACCATTGCAGTCACAATGCGTAAAATAAGGCTAAAATGTTACGGGCATTTGATGAGAATGGACGGGAACCGGCTGATAAAAGAAAATTTTTAAATACATCACAGGGTTGAAAGTTACTACAAAATGGGTGGAAGAGGTCAAAAGAGACGCCATTGAAGTTGGACTAACTGAACTTGTCATTCACGATAGGAAAACATTTCGAAGCCGAGTTGACAATATCAAGTCGTTCAAAGAAAAAAATTACAGTCAGTCTGAAAGACTAGACGTTATATCATTTCAAATGACGCATGCTACAAATGCTACAGATGTTAGAAAGGCTCAGGAGGACTCTTTCAACAGATCCCATTAGCCATTAATTTAGGCTTCCAGCGCGGGCACCTCTTTAAGGGTCACCCTGTATTTGGGTCTGACATCTTTTACAACTCTTTAAGGGTCACCCATTATTTGAATCTGATATCTTGCAAACCTCTTAAAGGGTCACCCTGTATTTGATTGTAACATACTGTAGTCCTCGTTAAGTGTCACCCTGTATTTTGCTCTGACATCCTGCACACCTCTTTAGGAGGCACCCTGTATTCTTATCTGGCATTTTGTATATCTCTTTAGAAGTCACCCTGTATTCTTGTGTGACATCTTTTACACCTCTTTAGGAGTCACCCTGTATCCTTGTCTGACATCTTGTGCACCTCTTTAGGAGTCACCCTGTATTCTTCTCTGCCATCTTGTACACGTCTATAAGAGCCACCTTGTATTCTTATCTGGCAACGTGTATATCTCTTTAGGAATCACCCTGCATTCTTATCTGGCATCTTGTACACCTCTTTAGGAGTCACCTTGTATTATTTTCGCTTCGCTCGAAGCCCCAGGTCGCTCGACGCCCCAGGACTCTTTCTACAGACTCCATTAACCATTAACTTAGGCTTCCCGCGTAGCTCCATGCCATCACGCACTCGCCGTCCATTACCCATTAACTTAGGCTTCCCGCGTAGCTCCATGACATCACGCACTTGCCGTCCATTACCCATTAACTTAGGCTTCCCGCGCGGCTGCATGACATCACCATCTCCGTCTCCGTAACGCATAACTTTTGACTCAAGCATAACGATGAAGTCGACAAGATCATTTGAAATGATAAAACCACCACAACACAGGCCAAATTTGGTAATAACAGAGGAACAGCGAAAGAATGAAGAGGTTCTGGAAAGAAAAGAAGAAAAAATTGACCAGAAAGCCTTAAGTTCCATGCGGTCCACAGTTGGCCAAAGTCGGAAACAAATAAAAATTGTATTCTAAAAAACTATCCGCAAATTAAATCCAAACGTTATCTGCAGATTATCCGCACAGGGAACTGTAAGGTGTACGTTTCACGAAACCCAAGCTCTTAAACCAGATTACAAAATCTTCCAAATCGTCTCAATAGTACAGGACAAATTTTGCAATTCTTGAAAAGTCAACGAAAATTATGTATTTGTTTATGAAGTGGGTTTAAACAAGTAGTTCCGTGAGGAACTAAAGCAAATTTTCATATATCCTACTTATGTTAATTGCCACTATCAACATACAAAAATTCAGTTTGATTGGTGTAATACATTCGTAGATATTGAGAACCGTCTAAATATTTTGGATGGACGCCATGTTGGATTGTTATATGTACAGGCCATAGAGTCATGTACCATTAAAGGAAAATTATTGCGTAGGTTCATTATTCAAACTTTGACTTCGATGGCATGATTACGACACAAGAAGTAAAAACTTAATTTTAAAATTCGCACAGCCGCCATCTTGAGGTTATGTAATGAGACCGTCGGTGGAGCTGCCAGGATAGCCAACAACCGCAATGACTTCCCTAACATCTCATCCGTCGGACATAATTGCCGTGAGGATCAAGTGAACCTCCTAATAGGCCAAAGCGGCACGAGAATCTGTAGTCCACAGGGATCGTGGTACATGGTGACGATGGTCATAGACTGCCTAAGGAAAGGTTCACCTTAAAAACTAGACTGAGAAAATAAACATCCAGACTTATGTAAAACACCGTGAGAATTTATTGTTAAAATTCACAAGCCCCTAGCCTAGTTCGGAGGGTTTCAATCGGCGAATCCGCAAGCTAATAAACAAACAAAAATAAAGAGCAGGTCCCTACCTGAGAAGTTACGGATAACCCTTGCGAAAGATCTATCTCACAATAACAAAGCAACAACAGCAACACTAGGAAAATGGTCCGACGCAAGTCCCTAGGTCAAGTTACAAGATCAAGCTAATATCATAATTTACATTTAACAGGGTAGCAAAACAAATCTAAGTTAGGATGATACCATCTCCGCATTTACATTTAACGTTAATTCATCTAGCTAAGTCCTATCAATTAATAACAAAATTTACGGCGATGACGTCCGTAACAGAAAACAATTACATTCAAAGCTAAGTGAACAGCCATGTAAAAAAAACATTTAATTATTCTTAGGAACTACGTGCTAACAGCACACAATAGGGTAACATGTAGGATTCATACACTTTTACATCATAAATAATTAATGAAAGAGACAACAGTTTTATTAAAATGCCTGCCTGCACCTTGGTTTACTCTTTGTAAGCCATAGTCATCTAATGTGTGTAGTTACGGTGACGACTGCGTAGTAAAGACTACGTCTAACATCGCATGGCCTGCGCACCACAAGCTACGAACTCAAGGTTCGAGCAAGCTTCAGGTCGCTACAAGAGTGTCAGCTGTCCTGGTCATTTCCTCAAAAGGAAGTACCTTCATTAGCACGGCCATGTCAGCAGGTTCCAAATGCTTTTGTTTTACCAAAATTATGCGTTTTATTATTAAGATGTCGGTTTAGGTTATCGTTGGTTTATGGCGAATAATACTGACAATAGCCTGGGCATGGAGTGTCTCCACTGAGATCAATCTCCACCAAAAGCCTCGACTCAAAAGTCGGAATATAATCAACGAGCAACAACAACTCGGACACACAATAACACAAGTTACTAGCGGCGCCAAGCTCGCGTTCAATAACTCTGGGATGGGCCTGCACACTCAGTAACCCTCCAATAACATCTGGTCAACGGGAACAATCCCGGACAAGGTACACACAAATACCTTCATACAATAAATATCTCCTTTAACAGGGTCGCCTACAACGTACTATAGAAACCTGACATAACTGTACACGTCAAACGACGGTACACGCAAAAATGCGCTTAACTAACAAAAAACAATCTATAAAAACATGTGATCAGATACAAGAATGGACACTGGGTTCCATGAGCTAAGTTGCAATGAAAGGAAAAGCGAATACAACAAGCATTCTGTCCTTCGTCAATCTATGTCTGTCTCATAATACAAGCGTGCTCTCAAGGTCACTGGGTAAACCAGTTTGTGTCGCCGCCGGCTACAACATTCCTGCGCGGTCTGACACAACACACTCTAACTATCAAGGCCGGCAATTTAAGCAAAATAAAACAGTACAACTGGCCTCTCAATAAAAACTTTACCATAGGTTATAAACCTCGAAGAATACGTGTATAAAAACACGCTATAATTCTGAATACAATAATATAATTCCGTCTTTCAAACCAAAGACATCTAAATGGTATCAATGTCACATTGCTGGAGCTCTTTGCTCTCAAAGATATAATACTTCAGTAGTTGCTTGTATAACTTCAAATAATTACATGTCTTCACATGACACTAACAAAATAATAATTGTGGCGCAGATTCCACACTCTGGATCTGCTTAATGATACGTTGGGAACTGGGTTCGATGCTAGACAACGAAACATCCCTTTTACTTATAAGTTCCACACTTGACCAGATGGCTTCTGAGCAACATCTCAAATGAAATATAATGCAGTTACAAAACTGGTAATTACAGTCGATTACCTAAATGATACGACTGCTCTAACGAAATCAGGGGTGTAACAAAGACTGGTTGCAAAAAATGCAGTTAAAGAAATATAACCATGGCATCTGATTGCCATAACTAAAGTCAGCAAAGACTTGGAAAATCACCCCAAATAGGGTTAAACAAAGTAGCCTCAAATGACTACGGTCACGTCTAGCAAAAATAGGCATTGACGTTCTACGACGTCCATCAAGCTGCACCAGGGCTGACCAAAATGTCTGACCCAAGGGTGTCTCACTCTAACTGAAATAAATGACATCTAATTAGACTAGTTACATTCCCTACCTATAAAAATGGCTGACACTGAGTTCGGTTGGTTCACAAACTACATTACACCTACTATACCACCAGAAACTGGAACGAGAAAGGGTGTACAAAAACTCACGAAATGGAGGAGCTCTCACTCAGCCCTCTGTTCAACGACAAGGGTTGAACAAATTCATCCCTGGCTCTCCGGAACGGTATAGTCCTCATCAGGACTCCCATCTGGACTCTCCCAAAGACCAGGGTTCGATCTGTTCCTGTCGTCAACTTCGTGGATGTACTGGACTTGCCGGGGAATGGCATCCTGGGTTTCCTTCCTCCTCGTTCGCTGTTCTGGAAGTTCCACCATCATGCTGGTTCCAATAGATACATCACCCTCATACCATAGCGGTATTAGCCCATGATGTTGGTCTCAAACATGGTGTAGAATAATTTGATCACGTGGGTGGTGGAATAAATCGTGTAGTAGTTCATTCTTTCACTTCAAAAATCACAATGTTCGTAGTAAATGTTGCAGGCTTTAATTGCAATTGATAACACAGCCTTTTCTTCGCAGATATCGAATAATACGTGAGCAAGCACTGTTCTGTGGTTCTTCACGTGTACTGACGCCACTTTTACATCACGTAGCATCCGTGAAATGTGCGTCGTTTTGTAATTGAAAAATTCACTGTGGCAATTCAAATATACTGTACATTCATAATCACACTTATTTAAAGTAGTTATAACACGTTTACCTCTATATTTTTCACCAGGCACTCGGCCCTCCACAAACACGTGGGTACAAAAATGTGGTGTTACGGTAATGTTAGAATTTTCACTATGCTTGCCAATTATATCACAATATGCTTCTTGTTGTTCACTGTGCATAAAATAAACAGTGCTTTGCAGAATATTCGTGCTCGATGGCACCCGATGATAACTTCCACGCTAAACAGCGGATATTTTCTACGTCTAACAAGACGGATGTAACTTCACGCCTACACGGGGCGGATTCTCCAGACGTAGTGCAAGGTACAGGGTTACTCGAGGAAGTAGGTCGTCAAACCGAAGTCGTTGAGCGACTACTTACATTCCTGTTTGCGTATCTGCAAGGGTATTACCTTACCTTAAGCGAAAATAACATTCTCCAAAATGTTTTAATAATGCTGAATGACGAAATGGAATATTCTGAGTCTCGTGGAAAGACAAAATTAATTAATAAGACCTCAGATAAATAATTAGCAGACTTCACCAAAGTCAAAAATGCGATTCTCCGCTACTTCAAAGAGTATAGCGTGAGCTCTCAGCTCCACGTGGCTTTCTGGGTGTGTTCAAATGTACTACATCCCATCATATATGTGCTGTTATAAAAAATATCACATGAACCTTAGCTCAGCGGGTTCAGTAAACAATTGAACTAAATTAGATACAAGTGCAGTACAATATGTATAAACATTTGCTGTACCAAGTTTCATTGCGTTTGGATCACTAAATCCCGAGAAAAGTCTATTTAAAACTTTCAACTTCGCATGGTGGCCATGTTTGTTTTGTAGTTGACCGGTTTTTGAAAGTCTCATAGATGAACGTCCAGTAGTGCCCTTTATCTCCGTACAAAATGTCAGGGTGATACCGGAAATAGTTTCGGAGATATTGAATGCCAGTGAAATATTTCGCACAGCCGTCATCTTGAGGTTATGTAAACAATTGAACGAAGTTAGATGTCGGTGAATTACAATGTGTATAAACATTTGCTGTACCAAGTTTCATTGCGTTTGGTTGGTTAAATCGCGAGAAATGTCTATTTAAAAGTCACAACTTCGGTTGCCCGCCATGTTGGTTTTGTAGTTAGCAGGTTTTCAAAAATCACATAGGTGAACTTCTAGTACTTCCCGTTATCACCGTACAAAATTCCAGGGTGATATCAGTAATAGTTTCGGAGATATTGAATGCTGGTGAAATATTTCGCACAGCCGCCATGTTGGATTCGTGAGACGTAACAAAATTTGAAGAGCACGGTCAGGGTCGTCCGGAATAGTGCTATGAACTTACCGAGTTTCATTGAAATCGCTCCAGCCGTTTAGATTTTATTAGGGGACACACACACACACACGCGGATCACACACGCACACACACAGACACACGGACAAAAGGTGATCTCATAAGCCTATTTTTTTTTCATAAATTAAAATAGGCTAAGAAATAAGACTATAGGGGCACGGTGTCGCGTCGAGCCCACATAAGAGAAAATATAATATCTACAGGGTAATTATCTATCTGCGCCCCGATAAACACGGCAAGCTAAGCCGGCTGTGACTGGCGGTTCCGCCGGTGGTAGCCGCGTCCCGCTGACATATATAGTTAGTTCACACGTCTTTTGTCATTCATATGGACGTGTATCTGCGAAGCTCAGACTTTAGTGTTGCACGTTTAGTGAGTGTTGTGATTACTGTGGTTGTTGGTCATGCCTCGACACCAATTCACATTGTGCGAACGTGTGTATATCCATAATTCGTATGTGAAAAGCAGAAAATCTTGTTCTGAAACGAGACGAAAATTTCGAATCATGTTCCCAGGAAGACCTGTGCCTAATGGCAGTGCAATTAGGAGGCTCGCTAAACGATACATGGAAACAGGCTCAGTGAATAATAAAAGAGTTGACAGACATTCTTTCATCGGAAGATGGCAGGTGTGTGTTACAAGAGAGGGAGGGCATTTTCAGCATCGCCTATGAGTATTGTAAGTACACATTATTGAACCGGATACTCGCGCCCACGATCTGCGCCAGTCACAGCCGGCTTAGCTTGCCGTGTTTATCGGGGTGCACATAGATAATGACCTTGTATATTGGCTAGTATAAAATAAACTCCCGGTTTCTTGGATGTAACGGGTAATCTCAATGGATTTTGATGTGGTTTTCACCATTCTGTGAAGGATTTCTCGAGGACGGTTTCTTTACAAAAACATTCATTTATGACCAAAGGAAGCCGACCAGTAATGATTTCAGTGAATCGAGTCGAAGAAAAAAATGCTGTCCGTGCGCCTTTTAAGCTTATTCTGGGTAAACCGTCAAAAATATCTATATACTATGAATGTAAGAATTGTTAGCATGAAAGGTTCTACGAAGAAGTCCGCGACAGCATTTCTTTATCCTCAATACATAGCCCACTATAAGTGTTTTTACGACGTTTTTCCTCCAACATTCTCCATTCAGTGGAAATTTAAATTTCTAGCTTCGGAGCGAGCTTACGAGCTAGAGAGCAAGCCTATCACCCCAGCTTCGGCCAGCATCAAGCTGTCGAGTCGTGTCGAGTTAAGACTTCAGAGAAGAGTATAATATGTGCTTGGAGTTTCGCTGTTCACCTCAGCAATTCTAAATCGCGTCCTGGACCTGCCGTCCGTGCGTCTTTGAAGCTTACGCTGGGTAAACTGTTAAAGATACCGAGCGAAGCCGGGGTGGGTTTCTATAGAGTGACCAGGTAGAAAAGAATGTTTCAATGCGCAAGCGCACCAAAGTAGGGGAGAGTGTTTCCAGCTCCCTTGCCTCTCAACTGATAGTCTTTCTTCTGCGCATATGCGTCAGGTAGGGGAAGTCTCTCTCTCTCTCTCTCTCTCTTTCTCGCTGCTACTTGCTTCGTTGTCCGTGTCGCTGGACCTTCTGAAGTCGTGTATGGAGGGGGAAGCTCTTCAGCAGCTACGTAATGCGAGCCCCGCCTCCAACAGTCTTTTCTACCTGGTACCCCTATAGTACACAATATAACGGCTGCAGTGGCGAGCGTACCTCGTGCTACATTGTGGTATTGGGAGAGAGTGGATTTGAATCTTACCTCGGCCGTCGTGAAAATGCTCTTCTGTGGTTTGTCATTTTCACCCCCAGGCATATACCGACTCCCTTCCTTAATTAGACCCAAGTTAGCGGTCGCCTGTCACCATCCCCAGTCGTATCTAACGACTAAGTGTGTTCAGCTCCCAGACACTGGGCTACATGACCGCGTTTTCGCAGCCCCTAAACTGCGGAACTAACCAAGGTATTTCGGCTAATTTAAGTACGGTAGTTTTGTACTTGGTCCATCCCCCCCGAAGTGTTAAACGTCATTAGGGAATGCCATAGTTGCTTATTGTTGCTTCAGGGGGTGAAACAGCGAGGACATCTGTTCCTGAAATGATATAAATGTACATTCGTTAGAATTGTAAGCACACCCAAAACTCTACATTCAACATATTTTAATGACTCCGAGTAGGCTATTAATAAAACTTAAACAAACACCCAAGTACACAAGGCCACAAGTCTATGATGTCGCAAAAACCCTAAATGAATCAACAACAATTACTAATAATATTTGTTTTATTACGCCGGCCCCGTGGTGTTGGGGTAGCGCGCCTGCCTCTCACCTAGAGGCCCCGGGTTCGATCCCCGGCTCCGTCAGGGATTTTAAAACTTACGTGAGGGTTCGAACAGGGTGCACTCAGCCTCGTGAGGACAATTGACTAGCTGTCTGACAGTGAGACAGAGCCCCGATCACGAATACCAAGATTAACGGCCAAGGGGACCCGACGCTCTCATCACGCGTCACCCCAATATCCGCAGGCCAAATGGCTGGGCAGCGGTCGCTTGGTCGGCCTTAGCCCGTCATGGGCTGTATAGTGCCAGGAGTTGACTTTTTTTTATTACGTAAATACATAATTTTTACTTCTTGCTCATTCAACGACGACCGCCATGACACATTGACGTTACATGACGTCATACCCGTTGCCAACATGTCCGATACAAAATACACCACACAACACATGTAACTTTCTAATTATGTGAAAAAAGAAATAAAAGGCAAAACCATTGGCCTGGATAAAGATTATTGATGCGTGACTACCCCCACTGTGCGTGACAAAAACCATGGGTGATTATATTAGCTCTACCTAACAATTATTGGTCTAGGCCAGGCTGTTCCAGTGAGCAGCCGAGTACTCGCCGCCTTGCGTGAGTAGACCTGCAACATGCAATACAGCTCAGCTGTGGAGGCTGCCATCACTGCGCAGTGACGTATTGGCTATCACCCCCAGTCCCTCTCCAACCGTGCTCCGAGCATTACTGCTGAGTACTCGCGTGTACGCAGACTCAAACTCCTGGATTTGGAACAGCCTGGCCTAGGAGAAACCATTGGTCTGCCGGATGCGATATAGTACTGAATGCGTGGGGTTTGCAATACTGTACATGATGCTAAAAATGGCTGAGTCAGCTGGAATTTCATCTATATAAGTCGTGATTATATTTGGGATGGCAGAGTGGGTCACAGACAGCGGAGGAGTAAATATATATTACTATATCATCTCGAGATATTTCCCCGACTATTAATTCAGGTATTTTGGTTCATTTCAGTACTTGAAGAATTTTCTCCCATAAAGTAGTTCTCGTCAAGCTTTTGGTTGGTTGGTTCCTCAGTTTAGGGGCTGCGACAACGCGGTCATGTAGCCCCGTGTACTTTGGGTGTGTGTAGAATCTGTCTGATAACCGGTGTTAATTGTGATGGCTGTATTAGTGTGTGTTATCTAAGGACTGCGGACGATTAATTTTTTCAAGTAGTTCCTACTTTTGCTACCCAATGCTACCGTCCACAGCACCTAACTGCGGACATGGTTACTAAATGCCATTGCAGTCAGCACCTGGTGGCGAACGTTGGAACTAATACAGCGTTATCAAACTAACCTACAAATTTTAGCTTCCACAAGTGTAGTTAGTGGAAGTTTCTTTTCCATGCCATAAATCTATGGCATGGGCCCGCCGGCTTCACTTCCCCTCTGAAAGAAGACATACCGAAGGATTTTAACCCTTTTATAAATCCGACGACTTCGGCCGGGTTTGAACCCGCGATCTTGGGCATAGAATCTCAGCATGCTACCAACTACGCCACCGAAGGCGCTTAATAAAGCTTAAACACACACCCAAATACACAAGGCCACAAGTCCATGATGTCGCAAAACTCCTAAATGAATCAACAACAATTACTGCTACAATTGTAATATTTAATAAACATTTCACTGTGAAAATTGAATTAAAAACGACACCAATGCCATTGAATACTTCTAGTTGGAATGCAACAAGAAAATGGGGTTCGTTTTACCTGACCTTTGATGGACGTGTAGATGAAAAAAGCTTTCTCCTTAAATCAATAATCTTAATATTGCTACTTGAGTAGGCTACTTTTCGAGCCTTGGTGTACTTTCACTCGTCTTTAAAACAACAGTACTTTCCCAGACATTAAACACATAACCACACGACACATTCGACGGATACTGAGATAGATTGAGTAACTCCCTCGATTAAACCGTTATCTACGACAGAATTATGTACGAGGCCGAGAAATTGTCTTGATCAACCTCCAATATTATTATTACTCTCATAGATAACGAGTAAACAGAGCTTTGGAATACATAAAATTAATTTTGCGGGCGTTGATTACTTGACTAACAGAGAAAGAATATCATGGGCTTCAAATCAGCGAACAACAACGGAGAGAGCCGAATGGGTTTCGTGATAAACAGCTGATTTGACTCCGTAAATATTTAGCCTGTAATAATATAAAGCTTGTTCTCTCACCACATATTGTTTGCGTCGTAAAAGCAGAGTTCAATACTGAGCCTATAAAGTAAATATGTCTGTCTGTTAGGTAGTCAGCCCGAAGGCTGGTTGGATCCTCAAGAAGCACCGCCGTTACGTTATGTGGGTAGATACCCACAAAAACCCAAGGCAGCCCTATTTTGAGGCGTTCTAGGCAAGAAGAGGAGTGAGGTAGTTTGCCATTGCTTTCCTCACTGAGTCAGAACAGTAGTCCTAACCCTATGAGTAGAACCTTTCACAACATGCACAGGCACTGACTGTGCCCTGAATGCCATTACTAAGCACCACCCATACCTCAGTAGCTTCCATATAATCACAGCCATGAGTGAGACTGAGACATCGGTGAAAAGCCACCTTTTACTCTAGCCTGTGCCAACTGACAAATGCAAATGTACTGTATTCATCAAGAGATGGCAAACAGGCCAAAAAGTAAATATAACAAGCTTAAAATAAATAAAACCAGAAAGTCCTCAAAATCGAGTTTGTAACTTACGGTACTTCAATGTTTACATGATTTCAGTTTTAGTTACATTCGAAGCTGTCTAAACTAGACAACTTATAACATAACTGTTATATAAAATTCGATATTTTGTCATAATCAGTGGCACTACTTGCTGGTGTTCTGTCTTGCAGCAAAGAAATCGCGATGATCTGGGTTTCTATTCCACAGGTTTAGGACGAGGAATTCGATCAATGATCATTCGTCACTCTTGGTTATAAAGGTGCCTAGAGATAAGGCTGCCTCAGGCTATGTTGTGTTGTGGTAAATCTGCCAACACAAAGAGAGACATGCCATATGAATGTGTACTATAACGCACGTAAACCGACGGTATTGCTTGCAAAAATGGACATTATTGTAGTTTATGTAGCCTATAATATGAAATATTATATGAGTCTCCAATGAAATACTTTGCATATACTTGCTGGTTTTACAAAGAACCATGACAATCAATTACGGTACTTCAATGTGGGTAACACATTAGCTAAAATTAGCATCTTAATTTAGTCTTAATTCAATTAAATATTGATCTATTCCTGTATTCAAATGCTCCAAGTTCATATGTTAACATGAATATGCTTGCAATGTTTTATTCAATCATAAGGGAAGGAGGATACATAAATTACGGAATAAGTGATGTCACTGATTCGTCACATCTCACTAACAATTGTCAACACACCAGAGCACGTATTATTCACACTACAAGTACGTGATATAGCAATAGCGGGTCACCAGGCGCGGATTCAAGGGGGGAGGGGGTCACGGGGGGTCATGCCCCCCCCCCCCAAACGGAGACCTTTTTTTTGCAAACTCAAAAAACGAAAACACAATAACCAGACAAATAAAACTTAACGAATTTTAACTGAAAAAAAAACAGGTCTTTTTTTTTCATTTTTTTTTTCATTTTAATCAATACTGAAAATATCTTTATTGCAATTATTATGTTCTGTTACAACTGTACATATTTACAACTTCATACCTGTTATATAAAAACGATTATTAATATAACAAAAGCAACTCGTCTATTTTGTTTAGCAAACCTTGTGATTACCGAATCGATGTTTATAGTGATGTCACGATGAATGTGCAGCAATGCACGGATAGAAATTGGGGCTTTTTTCGCACCAAAAAATTTTGCGATGTCCAAACTGCAAGCTTGGTTGGCAATTTAAGATGTGACTTTCTCCCTTTGTCGGTACCAACTCGACTTGCCGAAACTGTAATGTACCTTGATACTTTTCCCGAAGCTCGATGTAAAAGTCGCAAAACACGCCGTTGCAATTTGTACGAATAACAAAAGCAACTCGTCTATTTTGTTTAGCAAACCTTGTGATTACCGAATCGATGTCTATAGTGATGTCACGATGAATGTGTAGCAATGCACGGATAGGAATTTGGGGCTTTTTTCGCACCAAAAATTTTTGCCGATGTCCAAACTGCAAGCTTGGTTGGTCCGCTAAACTCATCAAAGTTCTATCCATGTAGCTTGCAAAAAAATTGGTGTGGTTTTGTACGTTTGGTTATTTTGTGATTGCGTTTTTAGTGATACCATGTTTCTTAACAATTTCGATTCTGTGACCCCCTCCCCAAAGCCAAACTCTAGATCCGTGCCTGCGGGTCACAGTAACGCAGACAGTTCTTGTAACGTATAAAACCACAAACAACACGAGGCCGGAAACACCACTTCGAAACGCAATCAAAAGAATGCAAACAACTCCCGTCGATCGGCTTGCTGCGAGCGTCATGGAGGAAAGAAAGGAAGATGCCTTATCATTAGCTGCGCTGCCTAGCGCAAGCTGCTGAAGCCAAACGGCTCGCCCATTTTGGTTGCAAGAAAATGGCTGTCCCTATGCTTAAAGCCGTAAACCACTCCAACTAGTAATGGATTTTAGTGACATAAAACTGCAATGACAAGTCAAGATTTTTCTTGGATAGGCAGAATACACTCTGTACTTCACGGTACTTGCAACAAATAAGCTGCGTTATCGTTATAAAAGCCAATTTAAATATAAATATGAGAGCACCTTTGCGAGGCTAGTTTTGTAAGGAAGACGCGGCAAAACGTAATAATACGCTGAAACACTGATTAAATTGAATACAGGTGTCTGAAGATGCGAGTTATACCAAAGAAGGAACATCTTGGGAATTAATGATGCCGAACTAATTACGGTAGGCTATTTACACCAAATTGAGATTTATGTTCTTATTGGTGTTTAGGCATTCATCAGTTTTTAGGCCTAATTTCGAGCACAGCCACTTTCACTCATTGGTCGTACACATTTTGATATTCAAGAATACGAACCTCAAAATTAATAAACAGAACAATTAATAAAGGACGCATATTTGCACAAAAATACGGTACAGCCTATACGTTTCGGTACCGTACTGTGCCCAACTCTAGGAATGGGTATTCCAAGATTCAGACACCTAGATATCAAGGGAAAGGCTACAGCCGCTTTTGAAAGTTAGATATTTGAATATCGCGCTCCATTGCTTCTCGAAGCAATTGGAAAGAATTTACCGATACTTGCATGTCAAGTGACGTAGCGAGTAATAGCAGAGGTCGAGGCTATTTATTGATTAAATAGTTAACCATGGAGTAGAGACTTGAGACTAGGATCAGATTACTGGCACGGCCAAATGAAAGAGAATGCAATTAGTATCAAGTAAATCGGACCAGGGATACCAGAGATATGAGGATTTCCAGATATCAGCTGATGACGCGTGACCCTGACAGTTTTGAATAAAAGCCGGCCGGCCGAGGCATCGATAGCTCATTCCAACACAAGCACTTGCCGAGCAAGTTGCTGCTACGCTGAGCCAAGGCACATGGTTGCCGGATCTACGCAGAAGTAATTTTCAAAGTTGTGATAGTAACAAAAGTGCTGCGCTACGAGGTGGAACTTAGTAAGTTTCCGGCGAGGAGAATCACTGAGGTGATTGAATTATTTTTCTACAGACATTAGTGGAAATATTTATGTTTCTACATGGACATATGCTAGACTTTGTCTAGAATTAGTACTTTGTCACAGTCCAGTAATAACCTAATACTTGGATGTTTAGTCCATTTCAGTCAGTTTTCATATTGGTAACTTGTTAACCACTTCGATCTATCAGTACACTGAAGACCAGTCTATCACGGTGGTGTTCATTAGTCTACGCAAGGGAAACTACAGGTTGCTTAGCGCATGGTAGATGGCGAGAAGCCATGCCCAGGGAACGATCTTCAGAACAGCCGTTGATTGGTTAGACTGTCAGTGTCTTCTTGTATTGATAAGATTACCGTGAGTTATGTTACAACTGACATATCTAAGAATAGATCACTTAGATCTGACCCCATTTAAACAAACTGTTATGGCTTTGATAGAAGCCCATATTAAAATGGAACAACAGTTAATTCAAACGTCAAGAGATACTACCACTATGTCTGACTAGACGGATTGTGGGTATATAATGGCGGCCGATACAAGGATTATACGTGCTTGTCCGATAGGGCATGTTTATGGATAAATCTGGTACAGACCAGGTTTACTACGCTTCAAGACCATCAAGAAATGTAAGCCACATTTGAATTATATTATGCCTAGCTAATTGGAACAAACTATTTTTCGGCAGATGACCAACACATTTATTTTTCTTCGTATTTAAATCTTGCAATGATTTACGCAAGACTTGTTAGAGTTATTCTGAGTATTTTCAGCACTCAGAACAGTTTAGGATCGATGACCGAGCATTTCGAGCATTTATTTGAATATTTCATATTTTTGGGAAATCACGGTAATCAGCCGATGTAACTGTAAAAGTTAATAATTATTTTTGTTGAGGAATGGATATTTTTTCCATATTCGAAGGTTCGAACATGTGGATTCTCACATAATGAGATGATAATTAAATATATTTAAAATAATATAACTAATAATAATAATAATAATAATAATAATCCACTAATAATAATAATAATAATAATAATTTTTATAACTTTTCTAAATAATTTTTGGATATTATATTTTATAATAATCATATGTATTGAGAGAGAGCCTATGAAGTAGTTTAATCATTTCTAGTTTGGAACAGGAGATTTTCCGAAGGAGAGTGGTTAGCGCAAGCCCGCATTCAACCAACATTTCAGTTCTGGTTGAACAGTTGATATTTGCAATGAGCAAAGTATATTTTTCAGATAACACGGAGAGGCATGAAACGGGAAGCAATTGATAATTGTATCAAATAGGATATTTTTGTATTTATATAAAATCATGACGTAAATACACTCGAAAGTGAAATAAAGATTTTCATAAGTATGGTAAATTCACGGGTTGAACTGAATGGTAAAATAAAATAAACTTGTAAGTTTATTAATCTTCCAGTGTTGATAACAAGCAGAGGCTTGATTTATTATATACATTTTGGGAAGAAAATTTATGTGTGTGGAGTAGTTGAAATGCCATTCCCAGGTGCGCATGTTTAAGTCGCAGGAATGAGGAGGTTGTTTCGAGCATCAATCAAATAGCAGGTTCGATGGCTCAGGTTTATAGAAGGAGTATTGGAACTACACATTTCGTCGTATGAATGACCCGAAAGTTATTTCTTAGAAACCATCAGTTCTTATTTCAACCTTGTTTACGAATTCCATTTAGACTTTGATTTTGCTAGAACCCGGATTTGTCATGATAGTAGTTTATTCTTCTTAAGAGGAAGACCTTTGCCGTTGTTGTTGTAATATTGTGTTCTTGCACAAATAATAGAATGGGCCACTGCCAATTAAAAATAATTCTTTAACCACGAATAATTTGAAGGATATTTTCAATCCTAGTGCCATGAACTAAATGAATTTATTATGAAGCTACAATTCTTATTTCCGCATTCTGTCGAAGAATTGCAAGTTGTGAAAATTGCTAAAATGGCCATGAATATAAATATTTTTCATAATAATGATTCCAAGTGGAAAATCAAATAGTTGAATGGTTCAACCATTTATTGATCAAGTTGATGATTCGGAAATCATATATTTTGTGAGGAACTTGAAGTTCATAATCGAGTCACTTCTCGAATGTTTAATGTCAGAAGAACAATTAATTTTTTTGTTGTGCTTCGCACAAGTTCTTCGATGCTATGCTCAAGGTCAAATACTTTTCAGATGTTATTAATATGTGTAAATAATTTGTGTTGCTTCAATGATAACAATATTTTTCGACAATATTTTTGAAACTGGAAAAATAAGTGAAAGTTAAAATTCTATGAACATTTATTCTACGAGTGTTAATATTATGTAAAAATTCAAACAGTGAACTACGATACTTCCAGTAGAGACAATTAAATCTGAACTGGATTTAATCATATATAATTTTGGAACACAGTCTACAGGACTAACAATCAGACTTGTGTTTCCAAAAAAATAATTGTCAAATGTATTTGGAAAATTTCTGTATATTGTGTAAATTGGAGTGTGGGTCGCCACACGTGAGTGATGCTGCTTTGAGCATCTTTGCAGTCAATTTTAAATTCAAAATAAACTGAGATAATTTTACTTGATGTGTTACTCCCAGTTGAATCTCCTTCTATCCGTATTGTTGCATTGAGCCAAAAATCAGTAAAGAATTTTTTTTTATTTGATGTCGTTTTTGCGATTAGCTTTAACCCATCTGGCGCTCCGGGATATTTTGACTCTCGTGCTGACTGATTATTGGTAAAATGCATATGTGGTCGTGCGGACTCCGGTCTAAACGGGCACATAAAATAAGATAGAGAGAGAAATGGCTTCGAACGTGGGTCTCGAGTTAGACATGGTCAATCGCATGCCGATTTGAATTATGATGATTTTTCTATAAATATTTTGGGAGTTGAGAGATGTCTGGTTTGGATGAATAAATTAGTAGGAAACCCAATTAGTGGGGAAAGTCAAAAATTTAACTTGGTTAATAATTGGAATGGGTTTGATTATTTTTGAGAATGGCTTAACCATTAGGGCGTCAAGTAAATTCAGTAGTAAACGTTCGATGACTGGACATACACATTATTAGAATCCAGGTGGAGGATATTTGAGAACTTGCATATTTTTCTTGTGATATTGTGGTAAATGTAATTCGTAAAAGTAGAGAATTTTGTTTTTCCATCACGTCGACATTAGGACAAATCTCATTTTATTAGAGTGTTCCAATTAGCTATTCATATTTCTTGTTCTAGCTATAAACCTGTGTTTGCCAATATTGTATACCCCTAAGTTTTGAATAATAATTGAAAATTATGGAAGAGATGATGAGGATGATGAGGAGTTTGGAAGAGTGTTCAAAAGAGGCTGGACGGCGTGTAGCCACCATTATGAAAGAAAATACAGAGGCTTTAGAAAAGAAACTTAAAGAAAATTCTGATTCTTTAGAAAGTAAACTTAAAGAAAATTCTGATTCTTTAGAAAATAAACTTAAAGAAATTTAAATGATAAACTTAAAGAAAATTCTGATTCTTTAGAAAATAAACTTAAAGAAAATTCTGATTCTTTAGAAAATAAACTTAAAGAAAATTCTGATTCTTTAGAAAGCAGGTTAAAAGGTAATTTGAAAGAAAATTTAAATAGTAAATTTAATTCAATGGAAAGTAAATTTAAAGAGAATTCCGAAATTTTGAAAATGACACTTGAGAGTAAAATGAATAAATTATGCGAAAAAACACATGAGCTCGAAACTTCATTAGCTACTAACGCAAGTTTAATGGACGATAAATTTCGCGATGCCGATCTTCGATCCCAAAGCTTAGCTGATAGGATAGAACATGGTCTTAGGAAAGTTGGTGAAGACATGATCAACCTAGAAGTCAGAGTGAAGAAGGAGAGTAATGAGATGGGAATTCTAGTTGTTCAACGGTTGACAGAACAATTCAAAGAACTTGTAATGGGAGAAATAAGAGAAGGTGTGATTAATGAATTGCAAACTGAAATTAAAACCACAGTTGTCAATGAAATTAAAGACACACTCAAGCTGGAGAATCAAGAGGGAATCAAGGAGATTAGGGAATCTTTGTCATCCCATATTCAAGTAATTTCCAAAGATATCCAAGCTACTCAGAAGGACATCTCAGATATGACAGGGTCATTGAAAAGTCACGAGGCTGTTATGAACCAGATATCCACTGATGTCAAGGAGAATTGTAAAGAAACTGAAGCTATTAAGAAAATGGGAGAAGAAAACCAGAAGGAACTTGAGGCTATGAAAACTCAAATCAAGGACGAGAAACAGTCTGACCTTCTGTTGAAAATGCCAAGTGTAAGGGGAAAGGAACAGATACATATAAATCTAGGAGCAGCTAGAGAAACGGATAGTCAAACACAGGATGAGGTCAGGACAGTATTTCAATCCAACCCCATAACTGTATTTAAGAATGTAGAAGATAAGCCTTCTAAATTTTCAGGGCGAGATTCTGTGACACCCGTGGAATTTTTGAGAGAAGCAGGGGATTACCTGAAAGATTCCAAGATCCCTAAAGAAAGACAGATCCGAGTGATAGGGAAGTTTTTGGAAGGTCCTGCACTTCTTTGGTTTAGAGCTTTTAGATCCACTCTAACCACTTTTGAGGAGTTTTCTCGTGGGTTATTAAAAAAGTTTTGGTCCCCGGAAACCCAACAGCAAGTCAGAGCAGAATTATATTCGAAGAGATTCTCGACGTCACAACCTACTCGATACTCAACGTACTTTTCTGGGCAGCTTTCTAAACTTCAACATTTAGATCCACCGATGCCAGATAACGAATTGATTACTGCATTGATACGTCAATTTCCAGCAGACGTCCAAAGGACTTTGATCGCTGCTGATATCTATAATATGGAGCAATTTGACGAAGTATTACAGAAGCTGGATCATACGAACGCTCAATTCTTCCATCAGAAGGGAGGAAAGAATAACAACACTCTGTACGCTGTTATGGCTGATAGTTATTCTCAAACACCTCGAGAGATTCGAGAGGGGCGAGAAGAGAAAACGCCGAGGGAAGATTCAAATAAGAGAGGATGGAATCAGTACAGTAACAGATACAGTTACAAGCCTTATGCGAGACCGGATGGTGGAAATCGATACAATACTCGATGGAGAAGGCCACGGGATAATCAAGGAAGGTACCAGGAAAGAAGATACTATGGTAGAAACAACTACAATAACAGAGGGAATGTGGATACTCGTCAGTCCAATGAAGAGTTCAACAAGGAGACGAGGAAAAACTTGGAAGCAAGACACCAAGATAACTTGCAATTTTTGGAGCAGAGGCCCAATGAACCAGGTCCATAGGGAACACAACAATCCCGGGGGAATGCCAACGGAAAAAAAACTTCGAATTCACAGTAGAAGATAGAATTTTGAACACTTTCACTTCCAGAATTATTAAATGGCAAGCAGAGGATGATGACTTAATTCAACAGAATGACGAACGGAAAGAAATGGGTACAAGAATTAGAATGCCAATCATATCATGCGAAGTATTCGGTATGCCTGTCGATACTTTGATTGATACTGGGGCTATGCTTTGTCTTGTGAGTTAGAAGCTTTATATTCTGTGGAAGCTCAAAGAGAATTTAGAGGAAATTCCAGTATCAGGAATTAAGATCCAAGGAATAATACCCAATAAAATATCTCTGTGTAAAACACAATTATATTTATGTATTACGATTGGAGGACATGATTTCCGACATGTGTTTGTAGTAATGAAGGACATGGCTTTTGACATGATATTGGGAGCAGATTTCATTCAGAAATATCAAGCAGTGATAGACATGAAGACAGAGACGATCAAATTCAAGAATACCGAAGAGATTAACATCGAGGGAAAAGAAGAGAAAGACATCGAGGGAGATGCTCAATGGTCTCTGATTTTTCATGAAGCTGAAGGAAGAGAAGTCTACACTGAGAAGGAGTCCCCAGAGCTAGGGAAAATTTTAGAAGAGTATCACGATATTTTCGATATTAAACCTGGTGAAATTAAAGATTTTGAATATCATATTCGTGTAAATGATGATGCACCTTTTCATGCTAAATTGTATCCGGTAGCGGAAAAGCATCGAGAGAGGGTGAAAGTGCTTATCAAGGAGATGGAAAGCAACAATGTGATTGAAAAGTATACTACATCTTATGTCAATCCATTAGCAGTAGTGTCTAAGCAAGATGGAAGTCTGAGACTATGTTAAGACGCGCGAAATTTGAATTCAAGATTACTGCCAGAGTATGACAGACCACCAATCATTAGGGAACTGTTAAGAAAATTCCAGGGCAAGGTCTGGTTCTCTAATATTGATCTCACTTCGTCCTACCATCACATTAGGCTTAGTGAAGATTCCAAGAAGTTTACAGGATTTATGTTTGACCAGCAGACATATGTATTCCGCCGTCTACCATTTGGAGTCAAAACATCTGGATCTGTTTTGATCAGAGCACTGGAACAAAATTTGAGTCCTGAAGTAAAAGAGATAGCAATTCGTTATATAGATGATATCTTAATTGCATCCGAGACTAAAGAGGAACATTTGTTACATCTTCAGATGTTATTCGCAGATTTGAGAAAAGCGAATTTTAAAGTAAACCTTCGAAAATGTCAGTTCTTTCGAAAGGAAATAAATTTTTTGGGTCACATTTTGGATGGAGAAGGATACCGTCCCAATGAGACGAAGATAGAGGCAATTGCAAATTTCCCTAGACCTACTAGAGTGAAGAATGTCCGCAGTTTTCTCGGGACATGCCAATTCTTTGCGGGGCATTGTCAAAACTTCACCAAGACGGTAGCGCCATTGCAGGAATTGTTAAAGAAAGGAAACAAATGGAAATGGGATGAAGATTGTGAACAATCATTTCAAGATGCCAAGAGGTTATTGGTAAACAGCGTGAAATTGGAGTATCCTGACTTTACCAAGAATTTCATCATAGAATCTGATGCATCCACCGTAGGGATTGGAGCTATTCTTCTTCAAGAAGATGAAGATCACAAGAGACATTACCTGGCGTTCATTAGCAGGAAACTTCGTCCATCAGAAAGGAATTATTACACCACAGAGTTAGAAGCACTTGCTGTAATATTCGCGTTGGAGTCGTGGAAGAAAATGTTAATTGGACATTCAGTCATTGTGAGGACTGATCACCACGCATTGGAGTTTATCTTGAGAACAAACTTTGCCAGTGATAGGATAACTAGATGGTCACTTTGTATTCAACAATTCAACCTAGTTATTGAACACACTCCTGGAAAGTTGAACGTTGGAGCTGATTTATTGAGTAGAGCAGTGGAGTCTACATCTAAAGATTTTCAAGTTGACCTGACGCAGGAAGATGAAGATACCTTGAGAAGGTTAAGATTGTTGCATTTATCCCAGAGGAGAGACCGACGTCTTAGAAACATTTTTCGTTTTCTACAGGGAGACATGGATCCAAGTGATGATGATTTTGTGGAAACTGAAAGAATTTCAAGAGATTTTATGATGTTAGATGGTTTAATCTACAAGTTTGCAGATCCCGACCATACGAAGCTGAGAGTAGTGATACCTCCACGAATGCAAAAACCCATTATCTGGATGGCACATCGAATCGCAGGTCATGCTGGAGTAGATAAGACGGTCAACATGATCCAAGAGAAATTTTCGTGGGAGAGAATGCGACAAACTGTCAGGAACACTATTCGAGAATGCGACTTATGCCAAAGGAGTAAACATAATTCTAGATTGTTGAGAGAATTACCAAGGCCTATTATTCCTTCTAAGCCTTGTGAAATCTTCGCGACTGATTTATATGGTCCTCTCCCAAAGTCTAAAAGAGGTAACCGATATATTCTGGTGCCCATGGATGTTTTCAGCAAATACACTATGTTGCATCCAATTCAGAAGGCAAACGCAAAATATTGTGCGAAGAGAATTAGAGACAACGTAATTCCGGAAGCAGGCAAACCGGAATTCCTTTTATCAGATCGTGGACCTCAATTTACATCTTTAGAATTTCGAACCATCATGAATAATCTTGGGATTAGACAATTGTTTTGTTCTATTAGACATCCAGAGAGCAATCCAGCAGAACGCGTGATGGCTGAAATAGCAAAATTTTGCCGCCTCTATTGTCCAAATGATCATTGGAAATGGATGGATGTTCTCTCTTTAGCAATCGAATCCATCAACTCTACAATTCATGAGAGTACTGGACAGATTCCCATGTTGCTTCATCATGGAATTAAACCAACAAGATTATGGGATCGAATCATCTCTATTCCACCTGAGATTGAACCAAGTCGTCAGATGAGGGAAACTCTAGCTTTAGACAGGTTGAGGAGCCAAGCTGAGAAAAGAGAGCGCAGAGTGAGAGGAAAGCGTTTTCGCAGACCCTTGCGCGTAGGAACTCTTGTTTTAGTGAAAAGACCTACACCATCTGACGTGCAAAATCGAGTGTACTCGAAGTTTGCAAGCCTTTACGCTGGACCCTATCGTATTGTGGAAGTAAACAACAATGGAAGCTACGAAATCGCCAATACACGAACTGGTAACATCGTGGGAACTTATAATGCATCGAATTTGAAGATTTATTATTCAAGAACCAGATGATTTAATGTGCAGATAGGAAAAATAAAAAATTTTCAATTTTTATTTTTTGCTAGGTGTGGGGTGGATGTGCCCAACTCTAGGAATGGGTATTCCAAGATTCAGACACCTAGATATCAAGGGAAAGGCTACAGCCGCTTTTGAAAGTTGAGATATTTGAATATCGCGCTCCATTGCTTCTCGAAGCAATTGGAAAGAATTTACCGATACTTGCATGTCAAGTGACGTAGCGAGTAATAGCAGAGGTCGAGGCTATTTATTGATTAAATAGTTAACCATGGAGTAGAGACTTGAGACTAGGATCAGATTACTGGCACGGCCAAATGAAAGAGAATGCAATTAGTATCAAGTAAATCGGACCAGGGATACCAGAGATATGAGGATTTCCAGATATCAGCTGATGACGCGTGACCCTGACAGTTTTGAATAAAAGCCGGCCGGCCGAGGCATCGATAGCTCATTCCAACACAAGCACTTGCCGAGCAAGTTGCTGCTACGCTGAGCCAAGGCACATGGTTGCCGGATCTACGCAGAAGTAATTTTCAAAGTTGTGATAGTAACAAAAGTGCTGCGCTACGAGGTGGAACTTAGTAAGTTTCCGGCGAGGAGAATCACTGAGGTGATTGAATTATTTTTCTACAGACATTAGTGGAAATATTTATGTTTCTACATGGACATATGCTAGACTTTGTCTAGAATTAGTACTTTGTCACAGTCCAGTAATAACCTAATACTTGGATGTTTAGTCCATTTCAGTCAGTTTTCATATTGGTAACTTGTTAACCACTTCGATCTATCAGTACACTGAAGACCAGTCTATCACGGTGGTGTTCATTAGTCTACGCAAGGGAAACTACAGGTTGCTTAGCGCATGGTAGATGGCGAGAAGCCATGCCCAGGGAACGATCTTCAGAACAGCCGTTGATTGGTTAGACTGTCAGTGTCTTCTTGTATTGATAAGATTACCGTGAGTTATGTTACAACTGACATATCTAAGAATAGATCACTTAGATCTGACCCCATTTAAACAAACTGTTATGGCTTTGATAGAAGCCCATATTAAAATGGAACAACAGTTAATTCAAACGTCAAGAGATACTACCACTATGTCTGACTAGACGGATTGTGGGTATATAATGGCGGCCGATACAAGGATTATACGTGCTTGTCCGATAGGGCATGTTTATGGATAAATCTGGTACAGACCAGGTTTACTACGCTTCAAGACCATCAAGAAATGTAAGCCACATTTGAATTATATTATGCCTAGCTAATTGGAACAAACTATTTTTCGGCAGATGACCAACACATTTATTTTTCTTCGTATTTAAATCTTGCAATGATTTACGCAAGACTTGTTAGAGTTATTCTGAGTATTTTCAGCACTCAGAACAGTTTAGGATCGATGACCGAGCATTTCGAGCATTTATTTGAATATTTCATATTTTTGGGAAATCACGGTAATCAGAAGATGTAACTGTAAAAGTTAATAATTATTTTTGTTGAGGAATGGATATTTTTTCCATATTCGAAGGTTCGAACATGTGGATTCTCACATAATGAGATGATAATTAAATATATTTAAAATAATATAACTAATAATAATAATAATAATAATAATCCACTAATAATAATAATAATAATAATTTTTATAACTTTTCTAAATAATTTTTGGATATTATATTTTATAATAATCATATGTATTGAGAGAGAGCCTATGAATAAGTTTAATCATTTCTAGTTTGGAACAGGAGATTTCCCGAAGGAGAGTGGTTAGCGCAAGCCCGCATTCAACCAACATTTCAGTTCTGGTTGAACAGTTGATATTTGCAATGAGCAAAGTATATTTTTCAGATAACACGGAGAGGCATGAAACGGGATGCAATTGATAATTGTATCAAATAGGATATTTTTGTATTTATATAAAATCATGACGTAAATACTCTCGAAAGTGAAATAATGATTTTCATAAGTATGGTAAATTCACGGGTTGAACTGAATGGTAAAATAAAATAAACTTGTAAGTTTATTAATCTTCCAGTGTTGATAACAAGCAGAGGCTTGATTTATTGTATAAATTTTGGGAAGAAAATTTATGTGTGTGGAGTAGTTGAAATGCCATTCCCAGGTGCGCATGTTTAAGTCGCAGGAATGAGGAGGTTGTTTCGAGCATCAATCAAATAGCAGGTTCGATGGCTCAGGTTTATAGAAGGAGTATTGGAACTACACATTTCGTCGTATGAATGACCCGAAGGTTATTTCTTAGAAACCATCAGTTCTTATTTCAACCTTGTTTACGAATTCCATTTAGACTTTGATTTTGCTAGAACCCGGATTTGTCATGATAGTAGTTTATTCTTCTTAAGAGGAAGACCTTTGCCGTTGTTGTTGTAATATTGTGTTCTTACACAAATAATAGAATGGGCCACTGCCAATTAAAAATAATTCTTTAACCACGAATAATTTGAAGGATATTTTCAATCCTAGTGCCATGAACTAAATGAATTTATTATGAAGCTACAATTCTTATTTCCGCATTCTGTCGAAGAATTGCAAGTTGTGAAAATTGCTAAAATGGCCATGAATATAAATATTTTTCATAATAATGATTCCAAGTGGAAAATCAAATAGTTGAATGGTTCAACCATTTATTGATCAAGTTGATGATTCGGAAATCATATATTTTGTGAGGAACTTGAAGTTCATAATCGAGTCACTTCTCGAATGTTTAATGTCAGAAGAACAATTATTTTTTTTGTTGTGCTTCGCACAAGTTCTTCGATGCTATGCTCAAGGTCAAATACTTTTCAGATGTTATTAATATGTGTAAATAATTTGTGTTGCTTCAATGATAACAATATTTTTCGACAATATTTTTGAAACTGGAAAAATAAGTGAAAGTTAAAATTCTATGAACATTTATTCTACGAGTGTTAATATTATGTAAAAATTCAAACAGTGAACTACGATACTTCCAGTAGAGACAATTAAATCTGAACTGGATTTAATCATAAATAATTTTGGAACACAGTCTACAGGACTAACAATCAGACTTGTGTTTCCAAAAAAATAATTGTCAAATGTGTTTGGAAAATTTCTGTATATTGTGTAAATAGGAGTGTGGGTCGCCACACGTGAGTGATGCTGCTTTGAGCATCTTTGCAGTCAATTTTAAATTCAAAATAAACTGAGATAATTTTACTTGATGTGTTACTCCCAGTTGAATCTCCTTCTATCCTTATTGTTGCATTGAGCCAAAAATCAGTAAAGCATTTTTTTTATTTGATGTCGTTTTTGCGATTAGCTTTAACCCATCTGGCGCTCCGGGATATTTTGACTCTCGTGCTGACTGATTATTGGTAAAATGCATATGTGGTCGTGCGGACTCCGGTCTAAACGGGCACAGTACGGTATTTTCTTTGTGTGTGTGTGTGTGGGGGGGGGGGGGAGGGTAGAAACTTGACGATTAGCCTCGAATTGATTAATTACGTAGGTCGACCGTAATTATTGACCGACAGCCGTTTGATAATTTGGGATTTCCAGAGGAATGATTGTTATATTTTTGGTATATAGGGTAGGCCTACACATGCTGAGATTAGAATTGAAGAGTTTTTTTTTAATAACTTATCACTACTGTTATTACGTTTCCAAAGTTGCATAACCGGAGCGCAATAAAAACCAGGGCCAAAATAAGGTTTAACCATGCACAATGCCTCATGCGAGTCACAGAACACCGAATACGAGTTAAGCTTACGCCCACTTTGGTTTCAGCGCTTGGCTTCACTCATACGAGCTCAGGGCATCTAATCTTATTCTTTCCCCCATGGCGAGCGTTGATCAGTGCCAAGTACGGAACCTTAGTACTAAAATTAATTCTTCATTCGTTGGCAGAACTGCCAGAACGCAGCTTTATAGCAATCCATCCGCTCCCTATTAACTGTCGTCCCCTTGAACGCGATGAGACGTTCTCATTGGGGGAAAAAAGTCTTATTTTCTGTGGAACAATTCTTCTCTTTTGAAGCATTACTTTGGTTTTAAGCATGGCTTCTTGTTGCCAGCTAAAGTCGCCTTCAAGGATACTGCATGTTTCTTAAGAACGTCTAGTACTCCTGATGTAGAAATACCCTTAATTAAAACCAAGAACTCACAATCAGATCGCGCCCTAGACACATTCTTAAAAGCGCGCTTCTCACTTCGTAACCAATCGTAACCCTTCGGCTTTCTCCGCTACCATGTGCTGGCTCAAAGCTTATGACGTTCTCTGTCTGTAACGTAAACTCAACGGATCATTGGAAAAATATTGTTACTTAAAGTGACGGGGACTGTAATCACCACATTAGTAGTGATGGGGGACAAGTGGTAAGATTACATTGTTAGTAACTTATTTAAGGTGACGCGGACTGTAATCACCATGTTTGTAGTGATGGGGGACAAGTGGTAAGGTTACATTGTTAGTAACTTATTTAAGGTGACGCGGACTGTAATCACCACATTAGTAGTGATGGGGGACAAGTGGTAAGGTTACATTGTTAGTAACTTATTTAAGGTGACGCGGACTGTAATCACCATGTTTGTAGTGATGGGGGACATGTGGTAAGGTTACATTGTTAGTAACTTATTTAAGGTGACGCAGGCTATAATCACCACATTAGTAGTGATGGGGGACAAGTGGTAAGGTTACATTGTTAGTAACTTATTTAAGGTGACGCGGACTGTAATCACCACATTAGTAGTGATGGGGGACAAGTGGTAAGGTTACATTGTTAGTAACTTATTTAAGGTGATGTGGGCTATAATCACCATGTTTGTAGTGATGGGGGACAAGTGGTAAGGTTACATTGTTAGTAACTTATTTTAGTGTGACGCGGACTGTAATCACCATGTTTGTAGTGATGGGGGACAAGTGGTAAGGTTACATTGTTAGTAACTTATTTAAGGTGACGCGGACTGTAATCACCATGTTTGTAGTGATGGGGGACAAGTGGTAAGGTTACATTGTTAGTAACTTATTTAAGGTGACGCGGGCTATAATCACCACATTAGTAGTGATGGGGGACAAGTGGTAAGGTTACATTGTTAGTAACTTATTTAAGGTGACGCGGGCTATAATCACCACATTAGTAGTGATGGGGGACAAGTGGTAAGGTTACATTGTTAGTAACTTATTTAAGGTGACGCGGACTGTAATCACCACATTAGTAGTGATGGGGGACAAGTGGTAAGGTTACATTGTTAGTAACTTATTCAAGGTGACGCGGACTGTAATCACAATGTTTGTAGTGATGGAGGACAAATGGTAAGGTTACATTGTTAGTAACTTATTTAAGGTGACGCCGACTGTAATCACAATGTTTGTAGTGATGGGGGACAAATGGGAAGGTTACATTGTTAGTAACTTATTTAAGGTGACGTGGGCTATAATCACCATGTTTGTAGTGATGGGGGACAAGTGGTAAGGTTACATTGTTAGTAACTTATTTAAGGTGACGTGGGCTATAATCACCATGTTTGTAGTGATGGGGGACAAATGCTAAGGTTACATTGTTAGTAACTTATTTAAGGTGACGTGGGCTATAATCACCATGTTTGTAGTGATGGGGGACAAGTGGTAAGGTTACATTGTTAGTAACTTATTCAAGGTGACGTGGGCTATAATCACCATGTTTGTAGTGATGGGGGACAAGTGGTAAGGTTACATTGTTAGTAACTTATTTAAGGTGACGTGGGCTATAATCACCATGTTTGTAGTGATGGTGGACAAGTGGTAAGGTTACATTGTTAGTAACTTATTTTAGTGTGACGCGGACTGTAATCACCATGTTTGTAGTGATGGGGGACAAATGCTAAGGTTACATTGTTAGTAACTTATTTAAGGTGACGTGGGCTATAATCACCATGTTTGTAGTGATGGGGGACAAGTGGTAAGGTTACATTGTTAGTAACTTATTTAAGGTGACGCGGACTGTAATCACCATGTTTGTAGTGATGGGGGACAAATGGTAAGGTTACATTGTTAGTAACTTATTTAAGGTGACGCCGACTGTAATCACAATGTTTGTAGTGATGGAGGACAAATGGTAAGGTTACATTGTTAGTAACTTATTTAAGGTGACGCCGACTGTAATCACAATGTTTGTAGTGATGGGGGACAAATGGGAAGGTTACATTGTTAGTAACTTATTTAAGGTGACGTGGGCTATAATCACCATGTTTGTAGTGATGGGGGACAAGTGGTAAGGTTACATTGTTAGTAACTTATTTAAGGTGACGTGGGCTATAATCACCATGTTTGTAGTGATGGGGGACAAATGCTAAGGTTACATTGTTAGTAACTTATTTAAGGTGACGTGGGCTATAATCACCATGTTTGTAGTGATGGGGGACAAGTGGTAAGGTTACATTGTTAGTAACTTATTCAAGGTGACGTGGGCTATAATCACCATGTTTGTAGTGATGGGGGACAAGTGGTAAGGTTACATTGTTAGTAACTTATTTAAGGTGACGTGGGCTATAATCACCATGTTTGTAGTGATGGGGGACAAGTGGTAAGGTTACATTGTTAGTAACTTATTTAAGGTGACGTGGGCTATAATCACCATGTTTGTAGTGATGGGGGACAAATGCTAAGGTTACATTGTTAGTAACTTATTCAAGGTGACGCGGACTGTAATCACCATATTAGTAGTGATGGGGGACAAGTGGTAAGGTTACATTGTTAGTAACTTATTTAAGGTGACGTGGGCTATAATCACCATGTTTGTAGTGATGGGGGACAAATGCTAAGGTTACATTGTTAGTAACTTATTTAAGGTGACGTGGGCTATAATCACGATGTTTGTAGTGATGGTGGACAAGTGGTAAGGTTACATTGTTAGTAACTTATTCAAGGTGACGCGGACTGTAATCACAATGTTTGTAGTGATGGTGGACAAGTGGTAAGGTTACATTGTTAGTAACTTATTTAAGGTGACGCGGACTATAATCACCATGTTTGTAGTGATGGGGGACAAGTGGTAAGGTTACATTGTTAGTAACTTATTTAAGGTGACGTGGACTATAATCACAATGTTTGTAGTGATGGTGGACAAGTGGTAAGGTTACATTGTTAGTAACTTATTTAAGGTAACGTGGACTATAATCACAATGTTTGTAGTGATGGGGGACTAATGGTAAGGTTACATTGTTAGTAACTTATTTAAGGTGACGCGGACTGTAATCACAATGTTTGTAGTGATGGGGGACTAATGGTAAGGTTACATTGTTAGTAACTTATTTAAGGTGACGTGGACTATAATCACCATGTTTGTAGTGATGGGGGACAAATGGTAAGGTTACATTGTTAGTAACTTATTTAAGGTAACGTGGACTATAATCACAATGTTTGTAGTGATGGGGGACAAATGGTAAGGTTACATTGTTAGTAACTTATTTAAGGTGACGTGGACTATAATCACCATGTTTGTAGTGATGGGGGACAAGTGGTAAGGTAACATTGTTAGTAAATTATTTAAGGTGACGTGGACTATAATCACCATGTTTGTAGTGATGGGGGACAAGTGGTAAGGTTACATTGTTAGTAAATTATTTAAGGTGACGTGGACTATAATCACAATGTTTGTAGTGATGGGGGACTAATGGTAAGGTTACATTGTTAGTAACTTATTTAAGGTGACGCGGACTGTAATCACAATGTTTGTAGTGATGGGGGACAAATGGTAAGGTTACATTGTTAGTAACTTATTTAAGGTGACGTGGACTATAATCACCATGTTTGTAGTGATGGGGGACAAGTGGTAAGGTTACATTTTAGTAACTTATTTAAGGTGACGCGGACTGTAATCACAATGTTTGTAGTGATGGGGGACTAATGGTAAGGTTACATTGTTAGTAACTTATTTAAGGTGACGCGGACTATAATCACCATGTTTGTAGTGATGGGGGACAAGTGGTAAGGTTACATTTTAGTAACTTATTTAAGGTGACGCGGACTGTAATCACAATGTTTGTAGTGATGGGGGACAAATGGTAAGGTTACATTGTTAGTAACTTATTTAAGGTGACGCGGACTATAATCACAATGTTTGTAGTGATGGGGGACTAATGGTAAGGTTACATTGTTAGTAACTTATTTAAGGTGACGCGGACTGTAATCACAATGTTTGTAGTGATGGGGGACAAATGGTAAGGTTACATTGTTAGTAACTTATTTAAGGTGACGTGGACTATAATCACCATGTTTGTAGTGATGGGGGACAAGTGGTAAGGTAACATTGTTAGTAAATTATTTAAGGTGACGTGGACTATAATCACCATGTTTGTAGTGATGGGGGACAAGTGGTAAGGTTACATTGTTAGTAACTTATTTAAGGTGACGTGGACTATAATCACCATGTTTGTAGTGATGGGGGACAAGTGGTAAGGTTACATTGTTAGTAACTTATTTAAGGTAACGTGGACTATAATCACCATGTTTGTAGTGATGGGGGACAAGTGGTAAGGTAACATTGTTAGTAACTTATTTAAGGTGACGTGGACTATAATCACCATGTTTGTAGTGATGGGGGACAAGTGGTAAGGTAACATTGTTAGTAACTTATTTAAGGTGATTCGGACTATAATCACAATGTTTGTAGTGATGGGGGACAAGTGGTAAGGTTACATTGTTAGTAACTTATTTAAGGTAACGTGGACTATAATCACCATGTTTGTAGTGATGGGGGACAAGTGGTAAGGTTACATTGTTAGTAACTTATTTAAGGTAACGTGGACTATAATCACCATGTTTGTAGTGATGGGGGACAAGTGGTAAGGTAACATTGTTAGTAAATTATTTAAGGTGACGTGGACTATAATCACCATGTTTGTAGTGATGGGGGACAAGTGGTAAGGTTACATTGTTAGTAACTTATTTAAGGTGACGCGGACTGTAATCACCACATTAGTAGTGATGGGGGACAAGTGGTAAGGTTACATTGTTAGTAACTTATTTAAGGTGACGCGGACTGTAATTACCACATTAGTAGTGATGGGGGACAAGTGGTAAGGTTACATTGTTAGTAACTTATTTAAGGTGACGTGGGCTATAATCACCATGTTTGTAGTGATGGGGGACAAGTGGTAAGGTTACATTGTTAGTAACTTATTTTAGTGTGACGCGGACTGTAATCACCATGTTTGTAGTGATGGGGGACAAGTGGTAAGGTTACATTGTTAGTAACTTATTTAAGGTGACGTGGGCTATAATCACCATGTTTGTAGTGATGGTGGACGAGTGGTAAGGTTACATTGTGTATTGGATCTGATGATGATCGCTTGACGATCGAAACTGGTCATCCTAGTGTTTTATTAATCTCATGTAATTTATTTCAGGATTAGGGCATAACCCATCTCTTTTGGGTACATTCGTGTTGACCGACTGAAAAGCACTAAACTCTTGTTACATTGTTAGTAACTTATTCAAGGTGACGTGGGCTATAATCACCATGTTTGTAGTGATGGGAGACAAGTGGTAAGGTTACATTGTTAGTAACTTATTTAAGGTGACGTGGGCTATAATCGCCATGTTTGTAGTGATGGGGGACAAGTGGTAAGGTTACATTGTTAGTAACTTATTTAAGGTGACGTGGGCTATAATCACCATGTTTGTAGTGATGGGGGACAAGTGGTAATGTTACATTGTAAGTAACTTATTTAAGGTGACGCGGACTGTAATCACCACATTAGTAGTGATGGGGGACAAGTGGTAAGGTTACATTGTTAGTAACTTATTTAAGGTGACGCGGACTGTAATCACCATGTTTGTAGTGATGGGGGACAAGTGGTAAGGTTACATTGTTAGTAACTTATTTTAGTGTGACGCGGACTGTAATCACCATGTTTGTAGTGATGGGGGACAAGTGGTAAGGTTACATTGTTAGTAACTTATTTAAGGTGACGTGGGCTATAATCACGATGTTTGTAGTGATGGTGGACAAGTGGTAAGGTTACATTGTTAGTAACTTATTTAAGGTGACGTGGGCTATAATCACCATGTTTGTAGTGATGGGGGACAAGTGGTAAGGTTACATTGTTAGTAACTTATTTAAGGTGACGTGGGCTATAATCACCATGTTTGTAGTGATGGGGGACAAGTGGTAAGGTTACATTGTTAGTAACTTACTTAAGGTAACGTGGACTATAATCACCACATTAGTAGTGATGGGGAAAAGTGGTAAGGTTACATTGTTAGTAACTTATTTAAGGTGACGCGGACTGTAATCACCATGTTTGTAGTGATGGGGGACAAGTGGTAAGGTTACATTGTTAGTAACTTATTTAAGGTGACGCGGGCTATAATCACCACATTAGTAGTGATGGGGGACAAGTGGTAAGGTTACATTGTTAGTAACTTATTTAAGGTGACGCGGACTGTAATCACCATGTTTGTAGTGATGGGGGACAAGTGGTAAGGTTACATTGTTAGTAACTTATTTAAGGTGACGCGGGCTATAATCACCACATTAGTAGTGATGGGGGACAAGTGGTAAGGTTACATTGTTAGTAACTTATTTAAGGTGACGCGGGCTATAATCACCACATTAGTAGTGATGGGGGACAAGTGGTAAGGTTACATTGTTAGTAACTTATTTAAGGTGACGCGGACTGTAATCACCACATTAGTAGTGATGGGGGACAAGTGGTAAGTTTACATTGTTAGTAACTTATTTAAGGTGACGTGGGCTATAATCACCATGTTTGTAGTGATGGGGGACAAGTGGTAAGGTTACATTGTTAGTAACTTATTTAAGGTGACGCGGGCTATAATCACCACATTAGTAGTGATGGGGGACAAGTGGTAAGGTTACATTGTTAGTAACTTATTTAAGGTGACGCGGACTATAATCACCATGTTTATAGTGATGGGGGACAAGTGGTAAGGTTACATTGTTAGTAACTTATTTAAGGTGACGCGGACTATAATCACAATGTTTGTAGTGATGGGGGACTAATGGTAAGGTTACATTGTTAGTAACTTATTTAAGGTGACGCGGACTGTAATCACAATGTTTGTAGTGATGGGGGACAAGTGGTAAGGTTACATTGTTAGTAACTTATTTATGGTGACGTGGGCTATAATCACCATGTTTGTAGTGATGGGGGACAAGTGGTAAGGTTACATTGTTTGTAACTTATTTAAGGTGACGTGGGCTATAATCACCATGTTTGTAGTGATGGGGGACAAGTGGTAAGGTTACATTGTTAGTAACTTATTTAAGGTGACGCGGACTGTAATCACCATGTTTGTAGTGATGGGGGACAAGTGGTAAGGTTACATTGTTAGTAACTTATTTAAGGTGACGCGGACTGTAATCACCACATTAGTAGTGATGGGGGACAAGTGGTAAGGTTACATTGTTAGTAACTTATTTAAGGTGACGTGGACTATAATCTCCATGTTTGTAGTGATGGGGGACAAGTGGTAAGGTTACATTGTTAGTAACTTATTTAAGGTGACGTGGACTATAATCACCATGTTTGTAGTGATGGGGGACAAGTGGTAAGGTTACATTGTTAGTAACTTATTTAAGGTGACGTGGACTATAATCACCATGTTTGTAGTGATGGGGGACAAGTGGTAAGGTTACATTGTTAGTAACTTATTTAAGGGGACGTGGACTATAATCACCATGTTTGTAGTGATGGGGGACAAGTGGTGAGGTTACATTGTTAGTAACTTACTTAAGGTAACGTGGACTATAATCACAATGTTTGTAGTGATGGGGGACAAATGGTAAGGTTACATTGTTAGTAACTTATTTAAGGTGACGTGGACTATAATCACCATGTTTGTAGTGATGGGGGACAAGTGGTAAGGTAACATTGTTAGTAACTTATTTAAGGTGACAAGGACTATAATCACAATGTTTGTAGTGATGGGGGACAAATGGTAAGGTTACATTGTTAGTAACTTATTTAAGGTGACGTGGACTATAATCACCATGTTTGTAGTGATGGGGGACAAGTGGTAAGGTAACATTGTTAGTAACTTATTTAAGGTGACGTGGACTGTAATAACCATGTTTGTAGTGATGGGGGACAAATGGTAATGTTACATTGTTAGTAACTTATTTAAGGTGACGTGGACTATAACCACCATGTTTGTAGTGATGGGGGACAAGTGGTAAGGTAACATTGTTAGTAACTTATTTAAGGTGACAAGGACTATAATCACAATGTTTGTAGTGATGGGGGACAAGTGGTAAGGTAACATTGTTTGTAACTTATTTAAGGTGACAAGGACTATAATCACAATGTTTGTAGTGATGGGGGACAAGTGGTAAGGTTACATTGTTAGTATTTTATTTAAGGTGACGTGGACTATAATCACCATGTTTGTAGTGATGAGGGACAAATGGTAATGTTACATTGTTAGTAACTTATTTAAGGTAACGTGGACTATAATCACAATGTTTGTAGTGATGGGGGACAAATGGTAAGGTTACATTGTTAGTATTTTATTTAAGGTGACGTGGACTACACTGTTGAACCTACCTCACGAAGTGACGTCATTGCCCGTGACGCGTGGCCGACGAGAAAGACAGGCCATGGCGCGGATCTGTGACGTCAGAGGAGTGGTGTCGCTCGCTCGCCTCGCCGCATTGATTGCACCAAGGTATTCTCATCTATAGAAGCCTACCAATAGCCGAGTAATTTGTTAGTGTGAATTTAAGGATACTCAAAAATAAAGTTAAAAGCTGTGGAAGAAATCCACCCCTATCACTAGCTCAAAACCTTAGAGCAGTAGAATATTAAGCAGTGTAATACAAACGTTGAATGGATGTTCCAGTTTATGCAGATATACAAAACTGTACATATTATCCTCTTATCTTCGTTCATCAATAAGTTGTTTCCATACCAGTTTACATGTAAGTTTAACTTTAAAAGCAGCTGGAATTTTTTAAAAAAAGAAGAAACAACCAAGCATTGCATTAGGAGAAAGTATCCAGTGCTTCATTTATTGCAAGGGAAGGGTCATTCATGCCCCAAAATAATAAAAATGAATATAAGAAATTTGAGCCTACACTCGTGGTTTTTAGCATTTTGCTTTTTTGAGTAGGCCTACCATAAGACAATCATTTTCAACAACAAAATTTTAATGCATAGGACTACTTCAGATACATATATGAATTGCTGAGATTATACTTACCTCCTTTAGCAGAGAGCCTTTTATCTGACACCAATCCCCTACAGTGCCAGGTTTACTTCTTGTGGCAACTACTATCATGATGGACATGTTTAACGGTTCTCTCCCGTTCCCAGTTAGGCTTAGGTCAAATTTATGGTTTTATGGGCTCAAGATTTTTATAACGAAGTATATTACTACAAGTGAAGGACCTTGGAAACTTATTCATTGTGAGTTAATTCAGTGGATTGAAATGTCGTGGATATCAGCCCCATGCACTTATGTGTGTACTGTACTTGTATTAGAAAAGGATGTGGTAGTCGTTTTCAGTTAGCTTTTATTTACAGTTGAGTTGGGAAGACACTTCCAGGATGCAAGGAGTGGGATTCAAATCATTCTGTCAAGAGCCTTTGTGCGAAGCTTTGAAGAATAAATCCTATATCAGGTTTCAAATAATCCTTCGCAAAGCAGGTCACCTGGACAAGAAGCCACTTTACTTACCCCTACTCCATATAGGTGGAACTGTTCCATTTATTAAAATTAAAGAAAGACCATACTTGCCATTGTAATTTGGATCTATGCTGGCTACACGGACATGGTATCTCCCTCCCAATAAGATGTCCAAGATCTCCACCAAACGTCAAACGAGACCCTTCAAATTATTCAAATGAAAGCATTCCTCAACTTTTAATTATTTTTTCTTATTTTTTGTTTCACCCTGGTGGTCTGGGGATGAAGAATTTTATAACATACCCAGTCCCCCCTACCCCTTCTTCCCATAAAATATCGTATACTCCTCACCACATCCATTCCCCCTGAAAAAGAACATGGGCATCCTTGCAGGCCACATGGAAAATAAGCAGTTAACAGTACTACACACTGGGTAAATCGGTTTGAAATGGGTAAATCTAGAGCTTTAACAGAGAATTCTGGATGTGGTGATAGGTAGGGCCCTGGAGTACAAAACTATACTTGTATCTTCAAGAACACTAGCAAATTGCAAGTAATCTTCATCCAATGACACAGTAATGTCTACACTTAATTATAATAAGCACACACAAAATGTATTACAGACATTATTTTATTTAGGACATTGGTTATAAATATAAGCATCTCAAGCACATTAACACATTGTCTGGAAGAATCTTAGAATGTAGAAAATGAAGTTTGCAGGTTTCACCAAGTAGACTATAAAGGTGATATCTTGCTGATCTTGGATATATTACTGGCGATTATTAGGATCTAATATCCTCCAGCTATTAATATTCTCAAAAAATCCTGCACTGCACATAGGGCCTACAGCCATTATACCCTGCTGATGATTCATGATCTCTTCAGGATTTTAAATTTTTCTGACACCATTTCCCAATCTCACTGGAGCTTAGTGGGTTACAAATTCATCGTTACAAAGATGCATGAACACAATTTGAGGACTGGACATGTCTAACTTGCTTCCAGCTGCCTTGCTACTGTTTCCTTATGCAGTACAAAATCACTATCAATTACATTGGTATCTTGCAGCCTTGGCAACGATAGAGTCTTCTATTAACTCTTGTACTATTTTCATCTCTAATTTATCTCAACAAAACAAGCCTGCCAACTTGTGTCAATAGCTTTAATGTGGACATGGAATGGAATTTACACTTACAAAATTCCCCTAGACACAAAATGGCATCATCCATGACAACGTGGACAACACTTAGGGTTTAAACGCTGCATACATGTTAAATTCTATGTGTTATACTCTGATTTACAAAAGATGAACGGTGCAAGCTGCCATCCGCTTGAATGGTGAGGTGAGGAGTGGAGACAAGAGGGGTAACGGTGTCCATAGCAACAGCGAGCAGTGTTGCAATGAATGCCGACACAGCAGTGAGCACATGGTTTGACGCAGTGTTCTACTGTGAACTAACTCGTCACTGCCATTAGTAATATCCCGAGTATATATTGAAGTGCATTTGCTTATTCTTTCATAGGCTACAGTAAGCGTTATCGTTCTGTTTTTGTTGGAAGCGTGTGTATATACAGATTTTGAGTTTATTTCTTTTATTTGCATCATCGTGTCTATTTTCGTTGTGTAAAAATGGCATCGGTACATGCTCGCGGAAGGCCCAGGATCCATTCTCTGCGACAGAACAACTTCAGGCCGTAGTGTGACTCTCCATAGCCAAGTAAAGGAGATGGTATGTGCGGTGAGGAATTTTATGGAGGAAGAAGAGGAAAATATGCGCTTACGGGAGGAACCTCTGATTCCATTTGTTCAGGTGCGGAAAAGAACTGCCAAGACTCTTGGTGTGAGTGAAATCACTGCATACCGAGTGACGGAAGGGAAGTTCCTGTCTGATGATGCTGGCCCGTCTAAACTATCAACTCCAGGGAAGAAGAGGCATAGAGAAGGGGTGGTCACTAATTTAGATGGCTTTCAACAAGATGCTGTTAGACGGCATATTTATAGCTATTATTTTAGGAAAGAAATTCCAACATGTCGCAAACTTCTTGTTTTTGCTCAGAGAGGCACAATTATTTCAAGGAAGCCTTTCTTCACTGAAAGTGTTGCACGATCTGGGATTTAAATATAAGAAAATTAATGGGGGGAAGGTGATCATGGAGAGGCCAGATATTGTGGCTTTGAGGTGTCAGTTCCTACATGAAATGGGGAGACCCTACTGAGTTGTAGGCCAAAAATTACAAACAAAAAACCAAAATCTGGTTTCATACCCTAGAAGTTACCTATCACTTGGGGCACTTAAATATACATTTGTTTTTTATGTACGGCCATTTTTAAATACCTTACGGGGGCTTTTAAAGAACACGTGCTTAGGTCTTGAAATGGGCAACGCCTACTTCCTAGAACCAAAAACCCCTCAATTTTGTTGTAATTTCATACTCTTGGCCAATATTATCATGCCAATCATCTGAATACAAGCTTATGGTGCCATCTGTTGGTAAATTTATCAGTTATGAGTAGCCTAGGCAATGTTTGTCAAGTGTGAAACTTTTCTTAGAGCATTATTCTTACTTTTCTTAACGTACATGTTATTTTCTTATCCCATATAATTTTTAACTGTATGGCATTCACTAAAAGAATATCATTACTATACACATGCACATATTTAACATCGAACAGAAGTATTTTGGTTTGTAGTAAAGTATAGGCCATTTTGGATACATGGTGGAACCATGCGTCTTTGTTTATTTTGATGGTCAGTGGCTTTAGTGAAGTTTATTCGCAAGAATTATATTTTTATTGGTTTACTGTGAGTGGTGGAACTTGTGTAAGCTAATGGTATTTTAGAGATTTGTGTGCAGTTTATTAGATGTATTCTGTATCTAGTCGATGGCGTAAACCGAAAGTCCGTGAAACAAAGAAATGGAATAGTGCTATTTAGAATGTTGACAAACAGTGGGGTGATATTACATGTGAAGTTAAGTAATGCAAGTTCAACAGCTGCAACTACTTCTTCTGCCAGTGTCAGAAAACTGGAATAGGCCTATTTTAGTGAGGAGAATACTGTTTGACCTAGTGTTAATGACAAGCACATTCTCATTCATATATGGGTGCCCTCCAAAATTTGTTTACAGACCTGTGTGGTGAATGTGGCAGTAAATCTTCGTGTCAACATCAGGGAGAAAGATGGGTTTAGTAATAAGTTACCTCTGAAGTGTGGGAAAAGTGATTTGTAAACTCAGGGAAGTCTTGATGCAGGAAATTCCACTAAAATACTGTATTTTTTAATAAAGTTAGCTTTTTCTCAATACCATATTTTTCAGCATTTTAAATGTTCCAGTTGCCTGCGTTTTGATCCCATTACCTTCAAACTTGGTTTTCACATACAACTTTGTGGTCTTAATAATGTGTGGAATCCATTTTGAAAAATATTAATAACTTTCAGAAATATTTAGGTTCAAATTTGAAAAAAATGACATATTTTAACAGAACAACAGGTCATTCTAAAAAAAAAAAAACATTTTAATAATAAACCATTTGCACTGATTTTAAAAGTAATACCAATTTTTAGTTGTAGACCATTGATGATCATTCCATACAAGTTTTAGATTGATAACTTTAAATTTGATGTACCTGGGACATTTTCAAAATTTGCATATTTATTACATAAAATGTTATAATTTCTAAATGACTGAACCAAATAGCTCCAAAGTTTAGAATTCCCTTAATTATGCTCACTTTAAAGAACCTACAAAATTTGGTGAAAATTGGGTGAAAATAGGCTACTGGAAAATTCAAAACTTAAGTTAATAGGGCAAAAATGTTATGGATATTGTGTGGTTAGGTGAAATGTGGGTCAATGCTGGTCACACAGTGTCTAAGGGTTGGAGTGACAACTCAGTTCAGGGGACAAGGAAGGGCCGTCAGGCAGAGGGGGTCGATTTATTATTCTACATGCCGGGCAATCACACGGCTTTGTTAATAATACACTTTTGCTCTTTAGGTCGAAAAGAACTGGTGATTTCCATGAAGACATGGACTACAACTAGTTTTTAAAATGGTTCCAGGAACAATTGTTACCCAACATCCCTGAACACAGTGTTATTGTAATGGACAATGCTTCGTACCACATAGTACAGATAGAATAAGCTCCAACAACTTCAAGTACGAAGCCGCGAATGTTGGAATGGCTCGACCGCCATCATGTAGCCTACCATGCGACAGCTCTCGGACAAAAGGAATCCTTCTCGGTAGTGCTGAATGAACATAGAACGAGCGATAACATTCTATATAATACATGAATTAGCCAAAATACCTTATAAAAGGATGAGAAATAAATCAGGAAGCAATGTTTTAATAGATGTTTCCTCCTCCGCCGTCTGTGACCCACCCAGCCATTCCAAATATAGCGAAAATTACAGCAGTGAGCGGCATTGTTCAAATCAATCATCAAAAAAAGTACCATAACAGTACTGCCAACCTCGCCCTTACGGTACTATGTGAAACAAAAAAGTGCCCAATTCAGTCTCTAGTGGGCATCATTTGTTCGCAACACTCAGTTCACGACTCTAATTATGCTAGTGTGTGCAATATTTCGCATCTCTGTACGGCTGAAATGAGTGTTTTTTGTTATCTGCTCAGTAATAACTATGCAGTATATCGCTCTCCTGTAATATGTATGTCTATTTTTTTCCGCACAACTGTGGTTTTGACAAAGGTTACAGCCTAACGTGCCCAGATCAATGGTTTTGTGTCAACCATGCCCCGCTAGCAGCGCGCGGCCAAGGCTGCACCTACACCTGACCATTCTTACCTTCACTTTGTCCAATCCAATGGTTTTTGACAATGGTTACAGCCTAACGCACCCAGATCAATGAGTTTTGGCAATGGCTACTGCCTAACGTGTCCCGATGATTCTTTTTTTATCAACAGTGATTTTGCATCCCACTTCTTTTTATCAACAGTGATTTTGTATCTCACATGTGTGCCTCGGTGCGTGCTGCTAGAGTGAGCCTTGATGACGGTTAAAAGAGATCAAGTGCTATCGAAGCATGGCAGCTGTTTTTAAAATAGCAAAAAATAAAAACACATATTTACGTACTTTAGCACATATATGAGGTTCAGTAGTAAGTTTTAATTAGGGTTCCTAATTTCAATACGTAATATCGCCCAAAAAATGAAACAAGGACACAAGGAATGTAAAAGTACATTCATGTCTGCTACAAGTGTATAAGCCGCGTTCCACTTTCATTCAGAATTAATATCCTTCTCAACCTTATACAGCAGCGCAAGCCTAAATCCATGTAGGCTACCACGTGGATGAACTGGCGAGAAAGCATGGCCATGAGATCATCACGCTGCCCCATATCATTGCCACTTCAATCCTATAGAAATTATATGGGGTCAAGTGAAGGGTTATCTAGCACGGCATAATAAGAATTTCACACTCCGTGAGGTTGAGAAGCTTACCGTTTAGGCTATTAGGGAAGTGACTTCATAAAACTGGAAGCGTTTTGTGTTAATAGTGCAACGAGAACTGGATGAGGCTACGAAACGTGAATGTATACTCGATGATGGGGTAGATTGGTTCATCGTTTCCCTGGAAAGCAATTCCAGATCCAATTCAGACACAAGTGACGAAGAGGGGGCTATGAAAGGAATAGACCCATAATTAAGTTAGTAGCAGCTAGAGCGATTAGGCAACTAAAAATTCCCCTAAACTCGCGTGCATCGCAATGTTTAATTGACCCTTCACACGAATATGGCTGACACACCACAGATCCCAGTATTTGTGTCTTCCTGGAAGCTTCTTGGAATGTTATGAGTCATGATCTGCCTTAGTGGCAACGCAGCATTTCCTCACGTGTTAGCTTTGACAGCTGCCAGCGCTCATTATTGGTACCGGCAATACAGAGTATTCTTTGCGTACAAACACAAACCTAACCCCAGACCTCCTTGCTTGTACTACTAACAATAATTTTGGTCCAGATAGTCGCCTAACCAAGTAGCGACCAATGGCTTTGTCTCGCCATGGCTTTAGAAGAGTACAGTTCAACTTTTCCATTAAAATGAACTACGGTAAAAGTAATTTATGAACATTCATGATCTTTCAAGAAATTATTCTTCTTTAGACTGAGATAGGCTACTCAATACTCCCAATAATGTCAAAAGTACTCAAATCAAACTTACCAAGCAACTTTTGAAGATTTGATGGATGAGGCAGATAAATATGACCACTCCGATGTAACTTTTTGTACACTGATGACAAGTGAACATATTATATGGAAGCTGCCAAGAGTAACGTGTCTCCACTGTACCTACGATTGTTTGCCTAACATCTAAAAAATTAATTTGCTCTATTAAAGACTATAATGGTGTGCAATCATCACTCGAAAAACTTCTCTGTAGGATGTTCACAGGAGCATTCACTGCTGACAACTTTCTTCCATTTTCATCGCACTCAGAATTTTCAATGAAATGAAGTAGGCTAGTTCATCAAATGAATTTTTATCAGTAATGCAAAGAAAGTTTTGTGGAACTTAATGTTTGGGAATCTGCAACCCATTGACAGCCAGCTCAATGCTGAGGTCATTTAGAATACACACAGAACCTGTAATTATGGGCACTGCATCACTCAAATTCTTCAAGCACTTCACCAACTTGTCTTCTGTCTTGATATGTGTCCATTCCTGCTTAAATTTATTCCTGTTGGAGGAGAAGTGTTCAGATATATCCGATAGACTGTGCACAGAATTCTCTTCTTCGTAGTGGCTGAAGTCTTCCAAGCTCGCTTCTATGGCTTTATCCGAGATTTTCTACCTCTGCATCACACAGTCTTCTAGAAGAAGGCCCAGGAGTGGATAGCTATCCTGGCAAATTCGAAAATATTGAAGATACTGCATCAGGTTTCAACTTCGGATAACTCCTAGCAAATGTCTTTATTTCCCCATCAACTTGCTCTGTCCTGATAACAGAGCTATCAGGAAAATGTTTTATACAAATTATAGGCTTGCTCACTTTAGAGAAGTCAGTGGGAATTTTTCTAGGCCATATATTTCCTAATTTTTCGTCCTTTGGGAGAGAAAATGTAGAAACATTTTCATGCTGAGATCTGTAATTGTTCTTACAGCCAGCCACATTACAGCATCTCGGCATTTTGATTTCCTGTAAAGAGACACATTCATTAAATATCTAACTTTAACTCAGATAATTAACTTAGCATGCATTCTAATAGTCCTTAACATCCACAATATTAGGCTAACGAAGTTCGTACATAACCTGCACCACACGTGCGTTTGATTAACCTGTATCATTAATGAGAAATAAAGTGTTAGGCTAACACTTACCCTGTAGGCTACGTGATTATTGCAGCTACATGATGCACCACAACACAAGTTGGATGTAAAGTTGGACATTACACTTTATAAAACACTAACTATTCTCACACTGCTATTCACAAGTCGACTCAACCAGGGTCACTACATCGCCTACGTCACAAACAAGATGGCTGTTCGCACTGGGGCCAGTATCTTTCGTCGGCCACGCCGTGACGTCCACTGCTGGAATATTTAATGTGTACATAATTGAGATCGTTAATATACACGACAGCTCCGTACTACATTATCTTACGTGATGTTACACTGTTTGTGTTTGTGTCTACAACTTTCTCTCTACTGCTAAAGAATCCACTGATGAAACGTTACGAAATCCCTGACCAAGAACACCATTTCTCCACTTTCTATAGATACTGAAACCAGCCCAATGGCACTAGGTTGATACAGCGCACAGGTGAATGACCGCATTCAGGGACACATAGTACTGTAATTACATGTGTCCATTCAGACAATTTCTTCGTAATGATACAGTACACTGAGTTACAGTAAACTGTATTCCAAATACAGCATAGCATAAATGGTTGTTACCACCTTGGGGATACGAACTCAAATTATGTCGGTTTCTAAACGGGTGAATTAATTAACCCTTGAGGACCGGCTTGAAAAAATATAACACGAAGACTGGCGCCATAGTATGTCCCTCCCTTTTTGTGGTAGACATACGTATTTTAATTAAGTAATTTTACACGTACGGGGTCTACTCAACCTCGGGTGGTCCAAATGAGTAGAGTGGGTTCGATACCCACCTCAGCCATCCTCGAAGTGGTTTTCCGTGGTTTCCCCACTTCGTCTTCGGGTGAATGCCGGGATGGTACCTATTGTAAGGCCACGGCTACCTCCTTCCCTCTTCCTTGCCTATCCCTTCCAATCTTCCCCTCCCTTCCAGTCCTTCACGGGGCCCCTGTTCGCTTTGCAGGTGAGGCCGCCTAAGTGAAGTGCTGATCACTCCTCACCAGTTGTATCCAATCCGACCTAGTGTTCCCAGCTCTAGGACACTGCCCGGAGAGGCGGTAGTGGTGAGTACCCTCGCTGAGTCCGTGGGAACCACCAACCTGGAGGATAAAATTGACTTTAAAACAAGTAGTTCCGTGAAGAACTATACAGCCTATTTTCATATATCCTACATATGTTAACTGCCACTATCACCTTACGAAATTTCGGTTTGATTGCTGTAATAGATTCGTAGATATTGAGAACCGACTAAATATTTCGGATGGTCGCCATGTTGGATTTTATATATGTAGGTCCTAGAGTTGTGTACTGTTACAGTGAATATTATTGTGTACGTGTAGCATTCAAATTTCAATCGCATGATTAGGACACAAGAAGTAACAAGCAGATTTTAAAATTTCACACAGCTGCCATCTTGTGGTTATATAAACAATTGAACGAAGTTAGATGTCGGTGCATTACAATGTGTATAAACATATACTGTACCAAGTTTTATTGCGTTTGGTTGGTTAAATCGCGAGAACCGTCTATTTAAAAGTAGCAAATTCGCGTGGCTGCCTTGTTGGTTTTGTAGATACCATTTTTTTCAAAAGTCACATAGGTGAACATTTAGTAGTTCCCTTTATCACCGTAATAAATTCCAGGGTGATATCGGGAATAGTTTCGGAGATATTGAATGCTGGTGAAATATTTCGCACAGCCGCCATGTTCGATTGGTGAAACGTAACAAAATTTTAAGGACACGGTCGGGGTCTCCCGGAATAGTGCTATGAACTTACCGAGTTTCATTGAAATCGCTCCAGCCGTTTAGAAGTTATTAGGGGGGACATACACTCACACACACACACACACACGGACAAAAGGTGATCCATAAAACCTGATACCTACTGTCGACCAAAGTATTAAGTGTACTCGAGTTTGAAGGTTGTTTGTTAAGTAACCAATAGACCTACATAAAATCCAGTAACATCAACATTTTCTTCGTTCTATTTTACGTTAGTTCATGTAGGTTTGGATTTTTTTTATATTTTAATATTTTTTATCGCAGTTGGAACACAAAAAGTGCACGTTTTTAAGCGTGTTTCAACCATGCGTCATATTTAAGAATTATTATCTCAATAACCCGTCATCAGATCGAATCCAAATTTTTAACACAATATACATTGGAATGTTGTATAACTGGTTTATTAATTTCAAAATTGTATGTGCCCAAGAAGCAAAGTTGTTGTCATTTTTGTAAGGTAACTTTTTCTCGGCTCGGGGTGGATGGAAAATGTAGTTCTTGGTTGCGATGTAATCGTTTTACATCAAAACGTTATGCTGTATGACTGTGAAATACGTAAATTAATTCACTTATTTTATATCGGTTTGTATTTGTACGAGGAAATAACACATGGTTCAACAGCTAGCCGCTCCAGCAAAAGCTGTACAGCGTTGCTGAGATGGAGCCCATCACCGCCGTGCGAGACGCGCCATGGTGCGTGTGGGCACCTTTTCGGCAACGCTGTACAGCTGTTCCCGGCGCGGGTTGCTGGTGAACCATGTGTTATTTCCTCGTACAAATACAAACCGATATAAAATAAGTGAATTAATTTACGTATTTCACAGTCATACAGCATAACGTTTTGATGTAAAACGATTACATCGCAACCAAGAACTACATTTTCCATCCACCCCGAGCCGAGAAAAAGTTACCTTACAAAAATGACAACAACTTTGCTTCTTGGGTACACACAATTTTGAAATTAATAAACCAGTTATACATCATTCCAATGTATATTGTGTTAAAATTTGGATTCGATCTGATGACGGGTTATTGAGATAATAATTCTTAAATATGACGCATGGTTGAAACACGCTTAAAAACCTGCACTTTTTGTGTTCCAAATGCGATAAAAATATTAAAATATAAATTAAAAAATCCAAACCTACATGAACTAACGTAAAATAGAACGACGAAAATGATGATGATATTGGATTTTATGTAGGTCTATTGGTTGCTTCACAAACAACCTTCAAACTCGAGTGCACATAATACTTTGGTCGACAGTAGTGTCTTCCTTTGAACTATTCCCAATATAAAATATAAAATGCGATAATACAGTATTTATTTGTAGTGTATTTTGTGTTATTGAAACTCAACCCTTTGTAAAACGGAAACCTTGTGATAGCGTTCCCCTTTAGGCAGGTTATACAATATACTGTATGCCTTGATGGCACATCCGCCGCCATTTCTGATTAAGAACAATATTGAACCACACATCATTCGCAGGAAATACAATGATACCACCACTGAAATGATGGGTCCTGAGGAATGTGAGGCAGGAGATACCCCTTGACCTAAGAGAAAGTTCACCTCACTGAAGGTCATGCTAGTCAGGACCTGAAGTTGACCACTAGGTCGCGAGGTGTGAAGTAGTCAAAGCTACTTCATACTTGTTAGCAGCTTCAAGACGTGATAATAGTGCTACTGTTTTAAGAGCGGCTCATACACTATTCATAGCTAAAGCATTGCGCGGATAAACCCGCGGATATCCGCAATTTTTTTTGTTATGTGGATATAGTTGGCATGACTGTGCGGCAAGCGGATGAGCTGCGGGTAACGTTAGGAGAAAATTTGCGGATAAATTTTAGAATACAATCAGAACTTGTTTATTATAATTATTAGGACCGATGATTATGACATACCGGTATCATTTTTAGCCTACTTTTCACATTTTGCAAAAATGAGGAAAAAGTAGACTCATGAGATCGGGCAAATAAGTGTCTGTCTGTCTGTCTGTCTGTCTGGCTGGCTGGCTGTGTGTGTGTGTCCCCCCCTATCAACTCCTAAACGGCAGCAGCAAACGAAACAAAATTTGGTAGGAGTAAAGACCTATACCTGAATATCTCACGGCCATATTTGAAAATGATGTCAGTGCTACCAACTGCTGAAAAATCGCATTTGAAATTTCAGCTCCATGTTGGATATCTTGGAAGGTATGAATCGGAGCTATTTCATAATTGGCACACGTATAGATAATAATATTGCAGTTTAATTTCCAGGAGGCCATACATGGCAGTGTTGCCACAATGATTCTAAGCCTGCTGATAAGTCCAAATTTTAAATGCATATAACTTCTACACTATCAATTGGATTTCAACCAAATTTCGTATGTGCTATGTGTGCATAAACAGATATGACTGAGCGTATTCTTAAGAGCCATCAGGGCTGCCAACTGTTAATAAATTCTCTCAATTTGTTTTAATCCAAATACCCTTATATCAGAAAGTATACAAGCCGACAGCTTTAAACTATGCTCACGTATAGTACCTGACATTCTATATTAATTTGGAGTAACTTATATACGTCAGTGCTACCAACATGATTCTAAGCCTGCTGAGACGTCCAACTTTAAATTCATGTAACTTCTACACTAACTAATGGATTTCATTCAAAATTGGCACAACAATAGATAATATTATTTCAGATTATTTCTGACCAATACATGCATGGCATTGTTGCCAACATGATTTTACGCGCGCTGTTAGATCCAATGTTTAACTGCATGTAACGTCCATGCTATCCATTGGACTTCAACCAAATTTTGTAATCTGTACCCTAAGAAATGGATCTAAGAAAATATTCGGTCACCAGGGCTGCCAACTGTAGTGCTTTAGTAGGCTACATTATGCCAGGTATACAGTATTTCGAACTAATTAGAAATTTCGATATTACCAACTTAATTTCCTCATTAATCATTGGCATGAATCTTCAATTTTAAGAAAAGTAGGCTCTTTAGTTCGTCACGGAACTTCTTGTTATTTTTGTTATGTTCTTTCCATGATAAAAAGAAAGATCATGATTTAAGCTCATCTCATTCAAATTATGTCATTAGGCATATTGAACACTCCGAACAGGAAAGGGTTGCAATTCTGGATGCGTAACATTCATTTTAAACATAGCACATGACATAAATAGCCTAAGGGACGACTTTCTCCTCAAATGTCTAAATGTGTTTCTTTATGCTTTATCTAATTAAAACTATGGTTGTAAAGCCAGAAGATGCGGATAACAGTCGTGCGGATGCAGGGCGGATGCGAACAGTCGTGCGGATGCAGGGCGGATGCGAATAACAGTCGTGTGGATGCAGGGTGGTTGCGAATAACAGTCGTGTGGATGCAGGGCGGATGCGAATAACAGTCGTGTGGATGCAGGGTGGATGAGAATAACAGTCGTGCGGATGCAGGGCGGATGCGAATAACAGTCGTGCGGATGCGGGGCGGATGCGAATAACAGTCGTGTGGATGCAGGGCGGATGCGGGTAACAGTCGTGTGGATGCAGGGCGGATGCGAATAACAGTCGTGCGGATGCGAATAACAGTCGTGCGGTTGCAGGGCGGATGCGAATAACAGTCGTGCGGATGCGGGGCGGATGCAAATAACAGTCGTGTGGATGCAGGGTGGTTGCGAATAACAGTCATGTGGATGCAGGGCGGATGCGAATAACAGTCGTGTGGATGCAGGGTGGATGCGAATAACAGTCGTGCGGATGCAGGGCGGATGCGAATAACAGTCGTGCGGATGCGGGGCGGATGCGAATAACAGTCGTGTGGATGCAGGGCGGATGCGGGTAACAGTCGTGTGGATGCAGGGCGGATGCGGATAACAGTCCTGCGGATGCGGGGCGGATGCGAATAACAGTCGTGTGGATGCAGGGCGGTTGCGAATAACAGTCGTGTGGATGCAGGGCGGATGCGGATAACAGTCGTGCGGATGCGGGGCGGATGCGAATAACAGTCGTGTGGATGCAGGGCGGTTGCGAATAACAGTCGTGTGGATGCAGGGCGGATGCGAATAACAGTCGTGTGGATGCAGGGCGGATGCGAATAACAGTCGTGTGGATGCAGGGCGGATGCGAATAACAGTCGTGTGGATGCAGGGCGGATGCGAATAACAGTCGTGTGGATGCAGGGCGGATGCGAATAACAGTCGTGCGGATGCGGGGCGGATGCGAATAACAGTCATGTGGATGCGGGGCGGATGCGAATAACAGTCGTGTGGATGCAGGGCGGATGCGAATAACAGTCGTGTGGATGCAGGGCGGATGCGGATAACAGTCGTGTGGATGCAGGGCGGATGCGAATAACAGTCGTGTGGATGCAGGGCGGATGCGAATAACAGTCGTGTGGATGCAGGGCGGATGCGGATAACAGTCGTGTGGATGCAGGGCGGATGCGAATAACAGTCGTGTGGATGAAGGGCGGATGCGAATAACAGTCGTGTGGATGCAGGGCGGATGCGAATAACAGTCGTGTGGATGCAGGGCGGATGCGGATAACAGTCGTGCGGATGCGGGGCGGATGCGAATAACAGTCGTGTGGATGCAGGGCGGTTGCGAATAACAGTCGTGTGGATGCAGGGTGGATGCGAATAACAGTCGTGTGGATGCAGGGCGGATGCGAATAACAGTCGTGTGGATGCAGGGCGGATGCGAATAACAGTCGTGTGGATGCAGGGCGGATGCGAATAACAGTCGTGTGGATGCAGGGCGGATGCGGATAACAGTCGTGCGGATGCGGGACGGATGCGAATAACAGTCGTGTGGATGCAGGGTGGTTGCGAATAACAGTCGTGTGGATGCAGGGCGGATGCGAATAACAGTCGTGTGGATGCAGGGCGGATGCGAATAACAGTCGTGTGGATGCAGGGCGGATGCGGATAACAGTCGTGCGGATGCGGGGCGGATGCGAATAACAGTCGTGTGGATGCAGGGCGGTTGCGAATAACAGTCGTGTGGATGCAGGGCGGATGCGAATAACAGTCGTGTGGATGCAGGGCGGATGCGAATAACAGTCGTGTGGATGCAGGGCGGATGCGAATAACAGTCGTGTGGATGCAGGGCGGATGCGAATAACAGTCGTGTGGATGCAGGGCGGATGCGAATAACAGTCGTGTGGATGCAGGGCGGATGCGAATAACAGTCGTGTGGATGCAGGGCGGATGCGGATAACAGTCGTGTGGATGCAGGGCGGATGCGGATAACAGTCGTGTGGATGCAGGGCGGATGCGAATAACAGTCGTGTGGATGCAGGGCGGATGCGAATAACAGTCGTGTGGATGCAGGGCGGATGCGGATAACAGTCGTGTGGATGCAGGGCGGATGCGAATAACAGTCGTGTGGATGCAGGGCGGATGCGGATAACAGTCGTGTGGATGCAGGGCGGATGCGGATAACAGTCGTGTGGATGCAGGGCGGATGCGAATAACAGTCGTGTGGATGCAGGGCGGATGCGAATAACAGTCGTGTGGATGCAGGGCGGATGCGAATAACAGTCGTGTGGATGCAGGGCGGATGCGAATAACAGTCGTGTGGATGCAGGGCGGATGCGAATAACAGTCGTGTGGATGCAGGGCGGATGCGAATAACAGTCGTGTGGATGCAGGGCGGATGCGAATAACGTTTTGTTTATGCGCGCAGTGCTCCATGAATCAAACCTGTCTGTGTGTTTGAGTCTCCAGTTTCTTGACTGGTTTGATGCAGCCTTCCATGCCTCCCTGTCCTGAGCTAAACGTTTCATCTCGACATAGCTACCACACCCTAGATCCGAGGCAATCTGTTTAACAAATTCTAACCTCAGTTCCCCCCTACAGTTCTTGCCCTCGACCTTTCCTTCCATAACTAAGTTTGCTATTCCTGGGTGTCTTAGTTTGTGTCCTACTAACCTATCTCTTCTCTTCATTAGCAGTCGCCAGAAACATCTCTCCTCTCCCTCTCGTCTTAATACCTCTTCATTTGTTACTCTGCTTACCACGGTGGGTGAGTGGTTATCGTGTCGGATTTCTAAACCCCCCAAGCTTGCAGGTTCGCTCCTGGCCGTGGTAAGTGTTTTTTTTTTGAAAGGCGGCAAAAATTTCAGCACACATGTCATACGATGTTGGCCTGTCAAAGAACCCATTTGAATTCAGTAGGCCGTGTTCATAATGGCAAAATTAATCTCGGGATTTTCCACCAACACAAAGTTCCTCCATTCTCTACTAGAAGCGCTGTAGTGTCAAGGAACTTAGATATCTAACCTCCTTGACTCTCATAGTGCTTCAAGGAACAACAAAATTCGACATGCAAGCTGTCCTCTGGGTGTCAAATAACAAAGCTTGCACCCGGCACCCGAGGCCATACGTTATTATTATTATTATTATTATTATTATTATTATTTTATTATTATTTGTCACTCTATCTACCCATCTGATCATCATCATTCTCCTGTAATACCACATTTCAAGTGCCTCTATTCTCTACTTTTCTGCTGCGCCACAAACCAAGTTTCACTTCCATAGAGCACCACGCTCCCGACAAACGCTTTCAAAAATTATTTTCTAATACCTAAATCTATATTTCAAGTCAACAAATATGTAAATGCTTTCCTTGCCTTATCCAATTTACTCGTTATATCCTTCTTGCTTTGTCCATCACTGGTTATTTAGCTTCCTACTTCCTTTAGCTTTTCACCTACCAATTTGATGTCCATATGGTTTCTTTCGGCTGCAATCCAATACTTTTCTTTTACATTTATTGATTTTCATCATGAATTCTTTCCTCAAGACGGAGTCCATACCGTTTAAAAACTCATTCAAATCCTTTGGCGAATCGGGTAACATAACAATGTCATCAGAAAATCTCAGAATTGAGATTATTTCTCTTTGAATCTTTACTCCTACTTAAATTTTTCTCTAATTTCCTTCATTGCTTGTTCAATGTATGGATTGAAAACTATGGGTGATTAGTTGCAGCGTTGCCTTACACCTTTCTGAACACCAGCTTCTCTCTGATGTCCTTTGGCTCGAATAACTGCTGTTTCTTGATAGATTGTAGAGCACTGTACTATTGTAGGCGCCCCTAGCGGATAAAATATGAAATCCCCTAGTGGGTAAAATATGAAATAGTTTTGAGACTTAACTCCATGGTTTATTAGTCTGTAAGTTATTTTCTTTGGTGATTGATAAGAGTGTTAAAAATTCTGAGACAAAATGTTTGTTTGAGTGAGAAAGAAATAAAAGAAATTATTTATCTTATAAAGCAGTTGCTGTTATAGATTTAATAGCAACACCATCCCTGTACTTTATTCTAATCTGCTTGCCACGATGGGTGAGTGGTTATCGTATCGGACTACCAAACCCAAGCTTGCAGGTTCGCTCCGGGCCGTGGTAAGTCATTTTTGAAAGGCGGAAAAAATCACTTCATGCTTGTCATACGTTGTTGGCATGTTAAAGAACCCATTTGAATTCAGTAGGCCGTGTTCATAATGGCAAAATTAATCTCGGGATTTTCCGCCAACACAAAGTTCCTCATTTCTCTACTAGAAAGCGCTAGCCTATAGTGTCAAGGAGATTAGATATCTAACCTCCTTGACTTTCATAGCGTTCTAAGGAACGACGAAATTCGACATGCAAGCTGCCCTCTGGGTGTCAAATAACAAAGCTTGCACCAGGCACCCGAGGCCATACGATATTATTGTTATTATTCCAATCCTTTTCAAACTCTCAAACAACCTACTCCAATCAACTCTGGTCCGCCGTGGCGACAGGCCAACAGCTTGACCGCTGCGCCATCAAGCCCCTGGAAGGAGATTAAGAATAAGAAGATATCACCATAATAATTAGTGACAGATGACCTAGATGTTTTTTTCCTTATGGGAATCATCGACATTAATGGTTAAATTATATTAAAAGTTCAACTACTTTCTTGAAACTGATGACACACGGGGTCTATTTCTTTTCCCCCTTTTTTTTCAATGAACAAGCAGCAAAAATCGCCTTATGGATTTCTTTTGACTAAACAAAAGTTATGAATACACTCCGCATTGGTAATTGTAAGGTCTCCTGAGTGAAAGACTTCAAGTATTTAGCTGAATGGATCAATGAAACTTGCAACGCAAGAAAATCTATAGAAGCAAGACTACAGAAAATGGAAACTGCTTTCCATTTGACAAAACAAGTTTATAACAAAAATGCCTCTCTTGGAATTGTAAACTTCAACATTTTAAAACAGTAGTCTTGCCTGCAGCCCTTTATGCAGCCGAGACACTTAATCTACAACATAAAATACTGAGAAATCAATTGGAGATTAAGGAACGCAAAATCATGCGAAAAATTTTGGGACCAAGAATCAAAGATGGAATTCGCCTTCCAAAACCTAATGCTGACGTCTATTTGAAAATTGCTAAAATCACAGACACAATCCGTATGAGAAGGATCCAATTTGGACAGAATGGACCCAACTAGGTTAACACATAAAATCTATACGTTTTTGAAGATAAAGGCAACAAGGTCAAATTGCTACAAACAGGCGGAAAAGGACTTGGCTGCATTAGGTTTTCCCAATCTCAAGGATCGAGAGGAAATTAGGAAAATTATTCATACACGGGGTTTTGAGGGAGAAGAGAGAAGACCTACCAGACACGTCTGGTCGCAGCAACGAAGACTCGTTCAATCGTTGTGCATGAAGAGTTATTGGGCAAACATCAAGGCCAATAATTGTTGATTCCGCGTGGTCCTAGGAGACCAGGAGGAGAAGAAGAAGAAGAAGAAGAAGAAGAAGAAGAAGAAGAAGAAGAAGAAGAAGAAGAAGAAGAAGTATAATTCCCGGAAGAATTTTTGAAGACAAATAACACAAATATCAGGTGTATTTTTTCAACGATATTTTTGCTCCTATTTAGCCTATACGGTGCAATGGTGCGGCAAATTGCTTTGCAATATAAATCATAGCTGTATTATTTTTCTATGCACGAAAATCCCGTTTATCTGAATTCTGATTATCCGAAACGATATTATCCAAATTCTGAATATCCAAAACGTCCGGATTAATCGAATAAAAATTGAAAAAATTAAATCTTCTTATTAATTATTATTATTATCTTCAATTTCTCATAATTAGCCTATGGTACAAATCAGTTTACAATATACGGATTCGGAATCAAGTATCCTGTAAACTTATTACTGAGATAAAAATAACCTGACAATATGGCACGTATCCAGCAGCACTGCCTTCTGTATTCTGGCAATCAGGTGTTTCATTTGCAGTTCCTCCAAAGCCATTGCCAACGTCTTTGGAACAACTCCCGTGGAAGAGATCACCACTGGCAAAATTCTCGCGCATTTTAGGCCCCATAGTTTTCGCACTTCTTCCACCAACGGTGCGTACTTGTTTGTCTTTTTAGCTTGGGTAGTTTGCATTTTTTGGCTAAGTGGGACAGCAACGTCTATCAAGTAGGCCTTTTGGTTTCTTTTATTGAGATCAGGTCGATTGGCCAAGATTTTCTGGTCGGTTAAAATAGGTCTATCCCAATACATCTTATAATCCTCATTTTCAAGCACGTTCGCAGGCTGGTAATTGTAGTACACCATGCTCGTATCTAGAAGTCCAGATTTTATAGCTAGCTCTTGATGTAAGATCTTAGCAACAACATTGTGCCTCTTAGTATACTCTATACCAGCCAGCGTAGAGCAGCCTCCGATGATATTATTATTATTATTATTATTATTATTATTATTATTATTATTATTATTATTATTATTATTATTATTTGCGTACAGTCACCTTTAAGGAGAGCGTCAAAAACACAAAAATATAGCTTTTGGAGGTGGCTCTTTTCTTCTTTTTATCTTCCCCAAAAAAATTCATCCGTTCATTGTTCGCCTTCCTCTCTTCATCTGTCTATTTCTTTTGGGTTGTGATCTAAATTCAAATTTCTGGTTTCTGATTTTTTATCAACAAATGCTGCGGTCGTGAATGTATTTCCAAGTGCCACTAGTGGAGCAGCTGCAAATTGTGTATAAAGTTGTGAATGATCTGAATCGTGTGTGTGGTAAAGTGGGTGAAGTTGTATCCGTGAAATTGAATAAGGTGTTGCAAAAGAACAGTGGATATAAAACTTTGTGTTCTATTGGCAAAGCATTGTCAGGTGAAAAATTTTCTCTTACCGACTGTGAATTGAATCTTGCTTGTTTTCAGTATACACCAATTGTTTCAGTTGAGGTAGAGAGAAGCTTATCCGTGTACAAATCGTTACTTGAAGACAATAGGCAATCGTTTTCATTTGAGAACCTACGCAAAGTTTTCATTGTGCATTTCAATTGGAATTTATTGTAAACAGCCACTGAAGTTTGTTTTCTTAAATATTCTTTGTTAATTAAAATGGCACCTATTTGCTAGGAGAGTATTTTAAGAATATGCCAGTTCTAAAATATTTTATCTTTTTTTTCACCAGGGGTGGCAAAGTGGTATTTACTTTGTGAGTAACAAAAATAATTTAAACTTAATGCATTGTCATCCATTAAACTCCTCTCTCAAATCGGCTAATTGTTTCTTAAAAGATTAATAAATACGAATAATTTATTGGTCATTTTTGTTTTCAAATTTTGTGTCATTTATTAACCATTTTTAGGTCATAAATGCATTTTTTAATTTTGCATTTTCTTGCTATGTTTTGGTCATTAAATGCCTTGCCCTAGTGATATGTAATTGTTGTAAGTCTTCCATAGTTTCTTTGTACCAAGAAGTACCCAATTTCGACGTAGAAATTATGTTGAATATTCTTTTAGTCAGTCTGGTATCGTTCATTCTGGTGATATGTGTAAAGAACTTCACTCTGCGTCTCCTGATGAGTGTCGTGATAGAATAATTATGTTGAACATTCTTTTAGTCAGTCTGGTATCGTTCATTCTGGTGATATGTGTAAAGAACTTCACTCTGCGTTTCCTGATAAGTGTCATGATAGAATAATTATGTTGAACATTCTTTTTGTCAGTCTGGTATCGTTCATTCTGGTGATATGTGTAAAGAACTTCACTCTGCGTTTCCTGATGAGTGTCGTGATAGAATAATTATGTTGAACATTCTTTTAGACAGTCTGGTATCGTTTATTCTGGTGATATGTGTAAAGAACTTCACTCTGCGTCTCCTGATGAGTGTCGTGATAGAATAATTATGTTGAACATTCTTTTTGTCAGTCTGGTATCGTTCATTCTGGTGATATGTGTAAAGAACTTCACTCTGCGTTTTCTGATGAGTGTCGTGATAGATTCCGTATTTCTGTATAATTCTTCTCTGGGTCGCTTTTGCCAGAAATTAACTCTGATAACGGCACCGTAAATTCTTCTCTGGATTTTCCTTTCTTGTTTTTGAATGTCTTTAATTTTGGCCATTCCCTTGGTGCTTGCGGTTTCTGATGCGTGTAAGGCATGGAGATGTATTTTTTATTGTAGTGGAACCAGCTAAGTTTGTAAGCTTTCTGTAATTTTGAGACTCTTTCTTCGTTAGCCTTAGTGTTCAGACCAGATTTCTGCATGATTTCTCCTAAATATTTGTACAATTTCTCCGTATTTTGTTTTTATTGGGAGTTTGTCTGAGGATTTTGCATCGAAAAACTGCGTTTCTTCATACTAAATTTGGAGCCCGGCGTTCGTGGCGATCTCGTGGATTTTTTCTAAGGCGTGATGTGTTTCTGTTCAATTTTTTTTTAGTATGGCGATGTCATCTGCGAAAGCAAGGCAGTTTATATACAGTAGATTATGGTTTCCTTTCTTTTTACCTAGTTGAATTCCTTTGACTTCTTTTCCCCATGTACGAATTATTTTCTCTAAAACTACATTGAATAAGATGGGTGAGAGGCCATCGCCTTGTCTGACGCCGGTTCTTATTGGAAAGGACTCTCATAATTCTCCCATAAATTTGACCTTGGAGACGGTATTAGTGATGGTATCTTGGAAGAGAGTTCGTGTTTTAATGTCTACTTTCATCTCCTCTAGAGTTTGGAATAGTGTGTCTCGGTCTATGCAATCATAGAGCTTTTTGAAAGTCTGCAAACGTCGCTGTAGTACTTCTGCAGTGTCCTATGGACAAGACTGCACGAAGATTCCAAATCTGTTCGCTGCAAGAGCAATTTTTTCTAAATCCCGCTTGATACTCGCCAATTTAGGGGTCGATTTGTTGCTCCAGTTGGTTTAACAGAGCTCTAAAGAAACTTTCAAAAGCTACTGGAATCAAGAAAATTCCTTTATAGTTGTTCGGGTTGGTTTTGTCATCTCTTTTTTTTTTTTTTTTTTTTTGTAAATTGAATGAATGATGGCCAATTTCCATTCTTCTGGGATTTTACTTGTGATCCAACAGTTTTCGATAATTTATGGATTTTGGGTGTGATATTTTCATGATCAAATTTCCAAATTTCTGCGATTAAACCATCTTCACCCGGAGCTCTGTTATTTTTCAATGTTTTGATTATCTCTATGATTTCTTGTAGGGATGGTGGTTGCGAGTCTGGATTTGGTTCAGGAGTATCAAAGTGCAATTGTTCTGTGTGTTTTTTTTTGTTTTTTTTTACAGTTGAGCAACTTGTTAAAATATTGAATTTTGCAATTATTGCTTGTGTTTGGTTTTCAGGGATCCGTCTGGTTTTCTGAAACTGAGATTGGGCAGTTGGTATGTGGTGATGTTTTCTCTGAAGGTTCTGTAAAAATTTCGTGTATTGTTTTGAGAGACGTCTTCTTGGATTTCTTGGAGACGGCTATTGTCATAATTGCGTTTTTCTTTCCGGATAGTTTTTGATGAGAGTTTCCTCACTGATAAGAAAGTCTCCCAAGTTTCTAGTGATTCGTGACTTTTGAAGTTTTTCCATGCAGAAATCCGTTTATCGATCGTCTGGACGCAGGTTGCATTCCACCACCTGTGTTTCCGCTGTCATTGGGGTTGGCCTAGTTTTATGAGCTCTTGCATTTTCTGGGAGAGTGCTGTCCGATTGGTTTCTGATATCTTGGAGAATTATTGTGTGATTTTTTCTTTGTTAAGTTTGAGAAATTCTGGGACCGTTCTGAAGATCGTTTTGGTTTTCTGAAGTTTTTTTTGTTTGGGATAAATCGAGTTTTTATTTGGAGTATGTGGTGATCTGAGTCGGAAAACCCTTTTATTGTTTTCACATTTAGAATTTGTTGTTGTGGTCTATCTGAAATTCAGCCAGGGAATTGTTAGGGGATTTACAAGTAGACAACTTCCTGCGATGTTTCGCAAACTGGGTGGTCATGATTTTAAGGTTGACATTTTGACAGATATTGATCAGTCTGTCACCGTCTTTGTTTGTGCGTTTGTCTGCGGTGTGTGGTCCAGTTTCAAATATCTTTTCCTTGCCCAACTGTGCGTTAAAATCACCTAGAAGAATTTTCACATGTTTTGTAGGGAGTTTGTTCATGATTTCTTCCAGGTCTTCCCAGAATCTTGTTATAATAATAATAATAATAATTATTATTATTATTATTATTATTATTATTATTATTATTATTAACTTAAGGGACACAGTAGACCTCAAAATGTTATAAATTTCCCTTTTCGTCGTATTAATCTACGGACCTTTAACTTTCTTACGGTAATCAACATTTAGTGTCATCACAGCTCATTCCTAAGACTACTTTCCTCATACTTTCCCTATTAAAAAACCTAGTATTTTAGTTTTTTTATTTCTCTATTTTTAGCCTATTTTCATTTTATGAAAAAAAATAGGCTTATGAGATCATCTTTTGTCCGTGTGTGTGTATGTGTGTGTGTAAGTGTGTCTGTCTGTGTGTGCCCCCCCCCCTCCCTCTCCCTAATAACTTCTAAACGGATGGAGCGGTTTCAATGAAACTCGGTAGGATCATATTACTATTTTGGCCGACCCCGACCGTGCCCTTCAAATTTTATTACGTCTCACCAATCCAACATGGCGGCTGTGTGAAATATTTCACCGGCATTCAATATCTCCGAAACTATTACCGATATCACCCTGTAATTTTGTACGATGATAAAGGTAACTACTAGAAGTTCACCTATGAGACTTTCAAAAACCTGTTGACTACAAAACGAACATGGAGGTCAAACGAATTTGAAAATTTTAAATAGACTTTTCTCGCGATTTAACCATCCAAACGCAATGAAACTTGGCACAGCAAATGTTTAAGCACATTGTAATGCATTGAAATCTAATTTAGTTAAATTATTTGCATAACCTCAAGATGGCTGTGGGAAATATTTCACCTGCATTCTATATCTCCAAAACTATTACTGATATCACCCAGAAATTTAGTACGGTGATAAAGGGCACTCCAAAACGCTCAGCTATGAGACTTCTAAAAATCTGTAAAATACAATACGAACATGGCGGGCAAGCGAAAGTGAAATATCTTAATAGAATTTTCTCGCGATTTAACCATCTGAGCGCAGTGAAATATGGTACAGTAAATGTATATACACATTGTGATGCACTAGCATCTAATTTATTTGAATTGTTCTCATAACCTCAAGATGGCGGCTGTGCGCAATTTTAAAATTAAGTTTTTTATTTCTTGAGTTTAATCATGCTATCGAAGTCAACGTTTGAATAATGAACCTACTCAAAAATCATCATCTAATAGTACTGGTACATAACTACATGGCCTACATATATAAAAATCTAACATGGCGACCAACCTAAATATTTAGACGGTTCTCTATATCTACTAATCTATGATAGCAATCAAACTGAAATTTAGTATGTTGATATAGGCTATGAACATAAGTTCACCTATGGGACTTACAATAACTTGGTGAGCACAAATACAACATGGCGGCGACACGAAATATAAATATTTAAATGACGTTTCTCGCGATTTAAACATCCGAGCGCAGTAAAACTTGGTATTACGGTAAATGCTTATAAAGATTTCAACCCACGGGCATCCAATTTATTTCAGTTGCTATCATAACCTCAATATGGCAGCTGTGTGAAATTATAAAATCAGATTTTCATATCTTGTGTTCTAATCATGCGATTGAAGTTTGAATACTACACCTACACAATAATCTTCATGTTGTAACGATTCGATCCCATAGCGGTTATATTTAAAGGGTTATTCATTTATAATTATCATATGTATTATTCTTATTCATTAGTACATCAATGAGATGATTTTTATATCAGATAATTGTAAGCGGTTTTTATTATTATAGTCAGAAATATTTTTATTAACAATTATTTGTAAAGAGACGAAGTAATATATATATTGCAACAAGATTGCCAATAAGGATCAACCCAATGCGTCACAAACTGAACGACGTAGTAATAATTTCACCACGGCAAACTGCGTCATTTTCCTGAGATGCTAAGAAACCCACTATGGTGTAACCAACACGCCATTTCTACTGTAGGTACGCTGCTAAATATTACAAGTTGTGATGCAATTAGCCCTCGTGAGAGAATGAACACTGAAGAAAGGGAAGCTTACCAGTGGAGAGGGAAGTTTACGACTCACGTGACAAGGAAGTTATTAGTATCAGCACCCTCGACAAGACACTCATTGATCTACAGCTCTGAATGAAGGAAGGAAGTGGTAACCTTGCTTTCTGGGTCCTAATGAACTGAGCAAACAGAGTTGACACTGTACGATGTCTTGCCGAAATCTATATTAGTACATAATGGGTTATATCCCTGATCAAGAGTCTTTCTACAGATGGCAACGTATTTAATGAGGATATTTCATAGTAATTGAGATATCACATCATGTTTTTAAACATATGCGACGTAACATCGAGATCATCGATCATTTCTTAAATATGACGAATCTTCGACTGGGTGAGCAAACAATTCAATAAAACTATCGTCTCTATTATAATTTAACTTCAATAAACTTTCAATTCATTTTAAATGTTCATTTTCTTTTAAATAATTAAACCGCAGTTGGTAAATTAAATTCTTTTGTGTAACTATTAATATTTTGTTTTTGCATATAATAAATTCATTTTCTTTAACTTCATGACTGTAACTTTTCTTGTAGTTAGCACATACTATAGGCAAAATCAATCATACTCCTTAAATAAGTACTGAATGGTTAGTCAACTGAGTTACACTACGGCCCGGGTAAGTGGTCTCGAACTCTACTGCTGATAGCCGAGGATATATTTATAAATTTCGATTCACTGTCTTAAATAGGAATCTGGCGCTCAACAACAACTTATCATATTATACTATCGCAGGTAAGGTCACACCACAGTGAATATTATTTATTCTTATCATGTTTGTTAAATAGAACCTTTACAATTGTCTTCACCACGTTAAATGTAACATTTATAAATGTTACATTTGGCGCTACAACGTCGGACACGAAAACCATTCGGTATTTAGGAGAGGAGTGTATAATTTCAGTGCAAATTGTCAGTGCTTTTGGGGGACAGTGAAGTGAAGTGAAATTTTGGAAGGGCAATTGTTATACGGTTTACTTCGAGATGTCGGAAGAGGAACAGAGGCAGTTGAGAAGTAGGAATAAAGTCGAGAAAGTTAATTATAAGGAGGTTGATAGCAGTAGCGATGTTGAAAGCGTAGAGAATAATACCAAGATGTCGGAGGTAAATCTTGAGAGTAATCCTGAAAATAATCCTGAGGTTAACCCTGACACGAATTCAGAGGAAAATTTCGAGACGAATACAGAGGTACATCCTGAGACTAGTGGTAGTCAGGAGAAACAGAAGTCCTTAGAGGTCCATGAAATTTCATTAGCTGATATCTTAAGGGAGATGAATAAAAATATGGAAGAGAGTAATAAAGATAATTTGGAAAGTAGGAAGGAATTGAGTAGAGATTTAGGTGAGAAATTAGATAAGAGTAATCAAGAGATAAGAGAGGATATGAGTAAAATAAATCAGAAATTGGAAGAGAATAATGTAAAACTAGATATTGTGGAAACGATGAATAGAGAATTAAGTATGAAGTATGATATGCTACAGGAGAGTATTCAGGGGGTGAAACAGGAAATCAGAGGTGAAATTAAGGAGGAGGTAGAGATGAAGGCTAAAGATATTATTAAGACAGTAGATAAGAAATTAGAAGCAGCAGAAAGTAGGATTCAGGAAAGAATAGTAACTGTGATTGAAGATAAAATAGCAATTCAAGGTGAAAGTTTTAGAAAATTGGTAGAAGCGGAAACTAGGCAGGTGGTAGAGACTTTAGGGGATACTGCAGTAGAATCAGTGAAGACAGCCTGTAAGGTGTCTGTAATTGAAAGCAGATTGGAGTCAGGGGAAATTTTAGATGAAAGCAGATTGGAGGTAGAGGAGATTTTAGATGAAAGTAGCTTAGGTAAGGAACAGCAATCAGCGGAGATGATAGATGAAAGCAGGACAGCTATAGAAGAGACTATAGAACGTAGTGAAAAAGAAGAGAAGATGAAAGAAAAGATAGGGATAGAAGTAGGTAAGATAAAGAAAGTACTAAGCACTCAAGAGATTAAGATGCAGAAAATCTTATGTGAAGAGGATATGTTGACTAGGGAAGAATTTAATGATGGTGTAGCGGAAATTAATGTGAAATTATTAGTGGCAGAGAAGCGTGCGTTAAGTCATAGTCAGAAGAACATAATTAATAAACAGGTTAAGAGGAGGAGAGAGATAGATAAGAGCAGAAGCAATAGTCCACGGCTAAAGAGAGCATTAAGTGATAGTAATGGAGAAGTGAAGGGAAGACATGTAGGTAGATATTTAGGAAGTAAAATGACAGAGAAGAGAATTAAGTTGCTAGAGGAGAAAGAAATCCTGATGAGGGAGAGAAAGAAAGCATATGACGTGCAGTGGCGTACTGAATTAGCCAGACTTGGGGAAGTAGTAAGGGGTAAGCCGAAGTACTGTGTTACTATTGATGAATGTAGTCCGAAAGAGGTACAAATTAAAATTATAAGAAAAGAGGAAAGTGGAATCCTAGAAAGAGATAGAATTGAAGATGAATGTGGTAAGAACTGTGAAATATCAGAACAAGTAGTGATGTAAATTTATATTAACGATAGTTACGGTTCCGTATGACTTAAATATTAAGTAATGAAGTTTAATATGATTTAACAGAGGTAGATAAGGAACCTGCTGTGTGTAATTTTAATTCAGTCATGAAGTTAGGATGGTAAGGGGCGCGTAGTGCCTACGCTTATTGACTTAGATTGACTAAAATAATTTAATTTGGAGGACAGAGGTTGTCGTGCTATTGAGCAATTCAGGTAAGTTGAATGTGGGTCCTTAAGCTGCAGGTAAGTTGGAGGAAGTGAGGATTAAATTTTAAAAAAAAGTAGGAAGGTTATTACAAAGATAAGTAATCGAAAGAAAGAAATAATTATTATGGCAACCATAATTATGAATATAATGGTAATGAAGATTTAATTCAAAAGTGAGTGAAGATGATGTGGTACAGTGGTAATAAAACGAATGAGTTAAAGAATTAGGTATTGATTTTAAAGAAGTTTCATTTTGAGGACAGCGAGATTATCAGAGGATATATTTTGAGGAATTTATAAGTGGTTTAGAATTGTTAATGGTAATGCGTTGTATGAATTAACCAACATCGGGTTGAAATAAGGAAGTAGTAACTAATTAGGACATCTGGTAACGTACGTGGTGACAGATATGTGTGTGTGTATGTGTGTATTTTCACGTAAATGGACATGAGTTTGAAGTAGTAGGCCAACGAAGGTAATGCCGTTGAGCAATGTGGTTTTAAGTTTTGGTAAGATGCCAAATGAAGTTGTTTTTTAAGGAAGTTTTTGGTAAGATGCCAAATGGAGTTTTAAGAAGTTTTTGGAGGATGAAGTAGGTCAGCGAGGTATATTCCGTTGAGCAATGAGTTTTTTATGGTGTCTACGGGACTACGTGAAGTTAATGTTGGGAGTTTTTTTAAGTATATATGGATGTATGCACACAAGGTAATAAGAGATTACAAAGGTAATATGGTCCAAGTTTGAGTTACAGTTACGCAGGTTTTAAAGATATTACGAGGCTTGTTATCGAGCTAAACCACTTTGTAGTAAAAAGTTACTGATGATTAATAACGAATTAATTATGTGGTATATTGTTGTCCTACACACTGGTAAAAATAAAGATAATAATTATAATTAAAAGGTTGGCATAATATTTTCTAGAATTGAAAGGAATTTGTTATAATTCGAAGTTGAGGATTTAAAGTTAAATCATTTTTTTTAGTAGACGAGAAATTAAAGTTTTATTTATGTCATACGGAGTTAGTAAAGAGAAGTTTATATTTTTGAAGACAAGAATAAGTTAGTAAGATAAGTGTATACCTAAGGGGTAATAATGAAGTTTCAATTAAAGGCAGGTGTAATTTACGCATTTAATTTGGTAGAGCAGAGAGTGTCTGAACTGTGTTATAACTCAGGACTTGCTTTATGAAGTGATTTTGGGAGAATATTTGCCAATTAGGAGTGTCGGTGTTATTGACTATCAACTGGAACACTGTCATTATTTTAGGAAGACAATAGTTAGGAAAACAAAGTGTGATGTTATTATTCCAAGGAATTAGTCGAAGCATGTAAGATTTTTTTAGCTGAAATTTAGTGAGTTATTGGTCAGTAAGAGGTGACATGTAACAGTAAGAAGATGTGTGATTATACCACGAATAGGGGAGGTTTTCTTGTATGTGACGTGTGATGTCACGATGAGTTTTGAGAGATTCTGGTATAGCAAGTATGAGCTATACTCCAGGCGGTCAGAACAAGTAGGAAGTGATGTCTGTAGGACTTAATTAAGAGTTTTGAGAGAAAACTATGTTTTTTTTAAGGTATTCAGCAAGAAATCAAATCATGAATAGACTAAATTTAAAGTATAAGAGCATTAATATTTTGTGGAACGAAATATTTATTCCGAGGAGTTTGTCATGTGTTTTTGTGAAATAGTTTAGTGATATACGTAATTCAGGTTTATTGAGCAGTATTTTGTCCAAGTCTTAATCATTTTGTTATGGTAGGTAAGAATGACAATACAGTAAAGTTATATCTTGAGGCTAAGCGAAATTTTAATAAAGTGAACAAGAAGTCAGATTTTATGTTTATTTGTGATTTTGAAAATTCAAGTTATTGTTTTCGAGAAGTAGTAAAGAGGAATTATGGTTTTATGAGAAGTTAAGAAGTCGTGGAGACTTAGGAAGTATTAATTTGAAAGGAGCCGGCCGTGGCCTAAGAATGAATTAAGCCACGAAGGCAGGTGAGTAGTAACTTGGATATTTATGTGAACTGTTTAATAACTGCTTTAAGGTATTTCGATGTCATTATGTATTTGGGGAAATATTTACATGTATGACATATGCACTGAAATTGGAATTGCCTTAGGTATCTTGCTAAGTTATTTTTTTCTTCAATTATGGAAATTTTACTGCATTTGAGTAATCCCTTTAAAGAGACGAAAGGGATATTATGTTGATTGTATCACCACATCGCGTGCAGTGATATGCGTGTGCAACGAAGTAATTACTTCGAAGAATGTAAAGTGAAGGGCATTATATATATATTTTTTTACAGTATATATATATAAAGAAGAATAAACATTATGAACATTTGGAAGAATGAGATGAATGAAAGTTAAAATATGAATTTTTTGTGAAGAATACATTTATGTATATTTTTTTAAAACATATATAAAGAAGAATGAACATTATGAACATTTGGAAGAATGAGAAATGATAGTACAAATATGTAAAGTGAAAAGAGTATGTTCTTGTATATTTTTGTGTATTGATGAAGAGTATATTGTATGTTGTCTTTTTGGGGGTTATAATATTTATATTTATAGTTTTTTTATGTTGGATGTGGTAAGAGAAATAATGTGAAATGTCATTTAAATTATTTATCTTAGGGGCGATTGTAACGATTCGATCCCATAGCGGTTATATTTAAAGGGTTATTCATTTATAATTATCATATTTATTATTCTTATTAATTAGTACATCAATGAGATGATTTTTATATCAGATAATCGTAAGCGGTTTTTATTATTATAGTCAGAAATATTTTTATTAACAATTATTTGTAAAGAGACGAAGTAATATATATATTGCAACAAGATTGCCAATAAGGATCAATCCAATGCGTCACAAACTGAACGACGTAGTAATAATTTCACCACGTCAAACTGCGTCATTTTCCTGAGATGCTAAGAAACCCACTATGGTGTAACCAACACGCCATTTCTACTGTAGGTACGCTGCTAAATATTACAAGTTGTGATGCAATTAGCCCTCGTGAGAGAATGAACACTGAAGAAAGGGAAGCTTACCAGTGGAGAGGGAAGTTTACGACTCACGTGACAAGGAAGTTATTAGTATCAGCACCCTCGACAAGACACTCATTGATCTACAGCTCTGAATGAAGGAAGGAAGTGGTAACCTTGCTTTCTGGGTCCTAATGAACTGAGCAAACAGAGTTGACACTGTACGATGTCTTGCCGAAATCTATATTAGTACATAATGGGTTATATCCCTGATCAAGAGTCTTTCTACAGATGGCAACGTATTTAATGAGGATATTTCATAGTAATTGAGATATCACATCATGTTTTTAAACATATGCGACGTAACATCGAGATCATCGATCATTTCTTAAATATGACGAATCTTCGACTGGGTGAGCAAACAATTCAATAAAACTATCGTCTCTATTATAATTTTACTTCAATAAACGTTCAATTCATTCTAAATGTTCATTTTCTTTTAAATAATTAAACCGCAGTTGGTAAATTAATTATTTTGTGTAACTATTAATATTTTGTTTTTGCATATAATAAATTCATTTTCTTTAACTTCATGACTGTAACTTTTCTTGTAGTTAGCACATACTATAGGCAAAATCAATCATACTCCTTAAATAAGTACTGAATGGTTAGTCAACTGAGTTACACTACGGCCCGGGTAAGTGGTCTCGAACTCTACTGCTGATAGCCGAGGATATATTTATAAATTTCGATTCACTGTCTTAAATAGGAATCTGGCGCTCAACAACAACTTATTATATTATACTATCGCAGGTAAGGTCACACCACAGTGTATATCATTTATTATTATCGTGTTTGTTTATTGAACCATAATTGTCATCACCACGTTTAAGGACATATATTAAAAATGTTACAATGTAACAGTACATAACTCTAAGTCCTACATACAGTATTTAAAATTCCAACATGGTGACCATCCGAAATATTTAGATAGTTCTCAATATCTACGAATCTATCACAGCAATCGAACTGAAATTTTGTATGTGGATTGAGGCGATTAACATAAATATGATATATAACAAGTAGTTCCGTGAAGAACTATGCAGCCTATTATCATATAACCTACTTATGTTAATTGCCACTACCAACATACAAAATTTCAGTTTTATTGCTGTAAAAGATTCGTATATATTGAGAACCGACTAAATATTTCGGATGGTCGCCATGTTGGATTTTATATATGTAGGTCCTAGAGTTATGTACTGTTACATGAAGATTATTGTGTACGTGTAGCATTCAAACTTCAATCGCATGGTTAGGACACACGACGTAACAAGGAGATTTTAAAATTTCGCACACCTGCCATCTTGTGGTTATGGAAACAATTGAAATAAATTAGATGCCAGTGGATTAACATTCGTATAAGGATTTACTATACCACGTTTCACTGCACTCGGATGGTTAAATTGCGAGAAACGTCCATGTGAATATTTATACTTCGCGTCGCCGCCATGTTGGATTTGTGATCACCGGGTTATTTAAAGTCCTATATGTGAACTTAAGTTCTTAGCCCATATAAACATTAAACAATTCAGTTTGATTGCTATAATAGATTCGTAGATATTCAGAGCCGTCTAAATATTTCGGATGGTCGCCATGATGGATTGTTAAATGTATAGGCCATAGAGTCATGTACTGTACCATTAAAAGAAAATTATTGCGTAGGTTCATTATTCAAACTTTCACTTCGATCGCATGGTTACGACACAAGAAATAAAAACTTAATTTTAAAATTCGCACTACCGCCATCTTGAGGTTATGTAAACAATTGAACTAAATTAGATACCAGTGCATTACAATCTGTATTAGCATTTCCTGTACCAGATTTCATTGCGTTTGGAACATTGAAACGCGAGAAAGATCTATTTAAAATTGTCAAATTCGCTTGGCCGCCATGTTCGTTTTGTAGTTAACCGGTTTTTGAAAGTCTCATAGATGAACTTTTAGTAGTGCCCTTTATCTCTGTACAAAATTTCAGGGTGATACTGCTAATAGTTTCTGAGATATAGAATGCCGGTGAAATATTTCGCACATCCGCCATCTTGTGGTTATGTAAACAATTGAACGAAGTTAGATGTCGGTGCATTACAATGTGTATAAAAATATACTCTACCGAGTTTTATTGCGTTTGGTTGGTTCAATCGCGAGAAACGTCTATTTAAAAGTCACAAATTCGCGTGGTCGCCATGTTGGTTTCGTAGTTACCAGTTTTTCAAAAGTCACATTGGTGAACTTCTTGTAGTTCCCTTTATCACCGTAAAAAATTTCAGGGTGATATCGGGAATAGTTTCGGAGATATTGAATGCTGGTGAAATACTTCGCACAGCCGCCATGTTGGATTGGTGAGACGAAACAAAATTTGAAGGGCACGGTCGGGGTCATCCGGATTAGTGCTATGAACTTACCGAGTTTCATTGAAATCGCTTCAGCAGTTTAGAATTTATTAGGGGACACACACACACACATCACACACACACGCATACACACACGGACAAAAGGTGATCTCATAAGCCTATTTTTTCAAAATTGAAAATAGGCTAAAAATAGGCTGTATTGTTCTTTACGGAACTACTTGATCTCTATAAAAAGCAAAACCATTTACCATTAGAGGAAAACGTGAGAAAATTGCCGCTTTTATTAATAGATAAATGATCAAAAAGGCTCCGCCAATCGATACAAACTATATTCAAATTAGTAGGTCTTGGTGTTTAAGTCCAACAATGGGACCTTCTTCAGCAATTAAATCTTAAGAAACTAATCTAATAAAAATTAAATTCTATTGATTGGCGGAGCATTTTAATTATTTATCTATTTTTCTCTAGATTTCTCTCTTGAATTTTTTAATGTTTCTGTCTATTAAATAATATATTTTTTTTACTTTTGTTTTAAAAAGATAGAAAAAAGGTAAAGGGGCACGGAGGAACCCTAAAATGTTTCAAACGGAAGAAGACTATGGTGCTAAAATCAAGAAAAAAGATATTTCCAGTTTCCCACTAAAATATGTTTTTTGTATAAAAATTACCAATATTTCCTGGAACTTTTAGCATACAAAGCTGACATTTTTAGCCTATTTTCAATTAAAAAAAAAAACGCTTATGAGATCACCTTTTGTCCGTGTGTGTGAGGAGAGAGAGTGTGTGTGTGCGCGCGTGTGTGTGTGTGTCCCCTAATTTAAAAAAACGGCTGGAGCGATTTCAATGAAACTCGGTAAGTTCGTAGCACTATTCCGGTGACCCCGATCGTGCCCTTCAAATTTTGTTACGTCTCACCAATCCAACATGGCGGCTGTGCGAAACATTTCCCCAGCATTCAATATCCCCGAAAATATTCCCGATATCACCTTGGATTTTTTTACGGTGATAAAGGTAATTACTAGAAGTTCACCTATGTGACTTTTGAAAAACTGGTAACCACAAAACCAACATGGCGGCCACGCGAATTTGCGACTTTTAAATAGACGTTTCTCGCGATTTAACCAACCAAACGTAATAAAACTTGGTACAGTATATATTTATACACATTGTAATGCACCGACATCTAACTTCGTTCAATTCTTTACATAAACACAAGATGGCGGATGTGCGAAATATTTCACCAGCATTCTATATATCTGAAACTATTAGCGGTATCACCCTGAAATGTTGTACGGAGATAAAGGGCACTACTGGAAGTTCATCTATAAGACTTTCAAAAGCCGGTTAACTACAAAACGAACATGGCGGCCGAGCGAATTTGAAAATTTTAAATAGACCTTTCTCGCAATGTAATGTTCCAACCGCAATTAAATCCGGTACAGGAAATGTTTATGCACATTGTAATACACTGGTATCTAATTTAGTTCAATTGTTTACATATCCTCAAGATGGCGGCTTTGCGAATTTTAAAATTAAGTTTTCATTTCTTGTGTCGTAATCATGCGATCGATGTGAAAGTTTGAATAATGAACCTACGCAATAATTTTCCTTTAATGGTACATGACTCTACGGCCTATACATCTAACAATCCAACATGGCGACCATCCGAAATATTTAGACGGCTCTGAATATCTACGAATCTATTATAGCAATCAAACTGAATATTTTAATGTTCATAGGGGCTATGAACTTAAGTTCAACTATAGGACTTTATGTAACCTGGTGATCACAAACACAACATGGCGGCGACGCGAATTATAAATATTCACATGGACGTTTCTCTGAATTTAACCATCCGAGTGCAGTGAAACTTGGTACAGTAAATCCTTATACGAATGTTAATCCACTGGCATCTAATTTATTTCAATTGTTTCCATAACCACAAGATGGCAGGTGTGCGAAATTTTAAAATCTCCTTGTTACTTCTTGTGTCCTAATCATGCGATTGAAGTTTGAATGCTACACGTACACAATAATCTTCATGTAACAGTACATAACTCTAGAACCTACATAATAATATATAGTCCAACATGGCGACCATCCGAAATATTTAGTCGGTTCTCAATATCTACGAATCTATTACAGCAATCAAACTGAAATTTTGTATGTTGATAGTGGCAGTTAACATTAGTAGGATATATGAAAATAGGCTGTATAGTTCTTGACGGAACTACTTGTTAGATATACAGTAATTTCTCTTCATGTGTGTTATATCTTAACACTGCCGTTTTTCTAATTAATTTTATTATTAAATTATAAACATTTATTAAAAATCAAAAATATATTTATTGAAAGAAAGCTTGTAAATAAATAAAAATAAAAAATTAAAAAATATCACTAATATTAGAAATTCTCCTACAGTTTTAATAACAGACTCCGGAAAAACTGACGAGGTAGAAAAATTTAAGTATTTGGGAGAAATAATTCAAACTAATGGACTGGGCAAAGAAGCAAATAATGAAAATTGGAACAAGCTTTTCAACTGACGGAGGATACTTACAAGAAGAAATATCTTTCTATTGCAACTAAAATCCTATATTAAAATACGGTAATTAAGCCAGAAAGTTTCTATGCTTCAGAATGTATGATTTCTATTTTAAAAGGCGAAACGGAAGTGCTATAGAAAAAGGGAAGAAGGATACTTATATAAATATTGGGATCATTAAAAACAGAAAGTGGAGAGTTCAGATACAGAAAAAAATGACGACCTCTTCAAAAATAATGAAATTGAAAAATTGTACGATACGATCAGGAAAATGAGGGTTAATTTCTTTGGACACGTAATGAGGATGAATAACACCAGACTAACAAAACAAATTTTCAGTCATGTATACAAAAGCAGGAATGGTAATCAATGGGTACAAAGTATAAAATGAGATATGGAAGAGATGGAAGTAACAATAGATAGTATTCAGGACAGACCACTTTTCAGAAATATGATCAAAAATTTCAAGGGTTTCCAGGAAAAGGAAAAGAAGAAAAGGGTTAACATCTGGATGGATGAGAGGAGAAGGAGACAAAGTGAAGTAATGAAGAACCACTGGAAGGTAGGAAAGGATAAAGGAAATAAGAGACAGTGAATGCAATGGGGTATTTTACGCGCTCCAAAGATGGACAAAATCGAGGAAAGAAGAAGAAAAATGAAAAAATAAAAAAGTAAATAAAAATGGAAATTAACAAGGACAGCAGTTTAGGGGCAGATGACCTCGTAGTTCCGCCCTTTAAAGCAACATAACTTGCTTACAATGACAGCTGGCCTTAAAATGATCCTCCTGCTCCAATTTAGTATCTCGTTCGTGGGGATATACAGTAGTTTAGTTAGACAGTTAGTTATTGTTGCTTTTAGGGGCGGAACAGCGAGGTTATTTGCCGCCCGGAAAATATTTTTTTAACTTTCCTGAAAGTGGCTATAATGGGAGATCGATGAATGACTTATAACAACCACAATCACTAACACCAAAATCTATTGTGTATTTTATCAACCAAAATTTGGGGGCGTGATGGCACAGCGGTCAAGCTGTTTGCCTCTCACCAAGGTGGGCCGGGTTCGATTCCGAAGTGAAATGCCATGTCCTGTGTTTTGAATTTCATATACTGTAAAAAGGAGGTCCTGTGGATCAAGATCGCGAGAGTATCGGACAAGTAATGTCTACCGATATTTAACTTTATTTTACTCGCCGTCAAATAATTATCCTAATTACGTGTTGACTTTGTGCCACTTACCATCGAAATACGCATGTGAGTGCGATGTTTTGACAGATAGCTGTCACGCATGTTGCAAGACTCCATATTTCCCGTGAGTATGAACCAGGGAGTCGACCTCCACGTCTCGCCGTGGGACTTCTTGCGAGTGAAGAAACTGTTGGTGTACTTACCTCACCGCTACTCACAAGGTCGTACCACAGACGTAAACAAGCGATAGTATAACTGGGGATTTGGTATATGAGCTATAATATAACTGGGGATTTGGTAAATGAGCGATATTATAACTGGACACTTGGTTAACGAGCGATAATATAACTGGATATTTGGTAAACAAGTGATAATGTAATTGGGCATTTGCTAAACAAGCGATAATATAACTGAGGATTTGGTAAACGAGCGATAGTATAACTGGAGATTTGGTAAACATGCGATAATTTAACTGGGGATCTGGTAAACAAGCAATAATATAACTGGAGATTTGGTAAACATGCAATAATTTAACTGGAGATTTGGAAAACAAGCGACGTTATAACTGAAGATTAAGTAAACAAGCGATAATATAACTGGAGATTTGGTAAACCAGCGAAAATATAACTGGGCATTTGGTAAACAAGCGATAATATAACTGGAGATTTGGTAAACAAGCGATAATATAACTGGGGAATTGGTAAACAAGCGATAATATAACTGGAGATTTGGTAAACAAGCGATAATATAACTGGGGAATTGGTAAACAAGCGATATTATAACTGGACACTTGGTTAACGAGCGATAATATAACTGGAGATTTGGTAAACCAGCGATAATATAACTGGGTATTTGGTAAACAAGCGATAATATAACTGAGGATATGGTAAACAAGCGATAATATAACTGGGGAATTGGTAAACAAGCGATATTATAACTGGACACTTGGTTAACGAGCGATAGTATAACTGGAGATTTGGTAAACATGCGATAATTTAACTGGGGATTTGGTAAACAAGCAATAATATAACTGGAGATTTGGTAAACATGCAATAATTTAACAGGAGATTTGGTAAACAAGCGACGTTATAACTGAAGATTAGGTAAACAAGCGATAATATAACTGGAGATTTGGTAAACCAGCGATAATATAACTGGGGATTTGGTAAACAAGCGATACTATAACTGGAGACTTGGTAAGCAAGTGATATTATAACTGGAGATTTGGTAAGCAAGTGATATTATAACTGGAGATTTGGTAAGCAAGTGATATTATAACTGGAGATTTGATAAACAAGTGATAATATAACTGGAGATTTAATAAACAAGTGATAATATAACTGGATATTTGGTAAACAAGTGATAATATAACTGGAGATTTGGTAAACAAGTGATAATATAACTGGAGATTTGGTAAACAAGTGAAAATATAACTGGAGTTTTGGTAAACAGGGGATAATATAACTGGAGATTTGGTAAACAAGAGATCATATAACTGGAGATTTGGTAAACAAGTGAAAATATTACTGGAGATTTCGTAAACAAGGGATAATATAACTGGAGATTTGGTAAACAAATGAAAATATAACCGGAGATTTGGTAAACATGCGACGTTATAACTGAAGATTAAGTAAACAAGTGATAATATAACTGGAGATTTGATAAACAAGCGATAATATAACTGGAGATTTGGTAAACAAGGGATAATATAACTGGAGATTTGATAAACAAGTGATAATATAACCGGAGATATGGTAAACATGCGACGTTATAACTGAAGATTAAGTAAACAAGTGATAATATAACTGGAGATTTGATAAGCAAGTGATAATATAACCGGAGATTTGGTTAACATGCAACGTTATAACTGAAGATTAAGTAAACAAGTGATAATATAACTGGAGATTTGATAAACAAGCGATAATATAACTGGAGATTAAGTAAACAAGGGATAATATAACTGGAGATTTGATAAACAAGTGATAATATAACCGGAGATTTGGTAAACATGCGACGTTATAACTGAAGATTAAGTAAACAAGTGATAATATAACTGGAGATTTAAATAAACAAGCGATAATATAACTGGAGATTTGATAAACAAGCGATAATATAACTGGAGATTTGATAAACAAGTGATAATATAACCGGAGATATGGTAAACATGCGACGTTATAACTGAAGTTTAAGTAAACAAGTGATAATATAACTGGAGATTTGATAAACAAGTGATAATATAACTGGAGATTTGGTAAACAAGTGATAATATAACTGGAGATTTGGTAAACAAGTGATAATCTAACTGGAGATTTGGTAAACAAGTGATAATATAACTTAAGATTAAGTAAACAAGTGATAATATAACTGGAGATTTGATAAACAAGTGATAATATAACTGGAGATTTGGTAAACAAGTGATAATATAACTGGAGATTTGGTAAACAAGTGATAATATAACTGGAGATTTGGTAAACAAGTGAAAATATAACTGGAGATTTGGTAAACAAGAGATAATATAACTGGCGATTTGGTAAACAAGTGATAATATAACTGGAGATTTGGTAAACAAGTGAAAATATAACTGAAGATTTGGTAAACAAGTGATAATATAACTGAGGATATGGTAAACAAGCGATAATATAACTGGAGGTTTTTTGATAAACAAGCGATAATATAACTGGAGATTTGATAAACAAGCGATAATATAACTGGAGATTTGGTAAACAAGCGACGTTATAACTCAAGATTAAGTAAACAAGTGATAATAAAACTGGAGATTTGATAAACAAGTGATAATAGAACTGGTGATTTAGTAAACAAGCGATAATATAACTGGAGATTTGGTAAACAAGTGGTAATATAACTGGAGATTTGGTAATCAAGTGATAATATAACTGGAGATTTGGTAAAAAGTGAAAATATAACTGGAGATTTGGTAAACAAGTGATAATATAACTGGAGATTTGGTAAACAATTGATAATATAACTGGAGATTTGGTAAACAAGTGGTAATATAACTGGAGATTTGGCAATCAAGTGATAATATAACTGGAGATTTGGTAAACAAGTGATAATATAACTGGGGATTTGGTAAACAAGCGATAATATAACTGGAGATTTGGTAAACAAGTGATAATATAACTGGAGATTTGGTAAACAAGTGGTAATATAACTGGAGATTTGGTAATCAAGTGATAATATAACTGGAGATTCGGTAAAAAGTGAAAATATAACTGGAGATTTGGTAAACAAGTGATAATATAACTGGAGATTTGGTAAACAAGAGATAATATAACTGGAGATTTGGTAAACAAGTGATAATATAACTGAGGGTATGGTAAACAAGCGATAATATAACTGGGGATTTGGTAAACAAGCGACGTTATAACTGAAGATTAAGTAAACAAGTGATAATATAACTGGAGATTTGATAAACAAGTGATAATATAACTGGAGATTTGGTAAACAAGTGATAATATAACTGGAGATTTGGTAAACAAGCGATAATATAACTGGAGATTTGGTAAACAAGCGATAATATAACTGGGGATTTGGTAAACAAGTGATAATATAACTGAGGATATGGTAAACAAGCGATAATATAACTGGAGGTTTGGTAAACAAGCGATAATATAACTGGAGATTTGGTAAACAAGCGATAATATAACTGGAGGTTTGGTTAACAAGCGATAATATAACTGGAGATTTGGTAAACAAGCGATAATATAACTGGAGATTTGGTAAACAAGCGATAATATAACTGGAGATTTGGTAAACAAGCGATAATATAACTGGAGATTTGGTAAACAAGCGATAATAAAACTGGGGATTTGGTAAACAAGTGATAATATAACTGGAGATTTGGTTAACAAGCGATAATATAACTGGAGATTTGGTAAACAAGCGATAATATAACTGGAGATTTGATAAACAAGCGATAATATAACTGGGGATTGGTTAAACAACAGATAATATAACTAGAGATTTGGTAAACAAGCGATAATATAACTGGAGATTTGGTAAACAAGCGATAATCTAACTCGAGATTTGGTAAATGAGCGATAATATAACTGGAGATTTGGTAAACAAGCGATAATATAACTGGAGATTTGGTAAACAAGTGATAATATAACTGGAGATTGGTTAAACAACAGATAATATAACTAGAGATTCGGTAAACAAGCGATAATATAACTGTAGATTTGGTAAACAAGCGATAATAAAACTGGGGATTTGGTAAACAAGTGATAATATAACTGGAGATTTGGTTAACAAGCGATAATATAACTGGAGATTTGGTAAACAAGCGATAATATAACTGGAGATTTGATAAACAAGTGATAATATGTGTTTGTAATTTCATGGTCACTGGCGCTACGCAATAGTGTCTTGTCACCGCAGTATTGCAGTGTAAATAGTCTGCTGTCAGCAGTTGGTATGTGCTTTTCTGCACGTATGCAAGTGTGGTCATTGTTTTAGATTCCTAGCGGACTAATGTAGCAATTCATCCTAGTTAGGTAATGACGTTGTGTGGCCATTGTTTCCTAAGACTTGTGTCTTGCGAAATTTTCCTACCTGTGTCTGTGAAATGTATTCTCTATGTCTGGTGTAATTCGAAATTTTATGTCTGGCTTTTGGTGGGAGGAAATGTAGTATTTCCTGTTCATGCACTTGTATGGGCGAATTTCGGTGTGGTTGGGAGCCTGGATAACTGCTTTCCCTTGTGTCTAAATTTTTTACTGGAACTCAGACCCGTGACCTTATGTCATTCTCTGTGTTTTATGTTTGCGTTGTGTTTCAGGGCTTGGGGCTTCCCCAGTGTGGTTTTTGCTTGTGTTCCGCGTACCAAAAATACCATTGGATAGTTAGTTTTTGGTACGAGCGTGTTGTGTGTGGTCATGGGTTCGGAGCCGGTTGCCTGTAAAGATTTGGTGTGATCATTTCCGTGCCGCATATATTATGGCACGTTCCCGTGGATGTTCAATGCGCAAATGAAAGCATGCATACCTGTGTAGAGTTTGTATGTTTTTGATTTCCCCTTGTAGTGTAATTTTGGAAGATATAGGGTCTCTAAATCGGGCGTGAATGATGTGTTGGTTTCTGTCCAGTAGGCTTTGGCTCGGCTTGTCTGTGTCGAGCAGTCTTGCTCATTGAGGAGTATGTTACTGCTGATACGACGGTGTTGAATTACGATGTTGTGTGCTTTCATTTGTTTCATGCTCTGCCCACGTCCTAGTTTTCTGCACGTGTGTGTGTGTGAACTTGATTGCTGTCTATAGTGATTGCTAGCAGTGCCTCTCTCATTGTAGAAAAAAGACTTGTGGTTTAACATGACCGTTGATCTGTAGCTCCTGTGCCACGGGACCCCCGTTTTATGTGGAATCCAAACCACAGGCCGTGGCTTTTCACTTCGAAAGTCTCACATGCATTGGCCGTACTGTAGAAGAACCTTCCATTGACTACATTTGTGTCCCCAGGTTTTGTGTTACTGTGCCGTGGTTCGATTATGTCCCTACAATGGTACGAAATGTCATTATGCCCGCGTGTCTCCGGGACAGTTGTGTGGAGTGTTAGGATCGTATCCCGGTGCGGTCAGTGGGCTATTTCTTGGCCCTCTTTTCACGCCTGCCCGTGGGATTACTTCCTTTCCTTTTGGCAGTGTTTCCGCTTTTACGTGTACCTATGTATTAAATATATATATATATGTTTAACTTGGCCACCTTTCTTTCATCGGGCCTAATGCCTGCGTCATAATAAAAAAAAACTGAGCTATGCCCCGCTCTGGATTAAGAGAGCACTTTGAAAGAAAATAATAGCAGGTGGCGATAGTCTCTAAAAATTATGTCGTGAACACTATAAAAAATGTTTAAAATAAAAAAAAATGGTGCTTGGGACCTGAGTGTTGTATTTACCATTTTGGTAACGTGAGTACTACCGTAATCTGGTTACAGCCTCCCAGGGGTATGCACCCCTTGGAGACCATCCCCCCATCATCTGCCTACATCCCCTAAATGGCAACCCTTGGAAAGCCGGGCCAACATCCATAAAACGTAGCAGGGACAGCTTGCCACTCTAAAAAGCAGCTCAGTCCTTGCACAATGGTTACACATAGCGACATACTATTAACTGGGCCAGCAATGCCAACACATTGCTGACAACATAGCGCCGGAGAGTATAAGAAGGCATCTTAATGAGGTCAAAGGATCTCTCCATTATCAGTGCTTCAACGATACGGCCGAAGGCCACGCCGGTGTCATCAGAGGTAAGTCAGTCGTGTTCAGAGTTCCTACTTTTGTAACCTCTAACCCACAACTTGTACTTTACATTGTGAACATAACTACATTCCCTACAAGGGACTCATACTCAGAATTACAGACCAATAAACACTTGGTCAACACATCACACTAGCATTACTGTTCATACGCCTCTTTACATCCCGACGCCCTTCCTTATTCCCGTCACGGTTAAGACGTGACAGACGGTAGTCTAATAGCGCTAACTCAGGTACCTTTGTGTTTCTCGAGCCGGCCCGGCTGCCAGCAAGCAGCACGTGCCACTCGGCTGATACGAGCAGATTCAATTACATAATAAGCAGTCAGCTGAGCGACTAGCACGGTGACCCTTGCATTGGGTCCCATCCCTTCAGACACTACTACATTATTTATAGGAACGCCCCCTAGTTCCTAGGACACCACAACACTCTACACTGGTCAGCTTGCCCTGCCAAGGGAAGCTACCCTTTTTAGGCACAACCTTATAAATTAGTACAATAACTCTTCCCTTTTAGATCCACCCCCAAATAAGGGATCTAAAACAATATAACTGGAGATTTGGTAAACAAGCGATAATAAAACTGGGGATTTGATAAACAAGTGATAATATAACTGGAGATTTGGTTAACAAGCGATAATATAACTGGAGATTTGGTAAACAAGCGATAATATAACTGGAGATTTGGTTAACAAGCGATAATATAACTGGAGATTTGGTAAACAAGCGATAATATAACTGGAGATTTGATAAACAAGTGATAATATAACTGGAGATTTGGTAAACAAGCGATAATATAACTGGGGATTGGTTAAACAACAGATAATATAACTAGAGATTTGGTAAACAAGCGATAATATAACTGGAGATTTGGTAAACAAGCGATAATCTAACTCGAGATTTGGTAAATGAGCGATAATATAACTGGAGATTTGGTAAACAAGTGATAATATAACTGGGGATTTGGTAAACAAGCGATAATACAACTGGGGATTTGGTAAACAAGCGATAATATAACTGGGGATTTGGTAAACAAGCGATAATATAACTGAAGATTTGGTAAACGAGCGATAATATAACTGGAGATTTGGTAAACAAGCGATAATACAACTGAAGATTTGGTATACAAGCGATAATCTAACTGGAGATTTGATAAACAACGATAATATAACTGGAGATTTGGTAAACAAGCGATAATCTAACTGGAAATTTGGGAAACAAGCGATAATATAACTGGAGATTTGTTAAACAAGCGTTAATATAACTGGAGAATTGGTAACCAAGTGTTAATATAACTGGAGATTTGGTAAACAAGCGATAATAAAACTGGGGATTTGATAAACAAGTGGTAATATAACTGGAGATTTGGTTAACAAGCGATAATATAACTGGAGATTTGGTAAACAAGCGATAATATAACTGGAGATTTGGTTAACAAGCGATAATATAACTGGAGATTTGGTAAACAAGCGATAATATAACTGGAGATTTGATAAACAAGTGATAATATAACTGGAGATTTGGTAAACAAGCGATAATATAACTGGGGATTGGTTAAACAACAGATAATATAACTAGAGATTTGGTAAACAAGCGATAATATAACTGGAGATTTGGTAAACAAGCGATAATCTAACTCGAGATTTGGTAAATGAGCGATAATATAACTGGAGATTTGGTAAACAAGTGATAATATAACTGGGGATTTGGTAAACAAGCGATAATACAACTGGGGATTTGGTAAACAAGCGATAATATAACTGGGGATTTGGTAAACAAGCGATAATATAACTGGGGATTTGGTAAACAAGCGATAATATAACTGAAGATTTGGTAAACGAGCGATAATATAACTGGAGATTTGGTAAACAAGCGATAATACAACTGAAGATTTGGTATACAAGCGATAATCTAACTGGAGATTTGATAAACAACGATAATATAACTGGAGATTTGGTAAACAAGCGATAATCTAACTGGAAATTTGGGAAACAAGCGATAATATAACTGGAGATTTGTTAAACAAGCGTTAATCTAACTGGAGATTTGGTAAACAAGCTATCATCGAACTGGATATTTTGTAAACAAGCGATAATATAACTGGGGATTTGGTAAACAAGCGTTAATATAACTAGCGATTTGTTAAACAAGCGATAATATAACTGGAGAATTGGTAACCAAGTGTTAATATAACTGGAGATTTGGTAAACAAGCGATAATATAACTGGGGATTTGGTAAACAGGGGGATATCGTTTTGTTCAATCGTACAAAAGCACTTCATAAACAAATAAATATATTTTCGTTGGCTTTTCAACAAATGCAAGATTTTTCCTGTACTACTGAGGTGATTTGAAAGATTTTGGTACAACCACACCTTCTAACTCCCTCTGGTTTAGGAGCTTGAGTTTTGTGAAACATACACCTTAGCGCTTGATTTATCATAATAATTATTATTATTTATTTATTTATTTATTTATTTTTATTTTTTTTAATTCCGTTTGGGCCGGCTGTGGACCACGTGGTTCTTATCTCTGGCAGCTTTCCTCCTAGCCCAGTATTCCTTCATTCTGGCACTGTGAATGTCCTTCCGCTCCTGAGTCCATTTCGCACCTACTCCTGGACGCACTGCTTTTGCTGTTAGTGACTGGAGAGAGTCTGATGTTCTGACTAAAGTCCTGTATTTATTCCTGTCATAGATGTTACTGGGGTCAATATCCAATTGTTCAAGGTCTTTTCTGACTAGTTTCGACCACTTGGCGTTAGTTGCTTTCCCTCTAGAGACAGTGTTGAAAATTCTGGAGGTGAGCCTCTGATTATCCATTCTCACAATATGACCATAGAAGATCAGCCTCCTCTTCCTCATAGCTGTTGTAATGCTCTCCACTTGTTCATAGAGTTCATTGTTGTGCCTGATTCTATACTTGCCTTCCTCTTTAATAGGGCCCATGATTTTTCGTAGAATCTTCCGGTCCTTCAGCTCCAATTTCCGGAGTTGTCCTTTTCTGACCATATTTAGGCATTCTGAGGCATGTAGTACTGATGGTTTTATTTATTTATTTATTTATTTATTTATTTATTTACACTGTTTATGCCCACATTGGAGCACCAAAATCAAACCTTATATACAAAGTCTTCCAATATTTCAAATAATAAGTTCGGTTCTTAATTCTTGATAATTTTTTCCTTTCCCAATACTTCATTCTGGAAAATCTTGCAGCCCGTTCTTCTGCTGATATAACATATTGCTTACACTGTGAAATTTTGAATGTTAGTCGAGTGTATTAGTTATTCAGAAGCCGTTTCTCCCCTCTATGTTCAATTTGATGTTGAGTTATTTTCAATTCGTCTAAATCCATTTGTATTTCTTTACCATGTGATTTTTGTTTTACTGCTCCAAAAGAAGTCAAAAAGTTGTTCAGGAGTCTAGTATTTGGCAAGCGGGATAAGTGTCCAAAAAACGCGATCCGTCGTTTTCGCATCGAGTCAATGATATAATAATATTAACAAGTAGTTCCGTGAAGAACTATACAGCCTATTTTCATATATCCTGCTTATGTTAATTGCCACTATCAACATACAAAATTTCAGTTTGATCGCTGTAATAGATTCGTAGATATTGAGAACCGACTAAATATTTCGGATGGTCGCCATGTTGGACTATATATTATTATGTAGGTCCTAGAGTTATGTACTGTTACATGAAGATTATTGTGGACGTGTAGCATTCTAACTTCAATCGCATGATTAGGACACAAGAATTAACAACGAGATTCTAAAATTTCGGACAGCTGCCATCTTGTGTTTATGGAAACAATTGAAATGAATTACATGCCAGTGGATTAACATTCGTATAAGGATTTACTGTACCAAATTTCACTGCACTCGGATGGTTAAATTGCGAGAAACGACCATGTGAATATTTATATTTCGCGTTGCCGCCATGTTGGATTTGTGATCACCAGATTATTAAAAGTCCTATAGGTGAACTTATGTTCATAGCACCTATGAACATAAAAATATTCAGTTTGATTGCTATAATAGATTCGTAGATATTCAGAGCCGTCTAAATATTTCGGATGGTCGCCATGTTGGATTCTTAAATGTATAGGCCATAGAGTCATGTACCATTAAAGGAAAATTATTGCGTAGGTTCATTATTCAAACGTTCACTTTGATCGCATTACTACGACACAAGAAATAAAAACTTAATTTAAAAATTCGCACAGCCGCCATATTGAGGTTATGTAAACAATTGAACCGTGCCAGGTGCAGCTTCCATGGGGGAGGAGCTCTGAACTGAGTAAGGGCTTTTCTGTACTCTGTGGAAGACGGATCTGGGCGGGGAAGTCCTCAACCCCGACACGGCGCGTCCCAATGGCTGATAGGGGCTCTTGTTGAGAGTGGTGCTTGCACCCGCGGATCAACTGAGGACATGATATAGTGGCAGCAGCTATATCTTTATTGTTGATACAAGATCGATCTGTCGACCTTGCATCAGCAAACAGCTGCATCATATCATGGCATCCTTGGATGTTGGAATGTGATGTGGTTACTGCGCATTGAGGAAGGCAACGGGAAACCACCTCAATTATTTTTCCCCAGGATAATCTTCATGGCTGAAAACCCAATTACATTGGCCCTTAGTCCCGGGCAGACCTTAAGTGGTCAGAGGGTGCGAAGAATCTCCCGGTCAGCCCTGAAGATAGGAACGTGGAATGTACGGAGTATGTTTGAAGCAGGAAAGATTCACAATACAATTCATGAGATGAAGAGGATGAATGTGTCCATAATGGGTATAAGTGAGATGAGATGGCCGGGGACAGGAGATTGTAATGTGGAGGATTGCATGATATACTACAGTGGTAATAATGATGCCAGGCATTTGCATGGAGTGGGTTTTATAGTGGACAAAAGTTTGCAGTCTGCTGTTATCAGTTGTATACCATTCTCCAGTAGAATAATGATGTTAAAGTTACGTGGTAAACCTTTCCACATTAATCTCATTCAAGTGTATGCCCCTACTAGTGACAAAAGCGATGAAGATGTTGAGGAATTCTATGCCCAAATTCAGACCGTCCTCAAAGACACCAAAGAACATGATGTAACCCTAGTTATGGGAGATTTTAATGCAAAGGTTGGGAAAGGTCCTGAAGAACACATTGTGGGCCAGTGGGGTCTCGGACAAAGAAACAACAGAGGGGATCGTTTAGTGCAGTTTTGTAGAGAGGAGAACTTTGTCATTGCTAATACTTGGTTTAAGCTTCCTGCCAGGAGACTTTATACGTGGAAAGCACCTGCTGATAGTCCAGACAACATAATAAGAAATCAAATTGATTTCATTCTAATTAAAAACAGATTTAGAAACAGCGTGATGTTTGCAAAAACCTATCCAGGAGCAGATGTTCCTTCTGACCACAATCCTCTCATTAGCAAAATTTGTGTCCGGCTTAACAAGATTCCGATAAAAACAACACAAAATAAATATGATACTGATGCCCTTCGGGAAATAAATACAAGGTCACAGGTGGCTGCTGCTCTTGCCACTGATCTTAAGACGTTGAATTCAAATGACATGCAGCCCTTGGAACTTTGGGACACTTTTAAAACCTCATTGAAGAGGGTTGGAGATCATTTTCTTAAGAACAAGAGACAACATAAAAAAAGGAAGGCATGGATGACGGACGAAATATTGAATCTAATGGATAAACGTAGAGAAGTCAAAGGAAGAGATAATGAAGAATATTGGTTTATTCATAGATTGATAAAGAATAAGATCAGACAAGCCAAGGAAGTTTGGATGTCAGATAGGTGCAAAGAAATTGAAGACCTTAATAGTAAATATGATACTTTCCAGGTCCATAAGAAAATCAAAGAAGTTTCAGGTAGACACAGGAAAAGAAACACAGTCAACTTGGTTGATAGTCAAGGTAACACGGTATTTGAAGTTGAAGAAAAATTACAGGTTTGGGAGAAATATATACAAGAGCTTTTTAATGATGATCATCGTCCTTCCCGACCCGAAATTCCTTCAGTTGTTGGACCCATGATCACCATGGATGAAGTGAAATATGCGATTAGGATAGCGAAAAATGGTAAGGCTCCTGGTCAAGATGACATTCCAGTGGAATTATTGAAGATCTTGGATGATGATAGCATTGTGACGCTCACTAATTTATATAACAAGATATACGACACGGGCATATTACCAGAAGACTGGCTCTTGTCTACATTTATTGCTCTTCCGAAGAAACCGATGGCTAAGTCATGTAGTGACTTCAGGACAATCAGTCTTATGAGTCATGTGCTCAAGATATTTCTCAAAGTTATCCATAATCGCATATACAGGAAATGCGAGATGAATATCAGTGACACGCAGTTTGGGTTCCGCAACGGTCTAGGAACTCGTGAGGCATTATTTGCGCTTCAAGTTCTTTTCCAGAGATGCCGTGAGGTGAATCAGGATGTATATGCATGTTTTCTGGACTATGCAAAAGCCTTTGACCGTTGTCAGCATGATAAGTTGTATAATGCACTCAAGAACTCAGGAATAGATGAGAAAGACATTCGGATCATCATTAATTTATACTGGGGTCAAAAGGCTAGTATCAGAATTGATGGACATATATCGAGATCAGTGGAAATAATGCGTGGTGTGAGACAAGGATGCATTCTTTCACCACTTCTTTATAATATCTATGCAGAACAGATTTTCTCCGAGGCACTTGATGGCATTCAACAAGGTATTAAGGTCAATGGTAATTATATTAATAATATACGGTACGCAGATGATACTGTATTGATTGCAAATAGTTTCGAAGGACTTAAAGAGATTGTTACTATGGTGTATCAAAAGAGTAAACAATATGGCCTTGACCTCAACATTAAGAAAACAAAATATATGATAATATCGCGAAAACCAGCATTGTCACAAGTCCTTTTAGTCGATGGACATCAGATTGAGCGAGTCAAGAGTTTGGTTTATTTAGGACAGAATATTAATGAGAATTGGGATCCTTCGGTTGAAATAAGATGCCGTATAGAGAAGGCTAGATCCATCTTTATGACAATGAAACAACTACTATGCTGTCGAGATCTCAGTATGACGCTTAAGAAAAGAATTGTGAAGTGTTATGTTGTCTCCACCCTTCTTTATGGTGTTGAAGCTTGGACCTTGTCCGTAGCTACAGAAAAGAAGATTCGAGCTTTTGAAATGTGGATATACCGGCGGATTCTTAAAATTTCGTGGACAGAACATGTGAGTAATGCCGAGGTTCTTCAGCGTGTGAGCAGCCAACCTGAGCTGTTAAACACAATTAAGAAGAGGAAATTGGAATACTTGGGACACATGATGAGGAATCCAAAATACCGTCTGCTCCAAGTTATACTTCAGGGTAAAATTGAAGGACGGCGTGGACCAGGAAGGAGACGAATAACTTGGATGGATAATTTAAAAACGTGGTTTGGGCTGTCTTCCACGGAACTCTTCAGGATTGCACAGGATAAGAAGGTGTTAGCCATGGTGGTAGCCAACGTCCGTATCGGATAAGGTAGAAGAAGAAGAAGAAACAATTGAAGTAAATTAGATACCAGTGCATTACAATGTGTCTAAACATTTCCTGTACCAAGTTTCATTGCGTTTGGAACATTAAATCGCGAGAAAGGTCTATTTAAATTTTCAAATTCGCTTGGCCGCCATGTTCGTTTCGTAGTTAACCGGCTTTTGAAAATCTTATAGATGAACTTCCAGTAGTGCCCTTTATCTCCGTAAAAAATTTCAGGGTGATACCGCTAATAGTTTCAGAGATATAGAATGCCGGTGAAATATTTCGCACAGCCGCTATCTTGTGGTTATGTAAACAATTGAACGAAGTTAGATGTCGGTGCATTACAATGTGTATAAACATATACTGTACCAAGTTTTATTGCGTTTGGTTGGTTAAATCGCGAGAAACGTCTATTTAAACATCGCAAGTTCGCTTGGCCGCCATGTTGGTTTTGTAGTTACCAGTATTTCAAAAGTCACATAGGTGAACTTCTAGTAGTTCCCTTTATCACCGTAAAAAATTCCAGGGTAATATCGGTAATAGTTGCGGAGATATTGAATGCTGGTGTAATATTTCGCACAGCCGTCATGTTGGATTGGTAAGACGTAACAAAATTTGAAGGGCACGGTCGAGGTCGCCCGGAATAGTGCTATGAACTTACCGAGTTTCATTGAAATCGCTCTAGCCGTTTAGAATTTATTAGGGGGGGACACACACACACCTCACACACACACACACACACACACACACACGCGCACACACACACGGACAAAAGGTGATCTCATAAGCCTATTTTTTCAAAATTGAAAATAGGCTAATAAAAAAATTACGAGCCATACGGTAGTCGCATATGATATGTAACATCTGACATAGAAGAAACCTCACGTGAAATCGTTGATACACCGGTATTTTATAGTATTATTGGCACAAATATTAATCTATTGTAAAAGGGAGTGTTTTACAGATATTGTAGTTTATAATACGGGAACCCATTTTATTATTAGATGCTTTGTAGCTTCCACCAGCACTAGCCTAAATAAAGAATACGATATGGATCAACTAGATTAATAGACGCGACACCGCTCATAACCTTAAATTCCTTATAAACAGGTCCTCTTGATTCACAGACCAACACGTAATTTCATATGGATTCTGTTAAAATGAGTCATATTGATATGATAAATAACGTTTAAAATGATAATCTGGTAGGAAAAATATCTACCCCGCCCAGGATTCAAACCCAAGATCTCTAGATTCACAGTCATACGCAATAACCCCACGGCTATTTCGACTACGCAAATATTGTGCACAAGATGGTGATTTTATTTCCACGTTCCAATAATACTGCATTACGGAATTAAGTTTCATTTATATTTTGCTTCTTTCGATAATGTTCCTGAGTGAAATTGAGTTTAAAATGCCTTATGCCAATGCAATGCCGACTACTTACAATGTTTGATATTAAGGCATTTTACCATTTAAATACTGATAGGAAGACTTCGAACATGTACCATGTCATTTGTTTAAATCACTTGACACCAGAGTTCGCATGAGCGTTTTCCGTTCAGTATGTCATATACATTCCACATGGCCGAGAGTGCGTCATGGTATCAATTTTCGACACCGCGCGCTGATTGTTTTTCTTACCAGTGCCAGCTGGATCGATCGATCGAGTTGGCAGTGCGTCTTATACTTCCGTTCGATCCACCACTGCCAGCTAGGGCACACTTCCATTCGATCGATCGAGCGGGCAGTGCATACTTCCGTTGGCCACCACTGCCAGCTAGTACACTCCCGTTTGATCGATCGAGCGGGCAGTGCATACTTCCGTTTGATCCACCCCTGCCAGCTCGATCATTCCGATCCACTTCCGTCCCCAATTTTCAAAATCATTCCCACAAAACTATCCAGCAACCGAGCGGAAAGATGTTACACATCAAAAATAAAAAATATTAACTATTTACTTATTTATTTATTTTTATGGTGGAAAAGAAATACATGTACAAAGATAGTGTTGGACCCCTAAGTGCCAAACTTAAGACTAAAACTCCCTCTCCCCGTGACTTCTGGTACCATTTAACACATTACTCCAGGCTACGATCATATACTAGGACACTAACTTGCCCCCAGCTATTTTTAGCCTACTTTTCACATTTTGCAAAAATGAGGAAAAAGTAGACTTATGAGATCGATCCGGGAAAATGTGTGTCTGTCTGTCTGTCTGTCCGTCGTCTGTCTGTCTGTCTGTCTGGCTGTGTGTGTGTCCACCCCTATCAACTCCTAAACGGCTGCAGCAATCAAAACCAAATTTAGTATGAGTAAAGATGTGCACCGGAATATCTCACGTCCGTATTTGAAAATGATATCAGTGCTACCAACTGCTGAAAAAACGCACTAGAAATTTGAGCTCCATGTTGGATATATTGCAAGGTATGCATGAGAGCTATTCCAAAATCGGCACACATGTAGATAAGACTATTTCAGTTTAATTTCCAGGAGGCCAACCATGACAGTTTTGCCAAAATAATTTTAAGTCTTCTGATAAGTCCAATGTTTAACTGCATATAACTTCTACACTATCAATTGGATTTCAACCAAATTTTGTATGTAATATCTGTACATAAACAGATATGACTGAGCGTATTCTTAAGCGCCACCAGGGCTGCCAACTGTTAATAATTGCTCTCTCTTTTATTTATTTTTCAAGTACCAATATATCAGAAAGTATGCAAGCCAACAGCTTTAAACTATGCACACGTATATTCTGACATTTTTGATTAATTTGGAGTAACTTATATACGTCAGTTCTACCAACATGATAGTACCAATTTTTAAATACATGTAACTTCTATACTATCAGTTGGATTTCAACCAAATTTCGTATGTGCTATGTGTACCATAACAGATATGACTATAAGTATTGTTAAGAGCAATCAGGGCTGCCAACTGTTAATAAATGCTGTCTATATTTTTTACCCTAATATCAATATATCAGAAAGTATGCAAGCCAACAGCTGTATACTTTGCACACGTATAGCACCTGACATTCTAGATTAATTTGGAATAATCAATACAAGGCAGTGCTGCCAACATGATTCTATGCCTGCTGATATGTCCAATTTTAAAATACATGTAACTTCTATACTAACAAATGGATTTCATCCAAAATTGGCACAACAAGATATTATAATATTTCAGATTATTTCTGACCAGCACACGCATGGTATTGTTGGCCACATGCTTTTACGCGTGCTGATAGATCCAGTGTCTAACTGCATGTAACGTCCATTGGACTTCAACCAAATTTTGTATTCTGTACCTTAAGAAATGGAACTAGAAATATATTCAGTCACCAGGGCTGCCAACTGTAGTGCTCTATTAGGCTACATTATACCAGGTATATTTTGAACTAATTAGATATTTCGATATTACCAACTTAATTTCGTCATTATTCTAGATAGGTTCATATTCTGTAGAATAATCATTGGCATGAAAAGTAGGCTGTATAGTTCTTCACGGAACTTCTTGTTTTTAATTCGTGACTGTCCAGATCTTTTCTCTTCGTTCGAATAATTTCTTCAGTGTAATGAACCATCTTGAAGCATCATTTCAACGATGCTGTCTGGGGAGATCTGTTGCCCAATCTTCTTTTTAAGTAATTTCCTCTTGCAGGTGAAAAAAGGACTGTTGGGATCATCAATAACTTCAAAGCAATAGATGCATTGTTGGGAATATACCCTCCCATCTTTTTGAGGTAAGACCGAAAATACCCATGTCCAGTCAGAAGTTGGATGATGATGATAATTGTTGTTTTAAGAGGCCTAACATCTGGGTTATCGGCCCCTAATGGTTTGGGTGATGTGAAAATGTAAGTGAAATTAACTACACCAAAAACTAACTACATACTAGAAGGGGAAATGAAGAACAAAACTAAGAATAAGGGAAAGAAAATACAGGAGGAAAGGAAATGCCGTCAATCCTCGAAGAATGAGAATTAAAGGACTTGGAAGAAAGGAGAGCCATGAAAGGCAGATAGGAAAGGTAAAGAGGAGAGGGACCGCCACAAAGGCAATTGAAGAAGTAGAAAAACCGGGTCCAACTCAGGAAGCCCACGGGGTCGCCAATGCCCGAACTCACCAAACGTGAGCCCTTGAGGGTGTAGCACAATCCAGGGTGGGGTTACACACACCCTGTCTCCTTGAGGGCCTTGTGCAGTGGCAGGATAGCATCGTCATCAACTAGAGCAGGTTGGGTCCGCTTGGAGCACAAGCCTCTCCATCGTTTTCTGTCCATCCACCACGTCTCTTCTGTCACTGTTGTCCAATTAACTCCTTTTCTCTCGAAACTTTTCTTCACCCCTTTATCCACCTATCCCTTGGTCTTCCTCTAGGTCTCTTTTTCTTCCACTCCATTTCCAATATTTCCCGTGGTAATCTCTCTTCTCCCATTCTCTTCACGTGTCCATACCACTATAGCCTTGATTTTTCAATCCTATCCTGTAAGGGTTCTTCCTTTAATATTTCTCTGACTCTGTCACTTCTGACTCTGTCCATTCTCGTTACACCTATACGACTCCTCATAAACTTCATTTCCACTGCTTGTATTCTGCTTCTATCTCTCTCCCTCATCACCCATGTTTCTGATCCATACGTTAGGAATTGGCACAAAGTAAGTCTTGTACATGATCCCTATACATTTCTGTTGCACATCCTTGCTCCATATCGAGCCCCTAACACTCTTGAAGAATCCATCAGCACACCTTCCTCTTTCATCTAATTCCAAGGCATTTCACCCATCTTCTTCAAGGACACTTCCCAGACACTTGAAGCTCTGCACTCTCTTCAACTGCTCTCCGCCTAACTATATCCCAGAGTATACTCTGTCCTTCTCACGAGTTGTTATCACCACTTCACTCTTTTGCGTTGAAAACTTCATTCCATAGGATGACACTACTTCCTCCCATGCATTGAGTTGCTCCTGTACATCCCTCTCCTTGTTTCCCCAGATCATCAAGTCATCTGCAAACACCATCGCCTGACCCTTCGAAAAATGAGGGATCAGGAAAGACGAGACAAGGGCAAATTAAGGCGGGAAAGTGAAAGACTCCCTAGGCCTCGGATACCCTAATACCATCGGGGTCGGAAAAGACAAGAGTTGACCAATGGAGGTCGACAGGAAAGATAACAACAGAAAGGAACCCGGCACAAATAAGTAGATTTATTTATTTATCGTATGGCTTTTAGTGCCGGGAGTATCCGAGGACATGTTTGGCTCGCCTGAGTCTGTAGCTGCTTCCAGCGGACACCCTTATTAGGGTTAGTTACAAGTTCCGTTCAATTTCAATTAGTTCCAACTTTCGCCACCAGATATCAATGATACCTAGTGGTGAACGTTGGAAATTTGATAGAGCGTTCCGACGAAATCTAACCTAACAATTTAGCTTCACACATGCTTAGTCTGTGGAGGATCTTTTACATGCCATAAATCTATGACATGGGATCGCCGGCTTTACTTCCCCTCCGAAGGAAGGCATACTGAATGATTTTAACGCTCTTAAAAAAATTTAAAAAAAACCGACGACTTCGGCCGGGTTTGAACCCCCTATCTTGGGAACATCAGTTCAGCATGCTACCAAATACGCCGGACTCAGCTGGGGTCCCGTGGTCACCAACCCACGTCCACTAGTCATGAGACCCTGGGAAGTAAAAGAGAAAATGCTAATAAGTTCAAACGCACCCCTTAGTTGGGCCAAAAGAAACAAAATAATAATAATAATAATAATAATAATAATAATAATAAGCTCCATGAGATTGCACAAAAGACCGGATTACATATTGAACCCTTTAGTATTGCAGTGTTTATATGCAAGAATCTTGATCAAGGGGTCGCGCTCAGTTCATAGTGTGATGTTTACGTTCGCCAAACAACATGCTCTACTGAGGGAAGGGTCATAGGATTAAAAATATAATTAAGAAAGTAATTGCCAAGATGTAACATAATAACATAATTTAATGACTATTAGTGCAAATAAAATGAATATAGACAACAACAATAATAAAATTCCTCCCTGAATCTTCCCATGACAAAAATATCTATCAACGTTGAGGAGTCAGACGGATCTCCCCCTTATAAAAAATTGTGGATCCAAGTTCCACTAACTTGCATTAGGATTTCATGTACGCGTAATGACTAACTACGAGGAATGAGTACTTAGATGACTGTTCGTTTACATCGGGTAACAGCCACGAAGCTTACGAACAATCATCTCGTAAATCAACGTTTACGGATATAGGACACAACACTAATAAAAACCCTTAAAAATTAATGCTGACACACAGTCTAAAATCTAATATTTACAGGAATCTCCCTCGAGACCCTCCTTCAATGCGATGACGCATCTGACAAATGAGCTGCCAACACGGCCAATTGCTCAATACACAAACAAGGAAAAGACAGCATCGCACGTGACTGCACGGGTCACTAATATGGAACATAAACATGGAATGAAACCAACAACAACAAACGCCTCACCGGCTGAGATTACTTTATATGAACAAAAATGCACGTTAAGCTAACGCTTCGGAGATTATAGTGATCCGTAGGCAACTCCCATTTATTTAAACAATTTTTACCATTGATCAGTTCTTATTCTGTTATTTCAAGTAATATTACGGAGCCAACAAGCACTCCACTAATGACCTTGATGCAATCCTTTCAGCCCGCCTTGTGAAACAGCTTCCCCCTTCCTCAACTCTCGTCATCGTCCAGCTCCAGTGTGTAAAAATAACTTGACCAACTGTACCGTTATCTCGTAGAATCAACAGCAACAAATCTCAACCACATAAACATATGCTAAGACATTAATCGATATAGCCACATATGTCCTCGCAAGGTAACCATATGGACTCGACACCAAGCTGACAGAAATCAGTCTACGCTGAAATTCCCGCTTGTAATGACCAATAAAACACACACACACACACACTGCTGGGAATGACATAACACATTTCACACAGGTCGGTTGAATCAGATCCTCACAATCTATTTTAAAAAAATATTAAAACCTACGAGAGAGCTGACTGCTCTTCGCCACAACACACATTGCTCCAACGGCAATAAACTCACTGAATCTGATCAATAATAAACATTACAAGATTAATTTACCCTCCAATCTACTGCATGATTATACTAATTCAGTCCTACTTCTGAAACACAATATATCTCCGAGAGACGTTTCTTAATTGCATTACGTAAACATATGCGAACACGGTCGTCCACATAGCCACGTTAGTTAAAACAAACAAACAAGAACTTAGGACTATAAAATTTTGTGCGAGCTGTTTCCATGCAAAAGGTGTGTCAGACCAAAACTAAATACACTACGTTAATCAACACAAGCAAGATATTTACAAAAAAAATATGTCCCATATACCATAAGTTAACTTGTCAGATAATAAGAATATTATTCTGTACTCATCCTCTGCCAGTCACCGTCAACGAACATCTGCAGCCATTTCCCTACTTAATGCTGCTTAGCTCATCTCAAACATCTCGACGGAGTGTTGACAGTTCCAAACTTCTTCCAGGATAAGCGATGTCATCTCTCGTGCTGATGCAAAAAGTTATAGATTATTTCACACTCGATATCTGTTTACTAAATTCACCGTTTCAGGTACTTAATTCCCCAGAACAGTCTGTTGGCGAATTGTCGATGATACTGTCCCTACAAAATAGTACTGTGACTATCTATCACACTGAATTTACAATACATTTATATTAATAAAAAATCTATGTCCTCATGACACGCAAAGTACAAGTGCCTACGTCCTCAGACGCACAAACTGTAATAATAACCTGTGTCTCCCGACACACACAATGTAATAGTAATGTCTTGGCTCTTCACGCCACTTATAAATGAACTGGCCCTAGGTATCGATAGTGGGGGAAATTATATAAAAATTTCTCAAAATAATAGTGGTACAGGAATGAAACAAATATCACTGAACTCGTAAAATTGCGCAGGTCAAGAATATGCCCATTAATCCTAGAATCGATCGTAGAGATGTTGTCTAGCCGATCTCCCGCGTTAATGCTAGCTATCGCGTGCCCAAGATAGACTTGGCGCGTTCGTAAGCATTCATCTCTCATTGGTTCCACTTTTTCAATAACTTCGCGGTTTTTATCAGACCTCGGCCTCGTAGGAGTGTCCAGAAGTACCATCAGCCACTCACGTTACTGCATTATATTTTTTCTAGGCGCGAATAGTACAATGAACATACCATAAGCGTGTCTCACCACGCGTCCCTTCTATTTTGAGGTAGCCACCACCTGTCCTACTGAAACATTGCTAGGCTCTTTCTTTTCACAATTTAAAGTATTTAGCCTTTTGTCAAACTGCTGCAGGTATGTTCCCACTGTCTCCAACAAATGCTTGAAGTTTCCTCATCTTCGTCTGGCTATTTCATGACGCTGGTGGAAATATTAATTAATTGTAGAAATAAAACATCGAATCATTTATCCATCAGAGGATAAAGGGTTCACAACTCCTCCACTCACAAAATTTCGAACTAAGGATAAAGTCGATAATTTTTAAAAGACTTCCGTAGGCCAATTTGTTTTATTTCAGAATCACCCTTTTCTATTACTCGGTTTAGCCGCTCCTGTCTTGAATGGCATTTACTCGTTTTATTTCCTGCTTGGACCTCACCCTCTCAACTGCTTGCGTGACGCGCTGATGCCTTAGGCAACACTCTGCCCGTCTCGTTAATGTTTGTCAACACCATCTCCACTTCTTCCTTCACGTGCCGTACTCAACTGCCCCCCGTCCACTTGGTTGATATAGGACGTCCATATATTCAAACTGCATCATTATTTCGGCGCTCCCATGGTTCGCTTCTTCGATACATTTTTAAATTGGCTGCATAGTAGACCGACATTGTTCCTGTGCTTAACTCTTTCACTCTGTATGCATTATTTCCTAGGTTTCTTACAATAGAATAGGGTCCTATGAACTTTTCACAGAATTTGCTGAAGATCTTCTTCTCTGGATCCGATGTAGCGGGTCGTTTCACCAAAACGAGCTGGTTGATTTCTAGATCACGGTGAAATCTCATATTTCTCAATCGCCGTAATCTGCGATCTGCTTGTTTTCTCATGTAGGCTCTCGTTCTCTCTAGTCGCAGGTCAGGTGCTATCATGGGATCTTGTGGGCAGTTAATGATGCTTTTCCACGTTCTCAATGGATACTCGTTTTTGTGTAAGACCATCGGGATCTGTCCTGTTGACTCGTGCCTGGTAGAATTCATACATGTCTCTACATCCTTAATTTTATCCACCCACTTATGATGTTCTTTGGGAATGAATATTCTCAAGTATGATGTTACACATTTTATTGCTCGCTCACTTGGATTAGCTTGGGCATGTCGGATACAGCTTAAAACGTGTTTTATACCCATGTCCTCCATACCTTTCTTGAATTCGGCGCTTGTAAAATAGCTGCCATGGTCTGACAATATAAATTCTGGTTTTCCAAGGATTGGAATAACTTTATTTCGAATACGACTGAGTACTTGTTTCGATGTAGTTTTCTGAATGGGGCATAATACGACAAACTTAGAAAACACATCAATGCACACTAGCAAGTGACGGCAACCTCGTCTACCTTTCGGGATTGGACCGAAACAGTCCAGGGCCACAAGCTCGCAGGGTTTCTGAGGTAGCAATGGTCTAGGATACTGCCTCATTAAATAGTTATTGGGCTTTGTCCTCTGACAAGGATCACAAGTCGTAATGACGTCACATATAGTTGTTCCCATACGTGGCGATGTAAATGTCTCTCCTATTGTCGCTTCGCACTTGTCTACTCCGACGTGTCCGTAACTTTCGTGAGTATGCCAAGTCAATCCTCGCTGTAAAGATGCAGGTACTAGTATGCGTATCTTGGTGTGGTCATTATCTACCCATTTGTGCAGCAAATTGTTGACATAAACATATCTTCCTTCTTTGGCTTTCGCTTCTCGAAATGCAGGTGTTCCTGTAGGTAGTTGCTTTCTGAAGTATTGAATTAATAGCATCTCCCATGGTTCCGCTTCCTGTTCTCGCTGTATCTCACGTAACTCCTCCAAGAATTCCCGGTCCTTCGGTGTTAACTCCAAGTGTTGTACCATCGCGGTTTCTTCAACATCAGGCTCTGGATTCCTGCTGAGTGCATCCGGAATCACGTTCATCTTCCCTGGACAATGTTCAATCTCAATGCTAAACTGCTGAATATAGTATATAGACCAACGTGACACACGTTCGCTTGCCAACGACGTCTTAAACAAGAATGTTAGTGCTTTGTGATCAGTCCTGACAACAATGGAGTAAACATAAATTATTCGTTTCCATTGTTGGAGCGCATGAAGGATGGCCAACAGCTCTAGTTCCGTTACAGTATAATTGCGCTCGTGCTTACGCAATTTTCGGCTGACAAATGCCAAATATGTTTTATGTTGCAGGTTACTGGATCTTCTTGGTAGAGCATGGCACCTATACCAATTAATGAAGCATCCACTTGGATTATAAATTTGTGCTTGAAGTCTGGATATCCTAACTTAATGCAGTTTTCCAGTAGCTGTTTTGTTGCTTGGAACGCCTTCTCACATTCCGCATTCCACAACCATTTATTATTCTTTTTTAGCATTTCCTGCATTGGAGCTACAGTCTCCGTGTAACCCGGACAGTTTTCTTTAAAGAATCCCGTTACGCCTAAGAAAGCCCGAATGTGCTTGACTCTCGTTGGTGTAGGGAAATTCTTTATCGCTTCGATCTTAGCTGGGTTTGGCTTCACTCCCTCCTTGTCAATGATGTGACCCAAATATAAGATCTCACTCTTGAAGAAATGCGATTTCTTCAGGTTTACTTTGAAATTTGATGCATTAAGGTTGCCTAATACTTTATCTAAATTTTCCATGTGAATTTCAATTTTGTCGGATGCCAGCAGAATGTCATCAATGAAGCGCACCGTCACCTCCTTAACTTCCTCGGTTAGATTTCGATCCAGGGCTCGGATTAAAGCACAACCCGCTGTTTTGACTCCGAAAGGCATTCGGACGAAGCAGAACGTTTGTTTATCGAATAAGAAGCCAGTTAGAAGCAGTGACTTCTCATCCAATTCAATATGGTGCAAACTGGACGTCAAGTCAACTGATGAATAAATGCTCTTGTTCTTAAAGCCTTTTAGTACGTCTCTGATAATTGGTGCTCTGTCATACTCAGGAAAAATGAGTCTCATGTTGAGATTTCTGGCATCTAAACAAAGTCTAATAGATCCATTTGGTTTTGTGACTGCCAAAATCGCATTTAGATAAGGTGTAGGTGACTTCCTTATCACTCCAGCTTGTAACATCTCATCTATAATGACCTTGACTTGACCACGATATTTTTCCGGAATTGGGTACAATCTACTTTTGAAAGGTGACCAATCCTCGACTTGCATTGAATATTTGAATTTTAATATTTTTCCAGGTACTGTATCAAATACTGCTTTGTGCTTCCTTAAAATCTCTTCCAATTGTTTTCTATGTTCACCCCCAAGTTGAATGTCATTGAGCCGCTCCTGTAGTAACTCTTCAAATTGTGCATCACTGTCATCTCCTTCTGTTAATAAAGGCCATATCTCCTGAGATTCACTTTCCTCATCTAGTTCCACAACAGCTCCTTCTATGATGTTATCTTCTGCCTTTTGTATCTCCTCTTCCGTCTCTTCCGATATTGCTTCCAATGCCCAAGAATTTACATCTCTTCCGGTAGTGATTTCATCCATATGCAATCCCACGTTCTTCAGTTGATCATACTCTCTAAAACTGACTGTATTCTTGTGCAAATCTATCACTGCTTGATAGTCACAAATGAAATTTGCACCAAGAATTATATTGAAATTCATCTTTGCCATGATAATGAATGTTTGCCCAAAAGTGAGTTCCAATATGTTCAGCTCTAAGTATGCCTGACGTTTACAAGTGACGGTGCGTTCAGGAATAACACCCCTCACTTTGAGTTGTGGTACGGGAATTACAGGAAGATTCTGAGTCCGTCCCAACTCTCGAACCAAGGCCTCCGATACCAGACTGATCTGCGACCCCGTATCCAATAAACATCTTATATTAATTCCACCAATCCTCGCGTAAATAATGGGTAACTGCCTAATTTCGTCGTTCCGTGGTTTCACCGTCTCCTCAAGGCAATCTTCTGGCAAAGCAATCCATTCTTGTATGTTCACTACTATCCATCCATCTTCAACTTCCGACTGTTGCGTTTGTAGACTGTCTCCTTTATCCAAATTTAGAATTATTTTTTTAGCTCCGCTGCGACTCCCGTCATCATTTTGTCGCCCACGCCCCTGACATTCCTCTTGTCTCAGTAGACTTCCAGCTTCCTCAGTATATGTGTCTGGATTCTTCATGTTCCCAATGGCTTTCTCCCATCGTCCTTGCTCTCCACATTGACTAGCGTGTAATTCCTCTAGGTAATTTTGTGATTGAGCGTGCCTATCATCCCAATCATTTCGATAATTACGTGCCCCTCCTTGATTTTGATCTCTCCTTCCTTTCCATCTTTGATTCCCATTGTAATCACCGTATCTTCCATAAGGCCTCTCATTTCTTCGATTTTCACGCCATTGTTGATACCCTCTCTCTTGATATCTATTGTTGCCTTGATATGACCTATTGTTATAGTTATTCTCGTTACGCTGGTACGGTCTGTTTTCTACCTCTTCCTGGTTCCGCCTAGGTGTGGATGTGCTTGTATTTGTACCCTGCGTTTTCGTGTTCGCCTGTTTTGGTTTATGACCTCTGTCGTATTGACTAACTCCAGTTTTCTTCCTCCTCTATAATGATTATGAGATGTAGTCTCATCTATCTGGCGTAATATCTGTTCTGCATGTAAGGCCGTACTTACGTTCGCTGCGACTAGTACTTGTTGCACGTTGACTGGTAATTGCCGCGCTATAGTCATCACCAGATCCGCTTCATTTAAAGGGTAATCAAGATCGCGAAATTTTAGCATTTGCATGTTAAAGAAATCTGAGTATTTCTTATTCTGGGTAGTTTGGTATTTTCTAGAGTAAAGCTCCATTCTTAAACTCTGTTGTAATGCCGGAGACCAGTACTTGCGCAGAAACGCGATTTTGAAATCTGCCATTGTTCCAAATGTATATTTGAAGCTTAAAAACCATGTAAGGACATTTCCTGATAAAAATCTCTCCATCATCCTTAGCCTACGTGCTTCAGGTACCCCAGTGTCATTGTAATGATCTTCAATTTCTTTAATAAAGGCTTTAGGTGTCACCCCTGAATTCTCCGTGTACTTCTGTGGTTTATAATCGTTCGAGCGAATTACTTGGATAGGTTGTGTGGGCTGATGACCGTCCTGTGGCGTGGAACTCCTTTCAATATTCTTGCGAAACCCCTCCGTGTTTGTCGTTAATGGGCTCTCTGTCTGAGTTTGACTACCTGCTGTGCTCGCACCCTCCGGGCTATTTGAGTCGTCCTGCTTATCTTTCATTGTTCCCGTTTTAAATATCAAGGATTGTTCTATCGACCTCAGTTCAGCTTAAATGATCCTGTCTGTTTGTTCTTTAAGTTTACTCTTAATTTCTTGCTCTAATGCCTGAATACGAGTATGATTTTCGCCTACTGTCTTAAGGATGGTTGATCTTTCCTCTTTCGAATCGATATTCATTTTTCGCCAATCTTTTCTTATTTGCTCCTTAATTGTGCTTACTTTCTCCTCAATCTGGCTTTTATTGTCATCCTGATTGCTTTCTATCTGGCTCAGCCAATCTTCGATGGTATTCTTTAATTGATCCTGATCCGCTTCTAGGCTTTTCCATTGCTCCGCTGATTTTATTTCGAGACGATCCATATCTTTAATTATGCCGGATATATTTTCATCTACCGCTGATAATTGTTGTTGAATGACCTTGCCGCTTTTTTCCATTTCCTTAAATCGTCCTTCCAACTTATCCTGAGCTATCTTGACCTCGCTCGTACTCATAGTGCATGCTAGTTCAATTTGCTCTAATTTACCTAACACCGTTTCATCCAGAATGCTAAGTTTTTGATCAAAAATACTTTCCATTTTCTTAATCTGATCTAATTGTTTTTCATTGTTTTTACTAACATCTAGGGCCAGCAATACCATCTGTTGATTAGTGTGATCCTTCATCTCTGCGGTTAACGAAGCTAATTGGTTCGTGTTTTTAACATTCTGCGCCTCCAACTGCGAATTTATAGTGTAATTGATTTCACTTTTTAATAATCTAGTTTGTTCCGCCTGATATTCATTTTGTTCAATCCTACTGTTATTTAATTGTGTCCGCAATGATTCACTTTGTTCAGATAGTTTTGTGTTTAGTGATTCACTTTGTTCGGATAGTTTAGATTTTAGTGATTCACTCTGTCAGACAATTTGTTTATAGACTCACTTTGTTCTAACATACTATTGTTTAATTGTTCAGATAATTTCGCTTTTAATGCTTCACTTTGTTCTAACATATTATTGTTTAATTGTTCACTCTGTTCAGATAGTTTAGTGTTTAGTGATTCACTCTGTTCCGCCAATTTAGTGTCCAACAATTTCTGTGTCCTCCTAGCAGCACTCTCAATGATTTCTTGAATCTGTTCTACTGTTGCCATGTTATACACTTTATATGAGACATTAGGGAAATGGCATAAAGCAATGTCCCCTGACACACACATACAATCCCAATGCACATTTAATTTCTTTACCCTACTCAGTTCATTTATATTTTACATTTAATCCCACTAGTCGATTGCATCTCTGAGTGGTTCTAATTTTACTCAATTTAATTTAAACCCAAACACATATTTAGTCATTAAATTGTTATCCTGATCTGATATTAACACTGACTAATTAAAAAAGTATTAATTGTCATTTAAGGCTACCAGCCTCCTAACATTTTCATGAGTTTGACTTTCTAAACAAAACTAGTTTTAACTTTAATCATTGGGCGCCCGATATCACGTATATTATTTTTATTTTAATTCAATAGACAACAACGTGAACCGTATTTTACATTGCAAACTCCTGATTTTAATTTATATTTCACACAGTTGGCGGTATCCTCTTCGCCTTAATTACTTTTAATAAAACATCACTTTCCGGTGATTAAAATACTGTCATGTCTGCCTCCACTTGTGGCCTGTCAGTTCTACTCAAATACGCCAACTAAATGTGTTCCAGCAGCGAACCAGCAACAAAAATACACCTTCATTGTTGCGTCAGTTTGTAAACCCAACTACGCTTACATTGGCATGTGCAATTTCTCTGCCGTTACACCACAGTGAACCGCCCCACGCTTGGCCGCGCCAGTTTACCTCCTATGAACCCTTTAGTATTGCAGTGTTTATATGCAAGAATCTTGATCAAGGGATCACGCTCAGTTCATAGTGTGATGTTTACGTTCGCCAAACAACATGCTCTACTGAGGGAAGGGTCATAGGATTAAAACTATAATTAAGAAAGTAATTGACAAGATGTAACATAATAACATAATTTAATGACTATTAGTGCAAATAAAATGAATATAGACAACAACAATAATAAATTTCCTCCCTGAATCTTCCCATGACAGAAATATCTATCAACGTTGAGGAGTCAGACGGATCTCCCCCTTATAAAAAATTGTGGATCCAAGTTCCACTAACTTGCATTAGGATTTCATGTACGCGTAATGACTAACTACGAGGAATGAGTACTTAGATGACTGTTCGTTTACATCGGGTAACAGCCACGATGCTTACGAACAATCATCTCGTAAATCAACGTTTACGGATATAGGACACAACACTAATAAAAACCCTTAAAAATTAATGCTGACACACAGTCAAAATCTAATATTTACAGGAATCTCCTTCGAGACCCTCCTTCAATGCGATGACGCATCTGACAAATGAGCTGCCAACACGGCCAATTGCTCAATACACAAACAAGGAAAAGACAGCATCGCACGTGACTGCACGGGTCACTAATATGGAACATAAACAAGGAATGAAACCAACAACAACAAAAGCCTCACCGGCTGAGATTACTTTATATGAACAAAAATGCACGTTAAGCTAACGCTTCGGAGATTATAGTGATTCGTAGGCAACTCCCATTTATTTAAACAATTTTTACCATTGATCAGTTCTTATTCTGTTATTTCAAGTAATATTACGGAGCCAACAAGCACTCCACTAATGACCTTGATGCAATCCTTTAGGCCCGCCTTGTGAAACAGCTTCCCCCTTCCTCAACTCTCGTCATCGTCCAGCTCCAGTGTGTAAAAATAACTTGACCAACTGTGCCGTTATCTCGTAGAATCAACAGCAACAAATCTCAACCACATAAACATATGCTAAGACATTAATCGATATAGCCACATATGTCCTCGCAAGGTAACCATATGGACTCGGCACCAAGCTGACAGAAATCAGTCTACGCTGAAATTCCCGCTTGTAATGACCAATAAAATACACACACACACACTGCTGGGAATGACATAACACATTTCACACAGGTCGGTTGAATCAGATCCTCACAATCTATTTTTAAAAAATATTAAAACCTACGAGAGAGCTGACTGCTCTTCGCCACAACACACATTGCTCCAACGGCAATAAACTCACTGAATCTGATCAATAATAAACATTACAAGATTAATTTACCCTCCAATCTACTGCATGATTATACTAATTCAGTCCTACTTCTGAAACACAATATATCTCCGAGAGACGTTTCTTAATTGCATTACGTAAACATATGCGAACACGGTCGTCCACATAGCCACGTTAGTTAAAACAAACAAACAAGAACTTACGACTATAAAATTTTGTGCGAGCTGTTTCCATGCAAAAGGTGTGTCAGACCAAAACTAAATACACTACGTTAATCAACACAAGCAAGATATTTACAAAAAAAAATATGTCCCATATACCATAAGTTAACTTGTCAGATAATAAGAATATTATTCAGTACTCATCCTCTGCCAGTCACCGTCAACGAACATCTGCAGCCATTTCCCTACTTAATGCTGCTTAGCTCATCTCAAACATCTCGACGGAGTGTTGACAGTTCCAAACTTCTTCCAGGATAAGCGATGTCATCTCTCGTGCTGATGCAAAAAGTTATAGATTATTTCACACTCGATATCTGTTTACTAAATTCACCGTTTCAGGTACTTAATTCCCCAGAACAGTCTGTTGGCGAATTGTCGATGATACTGTCCCTACAAAATAGTACTGTGACTATCTATCGCACTGAATTTACAATACATTTATATTAATAAAAATCTATGTCCTCATGACACGCAAAGTACAAGTGCCTACGTCCTCAGACGCACAAACTGTAATAATAACCTGTGTCTCCCGACACACTCAATGTAATAGTAATGTCTTGGCTCTTCACGCCACTTATAAATCAACTGGCCCTAGGTATCGATAGTGGGGGAAATTATATAAAAATTTCTCAAAATAATAGTGGTACAGGAATGAAACAAATATCACTGAACTCGTAAAATTGCGCAGGTCAAGAATATGCCCATTAATCCTAGAATCGATCGTAGAGATGTTGTCTAGCCGATCTCCCGCGTTAATGCTAGCTATCGCGTGCCCAAGATAGACTTGGCGCGTTCGTAAGCATTCATCTCTCATTGGTTCCACTTTTTCAATAACTTCGCGGTTTTTATCAGACCTCGGCCTCGTAGGAGTGTCCAGAAGTACCATCAGTCACTCACGTTACTGCATTATATTTTTTCTAGGTGCGAATAGTACAATGAACATACCATAAGCGTGTCTAACCACGCGTCCCTTCTATTTTGAGGTAGCCACCACCTGTCCTACTGAAACATTGCTAGGCTCTTTCTTTTCACAATTTAAAGTATTTAGCCTTTTGTCAAACTGCTGCAGGTATGTTCCCACTGTCTCCAACAAATGCTTGAAGTTTCCTCATCTTCGTCTGGCTATTTCATGACGCTGGTGGAAATATTAATTAATTGTAGAAATAAAACATCGAATCATTTATCCATCAGAGGATAAAGGGTTCAATATATCTTACGACAAGACCAAATATATGGAGAGAAGGCCAGAAAATAAATCCCCTTTAAACACCAAATACGGTAAAATCGCACAAGTCTGCACTTTTAAATACCTCGGCGAAATTATACAACCCTAAGGACTTAGTCGAATCGCCAATGAAGACAGAATCACTAAACTCCAGAAGGTCCACAGGTTAACGTGGGCCCATTAGAACAAGAAATGCATTTCGACAAACGCCAAATTGTGACATTATAAAACAGTTATTCTTCCAGAAGCAACATATGCGGCTGAAACAATAGTAATCGATGGTCATTCCAAGATTAGGGAACTGGAAAAGCAGGAACGAAAAATTCTCCGAAAGATCTACGGAGCAATCAACAGAAATTGCATTTGGATTAAGAAACCTAGTTCTGAACTCTATCAAAACACCATTACGATAACAGACGAAATTAGATGGTTGGTTCTTAAGTTTAGGGGCTGCGACAACGCGGTCATGTAGCCCCGTGTACTTTGGGTGTGTGTAGAATCTGTCTGATAACCGGTGTTAATTGAGATGACTGTATCAGGGTGTGTTATCTGTTTTTTAAAATTTAAGTACAGCAACTTAGAATTTTTCAAATAGTTCCTACTTTTGCCGCCAAGCGCCACCGTCAACGATTACTAGGCCAAGTTCAGAACTTAGCTACTAGACACCACCGTAGTCGGCTCTTGGCAACGAACATAGAAACCTAAGAGCGTTGTTTACATTCTCAACCTATCCAATTTAGCTTCACACAGGTGCAATTAGTGGAAGGTTCTTTAACATGCCATAAATCTATGACATGGGACCGCCGGCTTTACTTCTCCTACGAAGGAAGGCATACTGAGGGATTTTAACGCTCTTAAAAAATCCGACGGCTTCGGCCGGGTTTGAACCCACGAAATTAGAAAATGCAGAGCCAAATTTTACACTCACATCCACAGGATGGCCACCTCCAAATTGCCCAAGAAACTACTCGGTATCATAACACAGAGCAAATGTGGCACAGAATGGCTTAAAGAGGTACAGAGAGACATACAAGTAAGCAGTATACAAAATTTCGAAGACCGAACTGAGTGCCAGACGAAAATCGCGAATGTTAAGTTACAACCAAGATCATTACAACCTGGAAAAAAGTGGACGGATGAGAGGAAGAAGGAGCATTACGCGAGTATGAAGAGATTTTGGGAGGAGCCGAGGAGACATACCACTAAATGACATCATGTTATCAAGTTTAATCGCTCTCCTGTAGGGGAGTTTTCACTTAAATAAAATAAATAAATAAATAAATAAATAAATAAGTAATAATAATAATAATAATAATAATAATAATAATAATAATAACAAAACTATGAAAATGCTGTAGACCAGCTAATGGGCAAAAAACATTTAATTATTAGACGTTCCACATTAATATCTGTACGTAACTAATTAGGAGTTATCTTGGTTTAATATTTTCAATTTTATCTGTCCCCATTAGAAGATTTGCTTGTCACCAATTGGAGTCAAGTTTATACATTAAAACTCTGTCCACCTGCCCACGTATCCTCGGGCTGGATACGAGGGTTTGTCCTCTTTACAGCAGTGAGGTAGGTGCGGTCTCGTCCAGTCTGGAGGAAGGATGTAAACACGCTCGCTTGACCGAAAACTTGAAAAGCGCTGGCGAACTTTCTCCTATCTCCCACACAGCTCATGGAATCTTTCCACACACACACACACACACACACACACACCTTCCTCGGTTATTCAAGCGAATTCCAAAGGGTTTACCCGCCGGCAGGGCTTGTAACATCCTTCTAACATGAAGACAAACAGTAGCTTGGCCACGGTGGAAACATCTATTAGGTCGTGCTTTATACAGATACAATACCGGGTGAGTTAGCCGTGGTGGTTACGGCATGACTGATGGCAGTCGCTCACATCCGGGAGGCGAGGAGGTTCGAATCCCCCCGCCAGCAACCTTGAAGATGGTCTTCTGTGGTTTCCCATCTTCCTTCCAGGCAAATGCCGGGGTTGGTCCCTAACTATAGGCCACAGCCGCTACCTTCCAACTCCTCGTCCTTACATTCCAACTTCCCTCCTTCCCTCCCCAACGGTACTTGTAGCTCACCCATTGGGTGTCCGTCTCGAAGCAGCTACAAAACTGGCGAGCCGAACATGTCCTCGGACCCTCCCGGCACTAAAAGCCATACGCTAAAAAAAACAGATACAATGAGATATGTAGGTCCTCGTTTGTCCCCCATCACTACGAACATGGTGATTATAGTCCGCGTTACCTTAAATAAGTTACTAACAATGTAACCTTACCATTTGTCCCCCATCACAACAAACATGGTGATTATAGTCCACGTCACCTTAAATAAGTTACTAAAAATGTAACCTTACCATTTGTCCCCCATCACAACAAACATAGTGATTATAGTCCACGTCACCTTAAATAAGTTACTAACAATGTAACCTTACCACTTGTCCCCAATCACTACAAACATAGTGATCATAGTCCACGTCACCTTAAATAAGTTACTAACAATGTAACCTTACCATTTGTCCCTCATCACTACAAACATGGTAATTATAGTCCACGTCACCTTAAATAAGTTACTAACAATGTAACCTTACCATTTGTCCCTCATCACTACAAACATGGTGATTATAGTCCACGTCACCTTAAATAAGTTACTAACAATGTAACCTTACCACTTGTCACCCATCACTACAAACATGGTGATAATAGTCCGCGTCACCTTAAATAAGTTACTAACAATGTAACCTTACCATTTGTCTCCCATCGCTACAAACATGGTGATTAGAGACAGCATCACCTTAAATAATTTACTAACAATGTAACCTTACCATTTGTCCCCCATCACAACAAACATGGTGATTATAGTCCACGTCACCTTAAATAAGTTACTAACAATGTAACCTTACCATTTGTCCCCATCACAACAAATATGGTGATTATAGTCCACGTCACCTTAAATAAGTTACTAACAATGTAACCTTACCATTTGTCCCCCATCACAACAAACATGGTGATTATAGTCCACGTCACCTTAAATAAGGTACTAACAATGTAACCTTACCACTTGTCCCCCATCACAACAAACATAGTGATTATAGTCCACGTCACCTTAAATAAGTTACTAACAATGTAACCTTACCATTTGTCCCCCATCACAACAAACATGGTGATTATAGTCCACGTCACCTTAAATAAGGTACTAACAATGTAACCTTACCACTTGTCCCCCATCACAACAAACATAGTGATTATAGTCCACGTCACCTTAAATAAGTTACTAACAATGTAACCTCACCATTTGTCCCCCATCACTACGAACATAGTGATTATAGTCCACGTCACCTTAAATAAGTTACTAACAATGTAACCTTACCATTTGTCCCCCATCACTACAGACATGGTGAGTATAGTCCACGTCATCTTAAAAAAGTTACTAACAATGTAACCTTACCATTTGTCCCCCATCACAACAAATATGGTTATTATAGTCCTCGTCAATGTAAAAACTTACTAACAATGTAACCTTACCACTTGTCCCCCATCACTATAAGCATGGTGATTATAGTCCGCGTCACCTTAAATAAGTTACTAACAATGTAACCTTACCACTTGTCCCCCATCACTACAAACATGGTGATTATAGTCCACGTCTCCTTAAATAAGTTACTAACAATGTAACCTTACCACTTGTCCCCCATCACTACAAACATGGTGATTATAGTCCGCGTCACCTTAAATAAGTTACTAACAATGTAACCTTACCACTTGTCCCCAATCACTACAAACATGGTGATTATAGTCCGCGTCACCTTAAATAAGTAACTAACAATGTAACCTTACCATTTGTCCCCCCAACGCTACAAACATGCTGATTATAGTCCACGTCACCTTAAATAAGTTACTAACAATGTAACCTTACCACTTGTCCCCAATCACTACAAACATGGAGATTATAGTCCACGTCACCTTAAATAAGGTACTAACAATGTAACCTAACCATTTGTCCCCCATCACTACAAACATGGTGAGTATAGTCCACGTCATCTTAAAAAAGTTACTAACAATGTAACCTTACCATTTGTCCCCCATCACAACAAATATGGTTATTATAGTCCTCGTCATTGTAAAAAGTTACTAACAATGTAACCTTACCACTTGTCCCCCATCACTACAAGCATGGTGATTATACTCCGCGTCACCTTAAATAAGTTACTAACAATGTAACCTTACCACTTGTCCCCCATCACTACAAACATGGAGAATATAGTCCACGTCATCTTAAAAAAGTTACTAACAATGTAACCTTACCACTTGTCCCCCATCACTACAAACATGGTGATTATAGTCCACGTCACCTTAAATAAGTTAATAACAATGTAACCTTACCACTTGTCCCCCATCACTACAAGCATGGTGATTATAGTCCGCGTCACCTTAAATTAGTTACTAACAATGTAACCTTACCACTTGTCCCCCATCACTACAAACATGGTGATTATAGTCCGCGTCACCTTAAATTAGTTACTAACAATGTAACCTTACCACTTGTCCCCCATCACTACAAACATGGTGATTATAGTCCACGTCACCTTAAATAAGTTACTAACAATGTAACCTTACCACTTGTCCTCCATCACTACAAGCATGGTGATTATAGTCCGCGTCACCTTAAATTAGTTACTAACAATGTAACCTTACCATTTGTCCCCCATCACGACAAACATGGTGATTATAGTCCGCGTCACCTTTAATAAGTTACTAACAATGTAACTTAACCATTTGTTGTTGTTGTAGTTGTTTCTTTAGTGCCTTTGCGACAAAAGCCTAGTAATCATATAGCCGTGGACTTGGGTGTGTGTAAAATTTCTTCTGAACAGAAGGCCGAGGTTCGGTGGTTGGAGCGTGTATTTTGTATTATCACGAGGAATATGGTCTAATGTCTGCACAGGGGCATATATACCAATATTTTTCCGTGGGGGACTGACTATCCTGGAAAATTGTGAGTATTCTCAGGGGATTGTCACCGCTAAATACCCAGAAATATCAACCAATATCTTAGAGCATATAACTTTGTATAATTATTTTTGATAAGAGTTAATTGTAAAATTCAAAGTCCAAATAGCCTACAAGTAGTTCCAATACAAAAAAAATGGTTTTAATACAACACAACACACAAATAAAATTTTATACCGTTTATGCCTATGGAGTATGAATGGAAAATATCTAAATATTTATCAATTTATAAGCAGATAGGTGAAAAACTAAAGGAACTAGGAGACTTCTGTTACTTAGGAAGCAAAATAACCAGTGATAGACGAAGCAAAGAGGATATAAAAAGTAGGTTAGCTCAGGGAAGAAAAGCATTTCTGCAGAAAAAGAATCTGTTGACATCGAATATAGATTTAGGTATTAGGAAGTCATTTTTGAAAGCCTTTGTCTGGAGCGTGGCGCTCTATGGAAGTGAAACTTGCACTATTGGTGCAGCAGAAAAGAGGAGAATTGAAGCATTTGAAATGTGGTGTTACAGGAGAATGATGAAGATCAGATGGGTAGATAGGGTTACGAACGAAGAGGTATTAAGACTAGTGGAGAGGAGAGATGTTTCTGGCGACAGCTAATGAAGAGAAGATATAGGTTGGTAGGACACATACTAAGACACCCAGGAATAGCAAGCTTGGTTATGGAAGGAAGGGTCGAGGGCAAGAACTGTAGGGGTAGACCAAGTTTAGAATATGTTAAACAGATTGCCTCAGATGTACGGTGTGGTAGCTATGTAGAGATGAAACGATTTGCTCAGGACAGGGAGGTATGGAGAGCTGCATCAAACCAGTCAAAAGACTGAAGACTCAAACAACAACAACAGGTAATCATGGGTTGTTTTTATTATTATTATTATTATTATTATTATTATTATTTTATAAATTGATAATTTATTTTTTCAAAAGTACCATACTGTAGAATTCTTAGTTTTGCCTCAGAAGGATGAGTGTACCCCGTTCCAGCCTGAATTATAATTTATTGGCAGAGCCGGGAATCGAAATCGGACCGCCGTGCGACAGCCAAGAATGCTAGCCGCTACACCACGAGGTAGTCTGGTTGGTTCTTAAGTTTTGGGGCTGTGACAACGCGGTCATGTAGCCCCGTGAACTTTGGGTGTGTGTAGAATCTGTCTGATTACCGGTGTTAGTTGTCTGTCATCTGTTTTTTTAATTTAAGTACTGCATCTTAGAATTTTTCAAATAGTTCCTACTTTTGCCGCCAAGCGCCACCGTCAAGGACTACTAGGCCAAGTTAAGAACTTAGCTACTAGACGCCACCGCAGTCGGCTCTTGGCAACGAACGTAGCAAACTAAGAGCGTTGTTTACATTCTTAACCTATCCAATTTACCTTCACACAGGTGCAATTAGTGGACGGTTCTTTAACATGCCATAAATCTATGACATGGGACCGCCGGCTTTATTTCCCCTCCGAAGGAAGGCAAACTGAGGGATTTTTAACGCTCTTAAAAAATCCGACAGCTTCGACCGGGTTTGAACCCACAACCTTGGGCATAGAAGCTCAGCATGCTACCAACTACGCCACCGAAGCCGCCCGAGGTAGTCTAATTTTAATCATAATATTGTTTATAACTTAGCCAATAAGTTAAGATTAGGGTACAAGCAAATTTACAATTATTGTATGCTTTTACCAAAGCAACACCTTCTTAATTTTATTGGCTTTTTTCGGGTGTTGGTGGAGCCCTTGTGTCACCTGAACAGACGGCTAAGATTCGCAGTGGAGAGATGCAGCTATTGCAGAAGGCCAAGGTTGGCTAGTTGCTTGGTGTGTGTGCCGCTCTACATGGGCGACCTTGTTTCTTGACCCCGTTTCAGAGCCACCAAGGCCGTTAGCTCTGCCTGAGCCGCAGTAGGTCAGCACCTGGTCCCCCCTTCCCCCCCTGCCTAGCTTCCTTCCTTCCTTCCTTCCTTCCTTCCTACCAGTAGCGCAAGTCTTCTTGTGATACCCAGATTATACCTATCTCGAACTGAAACCAGGACAAGAGGATTCAAGTGCTGTCTTATTCTGCAGAAAGGAAGGAAGCTTGTAGTTTAACGTGACCGTTAATCTCGAGATCATGAGCCACGGGACCTCCTTTTTACGTGGAATCCGAACCACAGGACATGGCATTTCACTTCGAAAATCTCACATGCATTGACCGGGAATCGAACCCGGACCGCCTTGGTGAGAGGCATACAGCTAGACCACTGAGCCACCACGCCCTCTCTGCAGAAAGACATGCGAGGCAAAAGAGTGTAGACTTCATGGTCATCAGCCCTAGGGCAGCTTCGGTGGCGTAGCTGGTAGCATACTGAGCTTCTATGCCCAAAGTTGCGGGTTCGAACCCGGCCGAAGTCGTCGAATTTTTCAGGACCGTTAAAAATCCCTCACAATCAGTATGGCTTCCTTCGAAGGGGAAGTAAAGCCGGCGGTCCCATGTCGTACATTCATGACATGATAACCGGGTGAGTTAGCCGTGGTCGTTACGGCATGACTAATAGCAGTCGCTCACATCCGGGAGGCGAGGAGGTTCGAATCCCCCCCGCCAGCAACCTTGAAGATGGTCTTCTGTGGTTTCCCATCTTCCTTCCAGGCAAGTGCCGGGGTTGGTCCCTCACTATTGACGTCCGAAACGGGGGAGGAGCTTACGGTCAGCTGTTTGCAAAATGGCGGCGAGATAGTGACGTGAAGTAATTGGGTGTGCGTTTGTTATGGCTTGTAATTTATGATGGCAAAATACTACATATTTTCTTTCATTGATAGAAATATTTTTATAATCAATTTAAATGCAGTGCCTAATTACTACCAGTTAAAAATATTACCCACATGCAGATAGTTAATTTACTGTCTGCTGTTACATATAAGAAGCCTGTGCTTGGGAGGCTAGCGGTATCGATGTTTTTATTAATTTCACAATATAAATATCTCACATAACACAAAGGACGACTCCCTGATAATAAATTGAATCAAGCAACCCTGAATTTGCATGAATGTTTTGGGTTCAAAAAAGCGTTACTTGGGATGCTCAAATCATATTTCAATATTGCAAATATTGACCTACATACTTGCTGTTCAAAGGCAAGAATATTAATTTATTAATCTCGTGCCACAGGCAAGTTAAAATGGAGGCATCCTCTTTATCAATATATTTCATTAAATATACTGCTCAAAAAAATTAAAGCACCACTTTTTTCAAAGGCCACCAAATTGTGAAAAGTTGACCTACAAGCTCGAAATCTCAGTACGACGTTTATCCTGACGCCTACCAAGCATATGCTTCAGCACAACTCCCCAACTTGAGTAGTTTCGGGGTAGCACCCCGAAAACCAGCCCATTTTCGAAAACCGCAAATTGAAGTTTGCGAAAAACGCTGCAGGACTTGTCGCAGGTTGCCCAAGCAGTCAAAAATGAATGAGTCTTACTCTTAAAGGTTCCACAAACACGTAGAAATCGTTACATTTGACGTTTGGGCATTTTCAACCCCCTTCATCATCCCCTAAACATGGACTACCATTGGGGGCGTCTGAGAAGGTACCGGGTGTGTTTAACCATCTGAAAACCTACACACCGTCCTCAGTTGCTGATTGCAGTAAGTTCTTAAGGCCTCCGGCAATGTCCACACCCCCTAACACCCTCAACTGGCATGGGACCAAACCACCCCCTCTCGATTCACCCCTAAGGAAGGTTTTAATCGAGATGTTTATCAGCGCTGTGAATGCGGGAGTCTTCCCCTACCGTTTCAAAAAAGGAGCTGTGCCTTTGTCACCACCCCTTCCCCTGCAACCCCCGTTTGTATGATTTTTCGAATCAGGCCCATTTTAAGGGCTGAAACGAGATCTTAATCGCTGAAAGGGCTGCAAAGGTCCTTATAAGTAGTGGTGACACGAAATCAACCCCTTCCGATCGATGATTGACATTCCGTCCCCCAAATTCGACATTTTTGCACCCCCAACCCTCCCTGTCTGGACGCGTAACGCGTCATGGCAGAGTTTTCAGAGTTGGATGGAAATGAAGCTTATGGCCTGCAATGGAGCCCAAAGCAGCAGGATGGATAGAAATTCATCGGTAGGTTGGGAAACGGGACCTAAATTTTTCAAAAAAGTGTACAGCCTACAGTAAGTACGCCCTGCATAGGCAACCCACATTTCGTCCGTGCGTGTGGGTTGCCTATAATCGGCAATAGGTTACAAAGTTTGGCAATGAGAGAAAAATGACGTGATGTGGGTTGCCTATGCATTGGTGTATTTACTAGAGGCTGTTAACTTTTTTGAAACATTTTGGTCCCGTTTCCCTACCTACCGATGAATTTCGATCCAACCTGCTGTTTTGGGCTCCATGTCAGGCCATAAGCTTCATTTCCATCCAACTCTGAAAACTCTGCCATGACGCGTTACGCGTCCAGACAGGGAGGGTTGGGGGTGCAACAATTTCGAATTTCGGGGATGGAATGTCAATCATCGATCGGAAGGGGTTGATTTCGTGTCACCACTACTTCTAAGGACCTTTACAGCCCTTTCAGCGATTAAGACCTCGTTTCAGCCCTTAAAAAGGGCTTGATTCGAAAAATCATACAAACGGGGGTTGCAGGGGAAGGGGTGGTGACAAAGGCACAGCTCCTTTTTTGAAACGGTAGGGGAAGACCTCCGCATTCACAGCACTGATAAACATCTCGATTAAAACCTTCCTTAGGGGTGAATCGAGAGGGGGTGGTTTGGTCCCATGCCAGTTGAGGGTGTTAGGGGGTGTGGACATTGCCGGAGGCCTTAAGAACTTACTGCAATCAGCAACTGAGGACGGTGTGTAGGTTTTCAGATGGTTAAACACACCCGGTACCTTCTCAGACGCCCCCAATGGTAGTCCATGTTCAGGGGATGATGAAGGGGGTTGAAAATGCCCAAACGTCAAATGTAACGATTTCTACGTGTTTGTGGAACCTTTAAGAGCAAGACTCATTCATTTTCGACTGCTTTGGCAACCTGCGACAAGTCCTGCAGCGTTTTTCGCAAACTTCAATTTGCGGTTTTCGAAAATGGGCTGGTTATCGGGGTGCTACCCCGAAACTACTCAAGTTGGGGAGTTGTGCTGAAGCATATGCTTGGTAGGCGTCAGGACAAACGTCATACTGAGATTTCGAGCTTGTAGGTCAACATTTCAAAATTTGGTGGCCTTTGAAAAAAGTGGTGCTTTAATTTTTTTGAGCAGTATATTTAAAATACAGATATTTAATAAAGCTGGAGTCTCCATTTGAACTTGTCATAAGCAAACGGAACAGATCAAAAAGCACACTTTAAGCCAAACCAAATTCACTCCTCAGCTCGACATAAACCATAATACCAATTAAAACCTATACAAAACATACTCTCCTTACAGTTGTACAACTTTCAAACCAACTATTCGCACTCAAAACTGAAAAATCCTAAAATGGGAACTAATTAAAGTTAGAATAGCCTAGGCCGATCCGGTCTCCTGCTACATTACCGCATATGTATACTTAACATCACTATAACTTAGAAATTACGGCTAAGTGACCTATCTGCCTGAGTAGTATAGGTGTTGCCGGCCTGCCTGGGATGATGGGTCACCAAACCGGTACTTAAAACTAAGATTTTACATTTTAATTAACTAAATTCAACAGTAGGGAGATCATAGACAAAAACACAATTTAAGCCAAATCATACTTCAATGACCTATATACTTGCTGTTCAAAGGCAAGAATATAAATTCTCTGGCAAATTAAGGCTAGGAACAGCATTTTTCTTAAGTTTTCTAACCATTCCGCTATTGTCAATCGGAAGAACCCCTAAAAGAAGTTTACGAAGAGCGGATTACATTCTATGTAGGCCTACGACACAGAAGTATTAGGCTGCAAGTTTATCAGTATTTTTGATGTAGCTAAATCCATGTGAATACAAATTAGAGATAATAACTATCAATAATCAATAGTACCGGTGGAAAGAAGTCGTCTTCACAAAAATGCTGACTGCACACAGTCATGTAACATGTAATACGTTTTCCAATTGACAGCGCCGAAGCCCATCTTTCTCTCTGAACTTTTTGTACAGGAAAGTAGCGAAGATATTTCTTACCCGTTTTATACGATTTGCAACCGTATACAGAGCAGTACCTCCTCGAATTTGACAAATTTCTTTCTGTTTCCATCACGACGTCAATGCTTCACCATCTAAATAAACCTCACCAGTCACAATGTTACAGCTTCAACATTCTACCGCGTGGCTGCGCCATCCAACTTTTCTGACGTCAATAGGCCACAGCCGCTACCTTCCAACTCCTCGCCGTTCCATTCCAACTTTCCTCCCCAACGGTACTTGTAGCTCACCCATTGGGTGTCCGTCTCGAAGCAGCTACAGACTCTGGCGAGCCGAACATGTCCTCGGACACTCCCGGCACTAAAAGCCATACGCTAAAAAAATGGCATGAAAAAGAACCTTCCCCCTAACTACACTTATGTGAAGCCAAAATTTGTAGGTCAGAATTTTAATAATAATAATAATAATATCGTATGGCCTCGGGTGCTTGGTGCAAGCTTTGTAATTTGACACCCAGAGAATAGCTTGCATGTCGAATTTCGTTGTTCCTTGAATCACTATGAAAGTCAAGGAGGTTAGATAATAGATATCTAAGCTCCTTGAACATTATAGTGCTTTCTAGTAGAGAAATCGACAGTAGTGGCTACGCGGGCTAAAGTGCAGCGTTAGGTCAAGGGACCAAGCTCTCTGCTGACTCGGTAGACGCGTGGGTTCGAGCCCCACCGTCGGCTGTCCTTGAAATGGTGTTCCGTGGTTTCCCATTTTCAACACCAGGCAAATGCTGGGACAGTACCTTCTGACAGGCCACGGCCGCTTCCTTCCACATCCTTGCCCAGTTTCATTCATCTTCATCCATTCCATCTCTCATCCCGAAGCGCAGGTCGCCCACGGGCATCGACTAGAAAGACCTGCACTCGGCCTCTCAGGAGGCTACACGACACAAAAAAAAGTAGAGAAATGAGGAACTTGGTGTTGGCGGAAACTCCCAAGATTAATTTTGCCATTATGAACACGGCCTACTGAATTCAAATGGGTTCTTTGACATGCCAACATCGTATGACATGCGTATCGTATTTTTGCCGCCTTTCAAAAATCACTTACCACGGCCAGGGGCGAACCTGTAATCTTGGGATTAGTAGACCGACACGCTATCCACTCACCCACCGTGTTAGAATTGATAATGCTCTATTATTTCCAACGTTCACGACCAGGTGGCGTAGATAGTAGCATGCTGAACTGCTGTGCCCAAGATAGCGGGTTCAAACCCGGCCAAAGTCGTCGGATTTATTAAGAGCGCTAAAAATCCCTCAGTTTGCTTTCCTTCGGAGGGGACGTAAAGCCGGCGGTCCCATGTCATAGATTTATGGAATGTTAAAGTACCTTCCACTAATTACACCTGTGTGAAGCTAAATTAGGTTAAAAAATGTAAACAACGCTCAGGTTCCGACGTTCGTCGCTAGGAGCCGACTGCGGTGGCGTCTAGTGGCCAAGTTCTGAACTAGTAGTTGATCACGGTGGCGTTTGGCGGCAAAAGTAGGAACTACTTGAAGAAATTCAATGTCTGCAGTCCTTACTTGAATTGAAAACAGATAACACACACTAATACAGCCATCACAATTAACACCGGTTATCAGACAGATTCTACACACACCCAAAGTACACGGGGCTACATGACCTAAACTGAGGAACCAACCAACCAACCAACCGAAGTAAGGTTAATTGGTTTCCTGGAAGCATTACCATTCTTCATGTCACTGTTTCACTTAACAATAGCGATTCTTTGACACGATGCTGTTTCCCGCGGAAAGATGTGCGCGCCATCGCTATCGTCAACAATGCAATGTTTTATTATTATTTTCTTTTGCAATTTGATGGCCTAGGAAAAGATCAATACAGCCATATCCTCAGTTGTTCTTGGGCAATTCATAAACGAATATGCGCTGGAGGCGCGAAGATATTACCAAGACAGTGGCTCTGATCGAAAATGGTGGCGCGCACATATTTTCGCGGGAAACAACATCATGTCAAAGAATCGCTATTGTTAAGTGAAACAAAGCAAAACTACTGCCAATATTGCCGTATGGCTTAGAAATTATCTAGCCGTATCTCTCAATGAAAAACCTCTCCACATTAGAAAGGGTAAAAGCAGTACAGGGTCATCGAAAAATAATGCCAACATTTCAAAACATTATAGCACCGAAACCCTTTATGTTAAACGTGTAATTCTTTCACTGAACGCCAGCTGGTTAAAGTAAGTTTTGTATTGGAGGGGACGTGATCTTGCTATGCGCACACTAGATGCGCAGTAGCCAAGGTCGGCCGGGGGCGCGTGCACCAATGACTGCACCGCCCGACAAACTGCACCTGATTACAAAGCTGCCATTCGATGGTTTAATCAGTTTAAGGAAACAGGGACTGTAGAGAAAAAATCTAGGCCAGGCCAACCACCAACATCAGCTTTGAACGCACGCTTTCCCAATGGCTGGATTGGTACGTGCAATCATTTCAGGAGTGACTGTCAAGATGGCGGCAGAAATTCGCTCCCGCAGGTGCTCTAAATCCCGAATTTTTCTGCATATACAATGTTTTTAATGTACCCCCAGAAAAAAAAATCCAAAGGGGTTAGGTCAGGACTTCATTGGCGCGCGCGCCCCCGGCCGACCTTGGCTACTGCGCATCTAGTGTGCGCATAGCCAGGTCACGTCCCCTCCAAAACAAAACTTACTTTAACCAGCTGACGTTCAGTGAAAGAATTACACGTTTATCATAAAGGGTTTCGGTGCTATAATTTTTTGAAATGTTGGCATTATTTTTAGATGGCCCTGTATACATTAAGAAAGCAATTGGAGTTTCAAGGACAACAAGATCCAGATTAGTTTATCTCCTGGCAAGAGAAACCTTCCTCATAGATGATATTAGGACACAAATACATCTACCCAACACAAATGCATCACAGAAGCTATTGGCAACACTCGTCCAAAAGCGAAAAGACGTATATCCGGAGTTTTTTTTAAATCTGGCGCCATGATTGATCGATCATGGACGACAGCAAACTTTGAAATGCGTCACCTCCAGGGGCGTATATAAGCTCCCCCCCCCCCCCAAAAAAAAAAATTGTCACGTATATTATTTGTTTATGAATTAATACACTAAAAACCAATATAACCATGTACTATTGTTACTAAGTGACGTATGGCAACGTTGCAAAGCAAGGCGAAGGTAGAGCGATGTAAACAGTGTGACAATCAGTTTGCTCTGATCTTATGTGTAACAACATAACCTCTTATTACTCTCCAGTGCCTTCGCTCTTAATAACATACTGTAGCAAGAACAGCAACAAGTGCCCTTGAAGCGTGTGACCAAAGTTATTTCCCTGACTATTATACCCTTATCAAACTTTTGGCAAATTTGCCTCTCTCTGTAGCTAGTGGTTCTGCCGAACGGAGTTTGAGTTGGTTGAAAACGTACTTAAGAAATTCTACTTCTGAAAACAGACTCAATGGTCTAGTATTGCCATCTATTCACAGAGACATACATCTCACTGTCGATGAAGTCATGAACCGCTTTGGCAATGCTTCAAGAAACCTTGACTTTATATTATAGTGTCAGTTGTAAATCAAAACGGTAACATTAATTCTTTCCTTGTAAACACTATCAAGTGAGCAAGATGATTGTATTAACCAAACATAAAACATCACAACAAATTGGTTGAAAAAGTGATGCCAGATAGCCTCAAAACTCATCATTTTGCACCAAATTAAACAAAAGTTTCCCGGGGAGAGCTCCGGACCCCCTATTCTTTGGACCTATACCATGCCCCCTAATCCCCAGTTGGGCACCCCCCGAAATAAAACTCTATATACGCCCCTGGTCACGTCTATACAAGAATGGCAGTACACGGTTTCCATCACATCATTTGCCACAACAAGACGTACAGTATCATGACCCTTCAATTACATGCAAGTTTGGACATGCATGCGGTCACTATGACCACTTGAAATCTGTACCAAAAAGAACAAATACAATCAGTGATTATGCGAATCAATAGAAATTAAGTTTACATACATAGTATTTTTGTAAACCTCTGGCCACTTGGCTGCATTAAATGTTTAATAAGTGAATCAATGACATGAAGAATGATAGTACATCCAGGAAACCTTACTTCCATGTAATAAACAGTAACTTATGTAGCCTACTAGGCCCAGAGCGTTCATAGTTATGATTTAAATGAAAGTATTGTTGAATTATTCAAGTGTTTTTATTTTTATTTTTTACCGGTCGGTGTAGTTGACGCCCGTGGTCTACCTGCGCGTCGTAATGAGGATGAAGTGATGATGAAGACGTCACATACAACCAGTCCCCGGGCCTCGGGAATTAACCCCAGGAGATTAAAATCCCGAATGTCCCGGCCGGGAATCAAACCTGGTACCTTTTGGGCCAAACCTTAGCACGCTAATCAATTAGCCATGGAGCCGGACATGAAATGAATGAAGATTAATAAAACGGGGCAAGGATGTGAAAGGAAGCGGCCGTGGCTTATCAGAAGGTACTGTCCCAGCATTTGCCTGGAGTTGTAAATGAGAAAGCCATTCCAAGGCCAGCCGACGGTGGGGATCGATCCCACGTCTACCAATTGAAAGTTTTAAAAATAATTAAGGAATTCTAGTCTATTCTAATATATTAAAGCTGAAGAGTTTGTTTGTGTGTTTAAACGCGCTAATCTCTGGAACTACCAGTCGGATTCGATTTTTTTTTTTTTTTGCGTATGTCTTTTAGTGCCGGGAGTGTCCGAGGACATGTTCGGCTTGCCAGTTTTGTAGCTGCTTCGAGACGGACACCCATTGGGTGAGCTACAAGTACCGTTGGGGGGGGGGGGGAGTTGGAATGTAAGGACGAGGAGTTGGAAGATAGCGGCTATGACCTATAGTTAGGGACCAACCCCGGCATTTGCCTGGAAGAAAGATGGGAAACCACAGAAAACCATCTTCAAGGTTGCCGGCGGGGGTATTCGAACCTCCTCGCCTCCCGGATGTGAGCGACTGCCTGCAGCCACGCCGTAACGACCACGGCTAACTCACCCGGTAATACTGCAATAAGCGTTGGTGCTTTCCGATCCTTATCCTTGAGCGCTCCAGTTCAGTAGTATTCATTATCATCCAACCGGGTGAGTTAGCCGTGGTCGTTACGGGGTGGCTGCAGGCAGTCTCTCACATCCGGGAGGCGAGGAGGTTCGAATTCCCCCACCGGCAACCTAGAAGATGGTTTTCTGTGGTTTCCCATCCTCCTTCCAGGCAAATGCCGGGGTTGGTCCTTAACTATAGGCCACGGTCGCTACCTTCCAATTCCTCGTCCTTACATTAACACTTCCCTCCCCAAACAACACTCCACACGCGACGGTACATGTAGAGGAAAGTGACCAAAGTCGGACCCCCATTTTGTTTTTTACCTGTATTATTATTAATTTCATCTTTTTTAAATTTGAATTTTAGCTAGATGAGTTCTTTGATACGTTTCATAAGATTGTATCTGGTTCAGATTAACTCATAACAGCCCAGTTTTTCTTATGAAATGTTTTCATTAAAAGTAACAAAAATGACGTCTTGGAAAAAGTATGCCAATGTCGGACCCCTCTTAAGAATGAACGTAAAATCACATAAAACCACTAGAAAAGTAATGAAGAACGTGAAAATACTTTATTTTTAGCCTACTTTTCACATTTTGCAAAAATGAGGAAAAAGTAGTTTTATGAGATCGGGCAAATGTGTGTCTGTCTGTCTGTCTGTCTGTCTGTCTGTCCTTCTGTCTGTCTGGCTGGCTGTGTGTGTGTGTGTGTCCCCTATCAACTCCTAAACGGCTGGAGCAATCAAAACAAAATTTGGTAGGAGTAAAGGTCTATTACCCGAATATCTCACGGCCATATTTGAAAATGATGTCGGTGCTATCAACTGCTAAAAAAATCGCAATTGAAATTTGAGCTCCATGTTGGATATCTTAGAAGGTATGAATGGGAGCTATTTCAAAATTGGCATACGTATAGATAATAATATTGCAGTTTAATTTCCAGGAGGCCATACATCGCTGTGTTGCCAAAATGATTATAAGCCTGTTGATTGGTCCAATTTTTAAATGCACATAACTTCTACACTATCAATTGGAATTCAACCAAGTTTCGTATGTTGTATGCATACATAACCAGATATGACCGAGCGTATTCTTAAGACCCACTAGGGCTGCCAACTGTTAATAAATGCTCCTAATTTATTTTATCCAAATACCAATATATCAGAAAGTATGCAAGCCAATAGCTATAAACTTTGCACACGTATAGTACCTGGCATTCTAGATGCATTTGGACTAACTAATATAAGTCAGTGCTGCCAACATGATTCTAAGCCTGCTGATAGGTCCAATTTTAAAATGCATGTAACTTCTATACTAACTAATGGATTTCATTCAAAATTGGCACAACAATAGATCATATTATTTCAGATTATTTCTGACCAATACATGTATGACATTGTTGCCAACATGATTTTACGCACGCTGTTAGATCCAATGTTTAACTGCATGTAACGTTCATGCTATTCATTGGACTTCAACCAAATTTTGTATTCTGTACCTTAAGAGATGGAACTAAGAATATATTCAGTCATCAGGGCTGCCAACTGTAGAGCTCTATTAGGCTACATTATGCAAGGTATACAGTATTTCGAAATAATTAGAAATTTCGATATTAGCAACTTAATTTCTTCATTATTCTAGATAGGTTCATATACTGTAGAATAATCATTGGCATGAAAAGTAGGCTCTTTAGTTCGTCACGGAACTTCTTGTTACATTATACAATGTCTTGTTAGGAACATAACTTATTGTTATGACCACAAAATCCAGACACCGACCACTTTGAGAGTTTCCCATTTTCTCACGCAAGGACTGATATTTTTTTAAGACATCTGAAACAATATTTTGAATGGCTTAAATATAACCCAAGAAATTTTAATTTTAATTTAAGGGGTCCAACTCAGGGTTTTTAGGGGTCCGACTTAGGAAAGCCGCGGGGGTCCTACTTAGGATATCTAGTACTTGATATTTTCGAGGCTATGAAAAAAAATGTATTTCGACAAGCAAATACAACATTTATCAAGTGTATCGCTTACTAAAGACAGTACTGTAAACACAATGTGACTTATTCTCTTTGAAATATAAAACAATCACTATTCCATGAGCACGTGTAAAAACATCCACTCACATGAAAACCAGTAATGGCGGAACTGACGGGATACTCCCCACAGTCCAGTGCTGCCACATCCACAACATAACATTTCTTTTCATATCTTCACATTCATTACTGTGCCACCATGTGGCAGCACTGTCCAAGCAAAATAATGCAGGGGTCCGACTTTGGTCACTTTCCTCTATCTCACCCAATGGGTGTCCGCATAGGGGCAGCTACAATCTCTGGCGAGCCGAACATGTCCTCGGACACTCCCGGCACTAAAAGCCATACGATAAATAAAAATTAACATCCATAAAACAAATAAATCCACCGGGCGAAGCCGGGCGATACTGCTAGTAATTAATATAGCGGACCCGTGTGAGAACTCTCGCATAATGGGTTGTGTGCGCCCCATGGGTAAAGACTACCCGCCCGTCTCTAGTGCTATGCGGGCTGTACGCGATACTGTTCTGCCAGGGGCTATCGTCTTGTTTACTTGTTTAAAAACACTTCATAAACAAATAAATATATTTCTTGTGCTTATATGCCAGTGAATGTCTAATATTAAATTTATTATAAATTGGATAAATTAGAAGTATCAGAGAAGCCTCCGTGGCTTAGGCGGCAGGATGCCGGCCTCTTACCGCTGGGTCCGTGGTTCAAATCCCGGTCACTCCATGTGAGATCTGTGCTGGACAGAACGGAGGCAGACAGGTTTTTCTCCAGGTACTCCGGTTTTCCCTGTCAACATTTCATTCCAGCAACACTCTCCACTATCATTTCATTTCATATGTCATTCATTTAATCATTGCCCCAGAGGAGTGCGTCAGGCCTCGGCAGCCGGCACAGTTCATATCCTCGCCGCTAGATAGGGGCTTCATTCATTCCATTCCTGACTCGGTTGGAGACTGGAAGCAGGCTGTGGATTTTCATTTCAGAAGTATCAGAAAGAAAAAAATATACTCAAAATTCCCGGCCCATTAAGAACTACAGAGTTTTGGAAACTAAGAAGTAACGAAGAAATATATCGGAACATTGAAAACATAACCGAGACCATAAAGAAGAGGCGATTGTTATTTTTCGGACATTTATAAGGTGCGTTCAAAAAGTAACGAACCGGAGGCTGGAATGCGCAAACCGGAGACGACATCGGCTAATCGTTGCGTGTGTAACGAGGTGTGGTCGCGACCAGAGCGTGAAAGGTCACAACCCGTCGCTAGAGGGCACGCGTGCACGTCACGTGACGATACAAAGCAAGAAGCAGCATGCATCAATCGTCCAACGCTGCCAGTCGCATTGCAAACAGTCACATGGAGGCGTCAACCGAAGAGCAAGGAGGTGTTGTTCGGTTTCTGACAGCGGAAGGAGTAGGGGGAACGGACATTCATCGCCGAATATCACAAGTGTACGGCGAACACTGCATGTCCCTTGCAAGGGTCAAGGCGTGGCACAAGCGCTTCAGGGAAGGACGGGTGTCGTTAGCCGATGATGCCCGGTCTGGGGCACCTCCTCTGCATTACCGATGTCAACACCCAGCTGGTTGATGCACTCATTACCCAGGACCGCCGAGTAACAGTGAAGGCCATAACCGCAGTGGTCGCTCCACGACAATGAACGACCTCATACGGTCAACACAGTCGCGGCACTCCTGCAGAAATTCAAATGGGAGGTTCTCGGCTACCCTCCATACAGTCCAGACCTCTCTCCCCTGAAAAGGGCTCTGCGGGGCCAACGATTCACCTCGGACGCCGATGTCCAGCTGTCGTGCGGAACTGGTTCACATCGCAGCCCAGGGAATTTCATGAGACAGCCATTCACCGCCTCGTGTCACAGTGGGACAAGTGCCTCGCCAGCCAGGGCCAATACTTCTAACATACAGGTAATGGTTTCTGTAATTATGCCTCCGGCTCGTTACTTTTTGAACACACTTTATATATAGAATCAATGATGGCAGGTTAACCAAACAGATTTTTAACTATCTTTGGAAAAAGAAATCGACAACAGCCTGATTTCAAGAAGTAAAGAAAGATTTAGAAAGAAACAGTGTAAGAGAAGAAGATGCACTAGAAAGAGGATTTTTCAAAAAAAAAAAAAAGGTATTGGGAATGGAAGGACTCCAAGGAAGGTAATATAAACAAAACAGGCTCAAAATGGTCGGAAGAGAGGAAGAAGACACACAGCGAAAATATGAAGGAGCACTGGAGGAAGAAGAAAGAACCACAAGGGACTAAACATTGAAATTGTTCCGTGGTCCTCAGAAGACCCTAACGGAGAAAGAAGAAAGAAGAAGAAATATATTTCCGTTGGCTTTTCAAGAAATACAAGATTTTACCGGTACTATTGAGACAACTTGGAAGGTTTATTTATTTATTTATTTATTTATTTATTTATGTACGTATTTGTTTAAGCCTCCATGGCTTAGGCGGCAGCACGCCGGCCTCTCACCACTGGGTCCGTGGTTCAAATCCCGGTCACTCCATGTGAGATCTGTGCTGGACAAAACGGAGGCAGACGGGATTTTCTCCGGCTACTCCGGTTTTCCCTGTCAAAATTTCACTCCAGCAACACTCTCCACTATCATTTCATTTCATCTGTCATTCATATAATCATTGCCCCAGAAGAGTGCGTCAGGCCTCGGCAGCCGGCACACTTCATATCCTCGCCGCTAGATCGGGGCTTCATTCATTCCATTCCTGACACGGTCGGAGACTGGAAGCAGGCTGTGGATTTTCATTTTCATGTATGTATTTATTTATTTATCTATTTATTTATTTATTAATCTATTTATTTATTTATGTATTTATTTATTTATTATTTTATTTATTTATTTATTTATTTATTTATGTATTCATTTATGTATTTATTTATTTATCCATTTTATTTATTTATTTATGTATATATTTATTTATTATTTTATTTATTCATATATTTATTTATCTTTTTATTTATTTATCTATTTTTATTTATTTATTAATTTATGTATTTATTTATTTATTTATTATTTTATTTATTTATTTATGTATTTATTTATTAATTATTTTATTTATTTATTTATTCATATATTTATTTATTTATCTATTTATTTATTTATTTATTTATCTATTTTTATTTATTTATTATTTTATTTATTTTATTTACTTATTCATATATTTATTTATTAATCTATTTATTTATTTATCTATTTTTATGTATTTATTTATTTATTTACTTAGTTATGTATTTATTTATGTATTTATTTATTAATGTATTTATTTATGTATTTATTTATTTATTTATTATTTTATTTATTTATTTATTTATTTATTTATGTATTTATTTATGTATTCATTTATGTATTTATTTATTATTTTATTTATTTATTTATTCATATATTTATTTATTTATCTATTTTTATTTATTTATTAATTTATGTATTTAATTATGTATGTATTTATTTATTAATGTATTTATTTACTTATTTATGTATTTATTTATTTATCTATTTATTTATGTATTTATTTATTTATCTATTTATTTATGTATTTATTTATTCATATATTTATTTATTTATTTATTTAGTATGTTTCGACCCATACAGGATCACATAAAGCAAGTTATGATCTGTTGCTGTTATTTTTCTTGTTCTTCCAGAATTCTTTCATCATGTCGCTATGTTTAGCTCGACGTTCGTCAGTCCATTTTCCCCTAGGTCTGCTGGGCTTATCTTCTGATGCAACTTCCCAAGTGTAGATCTTATGGCTGAAAGTTTTGCGGTCTTCGATATCTGTGGGTGTGATGTTGGCGTTATTGAGATCAGTTTGGACTTGTTTAATCCAAACCGTTGTCGTCTTTAATTTTTGTGAGTACATCAATATTTTCTTTGTTAATCGGTTGTCATCTAGCCTCATAATGTGTCCATAAAATTTCAAGCGTCGTTTACGGAAATCGGTTTCAATATTTGAATATTTTTCTGTGATCTTGTGCGATTGTAAACGATATCCTTCATCTGTAAGTCTTGGGCCAAGAATTTTCCGGATGATTTTCCTTTCAGCTTTCTTGATGTTTTCAAGATCCCCTTTATAATTGAGGTTTAAGGTCTCACTGGCGTAGAGTGTTTCGGATTTGATGACCGTCGCGCAATGTCAAATTTTAGTGTTAATGCTTATGCACTTTTTTGTAGACGTTTGCGGTTTTCCCATATGCTTTCCGCATTTTGAGTTCACGTGTTCTTTGCGCTATTCTTTCTGTGCTTGTAGGTTCAATAATTTCACCTACGTATTTGAAATGATTAACCTTGTTGATTGAACCGTATTTTGTTACCAAAGTTTGGGTTTCAATGTGTTTTGTTGCCATGAATTCAGTTTTTGTGAAGGAGATTTGCAGCCGTACTTTCCCAGCACATTCTTTGAGGACTTCAATCTGGTGAATTGCCGTTCGTTCATCTCCGGAGAGGATTGCCAAATCATCAGCAAAAGCTAAGCATGTAACATTGATATTATCCTTCTGTCTTCCTAACACGACAGGTTTCCATATGTTGCGACTTTTTAATTCTTTTTCCCATTCTTTGATGACCTTATCGAGAACGATGTTGAACAGCAATGGAGAAAGTCCATCACCCTGCCGAACACCAGTTTTAATGGGAAAAGGTTGGGAGATCTCTCCAATGAATTTGACCTTGGAAATTGTGTCGGTTAAGGTTTGTTGGATGAGTCGTCTCGTCTTCGGATCGAGATGGTTTTCTTCGAGTACATTAAAAAGAGATTTTCGATCAATGGAAAGTCGACAAATGTACAGATGGTTGGGAGATTTCGTGTGGCTCGAAGTTTCAAGGTGGATTTCAGATTGAAGATTTGTTCGACGGCTGATCTGTTTGGTCTGAAGCCAGCCTGATATTCACCGATGAGTGGCTCAAGTTGTTCTTGCGTGCGTTGTAAAAGACAGGCGGAGAGGATTTTATAAGCGATGGGTAAGAGGGAAATTCCTCTGTAGTTATTTACATCAGATTTATCTCCTTTCTTGTGGAGTGGGTGGATGAGTGCGCATTTCCATTCGTCCGGTAGTTTTTCACTTCGCCAAATGTCCTGAATGATCTATGTGATTTCCTGTAGTGATCGTGATCCTAGATTTTTCAACAGTTCTGCGATGATTCCGTCTTCTCCTGATGTCTTTCCGTTCTTGAGTTTTTTGATGTGGTGATGGATTTCTTCTTGCGTTGGTGGTTTGGCTTCGGGTCGTATGTGTTCTGGGAGTGTGTGTATAAATCGCTCAGGTGGTTCAGGACAATTGAGGTCAGAAAAGTAACGTACTAGTTCTTCACAGTTTTCTTGGTTAGTGAGTGCGAGACTTCCGTCTTGTTTCTTGAAAGTCAAATTTTGCGGTGTGTAACCTTTAATTCTGTTCCCGAAGGTTTTATAAAAATCTCGACTGTTGTGATTCCTGAAGTCATCCTCGATAGACTGAAGTTGCTTAGTTATAAAATTACGTTTAGTTGTCCTGATAATTTTGGTTGCCTGTTTGCGGACGCCGAGAAAGTGCTGTAAAGTTTCTGGAGATTTGTGGCTATTGTATTTTTGGAATGCGATTCGGCGATCAATAATGACTTGCTTACAGTTGGAATCCCACCAGGGGTGTTTTGCTTTCTTTTTTAGTGGAATTAGTTCTTTGGCTTTTCTGATAATTTTGCTGCAGAAGTCCGTCCAATTGTTCACTGGTTCTTTATCCCATTCTTCTGCGATTTTTGTTTCTTGAATTTTGGATGTGTCAAATTTTGGGACGTAATATTTTTTTTTTATGAATCCTCTTTGGTGAAAATTTCATTTTGATTCTTGTGAGATAATGATCTGAATCAATGTTTGCCCCTCGTCGGACTTGAACGGCACGGATGGTTCTATACTCTGCATGGGAGATGGCAACATGATCAATTTGGTGTTCACCGAGATGTTGAATGGGAGATCGCCAAGTTTTCTGCTTGTGTGCAGGTTTCCTGAAATGCAACTTTGAGATTGAATTGATGATAAATGTCTACCAATCGTGTGCCATTGCTGTTTGTATTTTGGTGTGCAGAATTTTTTCCAATGATTTTTCGATAGATTTTTTCTTTGCCAAGTTGGGCATTAAAATCTCCCATCAGGATTTTCACGTCATCTTGATGAATGTTACTCATAATTTTTTCCAGTTTTTTCCAAAATTTTTCAACATTTTCAGGATTTTTCTTGTTGTCGATGTTGGTAGGTGCATGAGCATTGACAAGAGTGTATTTCATATATTTATTTATCTATTTATTTATTTATTTATTTATTCATATATTTATTTATTTATCTATTTATTTATTTATTTATTTATTTATTCATATATTTATTTATTTATCAATTTATTTATGTATTTATTTATTTATTAATTTATGTATTTATTTATTTATCTATCTATCTATTTATTTATTTATTTATTTATTAATTTATTTATTTATCGTATGGTATTGTAAACACTTACATCATAATACATCTTAATGAAATATTGAAAAAAGAAAAAGAAAAAAGAGAACAGATAGGCTCATAGTATTATATCTAAATTCAAAATATAGTCACTGATGCAAGAGTCACTGAGAGAAAATCCAATATGTTGCCACCATAGGCTCTTAGAGCAACGTTTCCCAAACTGTGGTACGCGTACCACTGGTGGTATGCTCGTACTGCTGCAGTGGTACGCGGTGATGTTACGAAAAAAATAAAATATAAAATTTGAAAATTTAAAAACATTGATATGTTGCCGGAGGACTTTAAGACCAAAGATAAGGAGCAGTTTCATGAAATTGAATTGTGATTCACAACTAAAGCAAACGTTTTCAAAAATGGCTCTTGTGAACTTTTGGGTTGAGAGGCTATGCAGACATAGCTGACAAAGCAGTTGGATTTTTACTGCCTTTCACTACTTCGTATTTGTGTGAGACTGCATTTTCTTCACTAGTTTATCTCAGGAATAAATACCGGAATAGGCTCCTTACAGTGGAAAACCATCTTCGTTTGAGACTCAGCAATCTTAAACCAGACATTCCTAAGTTGGCTTCTAATCTTCAAGCTCACGCTTAACATTGAAGTTGTTAGTTGAACTTTGGTTTTTATGTTTAATTAATACGAGTTATTTTATTAATATTATTTGTACAGTGTCGTTTCTGAATGTTTGAATTGAATACTTATTGTGATAAATAATAAAACTACTGGACACACTTCTTATTATTTGAACTTTAACTCGAACAATCTAACTCTTAACAAACACAATTTACAATCCATCCTTTGGTCTCCTACATAGTGGTGGTGGGGGTTATAGTTACTATATCTCCCAACCGTTAGGTGGAACACGACAGATTCTCATCTCTTAAAGTGGTACACACAAAAAAAAGTTTGGGAAACACTGTCTTAGAGGACAGTCCTGAATGATGTGCTTCGCCGTTTGTCTATCGGCAGACAGATTAGCAAAAAAAAAAAGGTACCACACTACAACAACCTGTCAGTCTGACTGATTTTATGTCAGCAAAAAGGATCTTGAAAAATCCTATCAAAAACAGGTATGAAGAAATGGCATAGAAAAGAGCAGAAACCAAATTATGGAGGAACATTGATGCTAAATGGGATCAATATAAATTAACACCAAGAAGAGAAGCTGTAGCCTTCTTCAGACATAACACTGGCCATGACTGCCTTGCAGCTCATCCGAAACGAATCAACATCCTGAGATCTGTCACGAACCTGGAAGTAAAATGGATAAGGGGCACCTGCTACATTGCAACAAACTTGATGTGACTGCTAGAACTTCTGGAAACCTCACACAACTCTATTGGAACGCAAGAAAGCTGATGGATTGGAATCCGGGCTAGCCATAAAGCCTCGTCCACACCGGCAGATTTGTTTCCAGAAGCATTGTAGGCTATGCAGACTGTTTCCCAAATGTTTATCATTTGTATGCGGGATGTATGCATACTTTTTGAAAACATTTTACATACAATCGGGAGACTCGAGTGATGTTTGGAAACAGTCTGCATACAGTTTGCATACAATTGACAAACAAATCTCGTGTTTCAAGATAGAAGATACAATGTTTTCTGTTTTCCAACGAAATGGAAAACACGCATACAAGAAACAAGTATTTTGTCTCAAGTCTTCCTGTGTGGACGTGTTTTGAAACTGTAGACCGGATACAAACCACAGACGCATCCAGCTAGCCACTTTTTCCACATCATATTGTGTTGATTTAGTTTCAATTTCCCATCCTTCTTTATGGTGCACCATATAAGGTTTAATAACAAGGGACTTTTTGTTGTTACGCTATACATTTCGTGTGTCTTTGACATTTATTAATTCATATCGGCTGATGAAGGGACCAAAACTAATTAGGCCTTGAAACATGTCCCACCAGTGACCACACAGGGATCTCATTATATTGCCACAAAATTTAGTTTAGTGGGGCTACCGGCGGGGTGTCAAATTTCACTCCCGCCCCACAAAAAGAAAATAGCGGTTGTTATATGAAATATTAGTAGAATGAGTATTTTGGTTAATTATTCGACTAATACAAGAGGTACATTTAAACGCAATCCTCCTCCCACCATGATCATTTCACTTTGATGCCCCAATTTACACATTCGCATACTTTATAAGAAATCACCCTGTGGTAAAGGTATGAATGTGGACTAGAGGTCTAATTCTGGTGTGGACGCAAAACAAGTAACATACTTGTATCGGATACAAAAATGAAAATCCACAGCCTGCTTCCAGTCTCCGACCGGGTCAGGAATGGAATGAATGAAGCCCCTATCGAGCGGCGAGGATATGAACTGTGCCGGCTGCCAAGGCCTGACGCACTCCTCTGGGGCAATGATTAAATGAATGACAGATGAAATGAAATGATAGTGGAGAGTGTTGCTGGAATGAAATTTTGACAGGGAAAACCGGAGTACCCGGAGAAAAACCTGTCTGCCTCCGTTTTGTCCAGCACAGATCTCACATGGAGGGACCGGGATTTGAACCACGGACTCAGCGGTGAGAGGCCGGCGTGCTGCCGCCTAAGCCACGGAGGCTATCTGTATCGGATACAATGTTTCTAAACAGTCTGGATATTGTATGCAGACTTGTATGGAGACTGATTCCAGACTCCAAAGTAGTATACATACAGTTTGCATACAGTATGCAAACAATCTGCATACAGTATGCAAACAAATCTGCCGGTGTGGACTAGGCATAAGAAACAACAACAACATTGGAGAGGGTAACCTGTTCCACTTGAACAAAGAGTCCGCACAAACACCAGAATTGGTCCTGATCCGGTTTAATTTCGACCATATCCGACGGGGAAGATCAAAGCCAGGTACTTTAGATGTGACAGATTGCCTGTCTCGGCACTCCTGTGGAGCAAAAATCTTCCAATCATGAGACCACTGCTGGACTATGTCAAAGTTCTCATTGATAATTCTCGTAGCTGTCTTCGCCTTGAGCGAAGTCTGGGTAGACAAGCAGCAGGTACTGCTCGGGTCTAAGCCCTGTGAAATTGCGGGATGAAGGGAAGAGGCAGGCGAGAATTGAGAAGCCTATGGACAGCCCGCCGTGTTACCTGACATTCTCGTCTATTCCAATACTGCTAACATATGGTCTTTTCTGAAACCAGTGTGGCGTTGGGAATAAGTGACTGAGTCACCGACTAATGTATTTGCTCTTGTTACTACGCAAGGACCGAGCAACCTCATCACTCGTCACCACCACTTCTCATAACCGGGTGAGTTAGCCGTGGTCGTTACGGCATGACTGCTGGCAGTCGCTCACATCCGGGAGGCGAGGAGGTTCGAATCCCCCCGCCGGCAACCTTGAAGATGGTCTTCTGTGGTTTCCCATATTCCTTCCAGGCAAATGCCGGGGTTGGTCCCTAAACTATAGGCCACAGCCGCTACCTTCCAACTCCTCGACCTTCCTTTCCAACTTTCCTCCCCAACGGTACTTGTAGCTCACCCATTGGGTGTCCGTCTAGAAGCAGCTACAAAAACTGGCGAGCCGAACATGTCCTCGGACACTCCCGGCACTAAAAGCCATACGCTAAAAAAAAACACTTCTCATAGTCCGTGATGCACATTCCTCTCAGGTTCACGCAGCTTAGACCCAAGCAGTATATCAGCATGAATAGGGAGATTTTGGTACACACCACACCTTCTAACTCCCTCTGGTTTAGGAGCTTGAGTTTAATGAAACATAAACAATAGCTTATTACAGGGGCGTATATAAGGGGGGTGCCCCCCCCCCCCTTCGAAATTGTTGTCACATATATTATTTGTTTATGAATTAAAACAATAAAAACCAAAATAACCATGTACTATTGTTACTAAGTGACGTATGGCAACGTTGCAAAGCAAGCCGAAGGTAGAGAGATGTAAACAATGTGACAATCAGTTTGCTCCGATCTTACGTGTAACAACATAACCTCTTATTACTCTCCAGTGCCTTCGCTCTTAAGAACGAGCCAAGAACAGCAACAAGTGCCCTTGAAGCGTGTGACAAAAGCTATTTCCCTGATTTTTATACCCTTATCAAACTTTTGGCAAATTTGCCTCTCTCTGTAGCTACTGGTACTGCCGAACGGAGTTTGAGTTGGTTGAGAACATACTTAAGAAATTCTACTTCCGAAAACAGACTGAACGGTCTAGTATTGTTATCTATTCACAGAGTCATACATCTCACTGACGATGAAGTTATGAACCGATTTGGCAATGCTTCAAGAAACCAAGACTTTATATTATAGTGTGAGTTGTAAATCAAAACAGTAACATTAATTCTTTCCATGTAAACACTATCAAGTGAGCAAGATGATTGTATGAATAACAAGTATCATAAAATGGTCTGAGTTGTGTTTGACATTAAGGACACCACGTACTCTTGTATGACGAAAAAATTGATTTTTTTTATTTTGGCGCCATAAAATTCATCATTCTTTTCTGAATCCAAATATATATAGTTTGTTGGGGTTTTGATGTCTACAACTACCTTAAATTCGTTTTTTAAAATTAGCGTCCCATGCTCTGAATAATACACTTTTAACTTTGCCAGCTGTTTTCCGTTAATACTCATTTTTCATATTTAGATTCCAATAACTAGGAAACCATTTAAGATAGAGGGCTAATTTTTTTTACATTAACTTGCCTAATGGAGTACTTGAATGTTAGCCTATTTTCACTGCCAAAACATATCAGTCATGGATTGGGAAGAGAAAAATTTATACATATTTTTAAATGAATTTAAAAAGAAAGAGTTCGGTTTTTTTTTATCGCATTCTGTCCCAATAATAATGAAACAAAGTGGTTACTCATCTTCCATGATCCATTCCAAGTATGTGAACAAAATTTGAGAACATTTGATTGAAAAACAACTGAGAAATGTGTACCTGAAGTCCTGAAGCAACTTATACAACATTTTTTTTAAATGTATCTGTCCAAATTTGTATTCATTTCACACATCCTATAAAAGCAAAGTAGCACTACATGGTCAAAAACAGCTCATAATATACCGCTTCTTTAGCATAAACCCAGAAAATACTTAGTAAGTGATGCCACAAAAATAGACTTTTTCATCGTGTAAGACTAAATGGTGACCTTAACCAAACATAAAACATCACAACAAATTGGTTGAAAAAGTGATGCCAGATATCCTTAAAACTCATAATTTTCCACAAAATTATACAAAAGTTTCCCGAGGGGAACTTTCGTTCTTTGGGCCTATACCATGCCCCCTAACCCCCGGTTGGGCACCCCCCGAAATAAAGCCCTATATGTACGCCCCTGGCGAATTATATAATACGATTGGCAACGTGTGTATGATTGTTTTACTTTCGTTCAAATTTGAAGCAGAAGACGCTATGCCACTATGAGTAGGCGGAGCTCTGTATGGACCGTTACATCAACAACAAGGAAAGTTAGTGTTCCTGGAAGCATGACTCCAACTGGACACCGCTCGCTCTGACCCACTTATCTCTTCAAAGAGTTCCGGTCTTGATTGGAGTAGCGGGAACACACCTCCCACACATAGGCGTGCGCGTTCAAGCTTCATTTTCATACAAACGGTACACGGCGAAAGGAGAATGGAATGTTCAAGTCAGTACCGTAATTTATTCTTACTGTTTGCGACAAACGAAGGGTGCTACATCCCTACTTAGTATGATGATGATGATTATTGTTGTTTTAAGGGGCCTAACACCTAGGTTAACAGCCCCTAATGGTTTGGGTGATAGTGAGGGATAAGATGAGAATGAAAACTATAACTAATACTAACTACAGACTTACAAACTAGAAGAAGAAATGGTAAACAAATAAAGGATAAGGCAAATAAAGGACAGGAAGAAAAGAAATGCCCTCAACCCTCGAAGAATGAGGATTGAGGGACTTGGAGGGAAGAAGATCCATAAAAGGCAGATGCATATTATGGCCAGAAGGCCTTCCCAAGAAGATCAGTCCGGCTGCCAAATCACTGTTGCTCGATTAGCACCACCCATGGGTCACGTCTAGGGTACTTTAAGGTTAAACCTACGGACGTGAGCAACTTCAACCCCCAAAAGGCAGATAAGGAAAGTGAAAGAGGAGAGAGTTCGCCCCCAGAGGACATGAAAAAAAAAAGGGGGTGGAAACCTGACCCAGCTCAGGAATCCCTCGGGGTCGCCAACTCCCGAACCCTCCAGCCCTGAGCCCCTGAGGTTGTAGCAATATCCTGGGTGTACCAGAAGTGGTGGGGCTACATACACCCGGCCTCTGTGAGGGCCTTGAGCAGAAGGCAGGAGATAACATGAAAAGAAAAAGAAGGCTGACCCCTCGCAGAAGGAGGGTATCAGAAAAGATGAGACAAGGGCAATCAAGGCGGGAAAGGAAGACACTCCCTAGGCCTCGGATATCCTAATACCGTCGGGGTCGGAAGAGAATAAGAGTTGACCAAGTGAGGTCGACAGGAAAGAAGACAAAGAGGAGCCTGGAAGAAATGCCGGACTCAGCTGGGGCCCCGTGGTCACCAACCCGCGTCCCACTAGATGTGAGCCCCAGAGGGGTGGAAGGGGGGGGGGGGGGGCAAATGGAGAATTGAACGTTCAAGTCAGTAATTTATTCTTACTGTTTGCGACAAACGAGGGAGGCTACATCTCTACTTAGTATAAAACTAAGACCCCGACTCTTGGGTGTCACGGGTAGGCCTAATCTCGAGATCCACTCAATGGATTTTGATGCGGTTTTCACCATTCTGTAAAGGATTTCTCGAGAAAGGTTTCTGTAGAAAATAATTTATTTATGATCAAAGGAAGTAAAGCAGTAATGATTTCAGTGAAAATGTCGAAGACAAACCTGGCGTTCGTGCGCCTTTTAAGATTACGCTGGGCAAACCGTTAAAAATATCAATATACTATGAGTGTAAGAATTATTGTTCAGCATGACAAGTTATACAAAAAGAGCGTACAGTCAATACATCGCCCACTATAGGCTAAGTGTTTTTACGATTTCATTTCTTCCAACAAGCTCCATTCAATTACTGATGCAACAGTTTACGAGCTAGCTAGGGGCGAGCCTATCACCCCAAATACAGCTACCAGGAAACTGTCGAGTCGTGCTGAGTTAAGACTTCAGAGAAGAGTGGTTGTGTTTGGAGTTTCGCTGGAAGTGCAACTCGGCTTTTCTTCATTTCACCTGTGAAGTTTTCGTCCCGTAAAATACACAGTCAAGTTTATATTGGGCGGAAGGGGGATTTGTGTTTCATGCACCTCGCCATTCTTAAATTACGTCTGACAAGAATTCGTTGCACATGCATCTCCATGATAATATAATTAATAGTCCGTCAGTGATTTAAACCCATCATGCAGAGACGTAAAAAGAATATAGGTCGTAGTTCATTGATATCGAAAAACAAAGCATAATAATGTTATTGGTTTTACGTCCCTTTTAACTACCCTGGCTTTTAGAGACACCGGGGTGCCGGAATTTTGCCCCGAAGGAGATCTTTAACGTGCCAGTAAATCTACTGACACGGCTCCCTCGCATTTGCGCACCCTTAAATGCCAGCTGACTGCGCCAGGTTTCGAACCTGCAACCTTGGGCTCACCAAGCGAGAACGTTACCCCTGAGCCACGCAGCCAGCCCAAGAAAGAAAAGAAAAAAAAAGAAAAACAAAGCGTGTATCACGTAATGCATTAATGAATGTTCCCGGGCGAGGTCGGGGCGAGTTGCTAGTAATAATAATAATAATAATAATAATAATAATAATAATAATAATAATAATAATAATAATAATAATAATGCGGGAAGCATGCGGAAAAATCGCGAACATCTACAACAAGAGATTCCATGAGCATCAACACACAAAAAATCGACACTACACGACTGTCATCAAGTCCGAGATGCTCTACGCCAGCGAAACCTTAAACCTCAACTACAAAGGAGATCTTAAGAAGGCGGATAGAAAAGTCATTCGGAAAATCTTAGGTACCGGTACTTAACTCACAGATGAAGTATATCGTCTACAATCACAGAGAGTTACTCCAACAGATCTCCACAAACGACGACTGAGATTTTACGTCCACATCATGAGACTGAATGACGATCGATTAACAAAGATGATGATGATAATTGTTGTTTTAAGGGGCCTAACATCTAGGTTATCGGCCCCTAATGGACTTGGTGATAGTGAAATATGAGATGAGAATGAAAACTGTAACTAATACTAACTACAGTCTTATATACTAGAAGAAGAAATGGTAAACAAATAAAGGATAAGGCAAATAAAGGACAGGAATAAAAGAAATGCCCTCAACCCTCAAAGAATGAGAAGAGCCATGAAAGGCAGATAGGAAAGGGGAAGAGGAGAGGGCCCGCCCCAATGTCAGAGGAAAAAGGGGGGAAAAACGGACGCAGCTCTGGAATCCCCCGTGGTCGCCAAATCCCAAACTCACCAGCCGTGAGCCCATGAGGGTGTAGCAATATCCAGGGTGCACCAGAAGTGGTGCTTTGAGTGCCTCGTGCAGAAGGCAGGAGAAAACATAAAAAGAAAAAGAATGAAGAATGAGGGATCAGGAAAGATGAGAGAAGGGCCAATTAAGGCGGGAAAGGAAGAGACTCCCTAGGCCTCGGATACCCTAATAGCGTCAGGGTTGGAAGAGAACTAGAGTTGACCAAGAGTGGTCTACAGGAAATAAGACAGAGAGGAGCCCGGCACAAGTAAGTGGAAGCAAAGCCGGACTCAGCTGGGGTCCCGTGGTTGCCAACCCACGTCCCACTAGATGTGTGCCCCTGGGGGGGAGGGGGATTAACAAAGAGAATTCCAACATACGTAGTCTACTTAAGAAAATGTTAATGTGACAACAGTTTGGGTTACACAGTTCCAAATTGATCTCAGAAGTGCCAATATCACACCAAAGTGTTAAACAGCGCTTTAGCTCAGTGTCGCATGTTTAAAAGCGCTTAAGCGCAGAGTCACGTGCTAAGCAGCGCTGAGTCAAGTGTTAAACAGCGCTTTAGCGCAGTGTCGCATGCTTTAAAGCGCTTAAGCGCAGAGTCACATGCTAAGCAGCGCAGAGTGAAGGGTTAAACAGCGCTTTAGTGCACAGCCACGTGCTTTAAAGCGCTTAAACACAATCACGTGCTAAGGTGCTAAGCAGCGCGGAGTCAAGTGTTAAACAGCGCTTTAATGCAGAGCCACGTGCTTTATAGCACTTAAGCGCGCTAAGGTGCTAAGCAGCACAGAGTCAAGCGTTAAACAGTGATTTAGTTCAGAGCCACGTGCTTCAAAGCGCTTAAGCGCAATCACGTGCTAAGCAGCGAAGAGTCAAGTGTTAAACAGCGCTTTGGCGCAGGGTAACGTGCTCTTAAACGCTTAAGCGCAGAGTCACGTGCTAAGCAGCGAAGAGTCAAGTGTTAAACAACGCTTTAGCGCAGGGTAACGTGCTTTAAAACGCTTAAGCGCAGAGTCACGTGCTAAGCAGCGAAGAGTCAAGTGTTAAACAACGCTTTAGCGCAGGGTAACGTGCTCTTAAACGCTTAAGCGAGAGTCACGTGCTAAGCAGCGCAGAGTCAAGTGTTAAACAACGCTTTAGCGCAGGGTAACGTGCTTTAAAACGCTTAAGCGCAGAGTCACGTGCTAAGCAGCGAAGAGTCAAGTGTTAAACAGCGCTTTGGCGCAGGGTAACGTGCTCTTAAACGCTTAAGCGCAGAGTCACGTGCTAAGCAGCGAAGAGTCAAGTGTTAAACAACGCTTTAGCGCAGGGTAACGTGCTCTTAAACGCTTAAGCGAGAGTCACGTGCTAAGCAGCGCAGAGTCAAGTGTTAAACAACGCTTTAGCGCAGGGTAACGTGCTTATTAAAATGAAAAAAAAAAAATGGTTTGAAATAAAAGGTAAGTAGAGAAATGTTGGTTGGTTCCTCAGTTTAGGGTCTGCGACAACACTGTCATGTAGCCCCGTGTAATTTGGGTGTGTGTAGAATCTGTCTGATAACCGGTGTTAATTGTGATGGCTGTATTAGTGTGTGTTATTTATTTTTTTAAATTCAAGTAAGGATTGCAGACAGTAATTTCAAGTAGTTCCTACTATTGCTACCAAATGCTATCGTCCACGACACCTAGCTTGCGGACTTGCCTACTAGATGGCATCACAGTCAGCACCTGGTGTAGTTAATGGCCCTTCTTCATTACATAAATCTATGACATGGGACCACCAGATTTACTTCCTCTCCGCAGGAAAACATACTACTGTACGTAGAGAGAAATGCGAAAACTGAGGAAAGCGATGAAGTGTTATGATTTGGTTTTAAAGTAAGAGAGGAGAGCAGTGTTGAGAAGAAGGCGATTTTATAGGGAGAATTAATGTGTTATTAAAGACAAAATAGAGCTGCCTTATCACGTTGCATGATTTTATTTCTAAAATGATTCCTCATTGGCCAACGGTAGCATCAGGCGAAACGCAGTCTAGTGTTCGAACGACATGCGTCAGTGCTCTCTCTCTCTCTCTCTCCACCATAAATAGAACTAATATGCAACCGTCTCTTCCCAATGATATGAGGAACATTCAACAGATGGTGCTGAACACGATATAACCAGCAGAGCCCTCACATGGATTAAGTAGTGCACTACGCAGACCTGCACAGTGCTCATTAACTGTTAGCTTCTGCTATCTGTCGGTAGAGATTTGAATCACGTGCGTGTCACAATCTCGAACGATAGAGACTATCGATATCTACAATATTTGCAACCGATATATTTCACCTCTGTAAGACCACAGCTATTATCCAGAGCTCAATGACCACATCTAGCGTTACGGGCTGCCATCCCCGATATCAGGTTTAGATACCCAGCTCTGCCAATAAAAATTAATTCCGGTCGTCGTAGGGCTTGAACAGAGGACACTCAGCCTCGTGAGGCATAAATAATAGGGGGTGGATTTCATTCCCACATCAGTCATCCTGGAAGTGGGTTCCTAATGGTTCCCACTCTACTCCAGGCCAATATCTTTCCTAACCTTACGTAACATCCGTCTCCATTCCAATCTTGGTCTCATATTATTATACACACACTTGTACAGATACCACAATACCACAGGTTAACTTACCTTAACATGTAACCTAAACATTTGTTCATAATCACACACAAGCGTGGTGATTATAGTCCACAGCATCTTAAATAAGTGGTACTAGCAATGTATCCTTACCATTTGTCCCCCATCACTACAGACATGGTGATTATAGTCCGCGTCACCTTAAGTAAGTTACTAACAGTGTAACCTTACCATTTGTCCACCATCACTACAAATATGGTGATTATAGTCCCCATCAGCCATCACCTCAAATAAGTTACTAACATTGTAACCTTATCATTTGTCCCTCATCTCTACAAACATGGTGTTTATAGTCCAGTCACCTAAAAGTTACTAACATTGTAAACTTACTATTTGTCCCCCATCATTACAAACATAGTGATTCTGATTATAGTCCACAGCACCTTCAATAAGTTACTAACAATGAAACCTTACCATTTGTTCCTCATCACTACAAACATGGTGATTATAGGGCGCGTCACCTAAAATAAGTTCCTAACAATGTAACCTTCCCATTTGTCCCTCATCACTACGGACATGCTGATTATAGTCCGCGTCACCTTAAGTAAGTTACTAACAGTGTAACCTTACCATTTGTCCACCATCACTACAAATATGGTGATTATAGTCCCCATCACCTCAAATAAGTTACTAACATTGTAACCTTACCATTTGTCCCTCATCTCTACAAACATGGTGTTTATAGTCCAGTCACCTAAAAGTTACTAACATTGTAAACTTACTATTTGTCCCCCATCATTACAAACATGGTGATTCTGATTATAATCCACAGCACCTTCAATAAGTTACTAACATTGTAACCTTACCAATTGTCCCTCATCTCTATAAACATGGTGTTTATATTCCAGTCACCTAAAAGTTACTAACATTGTAAACTTACCATTTGTCCCCCATCACTACAAACATGGTGATTCTGATTATAGTCCACAGCACCTTAAATAAGTTACTAACAATGAAACCTTACCATTTGTTCCCCATCATTACAAACATGGTGATTCTGATTATAGTCCACAGCACCGTCAATAATTTACTAACAATGAAACCTTACCATTTGTCCCTCATGAATAAAAACATGGTGATTATAGTCCACGTCACCTTAAATACCTTACTAACATTGTAAACTTACCATTTGTCCCCCATCACTACAAACATGGTGATTTACAGTGTGAATTAGTATTCATGGATTCAAACAGGATTGCATATATTGATGCTAACCATGTTTCAAACTCACCACGTTGGCGGACATTAGAACTGCCATTCATAATATAACTTGAAAGTTGTCAGCAATTTGCTGATTGTTGTTTGTCGCTGTGACGTCATTCCATACTCGCCATGGTCCCATCATTAACGTCATCCCATAACCTATAAAGCACCGCCTGTTAAAGAACTTTGACTGCATGCAAACCCTATCCACTGTGTAGCCTACTATTGTAGCGAACTTGTACGTTGTTTGCGGTAGTTAATATCTCTGTTGGTTGAATTGTTTCAGACCAGATAATTATTTTCTTACAAGAACAAGAGAATTTCCTTTCTAGTGTTTACAGTAAGGTGACGCTGATCATATCAACAGACCATTCTCGAAAAGCAACATTGAACAGTTCAGCAACATCAGCGCTGTCGCACAGAATCCTTCTGCATCAATAGTAGGCCTACTACTTCGAGCATACAATAGGATAGAGAGGCCTTGACCAGCGCAACATGGGGCCAGAATAAGATCAGCTGATGTTGGTATAAAATGGCGCCTATGCCCAAGTTGTCAGCGTGAGCGTAAAGATTATACTTAATAATTATCGATATACGAGCCCATTTTTGCAGTATAATATATTACAAATATGTAAAATACGCATTTTCCTTTATGTAAGAGGCTGAATGTGAAGTTAAATAGCGAAAATGGTTATATCTTGCGCTGCGTACAATTGCAGTCAGAGGTTTGAAAAAGAGAACAGACTATCTTTTCACGGGTAAGAATTAAAATATATGACCTAAAATACACAGACTTGATTACATACATTTCCCCAATACAGCTGGCACCCAGCGGCGTAGCCGTGCTCGTTAAATCATGCAGCACGCTCGGATATCGCAGGTCGAATCCCGGCGCTGACTGCGGCTATCCCCCAGGATTTTCCACACTCCCTCCAGACAAATGCCGGGATAGCACCTTAGTTCAAGTCCCGAGGCACCTACCACATCCCTGTCCCTAATAAAGTTACACACTACTACAATCATCACATCAATACCGGTACAGGTTATCATACAAGTTTAACCCACACGCAACTACACGGTGCTGATGACCAATATGTCACAAGCCCCTTAAATGAATTAACAACCACCAATGCAGCTATACACACTACTGCAGTCATCACAGAAATTTAAGTTACGGTATCAGACAAGTTCAACACATAGGCCTACTCAAGTACACAGGGCTGATGACCCGGAAGTCCCTAGCCATCAAAAATGAATTTACTAAATATGGAGGGGAAGGGGATAACATTAGGATATTTGTAAGATTTATTGCTGGAGGTGATAAATATTTGGAGTGGGGATATCATTGGTTTTCTTTTTAGATGCAGTGCTGGATATCACTTTGTTGTTGTTGTTTGTTTGAGTCTTCAGTCTTTTGACTGGTTTGATGCAGCGCTCCACACCACCCTGTCCTGAGCTAATCGTTTCATCTCTACATAGCTACCAAACCCTACATCCGAGGCAATCTGTTTAACATATTCTAACCTTGGTCTACCCCTACGCATAATTAAATGTATTCGCTTATTTCAGCTTCCCTTCAGACCCTGAATTGCTTAAGCTATGGGCAATAAAAAATAGTTATAATCAGGTTAATGGATACGATCGCATGATTATCGGCAAACTTTCTTGATTTATAAAGGAAAACCAGCATAATAGAAGCATAGGGCCTACATGTCACTAAAAAAGGTAAGCTAGTACTAGTATATTTTGTAGAGTTTATTATTTTAGATATATACAAATATTACAAATATAACCACGTCAGACAATTACTACGGATAAAAATTATACGTAAACGTATTTTATTCACCATTTTATAATTTCCTAACCATGTAGGCCCCACACACGTCACCTATGCATTCCAACACTGATATGACAACACAGCAAAATATCCAATATATCGATTATACTTCACTCTTTTCATACAAAAAAGAACAGCAATATTCAGAAGGAATTGTAGTTATCGCCACCTTCAACAGAAATAGTCTGTTAATCACAAGGAATACGCTTGAATCGGGATTTTAAGTCACTTCATAATGCTATTCTTATGGGAGACATGTTTGTTTTGCCCAACATCAGCTGATCTTATTTTGGCCCCACGGTCGGCCGGTAGAAGCATAGCTGGCGCCCTCTCTATCCTATTGTATGCTCGAAGGCCTACTACGTAAACAATATTTGTAAAGCAGTGGATTGATAATCGAGATGGCAGTGGCTCAAAGCATTATTGATTTTATCAAAACACTGACGCTTCATACTATCATAGACGCATGCGTCCTTTCTGTAAACTGTATCGACTAGGGAATCGAAAGGTTAGAGTAATCGAGTCATAATTCAGCATTGCATGAGGAATAGCGATGTATCTGCCTTTCATAATACATCAAAAAATATTTCCCCAAATAATTCAGTCATCAAGTATCAATGTTTCACGAACATTTGATGTAAATAATTTTATCCCCTTAAACTAAGTTGTCTGTCTGGATATGAAGTAGTCTATTTTCACGATAATGCTGTTTCCCTTTTTAACACTCCAATGTGATTGGTGATCGAGTGCATTGAAATGAATATTGAGGCCAAAGAATTATTATACCATTGATAGGTTATGTTATTTTATCAGTATCCATGTTATTTTTGGTATGCTTTAGAATTCAAAAAACTGATAGTAATTCATATCTGAATTTTTGGAATACCTGCCCGATGTCCTTAGAGATAGGACTATCGACTACTTTTAACCATCGAATGACTAGTCAAGACCGACTACAATATCTCAGACCGTAACATCAAAACCAAGATGGCGGAAATCGTAGGGGAACAGCTGTAGCAACTGGCGGGCATGGCGCCATCGAAATAGCGGCAAATTCGAAGACAAACATTCGCATATTTGATTAAATTCCGCCAGAAATTACAAGTTTTTATGTAATAAGGCACAAATTCAATATGAAACCCTGACGTATTTCGCTACAAGCAACGAGAACAGACAGTAGCTAAAAATACAGACATTAATAAAGCAGAGGTAAGACATTATGTTAAAAAATGCAAATATTTCTAAATGGAACTACAAGAATAGTCAACCAACAACAAAGTCAACCCCTGACACTATACAGCCCATGAAGGGCCTAGGCAAATATAAAATGCAAATATAAATGGTTGTTGCTTATATTAGGGGCTACGACATCGTGGTCTTGTAGCCCCATGTATTTGTGTGTGGAATTTGTGTGATAACCTGTGTTATTGTTATGGCTGAACTAGTGTGTTTGTAAATTGGGTATTGTAGTGGGAAGGAAGCGGCCATGGCCTTAAGTTAGGAACCATCCTGGCATTCGCCTGGATTAGAAGTGGGGAAACCATGGAAAACCACTTCCAGAAAGACTGAGGTGGGAATTGAACCCTCCTCTACTAAGTTGCTTCATGAGGCTGAGTGCACCCCATCCCAGCCCTCACATGAGAATTAAATTTCTTGGCAGAGCCGGAGAATCAAACCCGGACCTCCGGGACGACAGCCAAGAATGCTAGGCACTACACAACGAGGTGGTCTAAAACAGAATGGTACCACTGAACGAAAGTAGAACGAGCGATAATATTCTCTATAGTACATTAATTAGCCAAAATACCTTATCAAACAACGAGAAATAAATCAGGGAATGATGTTTTAAAAGATGCTTCCTCCTCCGCTGTATGTGACCCACCCAGCCATCCCAAATAGCATTGTGACTCACAATTTGGCTTTAGGAGAGAAAGATGCACAATCCAGGCAATTCGAAGTCTTCAAACTGAGATTGCGTCTACCCTGTCGGTACCGAAGGGAAAGTTACAATCCATATTCATTGACTTCTCTAAAGCTTTTGACTCGATTAGCAGGAAGAAAATATTGGAAAAACTAGACAGACTATTGAGAGGTAACAGCTACACTAAACATCTTGTCAAAAGTATTTTAGGCTCTAACAATATAGTCATTAACGATGGCATTACAACATCAAGCCCAATTGAGCAGACTACAGGCATGCTGCTACAAGGAGACCCATTAAGCCCTCGTGTTATTTATCACTGCTATGGCAGATAATATCACAGATATATTATCAGAGCGGGTAATCTCATTTATATACGCAGATGACATGGTGCTCGCTTCAAGTTCACAGGTCGAATTGCAATCTGCTCTCGACCCCTTTGAATTATGGGTGTTACACAATGACCTTAGGTTAAACAGAAACAAGACTAAATCTATGACCTTTAGGAAAGGGGGAAAGCCAGCAATTTTCCACATTGCAGGAAAACCGCTTGAGGGTGTACCACATTATAAGTAGTCCTACTTAGGTCCTACATTAGTCAACTGACAATGTTTTCACACTGCAAATCAAGGATAGACCCAGCGTCACTACCAAAGCCTTCAACGACATAAAACATTTGACTAAGCTATCTATAAAAACAGCCTTAAAACTTTTGCGGTTAAATGTTACCCGTATTGTGACTTATGGACTGGAGAGCATTTGGACACATTTAAATATGAAGTATTTGGAACAATATGGAGAAAATGAAGGCGACTTACATAAAGAAGGCCTTGGGTTTATCAAAGTATACACCTTCAAGACCGGTGTAAGAGGTGACTCGCGAGGTTTATAATGTAGAACAACTCAGACTTCAAATGCTGCTACCTTCTACTCCAGGATATGTAAAACTCATGGACACACTAGAGCCAAAGAACATTGGTAGGATTTTTGCGCCACGGACACTATGATTTTTGACGATTGGAAGAGTGGGGGGGGGGGGGGGGGGGGGGGTGCGAGCTGAGACCATTGAACTGTCGGTACTATTGGAACAACTCCTCCCATGGTAACCCTCGCTGAAAACTGCTTCCTGGTGCACTGCCAGGCGTAACTAGTCGCACCAAAAACTGTCATACCATTTAACTCTAGGTTGCATGTCAGCTGATATGTCGTGATTCTTTTCATATATTTGAACGTACGTACCTCTGTGCAACGTTATATGTATGGTATTTTCCAATAATACGGTAGGTTTACGGTCTACTTTATTTCGAAGTAGCCTATTCTGCGTTTATGGATATGTCTTACATCAAATTTTGACATAGGCCTAAATAGCACGTATGACAAATACACGTAGGCCCTATTGTAGGTTATAAGTTATTAAGTTAGTCACAGAATTATAACCTACGTCTAGCTTATATTACAGATTTCCATGGAAACGCCCAGATGTAGGCCTATTAAAGAAATGGGTTATAGCTGTGAAAACTTTTATAAACATGCTACTTGTTTCATTCAAATAGAAACAAACCACTGCTTAAAGATGATGCGGTACCTGCAAATTGCAATTTCCCACAGCATCGGCTTCAGCCACCCAAGAAAAGACCGAGAGTTATTGAACGACAAGTAGCCTAATATTTACTGTTACTTTCTTCATCAGCATAGGCATAAAATTTCACATTTTCCAGTATACTTTTATGATGTCAGTCTTGGAGACGATAAAAATAATTCGGCTTAAGGGATCTTCCCTGCAGGACCTGTTCGTTTGCTATATGACTTATGTGAGGTCGAAGTTTCGACCTGCTTTGAAGAAAAAGAAGCTTGTAGTTTTTACGTGACCGTTAATCTTGTGATCATGAGCCAAGGGACCTCCATTTTACGTGGAATCCGAACCACAGGACATGGCATTTCACTTCCAAAATCTCACTTGCAATGACCGTGAATCAAACCTGGTCCACCTTGGTGAGAGGTGAATAGCTTGACCACTGCGCCACCATGCCCCATTGCTTTGAAGAATATTGAACATGTGGTTGTTTTGTATAAATAAAGCAGGCTATGTATTTTTGTTCACCAAGCATCTATTTAATTGTTTAGTTATAGGCTTATGCATATTCACACACATATGAATGTTGAATACCAATTAACATACTTTTTCTTCTTTATTGTTAGTCATTACCAGCCTAACCTTATTTTTATTTTAATGTATGTACGACTTGTATTTTTTGCCAGTAGGCCTATAACTTAGTTATTGTGTATGCTGCCTTTGATCGAAGGATAAAATGATGAACAATCAGGCTGCAATATAATATTTAATGTTGGCATATATTCCTAGCCATTTTAAGTATCAAATTACTATGATATTTTGAAATATGTATTTCGGCGTAAGTTCAGTTTAGTTTACCATTCGCCTAAATGTTCAAAAGTACCTCTCTTACTTGTATCTCGTCGTACATATGTACGTCATCCTTTTGTTCGTATACGTCAACGTGAGATCACGGTGACGTCACTGATCTCCCTAAATATTCCCCAGATACCGGTGTATCGGAAGGTATAGTTCAACCGAAGATACCATGCCATATTCTGCACATTAAGACATGAATCTTTGATATTCCTAGGGAATAACAATTCGTTTACTGTATGATTTTAGATTTTATTCATTATATGCATGGGCATTGGCTGCAATAAACCCCTTATTATTATAGGCTATAGGTGAATTTCCAGCTGTGGATGCCATTATTCACATCAACCATCGTCAGAACAGTACTGCCAACCTCACCATTACGGTACTAGCCGCACCAACACTCGACCATTCTAACCTACGTTTTGTCCAATCCAATGGTTACAGCCTAACACGTCCAGATCAATGGTTTTGTATCAATCTGCCCCGATAGCTGCGCACAATCAAAGCCGCAGCCTTCGATTTGTCCAATCCAATGGTTTTTTACAATGGTTACAGCTTAACGCATCCAGAACAATGGTTTTTGACAATGGTTATAGCCTAACGCGTTCCGATGACTGCCTTTTTTTTAACAACAGTGATCTGCTAATAGATGTAGTCTCCTCCGCTGTCTATAACCCACCCACCATCCCAATTTATAACACGACTTAGGGCTATATAGTGAAATTTCAGTTGTGTCGGCCAGTGGGCGTGGCTTATTTGACAAATAAGATATTGCCAACCCTATGTATAGGTAAACACGGCCGTAGGTTGTTTGTTTTGAGCGTAGAGAGCTGTGAGATCGCACTCGCTTCTATCTGTATCGGGACATCCTGAACTAACTCCAACAGATGGCGCATAAGTACTCTCATTAGTACTTTATTTCAAATAGCATTTGCCAATAACACACAATTGATGTTACAAACTCTTTAAAATGAAAATTTACTGTATTATGAACTTGTCATTCTTCAAATTCCATGTGTATAGAATTCCAACGGACATACATTCTATCTTATTAATGTTTTTAATACAAAAACAAACCTAACCAGCAACTAACGCCCCAGTCCCCCTTGCTTGTGGTAGCCTACTAACAGTAATTTTCGGCCAGGCAGTAGGCCTACCTAACCTAGTAACAGACATAAATGTATATACAAAAACAAACCTAATTTGGGGATAACTCCCCAGGCCCCCTAGCTTATGATACTAACAGGAGCATAATTCTATTTACATACCTGTTGCATTTAAAATCACTGCTTCCATCAGATTACAGTACCCACTTGAATTTTTTCCACAAGCACACAAAGATTATTGATTCATGATTCTTATAGAATATATTTACACTTAAAGAACTTGACACTTTAGAAGACACTGACACTGCTGGTATGTCATTAAAACTACCATCATCTACTTTAACAAACAGGAGTTGTGTAGGACGGTTGATTTGGGAAAATTGTCGAAATGGTATCAGGGGTTAGTATGGCAATTTTCATAACCACAAATTTAGGTTCGAAATGTTTAAGTTAACAAATACAACTGTTTTAACTTCGAAAATGATCCCGGTGAATATTTCTCATCCACTTCTCTTTCAAAGATTTGTCTTTAGGAAATTTAAAAGTTGAAGTATCTTCAGCAGTATTAAATTTACAGGCAGGTACACAGTAATGACAATAAACAGCCAATGCTTCTCACATTACGTATCTTCGGCATTTATAATTATTCACAGTGCACTTCACTACTTAAGGTACACTATTACAATATATAACAGCTCGAAATCACTTGAAATATGCGACATTTGAACGAAATTCTCGCAGCAGACCCACTTTAATGTTGGTTGACCAAATGTAAACAATCCCCTACGATTACCGCCATTTTCTACGATTTCGATAGTGGCATTATGGTCTGATTTATTGTAGTCGGTCTTGGACTAGTCATTCATTGGAAGAAACTATCGACTAGATAGTCGACTACTTTCAGTCGAATGATTACCTGAATTCCCATAGCTCCTAAGCGTGTTGTTTCATGTATTCGACTGAAAGTAGTCGCTTCTAGGCAGCGTTCAAAGCACTGCAAGCCATTACCGGCTGAGTTGAGTCGTACCAACAGATGAAAATCAAACTTCTCCTTAACCCACCTATTTTTTCAGACGTTAGATTGGACTACTCGACGCGCGGCAACATGCAAATGGTGAAAGTTATTTATTTATTTTTACTGTGCTTCGAAATGGTGGTTTACGTCGTGTAGAGTGCAGTCATTATTTGCAATGTTGCACATTTTATTTAATGCAAAATGTGTGAGTAAATGTTCCCCGATACCGGTATTGATACAGGGCACATTACCTGTATGTACTGTGGATAAGTGAAGTAATAGACCAATACTTAATTAACATAAGAGTAAATTAAATCACTATTACTGAGAGGGAGTTCTTAAGTACCGGGAACAATTCCATAGCCAACATTGAAATAATCACACTTCATAGTAAATACACACGAAAATAGAACACTTTAGAACAGCAACGAGGGCGAACTTTCAGTGGAGATGTTGGCAACAATGTAAATACTAAGTTTTTTTTAACGCACGCGCTATCCATGTGCTGAAACAATTGATGACCAGAACGTAAAACTATCCGAGCGCGTTCTACATGTTAAAAGTTAAAACACAATTGGGATATGTCGTTTGCAAACGACTTGTTTATGTTACGGTGAGTAGTCGTTGAATTCATTCGACTGTTTTTTTAAAAGCAGTCAAACAAGTCGATGGATTTAACATTTTTCAGTCGACTGCTGCGGTGCTGCCCATCTCCAAACAATTGACGACCAGAATCAATTTGTGCGTACGGTCAAGCTGTCCTCACAGTACCCGCTGAAATAGCTGTAGAGATTCACATCACCACTCTATCTTATGATGGATGTCAGTACATAAAATCAGCCATAAGGCAACGGCAGTTTAACCACAGACAACGCTACAACTCTTCTATCCCTGCCCTCATGTCTTTGCCACTAACCCCTTCCCCCCTCCCACACAGCACGCCACTGCTTGGCCTGCTACAACAACTCTCAGCCATAACCCTGTAAACTACAGCTAAACCAAACCCAGAAACCCCTAATACACTTCATTTGCAGAGCAATAAAATCCATAAAACAACTCCGCAACAAGCTTCACAAAAACCTAAATTATAAACGAAAAGACTACTCCACAAACACCAAAATCAGTAAACCTCCCTCATTTCAGCCACACTACACCTTAAACAGACATAGAAGGCATAGTCATGACCCCTTCATGGAGAGGCTATTGTCTAAACACGATCATGTCTCCTTCAACTTTACTGAAGACTTCATTAAATTCTATTAAAAAATCATAAACTCATTCCACAAATCTTAAAATCAGTATACATCCCTCATTTCAGTTACTCTATTCATTAAACAAACATAGAAGGCGTAGCCATGACCCCTTCATGGAGTAGGCTATTGTCTAAATCTGACCACGCATACTACAACCTTATTCTAATTCAAAATTACGGCTAAATGATCCATCTGACTGGGAGGCAAAGGTATTTACCGGCTTGCCTGGGATGATGTGCCACAAAACCGGTATCTGGAGTTCAAACATAACCTAAATATTGAATGACAATATTGAATTGTCCAATAACTTGGACAATTTGATTTAGGCTATTTCATTGAAAGAATCAACGAACTGTATAAAACTATAGGCACCTACAGGTATACTTAACTTATTAATTAAAGCTCTACAATAAACATACAGCACAATGAATTGTAGCATGAAGTTATCCTGAAGAAGTCGTTTGATTAGAACGACTACTTTTATTCGAATGATTCCATTCGCTTGGAAGTAGTCTTTTGCCAACGACTTGTTTCATTCGAATGATTTCCAACGATTGCTTTGGGATCAGTCGTTTACAACGACTACTTTTATTCGAATGATTCCATTCGCTTGGAAGTAGTCGTTTACCATCGACTTGTTTCATTCGAATGATTTCCAACGATAGCTTTGGGATCAGTCGTTTGCAAACGACTTGTTTATGATACGGTGAGTAGTCGTTGAATTCATTCGACTGTTTTCAGTCGACTGCTGCCCATCTCTAGATGTCCTGTGGCTTACATTGGTGAGCTCAGCATTCTGAGTGGCAGGTAATAGACAAACAGACATACTGGTGACAGGGGCGTAGCTGATAAAGTCTGCAAGTGAAGAAAGACCTGATAGAAGTTGGTTGGTTAGTACCTTAGTTTAGCGTCTGCGACAACATGGTCATGTAGCCCCGTGTACTATGGGTGTGTGTAGATTTTGTCTCATTACCGGTGTTAGTGTGTGTTATCTGAGATTCAGGGAATGACTGCAGATTATCCATTTTCAAAGCTTTCCTACTTTTGCTACCAAATGCTACCGTCCACGACACCTAGCTGTGGACTTGACTACTAGATGCCATCGCAGCCAGCACCTTGCGGTGAACGTTGGAAATAATATAGCGTTATCAATTTTAACCTACAAATTTTGGCTTCACTCAAGTGTAGTTAGTGGAAGGTTCCTTTACATGCCATAAATCTATGACATGGGCCCGCCGGCTGTACTTCCCCTCCGACGGTAGGCATACTGAGGGAATTTTAACGCTAATAAAAAATCCGACGCCATCGACCGGGTTTGAACCCACGACCGATAGGAGTTGAAATACTGGAATATAAGCTCGTAATGGTAATATCCTTGCTTTTTTTCTCGTGTGGCCTCCTGAGAGGCCAAGTGCAGGTCTTTCTAGTCGACGCCCATGGGCGACCTGCGCGTCAGGATGAGAGCTGGACGGATGAAGATGGTAGAAACTGGGCAAGGATTTGGAAGGAAGCGGCCGTGGCCTGTCAGAAGGTACCGTCCCAGCATTTGCCTGGTGTTGAAAATGGGGAAACCACGGAAAACCATTTCAAGGACGGCCGACGGTGGGACTCGAATCCACGCGTCTACCGAGTCAGCAGAGAGCTTGGCCCCATGGCCTAACGCTGCACTTTAGCGAGCGTAGCCAATGCTGTCGGTTATTAGCCTTGCTGAATGGCCAGTATTGAATTGACGACGAATAAGACTTAAAATAATAATAATAATAATAATTACTATAAAGTAACTGGATGACCGCCTTTTCAATACAATTTGAAGGCTCGGTCAGACAGGAGCGCGAACTGTAGCGGTCTACCGCCGCGAACTCTGTATTGTTAAATACTGCATCACCCTGGCCAAACCAAACGCGAGTCAGTCTTGTCCGAGGCGGTCGGCGAACCAGTTGTGTTTTCTTACAAAGTTCGCGGCGGTCTGTAGAGGACAAAACAGAAAACATGGCAGAAGAAACAGAAAAATTAATTGATTTCGTGCGCGAGTACGCGTATTTGTACGACACTCGACACACTGATTTTTTAGCATGTTTTGTTTAGTCTAATTTTTAATTGAAGGCTACATCTTAGTTTATACAATATCAATTTCACACGAGAACGCACAAGTATTTTTTTTTTCTTGAAAAATAAATATGTGTAAAAAATAATGATTAGTCTATGCTTATTATTACTTACCTTAAACAGATAGCTAGTCTTTCCTTCGCGCAAATGGGTCTCCTCGAGTTAGTGGTTTGCTTGGAAATTGTTGATTTTAGGAGTATACGTAATGCCTCAAATTGTTCTCGAGACATTCGAAAATACATGAAGAACCTGTCTTCAAACGAGAACAGTGCCCGGCACAATCTGTACAACTGCCCATATTCCTTTATTTTCTCGTTAATTTCGTGAACCCATACTCTCTTTCGTCTCAATGCCAACAGAAGAAGCAATTCTCACGAAACATGTTGAATTCATACGTTAATTAAAATACCACGAGCAGAAAACAATGTAATGCGCACTTGATAGAGCGTGCTTTCACACTGGTTCGCCTTGACTTGTCCGCATTCTATTTGACCACCCGGGTCCGCGTTCCTGTGTGACCGAGCCTTAATACTTACATTATACATTATAATCAAGTGACACATGTTCCGCGGTTATCGCTACCAAATGACGACATGTGCAGGTTATTAATCATTTTAAATGATTTAGTCGACTACGACGTTATGTTACGGCAACTTCACGAAATGTACCGAGAATGCACTGAGGTGTGTGACGTCATAGTACGATGTAGCAGCCGAGTACCAAGAAGGCAGTGCGAGAACAATCAAGTAGGCAGTGAAGAAACAAAATAGAATCTTGAAACTCTGTTCTCGCACTGCCTTCTTGGTACTCGGCTGCTAGCATTTAAAATGATATAAAGTCCAGTCTTTCAGACTGACTATCCGTGTCTTTTTTTCCAAGATTCTTTAAATACCTGTATTATTCATTTCTCTCATGATGGGTGTCCTATTATATACCAGAATCATGTAACATTTCATTGTACATGTACAGTAGTATATTGCAGTAGTAGCAGTTCCCGGCTTCGCCCGGATCTGAAGCTTTCTGGTCTGATAACTAGGGCTCGGACTTTTAGGTGCTAAAGATCGGGAAAATATTTATTTTTTATGTATTAAAAATACCTGAAATATGTGACAAAAAATTAAAATATCTTATTATAATTTAGTTTATTAATGTGAATATAAACAATATGCAGTTCTCACGAATGCTATGTCTCACTGACTGCTGAAGCATTACAATACACAACGAGATACTTCTTCAGGTTGTCCATCACAAATGACCGACGATTATCGCGAAACACTTATTCTGAAGGCTCGAAACTGCGGTAATATGTTTCTTGCCCTTGAGGTGTGGTGTAAATTGAGATCGCTGTTCAGCCTTGATTGCTTTCCCACATGGTTGGCAGAACAGAACAGAACAGAACGCCTCCATCAGAAGTAAAATCATCTTTAAATTCTGCAACATACTGCTGCAGACGATAACTTGTAGTTGTTTTTACTTTAGGCATCGTAGAACTGATTTACACGTCACAGTCCCAGAAATTAACTGCATGTGAGTGACACTGGTTCCAGGTAGCTGAGGGAGGGGGAGATCTAGCACGTGGTGCAATATGGCTATGGACAAGGAAATCCCCGATTTCCACGGTGAGTGGCACGGGGTGACAAGTTAAGAATAAAACGGTTGCAAGCTGACATATGGTCTGCATTAAAATTAGATTGCTCACAGGTTCTTCCCGTTTTTTTCTTGTTTTTTTTTCGTGTAGCCTCCTGAGAGGCCGAGTGCAGGTCTTTCTAGTCGACGCCCGTGGGCGACCTGCGCGTCGGGATGAGACATGGAATGGATGAAGATGAATGAAACTGGGCAAGGATGTGGAAGGAAGCGGCCGTGGCCTGTCAGAAGGTACTGTCCCAGCATTTGCCTGGTGTTGAAAATGGGGAAACCACGGAAAACCATTTCAAGGACAGCCGACGGTGGGGCTCGAACCCACGCGTCTACTGAGTCAGCAGAGAGCTTGGCCCCTTGGCCTAACGCAGCGCTTTAGCCCGCGTAGCCACTACTGTCGGCTCTTCCCGGTTGAAGTAATGGAGAACACAAATCCTCTTGAAAAATCTAGCATAGGCTACTGATATTTTTAAATGTAAAATGTAAATATTATACCTTTTTTTTGTGCTAATAAGTGAAACGCAGGAATTTATGTATTTATAGAAAAAAAAAAGGCTTAAAATATGTATTTACATTAAAAAATATTTATTTTCCTAAAAATCCGAGCCCTACTGATAACACACTAAGTGATGAACAATATTCAGTTATACATTTATTTAATCATTCACCGTATTTATTAACTAATCGAAACCAGTGACAATGTGCATAATGAAATGACTCATAACATTTAGATGGTAGTACAACAATAAAACAATTAACAATACAGGGACTTGCTTTAAAGCCTTAATTGTGTGAATGGTTTCTATAGCCTATGTATATTCCGGGAAAACCTCATAGTTATTTATAGAATTTTTCTTGCAAAAAGCTTAATCTTTCTCGTGTTATTAAATGACAGGACACACAAAATTCTAATTTTATAAATATACGTGTAGATCGACATATGAATATCTTGAACGGGTGATTCCTAATGTTCCTATCATGTATTTGGTAATAAATTGAGTGATATTGTCTCTAACAGAGATAGATGGAAGGTTGGATGTCACCTCTTGAGCTACTGTTGCCACGGTAACTACTTGTCGGAAGTCTAACGATATAACGCGTTTTAACAACTCAGATCTTCAGTCTTCTTTCCCTTGTTGCCATGGTTACTCCAGCAACCCTCTCCAATACGTAGATTAAGTAGAGCAAACCGGATATTGTGATAGATCTTCAATTTTTCAAAAGACGCCTTCATACACTCGTGAGTTATCAATTTGTAATGTAGAGCCCGCATCAGGCGCGGATCTAGGGTTTGGCTTAGGGGGGTCACAGATTCGAAATTGTTAAGAAAAATGGTATCACTAACAACGCAATCACAAAATAACCAAACGTACAAAACCAGACCAATTTTTTGCAAGCTACATAGATATAAATTTGATGCGTTTAGCGCACCAGAAATATTCGTACAAAATTGCAACGGCGTGTTTTGCGACTTTTACATTGTGCTTCGAGAAAAGTATCAAGGTACGTTACAGTTTCGGCAAGTCTAGTTGGTACCGACAAAGGGTGAAAGTCACAGCTTAAATTGCCAACCAAGCTTGCAGTTTGGAGGTCGGCAAAATTTTTTGGTGCGAAAAAAAAAAAACCAAATTCCTATCCGTGCATTGCCGCACATTCATCGTGGCATCACTATAGACATCGATTCGGTAATCACAAGGTTTGCTAACCAAAATAGACGAGTTGATTTTGTTATATAAATAATCGTTTTTCTATAACAGGTAAGAAGTTGTAAATATGTACACTTGTAACAGAACATAATAATTGCAATAAAATATTTCAGTACCGTACCGGTATTGAATAAAATGAAAATTCGTTAAGTTTTATTTGTCTGGTTATTGTGTTTTCGTTTTTTTAGTTTGCAAAAAAATTTGGTCTCCGTTTGGAAGGGGGGGTCATGACCCCCGTGAACCCCTCTCCCCCCTCGAATCCGCGCCTGGCCCGCATTAAGTTTCTGTCAGGAGTAGCCTATAGCAGTTTATAAGAGAGTCGAGATATGTTCATTCATAATATTTATAATTATATATATGTACACTATCAAAGGGGTTTCCATTTGACAAATTAATAGGTCTACAAATTCCATTGGCTTGAGAGGTTGAATATTAAGGTCATCTGCCTCATAAGTCAAGAAATTATTACTGAATAGGGCGAATTAATGTTTTCTGGAAGATAAATTAACCGCCTTATCGTGTGCATGATGTCATTCATAAAATGATTCCTGATTGGTCAACGCGAAATATACAGTCTATTGTTAAGGAACATGCATTAGTGCTCTCTCTTGACCACAAATAGAGCTAATGTGCATTGGTCTCTTCCAAAGCTACAATGAACATCCAACAGATAGTGCTGATTCATTGACAGAGCCCTCTTTTGGATGTATTGTAGTAGTTCAATACGCAGACCTGAGTAGTCCTGCTACCTGTCGGTAAAGCTCCGAATCAGTTTCTGACTCCAAATCGAACGCCCGGCTTCGCTGTTATATGGGCTTCTATAAATATGCGTATTTGTTTAAACGCAGTTTTCATACAAATTGTTGATATTTGTGAAATCAGAGTTCATTTCGTCGCTGCTGAGGATAATTCTATTTGAATATTCTTTCCAATGCACAATGGGTTGTGTGCACCCCATGTGTATAGACAACCCGCCGGGACCTAGTGCTATGCGGATTGGACGTGACACAGTTCTGCCAGGGGCTACCGTCTTGTTTATTTGTTTAAACATTTTTTTAAAACAAATAGATACAGTAGGCTATATTCCGTATTTAAACAAGTGCTACATCTTTCGGGGATATCGGTGTCAATTTTATTACTTTTCTTGAATACCTTTATTCTTCATCTGTCTGATGATGGGTATTATATCCCTTAAATATGTAACACATCATGTAAGTAGGATATTGTACTAGCAGTAGCACCCAGCTTTGCCCGGTCGAATGATCATCAACTCTCAACATTTTGTGAAGTTTCCTGGTCTGATAAATCTCTGAGTAACGAATAATTTTTATTCATAATTTTTGTCCTAGTTTTGTTCGGGATATATCTTAGTAAATTTTCTAATATGCAATATATAAAAAGAAAAAGCAGACATAATTTTTGACTGATAAACATCTCAACTCCTAAGCTACAGAAATGTATTTTGAGATGGATAACTAAAAATTCCTCTGTAAATGTTGGTAGCCTAGCATACGATTTTTTTTTTTCAAGCTTTAGTCTACTATCACGTCTATGTCTGATACCAACTTTAACTTTTCTAGATTTTTATTTCAACATCATATGAAACTGCCCCTGTGTATAATATAACTTAGATCCAACAACTCTCTCCAGTAGATGTTATCGCCCTGACCGAAAATTGTGATAGATCGTCCGTTTTTCAAAAAAGACCCTCCATAGGGGAGACCGGGGGTATTGGCGAACAATGGGGTAACGGCGAACAGGGTGTTTCGTGGGCAACGGTTGGCATAACGGGGTCTTAAATTGGTGCTGCTGTCTAACTCCACAGAAACCTCACACTCCAGTTGGCGGCAAGAAGACATGTGAAATGTGATTTTTTATGAAACTGCTAGTAACACTGTGCAGCTAATTAGCACAATAATAAGTACACATAGGTTACTTCTTCTTCATATGGATAGTACGTGTATTATCTGCATTCAGTTAGTTCATATCTCAATCCTGTAGAACACATTTTAGCTGTTTACTTGAGAAGTTATTGTTTGAGTCTTCAGTCTTTTGACTGGTTTGATGCAGCTCTCAATACCTCCCTGTCCTGAGCTAATCGTTTCATCTCTACATTGCTACCACACCCTACATCCGAGGCAATCTGTTTAACATAATCTAACCTTGGTCTACCCCTACAGTTCTTGTCCTCGACCCTTCCTTCCATAACTAAGCTTGCTATTCCTGGGTGTCTTAGTATGTGCCCTACCAACCTATCTCTTCTCTTCATTAGCAATCGCCAGAAACATCTCTCCTCTCCCACTCGTCTTAATACCTCTTCGTTTGTAACCCTATCTACCCATCTGATCTTCATCATTCTCCTGTAACACCACATTTCAAAAGCTTCAATTCTCCTCTTTTCTGCTGCACCAATAGTCCAAGTTTCACTTCCATAGAGCGCCACGCTCCAGACAAAGGCTTTCAAAAATGTCTTCCTAATACCTAAATCTATATTCGATGTCAACAGATTCCTTTTCTGTAGAAATGCTTTCCTTGCCTGAGCCAACCTACTTTTTATATCCTCTTTGCTTCTTCCATCACTGGTTACTTTGCTTCCTAAGTAAGAGAAGTCTCCTACTTCCTTTAGTTTTTCCCCTGCCAATTTGATGTCCATAGAGGTTTCTGATTTATTGCGACTGAATTCCAATATTTTTGTTTTACATTTGTAGGAGAAGTTATTAACAAAATATTACCACAGCGTCACAACAACTTGTTCGGCATTACCCCAAATATTTTCCGATTGATAATAATCATCTTATTAATTTAAAATCATTCAATTAAAGACGGCATGCCTTGTTCTAAATATATCATATATATATTTATTTAATTATTTCATTTATTAGGCCATAACTCGTCTTAACAATTTTCAAGAGATTCTTCATCAAAGTAGCAAACATCTAGGAAGGAGTATCCGGCTGCAGGACTACAGATGCAAGTAACTGTTATCGGGGTTTAGTATGTTACAATATTGGTACAAGAGCATGGTTCAATCCTTCTTGGGGTTTTCTGTTAGCATGTTACATTATTGGTAGAAGAGCGTGGTTCATTCCTTTTTAAGGAGGAGTGAGTTGATATTATTACTACTGTCGACCAAAGTATTATGTGTACTCGAGTTTGAAGGTTGTTTGTGACGTAACCAATAGACATACATAAAATCCAATAACATCATTATTTTCGTCGTTCTATTTTACGTGAGTTCATGTAGGTTTGGAATTTTGAGGTTATATTTTAATATTTTTTATCGCAGTTGGAACACAAAAAGTGCCCGTTTTTAAGCGTGTTTCAACCATGCGTCACATTTAAGAAGTAATATCTCACAAACCCTTCATTGTATCGAATCCAAATTTTAACACAATATACATTGGAATGTTGTATAACTGGTTTATTCATTTCAATTTTTTTCGTGTCCAAGAAACAATGTTGTTATCATTTGTCTAAGGTAACGTTTTCTCGGCTTGGGGTGGTTGGAATATGTAGTTCTTGGTCGCGTTATATTCCTTACACATCAAAAAGTTATGCTGTATGACTTTAAAATACGTAAATTAATTCACTTATTTTATATCGGTTTATATTTGAACGGGGAAATACGACCTCGCCTCGCTCGGCAGTGATGGGCTCCATCTCAGCAACGCTGTACAGCCTACCCCGGAGTGGCTGGCAGGTGAATCATGCCTTATTTCCACGAACAAATACAAACCGATATAAAATAAGTGAATTAATTTACGTATTTCACAGTCATACAGCATAACTTCTTGATGTATAAGGATTACAACGCGACCAAGAGCTATATTTTCCAACCACCCCGAGCCGAGAAAAGGTTACCTTACAAAAATGATAACAACTTTGTTTCTTGGACACACAAAATTTTGAAATTAATAAACCAGTTATACAACATTCCAATGTATATTGTGTTAAAATTTGCATTCGATCTGATGGCGGGGTTTTGAGATAATAATTCTTAAATGTGACGCATGGTTGAAACACGCTTAAAAACGGGCACATGGTGTGTTCCAACTACGATAAAAAATATTAAAATATAAATTAAAAATTCCAAACCTACATGACCTAACGTAAAATAGAACGGCTAAAATGATGATATTATTGGATTTTATGTAGGTCAATTGGTTACTTCACAAACAACCTTCAAACTCGAGTGCACATAATACTTTGGACGACAGTAGGGCTAGGATTTTTAGGTAAATAAATATTTTTTAAATGTAAATACATATTTTAAGCATTGTTCTATAAATATATAAATTCCTGTTGTTCACTTATTAGCACATAAAAAGACATAATATTTACATTTTTAAAATCAGTATGCTAGATCATTCAGTTTATTGCATTTTTGTTCTGTGTTACTTCAACGGGGAAGAACCTGTAAGCTATCAAATTTTCATGCAGAGCGTATGTCAGCTTGCAACTGTGTTATTCTTAACTTGTCGCCCCGTGTCACTCACTGTGGTAGCCGGGGATTTCCCTGTCCATAGCCATATTGCACCACGTGCTAGACCCCCCCCCCCCCCTCCCCCCAGCTACCTGGAACATGTGTCACTCACATGCCGTTCATTTCAGTGTAAGGCAGTTCTACGATGCCTAAATTAAAAACAACTACAAGATATCGTCTGTTGCAGAATTTAAAGATAATTTTACTTCTGATGGGGGCATTCTGTTCTGCAAACCATGTGGAAATGCAATCGAGGCTGAACAGCGATCTCAAGTTACACAACACCTCAAGGGCAAGAAACTTATAGCCGCAGTTTTGCGCCTTCAGAATAAGTGTTTCGCGATAATCATCGGTCATTTGTGATGGACAAGCTGAAGATGTATCTCGTTGTGTGTTGTAATGCTTCAGCAGTCAGTGAGACATAGAATAAATTGCATTCATGGGTAGTGCATATTGTTTATAATCACAGTAATAAACTAAATAATATTTTTTTTTACTTTTTTGTCACATATTTCAGGTATTTTAATACATAAAACGATATATATTTTCCCGACTTTTAGCACGTAAAAATCCGAGCCCTAATTTTTACATCCCAAACTGATTCAGGTGAGGTATGTTGTGTTTGTATAGAATTTGGACGTGGCAATGAGCTATGGAGTAAATGTTCAAAAGCGTTGTGCAGAAATTGGACCCGTAAAGACTGCAGTTCCTGGGGGGGGGGGGGGGGGGGGGGGGGGGAACTGTACGATGTTTATGTGATTGTGGCATTTAAAAGTAATTTAAATATAATATTCCAACAGTTTGAACTTGTTTTTTGGATTTAAGGGAATGCCGAACATCATGTTTGCTATTAGCCCTGGTTGGGGGTAATGCCGAACGTTGGCGTTATTTTCTTAGAACTGATTTGTAAGATACTTCTATCCATGTTTGAAGGTTGTTATTGCTAGTGTTTACTGGGTAAATACGATTGATTTTCGAAATGTACTTTGTTCTTTCATGAGTCAATAATTGTTTGTAAAATCTGGCATCAAAGCTTAGGTGTTCGGCAATACCCTGGTCTCCCAATACACTCATTAGTTATCGTACCGATTTGTAGGGCCCACATTAAAACCAGTCCCATTTCTATTTCAAAAATGGCTGTTTTAAAATGTTTTATTTTTGACGATGTCGAAATGTACCGTACATATTATATGTCAGAAAACTGTATCATAATTAGAGAAACGATAACACTATTTTTCATTATGAAACAGTTTCTCCCACCAATCAGAGCTCAAGAAACAATTGTATGACCAATTAGGTAAGGATAGCATCGCATCTGCGCTGACTTCCATGGCCTCCTATTTTAAATTCCACTGCGTGGCTAGTGTCATAGTGGGGTATTCGAGGAGGCCATGGTATTCTCTGCGTCCCATGCGCTTTGTTCAGTACATAAAACTGGCGAAATATCGACAGATATTTATGAATATTTATGTTCGAACATAAAATAGTTATAATTATCTTCGGACATTAACAGTCGTATGCAACCTGCCTATAATGGTAATTAAGAATTAAGAAACTTTTCGTTTTATAAACTTACTCCTGTCTTAATTATTGCCATTATAGGCTCGTTGCATAATGTACTATTAAGTCATAATATTCATGATATTTACAAATTAATAAACGAAAAGGGTGTTTCCATATGACAAGTTAATTGAGAGTTCGAATATTGAGGTCATCTGCAACAATTACCCACAGATTAATAACGACAGGACTCAAAAGGGCGAATAATGTGTCATATCACGTTGAATGAGTTTATGTTTTAAATGATTCCTCATTGGCCAACGGTGTTATCACGCGAAATGCACAGTCTATTGTCAGAAAGACGTTCTTCAGTGCTCTCTCTCTCTTCACCAGAAATAGAACTAATATGCAACCATTTATTCCCAATGCTATGAAGAACATCCAACAGATAGCGCTGTATGTACGATATAACCAGCAGAGCCCTCACGTGGATTAAGTAGTGCACTACGCAGCCCTGCACAGTTCTCATTAACTGTCAGCTTTGCTATCTTTCAGTAGATATCCGAATCACGTGTATGACACCATCTAGAACGATTGCGACTATCGATATCCACAGTATTCGCTACAGGGGAAAGGCACAGATTTCAAACGAGAGCGCAGGCATTTTGCAGGAATTAATCAGAATTCAGAGGCCATCATCTCCGTACTATGGGTATAAATACAGTATTTCAATTCTATAAGACCACAGATAGCGTCCCTGGCTGCCATTCCTGACATCAGGGTTCGATACCCAGCACTGCCAAGAAGTTTAATTCTGGTCGTAGGGCTTGAACAGAGAACTCGCAACCTCGTGAAGCAATATTAAGAGGTGGATTTGATTCCCACCTCAGCAATCCAGGAAGTGGGTTCTTATTGGTTACCCACTTCTACTCCAGGTAAATGCCACTGCCATCTCCTTTCCTATCCTAGTCTCATTATATATTCACACACTTGTACAGATACCACAATACCACAGGTTACCTTACCTTACCATGTAACCTTAACATTTGTTCCACATCACCACCAGCATGGTGATTATAGTCCGTGTCACCTTAAATAAGTTACTAAGAATGTAACGCTCACTTTTAACATGGTGATTATAGTCCGTGTCACCTTAAATAAGTTTCTAGCAATGTTACCTTCCCATTTGTCCGCTATCACTACAAACATAGTGATTATAGTCCGCGTCACCTTAAATAAGTTACTAACAATGTAGCCTAGAGATGGGACTATAGACTACTTTTAACCATCGACTGACTAGTCATTCATTGGCAGAAACTATCGACTAGATAGTCGACTACTTTCAGTCGAATGGTTACCTGAATTCGCATTGCTCCTAAGCGTGTTGTTTCATGTATTCGTCTGAAAGTAGTCGCTTCTAGGCAGCGTACAAAGCACTGCAAGCCGTTACCGGCTGAGTTGAGTCGTACCAACAGATGAAAATCAAACTTCTCCTTAACCCACCTATTTTTGCAGACGTTAGTTTGGACTACACGACGCTCGGCAACATGCAATTGGTCAAAGTTATTTATTTATTTTTACTGTGCTTCGAAATGGTGGTTTACGTCGTGTAGAGTGCAGCCATTATTTGCAATGTTGCACATTTCATTTAATGCAAAATGTGTGAGTAAATGTTCCCCGATACCGGTATTGATACAGGGCACATTACCTGTATGTACTGTGGATAAGTGAAGTAATAGACCAATACTTAATTAACCTAAGAGTAAATTAAATCACTATTACTGAGAGGGAGTTCTTAAGTACCGGGAACAATTCCATAGCCAACATTGAAATAATCACACTTCATATTTTAATGCCAAAAATAGTAAATGTAAAATATGTCCATAGAGTCATAAACAAGTTAGGCTATGTGTTCACTAATTTAATCCTCTCTGATGTACTAAGAACGTAGAGCTGAAATACGACTTGAACAAGAAAATTATGGCCTACAGTAGGCTAAATACACACGAAAATAGAACACTTTAGAACAGCAACGAGGGCGAACTTTCAGTGGAGATGTTGGCAACAATGTAAATACTAAGCTTTTTTTAATGCGCGCGCTATCCATGTCGTTGCCTACGCTCCATGTGCTGAAACAATTGACGACCAGAACGTAAAACTATCCGAGCGCGTTCTACATGTTAAAAGTTAAAACACAATTGGGATATGTCGTTTGCAAACGACTTGTTTATGTTACGGTGAGTAGTCGTTGAATTCATTCGACTGTTTTTTAAAAGCAGTCAAACAAGTCGATGGATTTAACATTTTTCAGTCGACTGCTGCGGTGCTGCCCATCTCCAAACAATTACGACCAGAATCATTTTGTGCGTACGGTCAAGCTGTCCTCACAGTACCCGCTGCAATAGATGTAGAGATTCACATCACCACTCTATCTTATGATGGATGTCAGTACATAAAATCAGCCATAAGGCAACGGCAGTTTAACCACAGACAACGCTACAACTCTTCCATCCCTGCCCTCATGTCTTTGCCACTAACCCCTTATCCCCTCACACACAGCACGCCACTGCTATGACACAGTTGTTAGGCCTGCTACAACAACTCTCAGCCATAACCCTGTAAACTACAGCTAAACCAAACCCAGAACCCCCTAATACACTTCATTTGCAGAGCAATAAAATACATAAAACAACTTCGCAACAAGCTTCACAAAAACCTAAATTATAAACGAAAAGACTACTCCACAATCACCAAAATCAGTAAACCTCCCTCATTTCAGCCACACTACACCTTAAACAGACATAGAAGGCATAGTCATGACCCCTTCATGGAGTAGGCTATTGTCTAAACACGATCATGTATCCTTCAACTTTACTGAAGACTTCATTAAATTCTATTTAAAAAAATCATAAACTCATTCCACAAATCTTAAAATCAGTATACATCCCTCATTTCAGTTACTCTATTCATTAAACAAACATAGAAGGCGTAGCCATGACCCCTTCATGGAGTAGGCTATTGTCTAAATTTGACCACGCATACTACAACCTTACTCTAATTCAAAATTACGGCTAAATGCTTTTTCTGACTGGGAGGCAAAGGTATTTACCGGCTTGCCTGGGATGATGTGCCACAAAACCGGTATCTGGAGTTCAAACATAACCTAAATATTGAATGACAATATTCAATTGTCCAATAACTTGGACAATTGGATTTAGGCTATGTCATTGAAAGAATCAACGAACTGTATAAAACTATAGGCACCTACAGGTATACTTAACTTATTAATTAAAGCTCTACAATAAACATACAGCACAATGAATTGTAGCATGAAGTTATCCTGAAGAAGTCGTTTGATTAGAACGACTACTTAAATTCGAATGATTCCATTCGCTTGGAATTAGTCGTTTGCCAACGACTTGTTTCATTCGAATGATTTCCAACGATTGCTTTGGGATCAGTCGTTTACAACGACTACTTTTATTCGAATGATTCCATTCGCTTGGAAGTAGTCGTTTGCCAACGACTTGTTTCATTCGAATGATTTCCAACGATAGCTTTGGGATCAGTCGTTTGCAAACGACTTGTTTATGATACGGTGAGTAGTCGTTGAATTCATTCGACTGTTTTTTAAAAGCAGTCGAATAAGTCGATTGTTTTAACTATCGACTAATTCGACTGTTTTCAGTCGACTGCTGCCCATCTCTATTGTAACCTTAGAATTTGTCCCCCAGCACTACAAACATGGTGAATCTAGTCCGCGTCACCTTAAATAAGTTACTAACAATGTAACCTTAGCATTTGTCCACCAGCACTACAAACATGGTGAATATAGTCTGCGTCACCTTAAATAAGTTACTAACAATGTAACCTTAGCATTTGTCCACCAGCACTACAAACATGGTGAATATAGTCTGCGTCACCTTAAATAAGTTACTAACAATGTAACCTTAGCATTTGTCCACCAGCACTACAAACATGGTGAATATAGTCTGCGTCACCTTAAATAAGTTACTAACAACCTTAGCATTTGTCCACCAGCACTACAAACATGGTGAATATAGTCTGCGTCACCTTAAATAAGTTACTGACAATGTAACCTTAGCATTTGTCCACCAGCACTACAAACATGGTGAATATAGTCTGCGTCACCTTAAATAAGTTACTAACAATGTAACCTTAGCATTTGTCCACCAGCACTACAAACATGGTGATTTATAATGTATATAATTTCGTATTGATAGAAAGGCCTACTGTCGCTTGCCACTGTCACATCATTCCATACATTGTTTCGGACGTGAGATTTCCTTCCAAGAACAAAAGAAAGTTTAGTTTCTAACATATCGCTGACCATATCAACAGACCATTCCCGCATTACAACAATGGATAGTTCAGCAACACCAGCGCTGTCCTACAGAATCCTATAGAATCTGTGCTGTCGCACTGCACCCTTCCTGCATCAACAGTATTTATTTGTGAGGCAGTGGATTAAAATCCAGATGGCAGTGACTCAGAGCATCATTTGATATAACAAAACACTGACGCTTCACGCTATCGTCGACGCAAGTCGACGCATGAGTCTTTTCTCCACTATCGACTATGGAATCGAATTGGTTCGAGTTATCGAGTCACAATTCGGCGTGCCCTTAGGAATAGCGATGTATCTGCCTTTCGTAATATAATATACAGTAATAATATTTCCTCAGATAATTTGGTTATCAAGTATCAATGTTTGACGAACAATTGATTTAAATAATTTTAGTCCCTTATTTTAAGTTGTCTGTCTGGATATGAAGTAGTGTACTTTCCCTTTTAGGTAGATTTCTTTAGAAAGCTAACTATTGCAATGGGTCCCATGTTTCGTCTTCCGGAAAATTTCGACATATCTTCGCGTTTCACATCCCCCAGACCCTAAAACCACCGTCAGTTCAAAAGTTTATATATAATGTGTATATATATATATATATCAGTTTCTTGTGGACACGATAACTGCCGTAATTTTTCACCAATCACTTTGAATTTTTTACATAATATGTATCCCTATAAAATCTCGATCGAGTTCGTTAATGGGAAAAATCGGTCAAAGGGGGTAAAAATGGGGGGCTTTTTTCGAAAAAGTGAAATATCGCTATAACTCTCTTAATACATGAAATATCGAATCCCTTCAAAGTTCATAATATGTGTCGGATAAGTGCCAAACATTTATGTAAAATAAGTTTTTTGATAGCACCAACCATTGACCAAAGGGGTGGGAAAAAGTGGGTTTTTCGGGAAACATTAATCATATCTCTGTTAATAGGCACAATATCAAAACCACACAAAATGGACAATATTCCTCCAATAATTACCTAAAACTTTTGTCTGAAAGAATTTTTGATATGACCTACCATTACGCCACGGGGTGAACAAAATGATTTAAATTATAAGAAAATGCCAAGTGCCAAGAGAGGTTGCCATGACAACTTTACTTTTAATTGATAAGGGATGACCATCAGCAGTTGCTATGACAACGCCACTGCACGAGATCACATTCAGTTTTCATATGTCAGTGGGAAGCGACTTCGGTATCGGAACTGGTAGCATGCTGAACTTCTATGCCCAAGGTCGCGGGTTCAAACCCGGCTGAAGTCGTCGGATTTACTAAGAGCGCTAAAAATCCCTGAGTTTGCTTTCCTTCGGAGGGGAAGTTCCAACGTTCGTTGCGAGTTGCTGATTGAGGTGGCATCTAGTAGGCAAGTTCACAGCTAGGTGTCGTTGACGGCAGTATTTTAGGTAGATTTCATTAGAAAGCTAACTATTGCAATGGGTACCATGTTTCGATTTCCGGAAAATTTCGACATATCTTCGCGTTTCACATCCCCCAGACCCCAAAACCACCGTCAGTTCAAAAGTTTATATATAATTTATGTAATATATGTATATATATGTATATCAGTTTCTTGTGGACACGATAACTGCCGTAATTTTTCACCAATCACTTTGAATTTTTTACCGAATATGTATACCCATAAAATCTCGGACAAGTTCGTTACTGGGCTAAATCGGTCGAAGGGAATGAAAATGGGGGACTTTTTTTTTTCGAAAAAATGAAATATTGCTATAACTCTCTTAATATGTGAAATATCGAATCCGTTCAAAGTTCATACTATGTGTCGGATAAAGCTCAGAAATTTATGTTTGAAACGTTTTTTTGATAGCACCAACCATTGACCAAAGGGGTGGGAAAAGGTGTTTTTTTCGGGAAACATTAATCATATCTCTGTTAATAGGCACAATATCAAAACCGTACAAAATGGACAATATTCCCCTAATAATTACCTAAAACTTTTGTCTGAAAGAATTTTTGATATGAGCCACCATTACGCCAAGGGATGAGAAAAATGATTTCGGAATTGTAAGAAAATGCCAAGAGCTATCAGTGGTTGACATGGCAACACTACTAAATTGATGAGGGATGAGCCATCAGACGTTGCCATGACAACGCACTTGCGCGAGATCAGATTCAGATTTCCATCTGACTAAGTGTGATGCGGCTTCGGTGACTTAACTGGTAGCATGCTGAACTCCTATGCCCAAGGTCGCGGGTTCAAAGCCGGCCAAAGTCGTCAGATTTTCTAAGAGCGCTAAAAATCCCTCAGTATGTTTTCCATTGGAGGGGAAGTTCCAACGTTCGTTGCGAGTTGCTGATTGCGGTGGCATCTAGTAGCCAAGTTCACAGCTAGGTGTCGTTGACGGTAGTATCTGGTAGCAACATTAGGAACTACTGCTTGAAATTGAGCGTCTGCATTCCTTACCTGAATTACAGACTAATACAGCTATCACAATTCACACCGTTTATCAGACAGATTCTACACTCACCCAAAGTACACGGGGTTACATGACCACGTTGTCGCAGCCCCTAAACTGAGGAACCAACCAACATCTCTGCGGGAGATATAATTTTGCGTGAAGAAGTAACAGACCGTTACATAGTTACACATCAGTGTCGAAACTTTGCATAAGGACAGTGTGACCACAAGTATAAAAATGGACTCCAAATGACAAGAAGGTTACCGTCATCATAAGACAATAGAATGTTTAAAATATGCATAAAATGACGAAAAACAAAGTTAATTAATCTCCAATTATAAAATACTTTCACGCAATAAATGTGGTCTGATCCTTCTACGAAAACCTGCATATTCTGCCTATTTTCGACTATCCCCAAGTTTGTCCGGTGAAATCTACCTCCGCCTTCCGGCGTGCCGAGAGGACTTTTTAACACTCAAATGTGATTGGTGATCGAGTGCATATGAATAAATATTGAAGCTATAAAATGTATATCAGTACCATCATTGAAGGGAATCTTTGGATGTGACAGACTCTGTCTATGTTCACAGAATTTTTGAAATACCTGCCCGATGTTCTGATGCTCGCATTTATGAGCTCAGCATTCTGAGTGGCAGGTAATGAATAATCAAACATACTGGTGACAGGGGCGTAGCCAGGCGCGGATTCAAGGGGGGGGGGGGGGGGTCACGGGGATCATGACACCCCCCCCCTTCCAAACGGAGACCATTTTTTTGCAAACTCAAAAAACGAAAACACAATAACCAGACAAATAAAAATCAACGAATTTTAACTAAAAACAGTTTTTTTTTCATTTTATTCAATACTGAAAATATCTTTATTGCAATTATTATGTTCTGTTACAACTGTACATATTTACAACTTCATACCTGTTATATAAAAACGGTTATTAATACAACAAAATCAACTCGTCTATTTTGTTTAGCAAACCTTGTGATTACCGAATCGATGTCTATAGTGATGTCACGATGAATGTGCAGCAATGCACGGATAGGAATTTGGGGCTTTTTTCGCACCAAAAAAATTTACCGACGTCCAAACTGCAAGCTTGGTTGGCAATTTAAACTGTGACTTTCTCCTTTTGTCGGTACCAACTCGACTTGCCGAAACTGTAACGTACCTTGATACTTTTCTCGAAGCTCGATGTAAAAGTCGAAAAACCCGCCGTTGCAATTTGTACGAATATTTTTGCTGCGCAAAACGCATCAAATTTCTATCCATGTAGCTTACAAAAAAAAAATTGGTCTGGTTTTGTACGTTTGGTTATTTTGTGATTGCGTTGTTAGTGATACCATGTTTCTTAACAATTTCGATTCTGTGCCCCCCCCCCAAAGCCAAACTATAGATCCGCGCCTGGGCATAGCTCTTTATGTCTGCAAACCAGGACAAGGCTTGAATGCAGTTGAATCACTTGAATGAATAGCTCGCCATGCTGTATGGTGAACAAACGTTATAACATTGATTATAAAGTAACTAGATGCCCACCTTGATAATATTAAAAAAAAATCGATTTTACCCCTCAGGTTGGTGGAACCCACCACTACCGCCTCGAACGGCAGTGTCCTTGAGCTGGGAACATCTGGTCGGAGTGGATACAACTGAGGAGGTGTGATCAGCACCTCGCCTAGGCGGCCTCACCTGCAAAGCGAACAGGGGCCTCATGAGGGATGGGAAGGGAGGGGAAGATTGGGATGGATAGGCAAGGAATCGGGAAGGAGGCGGCTGTGGCCTTACAGTAGGTACCATCACGGCATTTGCCCGAAGACGAAGTGGGAAACCACGGAAAATCACTTCGAGGGTGGCTGAGGTGTGAATTGAACCCCCTCTACTCATTTTGGCCACCCGAGGCTGAGTAGACCCCGTTCCAGTCCTCATACCACTTTTCAAATTTCGTGGCAGAGTCTGGAATCGAACCCAGGACCTCCGGAACGGCAGCTAACTATGCTGACCGCAACGCTACGGAGGCGACGTAATTATCGATGCCAAAGGACGATATTATATTGCTTTCTTTTACAAGATTTTTAAAACCTGTTTTCTGCATTTGTCTGATTGCAATCGAAATTTATCTTAAGTGAGGCTAATTACAATTAGGACTAAATCCCTTTAGCTGCAACTAACTGCCATTACTATACATGTTTCTTTTATACACATTCTTAAATTAACCTAATGAGTCTAAATACTAAGGAAGAAATGAATAAAACAAAGCTGTTTTAACTTAATTAATTAATATGAAGTAATACTATAATGTTACAATTTTATATTAAACGTAATAATTATACGGATAATAAGATTGAATATGCGATTTCTGAGCCTTGACAATTCTCTGCCATACCTCGCCCAGCCTTAAATTGTTATATATTTTCGAGGCATTTACCAAAAATGATTTAATAATATCTTTTGGAAGCTACTGAGGTATGGGTGGTGCTGAGTAATGGACTCAGGGCACAGATATGCCTGTGGGTGTTGTGAAAGGTTCTGCTGATAGGGTTAGTACAGCTATAATGACTCAGTGAGGAAAGCAATGGTCAACTACCACACTCCTCATCTTGCCTAGTACGTCTCAATATAGCGCTGTATTGGATTGTTGTGGGTATCTACCCACATAACCTAACAGGGGTACGTTTTGAGGATCCAACCAGCCTTCGGACTGACTACCTAACAGATTGTACGATGCTGAGGGATCTGCAGAGCTGTAGCTGTGAATCTATTGTTCCGATCATGTACTTGACTCATTTGAACAAAGGATTTTGCCAGGTAAGGGGGTTATACATCAAGGTTATACCATCGGAGAACCTGGATAGCGACCATCGATTACTGGTAATGAACCTGAGAGGGAGTAAGGAGAAGAAAGGGACTGAGAACCAGGAAAGACGTATAAGGATATGGAAACTGAAAGAAGGGGATAGAAGGGTCGAGTACCTCAAAATGGTAAAGGAAGGAATTCCAACAGATGAAGAAAGAGGGGTGGAAGAGGAATGGGCTAGATTTAAGAAGACACTAGTGGGTGCAGCAGAAGCAGTATGTGGGAGGACAAGTAGTAAGAAGAGGTGGAAGGAAACACCATGGTGGAATGAGAAGACAAAAGATATAGTAAGGGAAAAGAATAGAGCCTTTAGGAGGTGGTATCAAAATAGGACGGTAGAGACAAGGGAAGAGTACCAGGAAAGAAAGAAGGAGGCGAAGAGAGTGGTGGCTGAGGAGAGAAGGAAGTGGATGGAAGAGTGGACAAAGATGATGGAGGAGGATAGTGAAGGTACAAAAAAGGTCCTGTATGGGATGCTGAAAGATAAGAGGCGGAAGGATCCTACGGATTATGTTAGAATGGTGAACAAAAGGGGACAAGAGATAGAAAATAGGGAAGAACTGAAGAAAATGTGGAAAGAATATTTTGAAGAACTTCTGAACCCAAATGGAAAAGATGGTGAGGAGGAAGAAATCGGGGAAGAGGAAGATGAACTGCAAACAGAAAAGGACTTAACATGGAAAGAAGTGGAAGATGCAGTGAACAAGATGAAAGGAGGGAAGGCACCGGGTGTGGATGAGTTGAGTGTGGAGATGGTGAGAGCAGCAGGAGAGGTGGGGATACAGTGGCTGTACCGAGTGATGAGGACAGCATGGAAGGAAAGGAAGACCCCAGAGGACTGGAAAAAAGGAATCATTGTCCCGATCTTCAAGAAAGGTAGTAGAACAGATTGCAGAAACTATCGGGGAATAACACTGATGAGTCATTGTGCAAAGATCTTCGAGGAAGTTTTGGAAAAGAGAATTAGGACAAGGATAGAAGGAGGGATGAGGGAAGAACAACATGGCTTCAGAGCAGGAAGGTCCACAGTGGATTTGATTTTTGCTGTAAGGCAGTTACAAGAACAGCACTATGAATATGGAACAGATCTACTGATGGCCTTCCTGGACATTGAGAAAGCATATGACAGTGTATGCAGAAACAAAGTATGGAAGTCCCTGGAGGATAGAGGAGTAGAGAAATGGACTATAAAGAGGATAAAGGAGATGTACAAGGGAAGCGTGAGCTGTGTGAAAGTGGGAGGAGAGAGATCTGACTGGTTGGAACAAAGAAACGGCCTGAAACAAGGAAGTGCACTGTCACCGTTACTTTTCATTGTGGTGATGGATGACATAATGACCCGAGTGGCACAAGTAATTGGGGACGGAAAGATGAAAGCAATGGTGTTTGCAGATGATTTGATGATTTGGGGAAACAAGGAGGAGGAGGTACAGGAACAGTTGGACGTGTGGGAAGGAGTAATACAAGGATATGGGATGAAATTTAGCATAAATAAGAGTGAGATGGTGATCACAACAAGGAAGAAGGAAAGAACCACAACGGGAATAACAATTGGTGGGGAACAGCTGAAGAAAGTGGAGAGTTTTAAGTATCTGGGAAGCCTGATACAAGATAATGGAAGAAACGATAGAGAAATAAATGAGCGGGGGAGGCAGGCAGAAGCATTTCGGAGGAGTGTGAGAAGCATGTTATGGAGCAAGGATGTCCCTCAGAACAGCAAAAAGATCATATATCGGACGTACTATGTCCCTATCCTGACGTATGCCTCGGAGACCTGGGTTATGAAAGGAAGGGAGAGGAGCAAAATACAGGCCAGTGAGATGAGGTTCTTGAGAAGCAGTATTGGAGCTACAAAGATGGACAGAATAAGAAATGAGAGGACCAGAGAATTAATGAAGGAGGAACCATTACAGGATGGTATAGAGAAATCTAGACTTAGATGGTATGGACATGTAAAACGAATGGAGGAGAAGAGGATACCCAGGAGAGTACATGAGACGAAGTGGGAAGGAAAGAGACCGAGGGGAAGACCGAGAGACAGGTGGCTGAAGGGGGTGGAAGAAAGCGTGAAGAAGAGAGGAGAAGACTGGACAAGGGTGGAGGCTGAGAGATGGTGGGAAGACAGAAGACGTTGGAGAGGCTTGTGTTCCAAACAGACCCGGCCAGTGGCTGGAAACTGTGCAAGATGATGATGATGAAGGGGGTGTATTAGTTCTTAAAATTGTCAATAGTAAGCAGGAAACTTAACAACAAGGAAGAATTGAAAGAATGGCTGAAAACCTATGAACGATACAAAGCAAAGAGATACCCAACAACAACTACAGGAAAGACAGCAGTGTGTACGGCACGGTGTAATGGGAATAATAATTATCGACGAAGCGTATGACCATAAAACGTACTGTTTAATACGGCGTGTTTGTTGTCTTAAGACGAGGAACATTGAGGTCATCTCTCCCATCAAATTTAAAGGAAAATCCCTCATTTTGCTGTCAATTTGTGATTCTCTGAAAAGGCAAAAAGTGGATCATGCATTAAAATATTTTTATTTCTTACTTTTTTATTTAATTTCTTAATTTTAAATGTTTATATATTTTTTATGTTTAATCTTTTAGTTTTTTAATATATTTTTTTAATTTTTTTATCTTTAAACTTGTGACCATTATAAAGCTCTAGCAGTGTGCTCCTAGGGTGGTGATAATAATACTCATCTCGCACTAGTTGAGAGACCTTAGGATGCTGATGACAATGTAGGTGCGGTACTTAATTAATATTATCGTTTTCAGTCGATCGACACAAACTTCATTCCAATTACTGGAATATACGAAAAATAACCAGAAATAAGATTTATATATTGTTACGGACTATTGTTGAAGAAGAATAAGAATAAGAATAAATAGCTCTAAAAAACACTACCAAAACTTCAGTGACACCCACAGGAAATCTCTACGCTCCAAATACAAAATACAAGAAAACCCGTCAGAAAACTTAGTAAGTGTGATAATTGTGATGATAAATATTAAGGATATTAAGCTCTCATCAAAGGGAGAAAATAATACCATGTTTGTGAAGACGAACTGCGTAACAATCATTGGAATATATGCACAACCAGAATTCACGACGGAAGACGTAATAGAATGTATAAAGCGAAGCCATAAGCAAGACAAATGACAGATCCACTTATAATAACGGGAGACGTAAACTGTAGGATAGACCGGGATGGTCGAACTCCGCTGATTAGGTTAAACCCAAACAGTCCTGTCAGCTCACGCTAATGGGTTTGGGAAGAGAGTGGGGGTAGGCAACCTCTCCTGAAATGTTTGTAAGTCATGAGTTGACTGACAGCTACATACACCTGGACCCCCTGGGGTTTCTGTAGATACAGTGGAACGTGACTAATTCGAAATTCTACAATTCGAAATCTTCTTTAATTCGAATTTTTATCTTGGTCCCTAGCATTTTATATACAATCAATGCTAAAAAAATAGTGGTTAATTCGAATTATATTTTGGATAATTCGAAGTTTTTAGTGTAAAAAGCCGATCGGAAGCCAAACAGTTGGGTCAGTTCCCGAAAAAACTGTTCCGAGTGCAGCCCAAGCAACAAACTTAGGTGGTTTTTTGAAAGTATAAATGACGTAAGTGGTTCTGTTTTCCGTTCCTCAAATTTGTTAGATTCTTTTGTTATGGCTGAGAGACTTAATTGTAGGAAGCAGGTGAAAATCTCAAACTATTTTGAAAAACAGTAGATTTCTCTATGACTTAACTAGATTACTGGATTACTACTGTCGTTAAATAGGTGAATAGTACATTTTGGTTTTATTTCCCATTTGAAACTTTTGAGGTTATTCACGATACAGTCTCTATAAAGTACCGTTGACTGTTAATATGCTTTGTTGAAAGAAAATCATTATGTAAACGTAACACAATATCTTTTCTCTACCCTTTTCAAAGAACTTTCTTAATTCGAATGTTTGGGTAATTCGAATTCTTGTACTGGTCCCTTGCGGTTCGAATTATCCAAGTTCCACTGTATAATCAGTGCAGCGAACATGTTATCCATGTACAGTCAAAGAATTGGAGAATTGAGAATTATAGGGAACTATAAATTTCATAAGTGTGAGTTGTCAAAATGGGGCCAACATGGAGGTGTCAAGGAATGTTCTGCCCATTTATTTACAAATGGTGGTAACTTTCTGTTATGTGGGTCTCACAATCACGAACTATGTACGACGATAAAGCAAGAATTTATTTCGAACAGTGTAAAAAGAAATGTACGTGATATGTGAACGGCCATCGAAGTTGATGAGAAAGGATATACTTGCTGCCCCTAAGCACTTGTCTGATAATGTAATATCAAATGGCATAGAGAGGATTTAAAATAATATTGCGACTGAGAAACTTACCACCTCTGCCTCAAAATAAGCAAGAAGTTCATGATACTCTAGCCATTATGGACATTCGATCGAACTTAGAAGAAAATATAATAATAACCCCTGGCACTACAGCCCGTGAAGGGCCTAGGCTTACCAAGAGACCGCTACCCTGCCATTTGGCCTGCAGATATTGGGTGTGACGCGTAATCAGCGCATCGAGTCCCCTCGGCCGTTAATATTGGCTGAGTGAATCCCGTTCCAGCCCTAACGCCAGTTTCTAAAATCCCTGACGGAGCCGGAAATCGAACCCGGGGCCTCCGGGTGAGAGGCAGACGCGCTATCCCAACACCACGGGGCCGACTAAAAGAAAATATGCTTCTGGTAAAAGACAGAGAGAATAACATTATTATGTTTTCTACTGCATCAAATTTGAAATACTTGTGTAAAAGAGAAACTATTTTTATAGACGGAACATTTAAGTATTGTTGTATGTAAATGAAGAGAAACAGGATAAGTTAGAAATAAACACGCCAGATGTTCGTATGAGCCGACTCAGATGGTGGGGGTCATGTGAAGAGAAAGGGGGAGGAGAGATTACCTAAGAGGTTAATGAGTTCGGCTGTAGAGCATAAGAGAAGTAGAGGTAGACCTAGGGGGCGATGGTTAGATTCAGTGTTGAACGATTTCAATGTAGAGGTGTAGAAGCAGAGGAGGCGGCAGTACTAACTGCTAAGAGGAGATCATGGAGGCGACTTGTTCACAAACAGAGGCTTGCAGACTAGACTGGAGGATTGGGAAGGAGGTGGCCGTGACCTTAAGTTAGGAACCTTCCAGCATTTGCCTGGAGTAGAAGTGGGGAAATCACAGAAAACAACTTCCTGGATGGCTGAGGTGGGAATTGAACCCATCTCTTCTCAGTGATTCCTCGCGAGGCTGAGTGTACCCCGTTCCAACCCATGACCAGAATTAAATTTCTTGGCAGAGCCGGAAATAAAACATGGACCTCCGTCAAAAAAACAACGGAGAGCTCTCAGTAGGACTATTAACGTTGTAACCTGTTTTATAAGCTTTAAAATGATATAGACTATACATTAACATTTTGGTTTTCATTATATTAATCTCAAATTATAATGGCCGCCTTGTCAAACACTTAAAAGACGTTTAATATTTAAATTAATACGTACATGCTTCGGTATACAATGATAATCGTCAGCGTAGATTGAAATAATAAAACAATCTTAAAAACTATGTTAACAATTGCCGAAGTGAAAATGGATATCTTTACAAAGTACACATTAAAATTTAAATAAAATGAAAGGTCACAAAAAAACAAGAAAAATACATAAACGAAACAAGACTAAAGTTAATATAAATCTACCTTAATAGATTGTCTACATTATACTTCTTCATTATGGTTCAATGTAGTGAATCGGATCTCCTGTTGATTGCAAAAATATGTTGTTTCCACGTATAAAGAATTGGTGAAATGCATAACAATTTTTGACTGATAAAGTCCTCTAACCTTGAAAAACGTTCTAGTTGAACCCAAGCTCTCTATATTAGGTCTATATTAGACTGGGGCCGATAACCTCGATGTTATGCCCCTTAAAACAACAATTATCATCATCATCATCCTATATTAGACTAGATTTCTTCAATACGGCTTAATAATAATATATTGCTTGCCACGGTGGGTGAGTGGTTATAGTGTCGGATTACTAACCCCAAGCTTGCAGGTTCACTCCTGGCCGGGGTAAGTGATTTTTGAGAAGCGGCAAAAATTACGACATGTCATACTATGTTGGCATGTCAAAGAACCCATTTGAATTCAGTAGGCCATGTTAATAATGATAAAATTAATCTCGGGATTTTCCGCCAACACAAAGTTCCTCATTTCTCTACTAGAAAGCGCTATAGTGTCAAGGAGCTTAGATATCTACCCTCCTTGACTTTCATAGTGCTTCAAGGAACAACAAAATTCGACATGCAAGCTACCCTCTGGGTGTCAAATAACAAAGCTTGCACCCGGCACCCGAGGCCATATGATATTATTATTATTATTATTATTATTATTATTATTATTATGTGCGTATGGACCCTATTGGATCACGCATTACATTTATGATTCGCCTTTAAACAGACCATATTGCTTTCATTCTTTCACTGTGCGCTTGTTTTCTTTCTTCTGACCACTTAGTCCCCGATCTTCTGGGGACTTCATTCTCTGGCTGTACCACCCATTTATTTATCTTCTGACGGTAGACATTTCTGTCTAGTATTTCTGACGTTTCTATCCGGGCCTTTTCCAGGTCATTTTTAACATCTTGTATCCAAGATACGTTCTTCAGTTTTCCAGAGTATGTCAAAATCTTGTGAGTTAACCTTGAAGATGAGAGTCTGTGAACGTGTCCATAGAATTTCAGTCTTCGTTTCCTGATGTCTGCGGCGAGGTTGGATAGTTTTTCCGTGGCTTTGCGTGATTTGAGTCTATACCCTTCTTCACTTTTCTCTGGGCCCAGAATTTTCCTCAAGATCTTTCTTTCCTCCTTCAAGATATTTTCCAGATCACCTCTCTTATTAAGTACCAAGGTTTCACTTGCATACAGCACTTCAGGTTTAATCACCGTATTATAGTGTTTGATTTTTGTACGTATGGACATGCATTTCTTGTTATAGATGTCACGGGTTCTCCAATACGCTCTTTTGAGTTTTTGTAATCGAACTTTCTGAGCTTCCTTTTCCAATCCTGTTGGTTCTAGGATCTCACCGAGATATTTAAAGTGTGGAACCCTTTTGATGTGCCCGTATTTTGTTTGTAGTTCCTGGATGTCGAACCTAGTGCAAATAAACTTGGTCTTCTCGAATGAGATTTGCAACCCAGTTTTCTCAGCGCATTCCTTGAGGACTTCAATCTGTTTGATCGCTAAAATATCGCTGTCTGCTAGTATCGCTAGGTCGTCTGCGAAAGCTAAACAACTGACCTTGATGTCATCATTCTTTCGTCCAAGTTGAATGGGTTTCCAGAGCTTCTGGGCATTCAAGTCCTTCTCCCATTCTCGAATGACTTTATCTAGAACAAGGTTGAAGAGCAGTGGTGACAATCCGTCACCCTGTCGCACGCCGGTCTTAATCGCAAAGGGCTCTGATAATTCACCCAGAAATTTTACTTTTGACTTCGTGTTCGTGAGTGTTTCCTTGATGAGTCTTAATGTCTTTGGATCAAGTCCTAGTTCTTCTAAGATGTTAAAGAGAGATTGTCGATCGACCGAATCGTACGCCTTCTTAAAGTCGACGAAACTACAAATGATCGGAGAGCTTCGGGTCGCTCTATATTTCAATATCGTCTTCAAGTTAAAAATTTGTTCAACACAAGAACGCTCAGGTCGGAAACCAGCTTGATATTCACCAATTTTGTGTTCAAGCTGTTCTTGTACTCTTTGAAGAAGACACGCGGAGAGAATCTTGTAGGTGACTTGAAGGAGAGAAATCCCTCTGTAGTTATTCACATCCGTTCTGTCACCTTTCTTGTATAACGGATGGATGAGTGCACATTTCCATTCTTCAGGTAGCTTTTCTGTTTTCCAGATATCCATGATGATTAGTGTGAGCTCCTCAAGTGTATTTGGGCCTATGTTCTTTAATAGTTCTGCAACTATGCCATCTTCTCCATACGCCCTGTTACTTTTGAGTCTGAAAATGTGTCTCTCGATTTCTTCTTTAGTAGGTGGTGGAGATTCAGGGTTTACATGTACGGGAGTCTCTTTGGGCCATCGTGATGTTGGCTCCTCGCAATTGAGTAACTCAGAGAAATACCGAGCCAGTTCACTACAATTATCCCGGTTTTCTTTGCCAATCTGTGCATTGAAATCACCTAGTAATATCCTTGTGTCTTCTCTAGGAACCGTTGCCACGATCTTTTCGAGTTTAGACCAGAACTGTTCTACCTTCTGCAAGTCCCTTTTATTTTCAATGTTCGTGGGGGCATGTGCGTTAATTAACGTGTATTTTTTGTTCGCACATTGTATGCGCATAGTCAATACTCTATTACTTATGGGAGTGACTTCTTTTATTGAATCAACTATGCTCTTGTGAACTACAAATGCCATACCCAAGAGGGGGGTGCCACCTCTTCCTATTCGTTTGTCCGTTTTACTTTTGAAAATACGGTAGTTACCATAGTCTAGTGTGCTCTCATCTGTAAAGAGTGTTTCCTGAAGAGCTAGTATCTGTATCCTTTGTCGATCTAGTTCTGATGTTAAGGTGTGTAGTTTGCCTGGTTTTAGTAATGTGTTGATGTTGAAGGTCCCGATGTATGTGGGTGTCTTTGATGGTAGTTTGCCAGAGAACTCCGACTTTCTCTGTGATCGTGGTTGCCCAGGTCCCCCAGAGTCCGAAAACCTGGTTGCCGTCCATGGACGGGTGGATTGGTTACCACCTGGGGTAATTCTGTAGTTACTCGCACGAATCATAACTGCTTGTAATCAAGGATTAATCCAGTGTTTCCACTGGGAGTTTAGGACCAGGGATTGCTAGTTTCTGGAACATAAGCTATGCAGCCGTACCTACTAGGTAAACAGACGCTGACCACTTTGCCGCTCGATCCAAGTCAGACGCGAAGTGGATTTCAATTTTGGTTCTTCCGCCCTCGCTGCCATTGAGACATAGGTCCTCCTCTGCCATCGAGGCCGTTGGCCATTGTTTTATTCACCTCAGTTGATCCGCGGGTGCTTATTTGACTAGGTCTTATTCGCACCTTTCCTGTATATCTACAGGAAATTCCCCATCAGCCATCGGGACGCGCCGTGTCGGGGTTGAGGGCCCCCTTCCCAGTGTCTCACGCAGGGTTATGCTTAGCTCGTACTCAGTTCGGAACTAAACCCCCACGTGAGCTGACTAGGTAATAATGTAGTATGCTGTCTAGTACAAAAGCGTCACATTGCCGGTCGTAAAGATGGCTGACAATAGTGGCCGGTTGTGTGATCTAGGTAACACCGAGACTATACAGACTAGTGCGTATCCTATTCATTATTCCTATTATTATTATATATTGAAACGGATGTCGCTGATGGATGCTATGGGATGTTGTTTCCTGCCAGGCATACTGATATGGAACAATGCGTAACATTTTTGAAGTCATCTAACCTTATAAAGAGTCCTGTTGAAATAAATTTGTGGTTTCAATATGTTGTTTCCAGATGGTCGAACACCGTAAATATGTTTTATAAATGATAAAACCATCTAACTAACCTCGAATAAAACCAGAGGATCCTACTTCTAGGTTAGCTCTGTAGAACTAGCTGTCCAAACGGGTGATTTATTTCATATCATAATTCAATTTGCCAAGCATATTTATAGGTTGAAATACTTGGACATTGATGGGCCAAAATATATGTATAAGTCGAGAATAAACTCAACTAAGTATCTTCAAGGAACAGTGTGCACCAACAAGGAATATGCAAATGAAATGTAATGCAATGTGACAATAACAAGGTTTCATTTAGGTATATTGCCACTAAATGTAATTTAGTGGGGCTACCAGTGCGGAGACAAATTTCACACCCCACCCCAAAAAAATAAGCGGTTGTTATATGAAATATTAGTAGATTGAGTATTTTGGTTAGTTATTGGACTAACACAATGGGTACATTTAAACACAATTCCCCACCACCATGATCGTTTCACTTTGATCCCCCAATTTACACATTTGCAGACTTTAAGAAATCACCTTGTGGTAAAGGTTATTTTTATTCTCTTAAGACTTAAACGATGTGTCATAAAATTTCTATATTCAATTTTGTTCTTATACCAGTACTTCGTCTTGATTGAATGAAAATACTAAGAAGATGAATTATTTTCATACCGTCAAAGTTTTAACGTTAACTCCACGAACTGTCAGTGGAAGTAAAGCTTTGTAGCAGAATATCGTTGTAATGCTCATACTGCTGGTTATAACTTTCATATGATAACATTTTTACAAAGCTACAACATACAAATTAAAATGTGCATATTGATTTGTATAGTACGCCTAGAATTTCTAATGAGTGGTATGGACTACGTGTTTGAGATAACAAGAGTAGATAGTGAAGATCATCGCAGGTTGACACATTCCGTTAATATTACTACCTTCACGTCCAGTTTGGAGTGGGGGGGGGGGGGGGGCAGTACAACAAGCCTCAGGCAACTTCCCCTGTTAGGATTTTCCTAACAGGAAACGTAGTTAGGTGCTTTCGATCCTCACTTGGTGAACACTAAAACCCAACCAACATTCGTATATCTGCTACAACGGCCCCAGCACGATTGATCTAATATTCTCGAACAAGAATATACAGTGCTCTCTCGGTAATCCGGCAGATATCGGACCAGAGCACTGCCGAATTACCGAAAACGCCGGATTACTGGAAAATATAGAGAAAAACGCAGATATCATTTGAAAATCAGTTTTAATTACATTGTACTATACAAAGTAAAAAAGTATGAAAATACATCATATAACTCACGTTATTCCTTGGAAGTAGACAGCTGGAAATATGCAGCGATTGTCTTTTGCTTACCACGTTCTTGTAAAAACCAAGCATAGAGGCTATCGTCAACTTTAGGATTTTCACCAGTTTTCAATGTCTGTCGTTTACCTTTTAAATTTTAATTCGTCTTATAAAACGACTTTATTTTATCACTGTTTTTTCTTATGTCATGAACTGTAGCTCGATCAACACCGTATTCATTAGCAACACTAGTTAACGTTTCGCCCTTTTCAAGCTGCTTTATGATTTCATGTTTATCTAACAAAAATAGAGTTGTACGTATACGTTTTTTCTGCACGGATGCCATCTTCAACACAACACTACTACAGTACAACTGTCCTACACTAAGCACCTGAGAGGGGCGTGCGTGAGCCATCGCTCTTGGCGCCAATGCATTGTTTACTAAGACACTAGTCTTGTCGCTGCGTGGGAAACATTGTACAGTATTGGGGACGCATTATCAAATCAAGTGTTGAGCTCGAACTCGAATACAAAACGCCGGATTACTGGGAGCGCCGGAGAGCTGAGATGCTGGATTACAGAGGGAGTACTGTACCGTACACATAGGCCGACACACATGTAAGATTGAGAACTACCTCCCAGTATAGTTTCTTCACATTCCTGGTTAACGAGCGCTGACTCAAACGTAAGGCAGTAGCACGCAACTGACCAATAGCTGACGGTTGTTGACCAATAGAATGCTTCCTCTATCACTCCACGAGGACTCTTTGGTGTCGTGCCATTTCATCCAAATTCCACGAACAGAGGCAGGTGGGTTGACTCTCTACCGGCCCACTAGTGCTATTTCGTCCAAACACCTATTATTGACAGTTTGACAGGTCTACAATAACTGTTTCATTTCATTGCGTTTCTTGTTAGAAATGAGTAACTTTTTGATGTTTGTAACAATAGACGTTACTCGCTCCGCTCGTTTGCCACCATTCATTCATTCATTCATTTATTTGCAATGGGGGGTGTGTCCCCCGGTGGCAAATTGTATATACATAACAAATAAATAATTATACAGAACAATTCAATAACAATTATACAACAATTAAACTGGAGTATTTACACAAATAGTCAGTCTTTTCTTAAACACACCTATATGTTTGGGAAAAGGCTCTAAGTCTGTGGCAGGTAGAGAGTTCCAGTTATCAATGGCACGGTTTACAAAAGAATATTTACCATAATTTGTTCGCTGTGGTCGGCCCTTAACTTTGAAAGGATGATCGCTCCTACCCATGTAAGTGGGCTTTCCTAATCGTTTGCTAAGCTCACCCCATGCTGGTTGATTTGTATACGTGTTGTACATAGCGCAGAGTCTAGATTTCATCCTCCTAGCCTCCAATGATTCCCACCCTAGTTTCTTTAGCATACGGCTCACACTGCTCCTGGGAATAAAGTCACTGAGCACAAATCTAGCGGCCTTTCTTTGTACCATTTCCAACTCATTGATGAGCCCTACTTGATATGGATCCCAAACCGCCGAGGCATATTCCAGAATACGTCTTACAAGTGGCAAATAGCCTAATTCTTTAGCAGAGGTACTACTTCCTTTTAATACCCTCATTACAAAGTGCAGGGATTTGTAAGCTTTTGAAACTACACATCCTACATGACTACTCCATTTCATATCATTCCTTACGTGAACGCCCAAATATTTGCAAGAATCTTCTTCTACAAGTATTTTCGAGCCAATGTTATATTGAAAATCCTGCCTTCGCACTTTCCCTATTTTTAAGAGACTACATTTTCTTGTGTTTATTTTCATTTTATTTACAATCGCCCACTTATAGACCAGGTTCAGGTCAACTATATTTTACAATGAAATGCTTATAATGTAAACAACATAGTGAGAATAGAAACACATATTTTCACAAATCAGGTGATAATTATGATGATGATAATTGTTGATTTAAGGGGCCTAACATCTAGAATATCGGCCCCTAACGGTCTGGGTGGTAGCGAAAATGACAATGAAGTGTAAACCAGAACGAAAATTAAGTGAGAAGGAAAATACAAAAAAAAAAAAGGAACTCAGATTGAAACTACTCACAAAATGGAGAGCGGTAATACTTACAAAACGGAATTTAGAACGAAAATACTCACAAAAGGAATAGATTGAATAATACGCACAAAATGTACGTCAGGTTCAAAATACGTACAGAATGCAATGTAGAGTCGAAATACTTACAAAATGCAAGTGAAATTCTAAATAATTACAAAATGCAAATGAGATTGAAAATACGTACAAAATACAATTGAAGTTCAAAATACTTGCAATTGAAATTAAAAATCCACAATGCAATGCAGATGAAAAACGCGCATTTCAGATTCCAAATACTCACTAAGTGCAATTGAAATTCAAAATACTTACAAAATGCAATATCCCACAACCTGTGGTTGTGCACGTAAGCACAGGGGTCATTGACCTCCGACTATCTGCACTGCCTCAACCCTTGTCAACATTTCATCTGGACGAGATGGCACTCATTAAATTGAGTAATAATTTGTAAAACCGAGCTGGACGAAATGGCACGTTTTTTTAAGGAAATTTGTTGCTGGACGAAATGGCACTGAACCGACTCTTCAAGTCCCGCCCTGGTGGCCTTCTCACGTGTCATGCAGGTATCAGGTGTCCATTGTTGCATATCTGCACGTAGTTCTGTCCAGTCTCACTGCTTACTCTCAGTGGCTACGGTGGAAAGTTGACAACACTGTGCCTCGCGCTGGGAAAGCCTTGGCTCCAGGCATCCATGGAATGTTAACATATCCACCCAGCTAGATTTCAAAGGCGAACCGCACGTTAACGAGGAATGTGCAAGAACGTTAATCATGCACACTAATACATTCATCACAATTAACACTGGTTATCAGACAGATTCTACACACACCCAAAGTACACGGGGCTACATGCCCGCGTTGTCGCAGCCCCTAAACCAAGGAACCAACCAATCAACGTTAATCATGACCTGCCAACCATCAAAGGGAAAAACCCTAAGACCAAAATTCTCAAAGAAACTGAACGAAGAGAAACTTCCATCGAATCAATAGAACTAATACACAATGTAGAATGGAATCTGATAGACGAAGCAGCAAGATAAATCACAGACTAAAACAGGCTCTCATACCGTCCAAGCAAAGCTTCGTGTTATAACGACTGAGTAATGATAAAACAAGAAATATAATAAAAATCAAGTTTTAAAAAACCTCCTCGCCGGGAATAGAATCCCAGCCCGCCGGGTGGGAGCCAGCAACGTTAACCACTCAACCAAAGATCTCAATTAGTATGTTTGCGTTGTCAACAGCCGTATAGCCTATACTACAGCTTAGCAAATGATCACATGGAAGGAAATCTCTCATCAGTGCATTGCGTTCTTTCTTTCATCAGTCTACTTCTTGCCGGTTTTCAATTCTATTATATCACTGTGCATTAATAGGAAGCGGATAAAATACAGTACATTAATATACATCAATTTGTTTCCAGACCTGACTCACAAACAGCGTCCTCGGGCCTCAAGTTTGACAGTCCCAGATTAGGCTTTTCGCGAGTTCACTCGCAGCCCTCCACTACCCACGAACTGTGTGCATGTTTATCAAATAGTGGAAACTCCCGCGAGAAACTGGCGACATCGATCCTGCGCGCTATCTGGCGGTTCGCGCAGTCAACTACGTGGTTGAGTTCAATCAGCTGGCAAGTTTAAGTGAAGTACATTCGAAGTATTACTTTTGTAATTAAAATAGAATTGTTTTGTGCTGTTATGTGCCACAATTTTGGTAATGGCTGGAAGAGGAGTTATTTGTACTATGTATGGGTGTTTTAATTATAAAATACAAAGTGATCCCAAGTCATTTTACAGGTTTCCAAAAAAAAAAACAGCTGTGAGTATACCTACTAATGTTTACGGGTACCTGTATTTTATTTTCTATTAATCTGAATATACCATACTTTCTTTAAAACATTGTTGTGATTAAACCTATCCATTTAATCCTTTTCCAGGTGTGCTCAGTGGGTTGTGAAGAGCAGAAGGGCCGATTTAGATGAAATTCTGAGGACAAAAGGATCAGAACGTTTGAATAAAAGTTAAGTAGTGTGTTCGGACCACTTTACGGAAAAGGATTTCAGAAACAAGAATCTCTTAAGCCAAGGGTATATATTTTGTTCTTGTATTACTTATGGACTTTTTTTAACTGTTGGAATTTCAAGTTCTCATCAACATAGGCCATATTTCAACTTTTTGCACTAGTGAATGCCCCTGATGATTAAAGAATCGTATTTGTTACAGAATCTGGCCTGGTGCAGTGCCCTCACTGCAGTGCCACAATGTCAAACAGACACACTTGAGATGCAGCCCGAAATAAGAAAACGAGAGTGTGAGTCTACCCCAGAAATAACAGATGATTTACCAACAGAAAGTGCTGTCCAGGAAAATGACAAACTACTGGTGAAAGAAAGGCTGAATGAATGCTGTTCAAACATAATGTTGAAATACAGGAATTGTCAGAAGTTGCTTTCCAAGTACAGGTCATTAAATAAAGATCTAAGAAGAAAGTTATCTGTGGTGTAGAAAAATCAGTCGAAGTGTACGGTAATTGTGATAAGAATGTTGTTGATAAGAGTGTTTCTCAGAACTTCATAAATCTTCAAATGAATCAAAGAAATCGTAAAGCTCAGGGCCGAAGATATTCAAATGATGACAAAAGTTTTGCATTAGCTTTGCATTATTGTTCGCCTAAGTCATACAAGTTCATGCAAAAGCATTTTTCTTTGCCCAGCACCAGGTCATTAAGAAGCTGGTTACAAAATGCCCGAGTGGAACCTGGTGTTAATAAAATGGTTCTAAGCTTACTAGAAATTAAAGCTAAAAAAATGAAAAGGGAGGAGAAGGTTATTTCCTTGGTATTTGATGAAATTTCCATCAAGTCGTCTCTGTCATATGATCCTCAGAAGGATCAATTGGAGGGATATGAAGATTTTGGTGTAGATGCTCCTGTACAGCCAATCACAGCTCCCATCCGCCAACAATGTAACCAGGCTATGGTATTTATGATTAAAGGTTTGTACCTCAATTATAAACAAATAATTGGGTACTTCTTATCAAACAATGCTATGGCAGGGCACTACATTAAAGAGCTGGTGCTATTTATTGTCAATCAACTTCAGGCAATCGGGTTAATTCCTAAAGCAGTTGTGTGTGATCAAGGATGTAATAACATGAATGTGAGGAAACTTTTAGGTGCGACTGCAGAGAAGCCATTCATTGAGGTAAACGGAGAAAACATTTATTTTTTTCATGATCCTCCGCACTTGATTAAGTCAGTGAGGAACAATCTGAAAAAGTATGATTTTATTTCTAGTGGTAAAGTTTGTAGTTGGTGTCACATAAGAGAATTTTATGCTAAGGACTCCAAAATGATTCCAAGGTTGGCTCCAAAGTTAACAAAGAAATGTATCACACTTCCCCCTTTTTCAAATATGAGGGTATGTTTAGCTACCAGGGTTCTCAGTCATTCTGTAGCTTCTGGAATACTAGTTCATGTATCATTCAATTCTTTGCCATCGAGTGCTGCACACACTGCAGAGGTTATAGAAATGTGTGACACTGTAACATTTATAAGAAGACAAGTGCCTTACGTTGTGGTGACAAATGTAACATTTAATATAAGTGCCTTACGATGTGGTGACAACTATAATGGTTCAATAAACAAACATGATAATAATAAATTACACTGTGGTGTGACCTTACCTGTGATAGTATAATAGGATATAATAAGTGCTGAGCGCCAGACTCCTATTTAAGATAGAGAATCGAAATTTATTAAATATATCCTCGGCAGTCAACAGTAGAGTTTGAGACCACCTACCCGGGCCGTAGTGTAACAGAGTTGACTAACCATTCAGTATTTATTTATAAGGAGTAGTTGAATTTGCCTATAGTATGTGCTAACTACAAGAAAAGTTATAAACATGAAGTTAATGAAATAATTTATTGAATCAAAAACAAAATATTAATAGTTACAAAAAATAATTTAATTTACCAACTGCGGTTTAATTATTTAAAAGAAAATGAACATTTAAAAGAATTGAATTAAAAAAGCTTGACACTAAATTGCAAATGGAGACGGAAGTAATAATTGTTTATGCTCACCAACTTGCAGCTTTGTCATATTGAATGTTATAACCTTGATGTTCCTTCTCATATTTCAAAAAAAATGTTGTAGTATGTCATTTGATACGGTTTAACATAACCAAGTCCGTTGCGACTTGTAGATTGATTGTAAAACTGATCTATAAGTCAGTGCGGGCTGATATGTATCTTGGGTAGACATCACGCTATATGGTTTGAAGTCGGAAGTCGAATATTGGCTCAGCTCATTAGCTAATACCCTCAGTTGACGCTCTCCTCTTGTGGTCAGAACAATTGTTCACTAATGACTTGTCGTTTCTTAATAAATTTGTAGACGCGGGTTACAGCTTATATCCTCCTTGTCACGTGGTGTCCCAACTTTCCTCTCTTCATAGTCAAGTCACCCCTTCTACCTGGGACTTGTCCATTCATAAACTCGTGACTCCCTCATGCCACCATAATTTGCAATATGTTGACGCGTACCTTGGCTCCAGTAGTGACGTATTGGTTGCACCATGAGTGAAATATAATGTTCTATTCCTTCTCGAAAGTCCTCGATGGTCCGCACGTGATTCTTAGTCATTCTGGGTTTCTTAGCATCCCATGGCAGTGACTCTGCCTGCCGTGGTGAAATAACTACTACGTCGTTCTGTATGTGACACATAGGGTTGGTCCTTATTGCCAATCTTGTTGCAATATATAATACTTCGTCTCTTTACAAGTAAATGTTATTAAAAATCTGTCTGACTATAATAATAAAAACCGTTTACAATCATCTGATATAAAATCATCTCATCGATGTACTAATTAATAATAATAATAACATGATAAATGAATAACCCTATAAATATAATGAACCCATGTACCATTGGTTCAAGGGGTCGAATCCATGTATTATGGTAAAAAGAAGGAAGGAAATATACAGTCTTCAGTGGAACATAGAAAGATTTTATACGAGAGGGCGAGCATAACGTTGTGTAAGAATTAGGGTCCAGGTGGCCAGGAAATGATATCATGCATGACGCATAGATAAGGAGCCGGTCACGAATATAAATAGAACGAGTGGAACTTTCCACGCGAGTGACTGAGAGCATGTTTCGGAAATTGCCCTTACGTTGCAGGGAAATGGCATCGCCGCAGTTGTGCAAGAAGAAGAATAATTAGATTTAAGCCATTTGCAAGAATAAAATTAATAAAAGAAATACAGCATTGTGAATCATTTCGGAATAGAGATTTTTGTGTGGAGAAAAAGCTTTTAATAATTGCCTAGAAAAGAAGTGCAAACGTGGCCATACGTCATTAAAAGTTCCCCGAGACCCGAGGAGGTGGGGATTAAAAATCAACAGTAACACCCACATATCTGAAGACCAAATTTTATTTAATATCTCAGAATTGCACGATCGATTTTCTTGTGCAAAGAAGTCAGTTTACGTGTAGGAAACGAGCTTTCCCGAGATATAATTTTTAAAAGAGTGCGACCATTGCTTCAAAAGTTGGTTATGAAAAAGACGAGGATTTTATCTTTTTTTTTAGCCAAAGAGTATAAAAGTCCTGGCAGAGCCAGACAAATCATGCAGTTTCCGACAGCCCGAGGGGGGCGTCAGGCTACATCACATCGAATGCAGTTATTCCGAGAGCCCGAGAGGGGGCGTCCGGCTCTATCGACAACCAGCGTGCACCCGTAAGGAGTGGCCGAGAAGTATCATCAAAGTATCGCCGTGTGAAGACTTAGGAAAATCCTAATACAGGATTTAGTTCCGCCAGGAACAGTCTTATAGTGAAAAGTTCAGTATTACAGTCAAAGTAGGCTGCGAACTTAAAGAACAGGCGATAGGTCTTCAAATATCAGTTCATTTAAACGACCGAAAGTGTCGTAACGTTTTGAAGTGCCATAATAGCGAAACAAACAGTCTATCAATGTTAAAGAACCCCATCAGGGTCGGACAAAATAAGGGCCGCATAGTATTCTGAAAAGATAGGAATTAGAGAATAGAATAATCAGAAGTGAGAAATTAAATTGAGACGTTGTTTCAGGAAAACAAACGAACTATAAAAAGCACTAAGTTACGTATTGAAGGAGGAGCATTAGATGCTAGAAAATAATAGGTCACCGATAGAGTATTTGGGTGACCGTGAACAAGACAGACTTTCGCTAGACAAACTCATTAGTGTCTAGAAGGAAACAATTTCGAGCTAATAAGAATAATAGCCGATCGCCAGGAAACCGGATTTGAAGAAGTACCATTCCAGGGAGGGGTAGAGTGTTCAAGACATTCATATTCTGATCAGATAGGGAGCCGACATCTACTAGTTTCACCCTTGGAGACGGGGAAGAGAGAAATCACGAGTGAAAGGCTAAAATCAAAGCCTAAGTGATAAAAGCAGTGTATTGTAAATATAGGAAATTTGTGTTAGTGTAATAATTTTTCTGTGAATTCATTTGTGTATTATAAAGGAATACAAAATCGTATTCAAAATGTTACCAGTGTATAAGGTAAATCATGTGTATGTGTATCAAGAAATGTCAGTGTATGAAATGGAATTAGGGAAGATGGCTTAAACACATTCAAGTGGGCAGAAATGAAACATCGTTGGAAAGTACGGTCGGGGACCGTCCTATCATGTGAGTAACCATTTCATTATGTCATGTGTTGGGAAATGTTTGCCTGCAATCCACCTGAGAATGAGATAATAGGGATATTTTTGTATAATAAATAACAGAATAATAGCGCGATCTGAACAACTAAAATCGAGAAAGTATAAAATGATTATGTGAAGTGAATAAATCCCTTAGAGGAAATATATGAAATAAAATATCAGTGTATTTGATAAATGATTTAATTATATGAAAGCAAGCGTAATAATAATAATAATCACAATTAGATAAATGAAGATTATGATGAATTATATGAAAGTAGTAGCTTTTGAGCTCCTTTAAAGGAATAAATGCATGTTGTGAGCACATGTTCTTAAGGTAAAGCGATTATTGTACGGCAGAGGAATATTATAAAATTGAGATAGAGATCAAATGTGATTTTGAATTTATCATTTCTTTGAAGGCAATTTGGAAATAAAGGTTAAGCGTAATGTATCGCATTGAAGTAAATTTGTCACGCTAGGAAGGCGTTGAACTTAAATATACTTGGTAAATTTAATTATGAGGGGTAGTTGGTCGTGGTAATTGAGCTATAGTAAGTCCTCTATATAGTGATGTGGATCACGAGGCCATGTGTGTTGTTGTGTTATAATAGGGTGCAAATTTATTGTATTATGAGCGCAGGTTAAAGGCCGAGGCCGCCCTAAGTCGCATTTATATAAGTCCTCCAGTATGGGATTGGTTACCGAGGCACGTTGAGAGAGTCGAACCCAGACTCGTCTAGTTGTTGAAGCCCCTAAATATTCGTTGTTGTATGTGAATTACTCTTACCCACCAACGAGGATACATCATAATTAATAAATGCCAAGGCTACGAGAATGGTCTAATGAAAATAAATATATTGTTAAAGTATGTGAATATAAAGCCAGGCCTGTTCAAAGAACTGCATTTAAGAAACAGCTGTGTTGAAACTAAGAGTAGCTCGTCCCGTGGGGGCGATGGCCGTGAAGTCTCCCTCCCTACAATAACTCACGCTAAGTGTCCAGGCTAGACCCCTAGTCATTGATGTTGCGGTCGGTCGGGGATCCGTCTGTTTTGAAGTTATAGTACGCTAGCTTGTTTAGAGTTTGTTTAACGACCCGGTCTTCGAACCGAGGTTCTTGTAGATTGAAGATTACCGCTTGTAAGTTCAAATCGTTGCTTTCTTATGAGATAATGGTCTTTTAAGACAGATAAATATAAATCCCTAATATAATGTTATAATTATGATGTAATGATTCACGAGTTCAGTGAAGACAATTAGATTTCGGGAGTGATCTTAATTTTTGACAAAGTTCAAGTAGTCTTCAGAAACTCGGGAGTGCGCAAATGTTTTCCCAATCACTGTAGTGAATTGTTGATTTGAGAGAGATGGTAACTGAGAACATTGTGAAAGCCCAAAGTTTAAGCAAAGTAGTAAAAGTACTTTAATAAGAATTATATATTGTTTGAATTATAAAATACTCATATAAAAGGAAGTGATGTGCAGTAAAGTGATAACACAGTTTATATTGGAAAGTATAGAGCCTATTGGAGCTCTGAATTGTATGGAATTTTAAAAAGGACACTATATGGAAGTGAAAATAGAGATATATTTGTTGGTTTATGAGAAACCATGTATTTATGATTTAACATTTGTTTTTATATTGTATTCCTTGTTTACTTTGAACAAGTTAGAATGGGTCAGTATTTTATTTGTTTAATTTGTTGTAGCGCCATATAATTGTGGAATTAAATGTTTTATAGTAGGAGTTGATTTTGATTATATTTTGGAAGTGTAACCTCTATTTAATCCAAAATGTGTAAGTCACAGAGTGGGAGAACATACCATAACCCCGAAAATCCCGATTTGAGCATTTCTGGCATACTGTGATTTGCATATTTCATGCTAAATGGGCACAGGGGGCATAAAAGTACTGTGTTTGGATTAATAATTAGAGGAACACTTAAGACGGTCATATCATGTAAAAGTAAAGTAATGATAGAGGTAGCTACAAGGTATAACGTTAACTGACCGCATGTGTCCCTGGAAACTCACACCGAGCAGCCCTAAATAAATATAAATAACCCCCCCCCCTCTTCTTCATTTTAAATGGCGCCCAACGTGGGGATTGTATGATTATATCATACACGTACTGAACACCATTCTTTTGGCGCCCAGTACGTTGGGATGAGTTTTCCTAGGGAAAACCCGAGTTTTCATGAAAAATCAAAATTTTCATATTTTTTTGAAAAAAAAATGGTTCTTCGAATTTTTGAATTTTTAAATCATTTCCATAATGGTTTTGACATTGAATGAGTATATCCAAAGGGTACGTTTTAGTAAACACCCGTACTAAGGTAAAATTTTTAAAATTGGGACACAATGGCTTGGAGTTCCATCTCTCAAGCATGTACCAGCGATGTGGCATAGTAGCCCACTGTATTCTTGTATTGTGGATAAGATGTGGACAAGAAGGCATCTAAAGAAATACTTAGGGGAGCATTTCAATGAGGAGATGGAGGAAATTATAAAGATAAATAATGAAGTATGGGAGGCCAAGAAGGCAGAAAGTAAAGAAAAATGTAAAACTATAAATGATAAAGAGTACCCAATTAAAGAAAATATAAAGGTTTCTTTAGGAAGCATGCGTGCATCTGGAGGCATAGTTACACGAAGAGAAGGTAACATGGCTGCAGACAACAGGGGTAAAAATTGAGCCTTTAGAGCTCCAAATGGAAAAAGAAATATGTGAACCGATTCCAAGGGAATTCGTAACCAGTACAGATAATAATAATGATAAAGAGGATTCAAAGTCTCATGTATCAAGGCAGGTTCAAGTAGGCTCGGAAAGCAAAGGGGAAAAGAAAGATAATACTAGCGTTCAGGATCAGGAAAAGGTAGAAATGGCGACCTGGAAAGAAATAAAAGAATTCTTGGATGTAGTTGATAAAATGCGAAAAGAGCACATGAAGATGAAGGATGAACTTTGGGAATTAAAATATATCAACTTAAGAAGGAAGGAAGGAAGGAAGGAATTGAGGAACAAAGAGAAAGTATTTCCGAGGAAATTGAGAAGATAGACAAACTTCGTGAAAGGGCAAGTAAAAATTGGTATAAGATACCTAAACAGGAATTAGAGGAATTGTACAAGGAAATCCCTAAGGTTAACGAGTCATTAAGAGACACGAAAAAGAAATTTGCGAAACGTATGGTGAAAGAAGGAAAAATAGAATTAGCTCCGTGGGAACAGATAAGAATGTTCATGGATGAAATAGATGAAAAAATGAAGCACATATGGGAAATATGGAATAATTGGAGGCATATTAAGTATAAAATCAAAGAGTACGATAGGAAGGAAGATATCAACGACCAGATGAAGTATATAGTAAAGGAAAAACATGAGATGCATAGCCTCTTAGTGAGCATGTATGCTGAACGAGATATAATAACCATTCAGGAATTAGCTGAAGTAAGAGAAGTCAAGATTCGGGAATATCAAGGAATAGTAGAGGCCATTCAGAAGAGATATGATGAGTATATACTAGTGCAAGACCTAAAAGCGAAAGAAATGGCTATCCCAGTCATAAATGATACAGAAGACATGAAAGAAAAGGACATAATGGTGCCGGAAGATCACCAAAGTGGCCCTAAACAAGCAAAGGAAGAAACTTTTAAAGAAAAGGTGGACGCGTGTCAAGAGGAAATTGAAACCCAGATCCAAGGGATGAGAGATGGGGTAATGGAGAAGTTGGAATCGAGTAGGGAAATGTATCAGACATACCGGGATGATATTATAAGTAGTATTGAAGCATTAGGAAAGAGGTTCAGTCGATTCGCGGAAAATAGAGATAAGGGAGATATCTCAATACAGAACCATCAATCAAATGAAGAAGTTGCCCAGACTGAAAATGAAACAGAAATTATAGAACAACAAGAAGTCATGGTGCAAGAGCCCGAAATTGACATTCGAAAAGAAGAAGAAGAAAAAGAAGTAGAAATCGTGATGACTCCAGTGGAAACTGAGAAAAATTTGGAGATCCTTCCTGAGAAACAAATGGAGACTCAAGAGGAAATGAGAATTCCGGACCAGGAGGACAGCCGAAATGAAAATGAGCTCCAAAGTGAAGAAGAACATTTTTATGAAAAGGTGGAGCTGGAAGAGCAAGAGCTACTCCCAGAACAGGAGATAACAAAAGAAGTGAAAGTTGGAGAGATGGAAATAATAATTCCTGAAGAGATGGAGAAATCTAATGAAACTATAATAGAAACTATCGTCGAAGCACAGATAGAAGTAGACGGTCAAGATTTCATAGAAATTGAAAAGGAAAACCCAGAAGAAATTCAGGAGGATAAGAAAGCACAGATCCTTGAATTAATGATCAAATATCAGGATTGCCAACGAATGAAAAGAGAAATGGAAACAGATCCAAATGAGAGCAAAGAAAACCTCCAAGAAAAAGATGAGATTGTTGGAAATAATGAAGAAAAGAGAGGTGATGCCTTTGAAAGTAATGCTGAAAGAGGAAGAAGACCGAAATTGGTAGTCGGTTTACAAAAGAATAGATACCCTATTGAAAGTAGGAGAGGAGAAATAATGCACATGACCTTGGAGAGAGAAGACGCACAAGCGTTTTACAGTTGGAAAGTTCGTCGGAAGAAATGGAATAATGGAAGGAAGAGAAAGGAAGAATATCTGAAGGAACTATGGAATTGGAAGAGTAGGAAAAAGAAATATTCTTTGAAAATGCCATCTCGATGCGAGATGAAGGAAAAGAATTACTCCAGCATAGCTAACGGGTTCAGCCGTATGCACCCGTTAAAGAGTAAGAGAAAAAAAGGATTTTTCTTGAAAATGCCATCTCAAGAAGAGATGAGGAAAACGGAAGAAAACCAAGAAGAGTCGGGTAAGGATAAACCGAGCTCTTAAAGACAAATGGGATTCTGTAGACTTTGAGTCAAGAAAATAAAAATGAAGACATAACGGGTAAAGGCTATATGCACCCGTAAAGTATTAATAGAATGTAAATAGGTCAATATTGAATAAACTGAGAAGAAATAGACAGGCAGGCAGAATGCCGGTCCCATGAAACAAGGAAGAAAAAAAGGTCTAACCCAAGTTTGGAGTGCACGCCAGACGAAGAGGAGACTTATAAACACCCGAACGAGACGAGTAATTTATAGCCCTAAGTGTAGGCGTCCGCTAAGGGAAATGAATGAATGGGAACTTTGTAAGACCCAAAAACAAGCCAGAATAAGGAAGGGCTTTGTAAAAAGAACAGAAACTAAAGGTACGGATAAATGTTATGATGGCTTCGACCATAAAGAAAAAAAGAGATTTTTTATGAAAATTATGGAAATAAATTTCCTCAAAATTTCGAAAATTTATTTACCTAAGGAGGGGAGAGATGAACCCATGTACCATTGGTTCAAGGGGTCGAATCCATGTATTATGGTAAAAAGAAGGAAGGAAATATACATTCTTCAGTGGAACATAGAAAGATTTTATACGAGAGGGCGAGCATAACGTTGTGTAAGAATTAGGGTCCAGGTGGCCAGGAAATGATATCATGCATGACGCATAGATAAGGAACCGGTCACGAATATAAATAGAACGAGTGGAACTTTCCACGCGAGTGACTGAGAGCATGTTTCGGAAATTGCCCTTACGTTGCAGGAAAATGGCATCGCCGCAGTTGTGCAAGAAGAAGAATAATTAGATTTAAGCCATTTGCAAGAATAAAATTAATAAAAGAAATACAGCATTGTGAATCATTTCGGAATAGAGATTTTTGTGTGGAGAAAAAGCTTTTAATAATTGCCTAGAAAAGAAGTGCAAACGTGGCCATACGTCATTAAAAGTTCCCCGAGACCCGAGGAGGTGGGAATTAAAAATCAACAGTAACACCCACATATCTGAAGACCAAATTTTATTTAATATCTCAGAATTGCACGATCGATTTTCTTGTGCAAAGAAGTCAGTTTACGTGTAGAAAACGAGCTTTCCCGAGATATAATTTTTAAAAGTGTGCGACCATTGCTTCAAAAGTTGGTTATGAAAAAGACGAGGATTTTATCTTTTTTCAGCCAAAGAGTATAAAAGTCCTGGCAGAGCCAGACAAATCATGCAGTTTCCGACAGCCCGAGGGGGGCGTCAGGCTACATCACATCGAATGCAGTTATTCCGAGAGCCCGAGAGGGGGCGTCCGGCTGTATCGACAACCAGCGTGCACCCGTAAGGAGTGGCCGAGAAGTATCATCAAAGTATCGCAGTGTGAAGACTTAGGAAAATCCTAATACAGGATTTAATTCCGCAGCATCAGTCTTATAGTGAAAAGTTCAGTATTACAGTCAAAGTAGGCTGCGAACTTAAAGAACAGGCGATAGGTCTTCAAATATCAGTTCATTTAAACGACCGAAAGTGTCGTAACGTTTTGAAGTGCCATAATAGCGAAACAAACAGTCTATCAATGTTAAAGAACCCCATCAGGGTCGGACAAAATAAGGGCCGCATAGTATTCTGAAAAGATAGGAATTAGAGAATAGAATAATCAGAAGTGAGAATTTAATTTGAGACGTTGTTTCAGTAAAACAAACGAACTATAAAAAGCACTAAGTTACGTATTGAAGGAGGAGCATTAGATGCTAGAAAATAATAGGTCACCGATAGAGTATTTGGGAGACCGTGAACAAGACAGACTTTCGCTAGACAAACTCATTAGTGTCTAGAAGGAAACAATTTCGAGCTAATAAGAATAATAGCCGATCGTCAGGAAACCGGATTTGAAGAAGTACCATTCCAGGGAGGGGTAGAGTGTTCGAGAATTTCATATTCTGATCAGATAGGGAGCCGACATCTACTAGTTTCAACCTTGGAGACGGGGAAGAGAGAAATCACGAGTGAAAGGCTAAAATCAAAGCCTCAGTGATAAAAGCAGTGTATTGTAAATATAGGAAATTTGTGTTAGTGTAATAATTTTTCAGTGAATTCATTTGTGTATTATAAAGGAATACAAAATCGTATTCAAAATGTTACCAGTGTATAAGGTAAATCATGTGTATGTGTATCAAGAAATGTCAGTGTATGAAATGGAATTAGGGAAGATGGCTTAAACACATTCAAGTGGGCAGAAATGAAACATCGTTGGAAAGTACGGTCGGGGACCGTCCTATCATGTGAGTAACCATTTCATTATGTCATGTGTTGGGAAATGTTTGCCTGCAATCCACCTGAGAATGAGAAATAGGGAAGGTTTTTGTATAATAAATAACAGAATAATAGCGCGATCTGAACAACTAAAATCGAGAAAGTATAAAATGATTATGTGAAGTGAATAAATCCCTTAGAGGAAATATATGAAATAAAATATCAGTGTATTTGATAAATGATTTAATTATATGAAAGCAAGCGTAATAATAATAATAATCACAATTAGATAAATGAAGATTATGATGAATTATATGAAAGTAGTAGCTTTTGAGCTCCTTTAAAGGAATAAATGCATGTTGTGAGCACATGTTCTTAAGGTAAAGCGATTATTGTACGGGAGAGGAATATTATAAAATTGAGATAGAGATCAAATGTGATTTTGAATTTATCATTTCTTTGAAGGCAATTTGGAAATAAAGGTTAAGCGTAATGTATCGCATTGAAGTAAATTTGTCACGCTAGGAAGGCGTTGAACTTAAATATACTTGGTAAATTTAATTATGAGGGGTAGTTGGTCGTGGTAATTGAGCTATAGTAAGTCCTCTATATAGTGATGTGGATCACGAGGCCATGTGTGTTGTTGTGTTATAATAGGGTGCAAATTTATTGTATTATGAGCGCAGGTTAAAGGCCGAGGCCGCCCTAAGTCGCATTTATATAAGTCCTCCAGTATGGGATTGGTTACCGAGGCACGTTGAGAGAGTCGAACCCAGACTCGTCTAGTTGTTGAAGCCCCTAAATATTCGTTGTTGTATGTGAATTACTCTTACCCACCAACGAGGATACATCATAATTAATAAATGCCAAGGCTACGAGAATGGTCTAATGAAAATAAATATATTGTTAAAGTATGTGAATATAAAGCCAGGCCTGTTCAAAGAACTGCATTTAAGAAACAGCTGTGTTGAAACTAAGAGTAGCTCGTCCCGTGGGGGCGATGGCCGTGAAGTCTCCCTCCCTACAATAACTCACGCTAAGTGTCCAGGCTAGACCCCTTGTCATTGATGTTGCGGTCGGTCGGGGATCCATCTGTTTTGAAGTTATAGTACGCTAGCTTGTTTAGAGTTTGTTTAACGACCCGGTCTTCGAACCGAGGTTCTTGTAGATTGAAGATTACCGCTTGTAAGTTCAGATCGTTGCTTTCTTATGAGATAATGGTCTTTTAAGACAGATAAATATAAATCCCTAATATAATGTTATAATTATGATGTAATGATTCACGAGTTCAGTGAAGACAATTAGATTTCGGGAGCGATCTTAATTTTTGACAAAGTTCAAGTAGTCTTCAGAAACTCGGGAGTGCGCAAATGTTTTCCCAATCACTGTAGTGAATTGTTGATTTGAGAGAGCTGGTAACTGAGAACATTGTGAAAGCCCAAAGTTTAAGCAAAGTAGTAAAAGTACTTTAATAAGAATTATATATTGTTTGAATTATAAAATACTCATATAAAAGGAAGTGATGTGCAGTAAAGTGATAACACAGTTTATATTGGAAAGTATAGAGCCTATTGGAGCTCTGAATTGTATGGAATTTTAAAAAGGACACTATATGGAAGTGAAAATAGAGATATATTTGTTGGTTTATGAGAAACCATGTATTTATGATTTAACATTTGTTTTTATATTGTATTCCTTGTTTACTTTGAACAAGTTAGAATGGGTCAGTATTTTATTTGTTTAATTTGTTGTAGCGCCAAATAATTGTGGAATTAAATGTTTTATAGTAGGAGTTGATTTTGTTTTTATTTTGGAAGTGTAACCTCTATTTAATCCAAAATGTGTAAGTCACAGAGTGGGAGAACATACCATAACCCCGAAAATCTCGATTTGAGCATTGCTGGCATACTGTGATTTGCATATTTCATGCTAAATGGGCACAATAACAGCTATGGGATCGAATCGTTACAATCGCCCCTGAGATAAAAAAAAATTAAATGACATTTAACATTATTTCTCTTACCACATCCAACATAAAAACTATAAATATAAATATTATAACCCCCATAAAGACAACATACAATATACTCTTCCTCAATACACAAAAATATACAAGAAATATATTCTTCACAAAAATTCACATTTTAACTTTCATTCATCTCATTCTTCCAAATGTTCATAATGTTCATTCTTCTTTATATATATGCTGTAAAAAATATACATATAATGTCCTTCACTTTTAATTTTGACATATATGTCAGCGCTGCACTCGTTTATAATTGTGGTGATTGTATGCTTGACATACAATTTTGGCTTCTTATCTAGTGAACGTAGTTTTCGTCAGTCTGGTGTAGAATTACATTGTTCTCGTACCAGCTGAATAACACATTATAATTATCACAGTACACGATATGCAAACAACACAATATTCCTTTCGTCTCTATAAAGGGATTACTCAAATGCAGTAAAATTTCAATAATTGAAGAAAAAAATAACTTAGCAAGATACCTAAGGCAATTCAAATTTCAGTGCTTATGTCATACATGTAAATACTTCCCCAAATACACAATGACATCGAAACACCTCAAAGCAGTTATTAAACAGTTCACTTAAATACCCAAGTTACTACCAACCTGCCTTCGTGGCTTCTTACTTTCTTAGGCCACGGCCGCCTCCTTTCAAATTAATACTTCCTAAGTCTCCACGACTTCTTAACTTCTCATAAAACCATAATTCCTCTTAACTACTTCTCGAAAACAATAACTTGAATTTTCAAAATCACCAATAAACATAAAATCTGACTTCTTGTTCACTTTATAAAATTTAACTTAGCGTCAAGATATCTTTACTGCATCGTCATTCTTACCTACCACAACAACATGATTAAGACTTGGACAAAATACTACTCAATACCTGAATTACGTATATCACTAAAACAGATGACAAACTCCTCGGAATAAATATTTCGTTCCACAAAATATTAATGCTCTTATACTTTGAACTTAGTCTATTCATGATTTGACTTCTCGCTGAATACCTAAAAAAACACCATAGTTTTCTCTCAAAACTCTTATTGTTAAGTACCGTGTCTTACCGACACCACTTCCTACTTGCTTCGATCGCCTGGACTATAGCTCATTTCTATTAAACCAGAATCTCTCAAAACGCATCGTGACATTACTCGTCACCATTTCTTTACTTCTTCCACCTTCCAATACGTGGTATAATCCCACATCTTCTTACTGTTACAGGTCATCTCTTACTTACCAATAACACTCTAAATTTCAGCTAAAAAATCTTACACGCTTCGACTAACTCCTTGGAATAATAACATCACACTTTGTTTTCCTAACTATTCTTCTTCCTCAAATAATGACAGTGTCCCAGTTGATAGTCAATAACACCGACACTCCTAATTGGCAAATATTCTCCCAAAATCACTTCATAAAGCAAGTCCTGAGTTATAACACAGTTCAGATACTCTCTACTCTACCGAATGAAATGCGTAAATTACACCTGCCTTGAATTGAAACTACATTTTACCCTTAGGTACACACTTATCCTACTAACCTACTCTTGTCCTCAAAAAGATAGTTACACACTTCTCTTTACTAACTCCGTATGACATAAATAAAACTTAATTTCTCGTCTACTAAAAATGAGTTATCTTTAAATCCTCAAAACTTCGAATTATAACAAATTCCTTTCAACACTAGTAAATATTATGCCAACCATCTAATTATTATTATTATTATCTTTACTTATACCCCTGTGTAGGACAACAATCTACCACATCATTAATTCGTTACTAATCATCAGTAACTTTTTACTACAAAGAGGTTCAGTTAGGTAACAAGCCTAGTAATATCATTAAAACGTGTGTAACTGTAACTAAAACTTGGACCATCTTACCTCTGTAATCCCTTTGTACCTTTGTATGCATACAACCATATATACTTTAAAAGCCTCCCAACATTAACTTCACGTAGTCCCGTAGACACCATAAAAAACTCATTGCTCAACGGAATATACCTCGCTGGCAAACTTCATCCTCCGAAAACTTCTTAAAACTTCATTTGGCATCTTACCAAAACTCCCTCTACTATAACTCCATTTGGCATCTTACAAAAAAAAAAAAAAAAAAAAAAAATCAAAAAAAAATTGCTCAACGGCATTATACCTTCGTTGGCCTACTTCTTCAAACTCACGACCATTTACGTGAAAATACACACATACGCACACATATATCTGTCACCAAGTACCCGATGTCCTAATTAGTTACTACTTCCTCATTTCTACCTGATGTTGGTTAATTCATACAACGCATTACCATCAACTATTCTAAACCACTTCTAAATTTCTCAAATGTATCCACTGATAACCTCGCTGTCCTCACAATGAAACTTATTTATTAAATCAATACTTAATTCTTCAACTCACTAGTTTTATTACCACTGTATCATCTTATCTTCACTCACTTTTGAATTAAATCTTTATTCTTATTTTATTTCTTCTCAGTATTATTATTATTATTATTAATTTCATAACTATGGTTGCCATAATAATTATTACTTTCTTTAGATTACTTACCTTTGTAATAATCTTCCTAATATTTTTTTTATTTAATCCTCACTTCATCCAACTTACCTGCAGTTTAAGGACCCACATTCAACTTACCTGAATTGCTCAATAGCACGACAACCTCTGTCTTCCAAATTAAATGATTTTAGACAACCTAAATCAATAAGCGTAGGCACTACGCGCCCCTTACCATCCTAACATCACGACTAAATTTAAATTACTCACAGCAGGTTCCTTATCTACCTCTGGTAATAATATTAAACTTCTTTATTTATATTTAAGTCATACGGAACAGTAACTATCGTTAATATAAATATACATCACTACTTTCTCTGGCATTTCACAGTTCTTACCACATTCATCTTCAATTCTATCTTTAACTAGGATTCCACTTTCCTCCTTCCTTATAACATTAATTTCTACCTCTTTCGGACTACATTCATCAATAGTAACATTATACTTCGGCTCTCCCCCTCTGACTTCTCCAAGTCTAGCTAATTCAGTACGACACTGCACGTCATATGCTTTCTTTCTCTCTCTCTCAACCTGATTTCTTTCTCCTCTAGCAACGTAATTCTCTTCTCTTTCATTTTACTTCCAAAATATCTACCTACATGTCTTCCCTTCACTTCTCCATTACTATCACTTAATGCTCTCTTTAGCCGTGGACTATTGCTTCTGCTCTTATCTATCTCTCTCCTCCTCTTAACCTGTTTACTAATTATGTTCTTCTGACTATGACTTAACGCACGCTTCTCTGCCTCTAATAATTTCACATTAATTTCCGCTACACCATCATTAAATTCTTCCCTAGTCAACATATCCTCTTCACTTAAGATTTTCTGCATCTTAATTTCTTGAGTGCCTAGTACTTTCTTTATCTTACCTACTTCTATCCCTATCTTTTCTTCCATCTTCTCTTCTTTTTCACTACGTTCTATAGTCTCTTCTACAGCTATCCTGCGTTCATCTATCATCTCCGCTGATTGCTGTTCGTTACCTAAGCTACTTTCATCTATGTCTAGCATCTCTACCAACTCTACTATGTTTTCTCCTACTATATCCGCTAACTGCTGTTCATCATCCATAATTTCTTCTACAGCTATCCTGCTTTCATCTAAAATCTCCTCCATTTCTACTATGCTTTCTCCTACCATCTCCTTTGACTCTACTCTGCTTTCACCTAAAATCCTCGCTACTTGCTCTTCCTTACCTAAGATCTCCGTCGACTCCAATCTGCTTTCACCTACAATCTCCACTAATTCCAATTTGCTTTCACCTAAAATCTCGTCTGCCTCCAATTTGCATTCATCTATTTTCTCCCTCATCCGTTTCTGATGTTCTCTATCTGAGTTCTCCAACCACTCCTGATGTTCTTTTCTTTCTTTCTCTCTCCTTTCCTGACGTTCTCTACTGTCCTTATCTAATTTATCAAACATCCTCATCCTGTCCTGATGTATTTTATTCATATGTTTATCTAATTTCTCAAATTTATCATTGAATTCCAAATAACTTCTTCACTATTTTTATCTAGCTTCAAATTCATATTTTTACTATTTCTATTCATCTCCCTCATGATATCAGCTAATGAAATTTCAGGGACCTCTATGAACTTTTCTATATCCTGACTACCCCTAGTCTCAGGATGTACCTCTGTATTCTTATCCGCCATCTCGAAGTACACCGTATAAAAATTTGCCCTTCCGAAATTCACTCACTTCACTGTCCCCCAAAAGCACTGACAATTTGCACTGAAATCATACACTCCTCTCCTAAATACCGAACGGTTTTCGTGTCCTACGTTGTAGCGCCAAATGTAACATTTATAAGAAGACAAGTGCCTTACGTTGTGGTGACAAATGTAACATTTAATATAAGTGCCTTACGATGTGGTGACAACTATAATGGATCAATAAACAAACATGATAATAATAAATTACACTGTGGTGTGACCTTACCTGTGATAGTATAATAGGATATAATAACTGTTGAGCGCCAGATTCCTATTTAAGATAGAGAATCGAAATTTATTAAATATATCCTCGGCAGTCAGCAGTAGAGCTTGAGACCACCTACCCGGGCCGTAGTGTAACAGAGTTGACTAACCATTCAGTATTTATTTATAAGGAGTAGTTGAATTTGCCTATAGTATGTGCTAACTACAAGAAAAGTTATAAACATGAAGTTAAAGAAATAATTTATTGAATCAAAAACAAAATATTAATAGTTACAAAAAAAGAATTTACCAACTGCGGTTTAATTATTTAAAAGAAAATGAACATTTAAAAGAATTGAATTAAAAAAGCTTGACTCTAAATTGCAAATGGAGACGGAAGTAATAATTGTTTATGCTCACCAACTTGCAGCTTTGTCATATTGAATGTTATAACCTTGATGTTCCTTCTCATATTTCAAAAAAATGTTGTAGTATGTCATTTGATACGGTTTAACATAACCAAGTCCGTTGCGACTTGTAGATTGATTGTAAAACTGATCTATAAGTCAGTGCGGGCTGATATGTATCTTGGGTAGACATCACGCTATATGATTTGAAGTCGGAAGTCGAATATTGGCTCAGCTCATTAGCTAATACCCTCAGTTGACGCTCTCCTCTTGTGGTCAGAACAATTGTTCACTAATGACTTGTCGTTTCTTAATAAATTTGTAGACGCGGGTTTCAGCTTATATCCTCCTTGTCACGTGGTGTCCCAACTTCCCTCTCTTCATAGTCAAGTCACCCCTTCTACCTGGGACTTGTCCATTCATAAACTCGTGACTCCCTCATGCCACCATAATTTGCAATATGTTGACGCGTACCTTGGCTCCAGTAGTGACGTTTTGGTTGCACCATGAGTGAAATATAATGTTCTATTCCTTCTCGAAAGTCCTCGATGGTCCGCACGTGATTCTTAGTCATTGTGGGTTTCTTAGCATCCCATGACAGTGACTCTGCCTGCCATGGTGAAATAACTACTACGTCGTTCTGTATGTGACACATAGGGTTGGTCCTTATTGCCAAACTTGTTGCAATATATAATACTTCGTCTCTTTACAAGTAAATGTTAATAAAAATCTGTCTGACTATAATAATAAAAACCGCTTACAATCATCTGATATAAAAATCATCTCATCGATGTACTAATTAATAATAATAATAACATGATAAATGAATAACCCTATAAATATAACAGCTATGGGATCGAATCGTTACAACACATTGTGTGATATTTTTAATTCTTCCACTGTCAGTAGCCCCAAGGAGTATAGGAAACCTTTAACCCTTTCCAGCCCAAATTAATTGGGGTGATAGTAAAAAATATTTTTCTATGGAAAATAACTAAATTCTGTATCATCTACATGAAACCACCTTGATTTAATTTTTTCAGACTCTCATGTGCTGAAAAATGGATGACGCCATATGTCATCACTGGGCAAATGCAATGCAATTCCTCATGATAAGTTATTTAGGTCTTTGTATAAGAATTATGATTATACTACACAATTTATGTTAATAATTTATTGTTATAAAATAGATTTAATATAAAAACACATAAATAATAAGACACATAGGCCAATATGCCTAAAATTGTAGTAACAAAGCGAAACCATAGAAACTATAGTACGTTATCAAAATACTTTTAGTAATCTAAGGATACGGTGTAATAAAAGTAATTGAAAAAACAAAGTGTAAACGAAACCGGTGTGTGAATGAACTACTTTACATGGTATGCCATGAAGCAGTTCCTGTCTTTTGTAAAGCAAAATGCTTTGTCACACTTTACACATTTCATCCTTGAATAAGGTTTGATGCATAGCTTGCAACGCTGTTTGGCTTCAAGATACAGAGGCAAGTGGCCAATGCCTTAATACCTGACATCATCGGTAGGTCGTGGAGTTGGTACTCTTCTCTTGGATGGAGGTGTTGGTGTTGCAACATTTCCTCGAGGCCTGCCTCTTTTGTTTACAGCCTGCTTTCCTGCTTGCAAAAGACCATGTGCAATTTCAGCACGAAAAATTACAAGAGTCTTGTATCTCATCTCCCCCCTCTGAGTGCAATGTCTGCGATATAGTAGCCATCCATTTACTATGCACATATCAATCAGGTGGAAAACAATTCGAAGATAGAATCTCTGTACAGGGCAACTAACATATCATGAAGATCAACCCCTCCCACGAAGCAATTGTACTCCTTGACTAATGCTGGACGAGGGACCTCAGTAAATGCCTTTTGTGCCACAGACCATCTCTTGACGTTAACAATAGGATCTATGCCCTTGTACGATGATGTGAGGTGAACAGCTTTGTTGTCATACCACTTGAGGGCTATGATGTTCCTTTCACCTTCAGTGCGAAAATCATATGAACCACGACCCTCTTTCTTCAGTTCGGCATCGGATTTCAGTATGCATTTTGGTAGTCGAGCCACTCCTACAGTTCCTACTGCTAGGATGCCAATGTCTTTCAATGCACATATCAAATAATATGAAGTGAACCAGTTGTCCATGAACACCTTAAAGTTTTGTCCTTTAGGAAGTCCTTCAATCAGTCTCATAACAATGTCCCCACTAATACCTAAACGAGATGTGTTGGTGATAGTACCCTTACCAACATACACTTTAAAATCATAGACAATGCCACTAGAACCAGCCCGAGCAAATGCCTTTATACCCCATTTATGAGGCTTGTTCTTCACGTATTGCTTCAAAGAACTACGTCCCTTGAATGGAATTATAATTTCATCTACCGAATTGTACTCCTCGGGTTCAATTTCAGCGAAACTAGCTCTGATGGCATCAACGAAAGGTCTGACTTTGAATAACTTATCATACTCAGGATGATCACGTGGCTTCATGTTATCATTATCATTGATATGGAAGTAGTTTCTGAGCTTGTCAAATGGATTTCGGGACATGGTGTCAGCAATTGTGGGATATCTGGTTGTTTCTGCCCAGTACATTCTGTAACTTGGCATCCTGACAATACCAGACATAATATTTATTCCCAGAAATTGCTCAATTTCATTCTTACTTGTATTTAGTGAGGCTCCTGTCTTCTGAACAGAGTATAAATTTGAATTGTCAACTAAATTGTCTATAACAGAATCAGTGCAAAATTGTTTGAAGTATCCATATGGAGTGTTTTCCCCTGGTGGTTCAGAGTGATTCACTATGCACTCAGAATTATTAATTTCTAAGTCATTACACCGTCATCGTATGTCCCTCTGCCTCTCGTTTGGTACTGGTGTAGGCCTATCAGAAATAGATTCTGCTACCTGGAGCCGAAGAGCTAATGGTATGTCATCTTCATCCAATGTATCTTCCGCTTCCATATTTACTTCATAATCCAGCCCCACCTTTGGATTATTAGTTGGCATTGGTTCATCAACAGTATTTGATGCAATTTCTTCTTCCTCATACTCATCACTGATATCAGCATCAGACACATCGCCTTCAAGAAGAAGAATAAGCTCCTTCACAGATAAAGGTTTTTCCATCAAACCACTCATCTGAAAAATAAGATATGTTGGATAATAACTTCATATGCAACTTCTAACAAAATATAATATATGTACGGTATAATTTCATGTAGCAAACCTGCATACTTGAATTATGACACTCATTAGTAAAACGCATAGCCTATAACTAATTATACTTGTTAAATACACCATGTAATACCACAAAGTAGCTATTTATGATGTAACAGAACTCAGAGAATGAATTATTAGCAGGCCTCATATTAACATAACCTAATACATGCTTGACGCCCACTGATGCCATATGGCAACATAGGTACTTGAACACTCTTCAAATCTCTAACTCTAAACATAACAATAACTTACATATATCATCTTAATCCAACATCCTTTATCATCATTCAAAAATATTTTGAAGTCAAAATCATTACAACTTACATCAAAATATAACAAAATTCAGGTGACTGCAAGAGTAGGTCCTTCTTCCATGTCGAGTAGGTCAAGGAACATGCATAAATATTTGGCGATGTTTAAGTTCCGATTGCTCCAATGCTACCAACAGATTCCGTACACTACAAGGCAATCTTCCATGAAGGTAAATGGCATACACAATAAATTTCAATGCACAAAAAAAAAAAAAAAAAAAAAAGATCATGATGCCATATGGCATCACTGGGTTGGAAAGGGTTAAGCAATGAATCAAGGCATATGCAAAAGCTGAATGAAATTTGTGACTGTCTCAAAAAACTGGAAGTACTGAATAACCGCAAAGGCAATCCTCTTTGCATTCAGGGTTGGGTAGACAATATTTCTGCATTGAAACTATTGTGGTCAGAATTACACAATGATTATGATTTCCGGTATTTGCTAACTAGGAGGATCACACAGGATTGCATTGAAAACATTTTTTCAATCATTAGATCAAAAGGAGGCAACAATGTAACCCCAGATGCAACCAAATTTCGTAGTGCCATAAAAAGTGTTATGGTAAATCAATTACTTAGTGCTTCTGACGACAGTAATTGTGAATCTGATGCTGCAAACTTTCTATTGACTCATAATGATGTGATGAGGAGTAATTTTGAAGCAAATGTCAGTGAAGAGTGTGACCTAAGTGATAAGGCAAATGATCATGACTATGATGTAATTCAAGAAAATGCTGACCTCTATGTCATGGGCTGGGCCTGTAGCAAGTTTCCCCATGCTGAGTGTAGGAATGTAATATCATCTTATGATAATGATTCTAGTATGGGAAATGTGCACATAGAAATGAAGAAGTATGATGATAATTCCAAAATGCTATTTCCAAAAGTGTGTGGTGGAAAATTGTCTGCCAAAATGTCAGAGGCATTTGAAAATAGTTTTTGCCATTTTTTTTGTCAGAAAGCACCCATGGGATAAAAAGCAAATTAACTGGTTATTTTCTATCAATTAGGCCTACTGACTCTAGTGAAGGTATCTGTGACAGCTGTATGAAATTACTGACTGACAAATATTTCAATGTCCTTATTAAGGCATATGTGAATAGAACAAATGATTCATCAGTGAAAAATATCACTAAAAATATCAAGCTCAATAAGATATTACACGTGTAATTAACTTTTGGAAAATCTGTAGGCTGCTTAAAACTTCGTCATCATCATAACCATCTGCAGGCTATCACACTGCTGTCATGAATTGATGATAAAATGTTTTAATGTGAATATCCACGTATGTCATTCTTAATACTGCCCCTTTCGGATCAACATCCATCTTCCTTCCTTATATTATGCAACAATTAGTACGCAAAGGCCTTAAAATATGTATTTCTTTGCGTTTTCGTAGTCGAATAGTGTTACTCTTCAATAGTTCGTTCGAGTAGTTGACTATTCGAACCGCTAGATGGTAGCACTGTGCGCTGTCGCCGCTGCTACGCGTGTTAAGTTGCGAGAGTTTCCACTATTATCATATTAATAATAATAAACTTTATTGCGCACAATGTGCATAGAGGATACAGAAACATATAACATACCGGTATAACAACGTGACGACCAAATGAGCTCTCAATAAATGTTTGTTAATCCTTGATAAACTCACTAATCGAACCTGACCTCGAGGAACACTTCTGGATGTGATATCTTTCACATAGCCTGCACACACAGTTTGTGTTTGGTTCATGGAAAACCTTGTTTTTACACATCTTGAAGTGGAACCTGTGGACCGCCAGTCTCGTAACTATATGCCTCAGTTGGTAGCCCGTTCCCATCCAGTCATGGCCTCCGTTGAATAGAAGTCCTCCCAAATGTCCCTCCTTTTTTCCCTTAGCTTATGCAACAGCTTATCATATAATGCTCCTCCTGGCCTTTGCGTACTAATTGTTACATAATATAAGGAAGGGAGGTGGATGTTGATCCGAAAGGGGCAGTATTAAGAATGACTATTATCATATTAAGCTATTTGTTTACCATCATTAGCCAAAGCACACCCTGCTCTTCAGAAATTCCCAACAAACCAATAGTAAACTAACTAACGATTAGTCAAAACAAAGACGAAGTATCCTATGAAATCATACTTGTAATTTATGTATGTGCTTACTTATATTTCCGGAAGGAACAGCAATGTATGAGGACTTCTTAATCAATGCAATAATACATATAATATACTGAATACTTGTTGCCCTATTTACCAATAAACACAACGAAATAATTTTATTCGTCAAAGTAACTTAATGTTAATTGATTACGATAGTTTCTGGGTTAGTTTGGTTCAAAAGTTTGCCTCCTACTCAGACTGTACACCCTGCCGGTGTACCGAGGCTTGTCTTCGACTACACGAGTGACTTGACGTTACAGACAGTTAGGAACGGGGCTTCGAGTGAAAGCCGAAGTTAAACGATTGACTTCGCGTCACCACATGGTAGCTTTACGATTGGTTACAAAGTGAGAAGCTTATTATCCTCTCTGTTTCAAAATAAATCATGTGATTGTGCCAGAACTTATCTATATTTACGACACTTTACTAAATGTAAAATACTGTAGTGTAATATTCAACATATCATATTCTCAGAATACATTACTTTGAAGTACCTCCATTTTCTGCACAATGCACATCGCTTTGTTGGTCTAGGGGTATGATTCCTGCTTTGAGTGCGAGAGGTCCCGGGTTCAAACCCCGGAAGATCCTAGCATTTTTATTACTTTTGTTTTTATCTCTTGAGCTTGCCACGGTGGGTGAGTGGTTATAGTGTCGGACTACCAACCCCAAGATGCAGGTTCGCCCCTGGCCATGGTAAGTGATTTTTGAAGGCGACAAAAATCACGATACTCATGTCATACGTTGTTGGCATGTTAAAGAACCCATTTGAATTCAGTAGGCCGTGTTCAATGGCAAAATTAATCTCGGGATTTTCCGCCAACACAAAGTTCCTCCATTCTCTACTTGAAAGCGCTGTAGTGTCAAGGAGTTTAGATATCTAACCTCCTTGACTTTCATAACGTTCAAAGGAACGACGAAATTCGACATGCAAGCTACCCTCTGGGTGTCAATTAACAAAGCTTGCACCAGGCACCCGAGGCCATACGATATTATTATTATTATTATCTCTTGAAAAGATTCAAAAAGTATGTAAAAGAAACTTAGGAACGTTCTTTTTTTCGGGCGAGACTTCCGGTAATTTAAATACATAGGTTGAGGTAAACGCTTCTTTTTTTCCCCGTCGGTTTACCCTCCAGGTTGGCTTTTCCCTCGGACTTAGGTTGGTTGGTTGGTTGGTTGGTTGGTTGGTTGCTTCCTCAGTTTAGGGGCGGTGACAACGCGGTCATGTAGCCCCGTGTACTTTGGGTGGGTGTAGAATCTGTCTGATAACCGGTGTTAATTGTGATGGCTGTATAAGTGTGTGTTATCTGTTTTTAATTCAAGTAAGGACTGCAGACAATGATTTTTTGAAGTAGTTCCTACTTTTGCCGCCAAACGCCACCATCAACAACTACTAGTTCAGAACTTGGTTACTAGACGCCACCGCAGTCGGCTCCTGGCAACGAACGTTCTTCGTTAAAGAACGAAGGTTCTTTAACAAGCCATAAATCTATGACATGGGACTGCCGGCTTTACTTCCCCTCCGAAGAAAGGCATACTGAGGGATTTTTAACGACGGCTTCGGCCGGGTTTGAACCCGCGATCTTGGGCATAGAACAACAGCATGTACCAACTACGCCACCAAAGCCGCTACCCTTCCTTGGACTCAGCGAGGGATCCCACCATAACCACCGTAAGGGCAGTGTCCTGGAGCTTGAAACACCTGATTGGGGGATACCACTGGGGAGGTGGGGCCACCCTCCTTGCCTCTTCCTTGCCTATCCCTCCCAATCTTCCCCTCACTTTTCATCCCTCATGAGGCCCATGTTCGCTTTGCAGGTGAGGCCGCCTGGGCGAGGTGCTGGTCCCACCTCCCCAGTTTTATCCTTCGTCCAGGTGTTTCAAGCTCCAGGACACCGCCCTGGTGGCGGTAATGGTGGGATCCCCGCAGAATCCGAGGGAAAAGCCAACCTGTAGGGTAAAGCGACTAAAATAAAAAATTGCGTTTGACCTCAAACTATGTATTTATATTACTGGCACACAGTAAGTACAAGTCTCGCACGAAAAAAAAGTTCGTAAGGTTCTTTTATATACTTTTTGAATATTTTCAAGAGATAAAACAATAGTAAAAATGCTGGACACTTCCGGGACTTTAACCCGTGACCTCCGGCACTCAAAGCAGGAATCATACCCCTAGACCAACAGTGCGATGAGAATTGCGCAGAAAATGGAGGTACTTCAATGTACTGTATTCTGAGAATATGATATGTTGAATATTACACTACAGTATTTTACATTTAGTAAAGTGTCGTAAATATAGATAAGTTCTGGCACAATCACATGATTTATTTTGAAACAGAGAGGATAATAAGCTTCTCACTTTGTAACCAATCGTAAAGCTACCATGTGGTGACGCGAAGTCAATCGTTTAACTTCGGCTTTCACTCGAAGCCCCGTTCCTAACTGTCTGTAACGTCAAGTCACGAGTGTCGGCGACTGGTTACGTACACAGCGCGACGCAGCGGGAACTTTTGTCAACATTGATTTTGCTAAGCTTTAGAAATACACCGTTAGATAGCAGTGCAGTTGGTATGCGTGTACTGCCATCTAGTGTTAGTTTCGTAAAGCTAGACTAAGAAGCGTGTAATTTACAGCACGGAAACGGGTGTTAATTGTACGATACGGTACTTCCTTTTATGTTTCTTGATTTAGTAACTAATATTTAGTGAGAAGAGAAATTTAGCATTAAACAAGCCTGACGATTCCTGTTCAATTGATGTTGTAAAGACAAGTACTGTTTGTTCGGATAACGGTAGGTACTTACTTGGAAATTTTATTTTTTACCAGCTGTACCCGGCATGCGTTGCAATGCCAATCAAAGAAAGTGTTGGCATTGTAACTTTGTATGTTGAAGTACTTTTGGATTCCCAATATAGTTTTTCTTTTTCCGTTAACCACCTGTAAACTATTGTAAAATTGATTTACTATCTCAAAAGAATCATGGGAGCGTGCTCAACAACTAACCAAATTTTCATCGCTATGAAATGAATGGTATATGAACGCATACGGGACTTTGTTGAAACGATTTGAGCGCCGTCACCCATTTGTTGAATATACTCGTACGCTACCTATTGTAAAATGGATTTACTAGTGAAAACCTTACCTGGCGTGTACACAACAACTCATGAAAGTTTCATCGCAATCGGATGAATGGCATATGAACGCATACGGGTTTTTGCTTAAACTATTCGCGCGACGACACTCATTTGTTGAATCTACTTGAGCACCACCCATTGAAAAACGGATTTACTAATTCATACACCTTCGCAGGACTGTGCTCAACTCCCCAAAGTTTCATGATAATCGGATGAATGTTATATGAACGCATACGGGTCTTGGTTGAAACGATTCACGCGCTGTCGCCCATTAATTGAATCTAATTGTGCGCTACCAATTGTAAAATGGATTTACTAAATCAGAAATCTTTTCGGGAGTGGAAACAACATTTCTCCAAATTTCAATGAAATCGCATGAATGGTATATGTACGCATAGGGATTTTTTTAACGATACGCACGCCGTTACCCATTTGTTGAATCTACTTGTGCGATACCTATTATAAAGTGGATGTACTAAGCCAGAAACCTTCCCTGAAGTGTACACAACATCTCACCCAAGTTTCATCGCTTTCGGACAAATGGCATATGAACGCATACGGGACTTTGTTGAAAAGCATCGCGCGCCTTCGCTCATATGTTGAATCTACCTGAGCGCTACCTATTGTAAAATGGATTAACTAAGCCTGAAAATTTCCCTGGAGTGTACACAACAACTCACCCAAGTTTAGTCGCTATCAGACGAATGGTATATGAACGTATACCGGACTATGTTGAAACACTTTGCGCGTCGTCGCTCGTTTGTTTAATCTACTTGTGCAACACCTATTGTAAAGTGAATTTACTATTCCTGAAACCTTCCCTGAAGTGTACACAACATCTAACGCAAGTTTCATCACTATCAGACGAATAGTATATGAACGCAAACGGGACTTTGTTGAAACGCTTCGCTCATCGTCACTCATTTGTTGAATCTACTGTGCGCTACCTATCATGACATGGATGTAAACAACCTCTCACCCAAGTTTCATCGCTATCGGACGAATGGTATGTGAACGCATACAGGACTTTTTTGAAACGCTTCGCTCGTCGTCGCTCATTTGTTGAATCTACTCGTGCGCTACCTATTATAACATTTACTGTACCCAATAGTTATCATATGGAACATGTGTTCGTATCCAGGCTAACTCACGGTCTTTCGAGGTATGGGGCGTTCATTCCCACCATACGATCACATGCTCAGGATTTGAGTCTGTCAGGTGACCACTCTACTTGAAAGAAACAACATATTTCTAAGTATAACATTTAATGATAGAAAATCATGGCTATACAACACAAAACACACAAAAAAAAAGATTTTTTACATTTACTTCCCACAACGAAAATCAAAATTATCTGTGAGTCTCTCCTTAAAATTAGTACTTCACCGCACTCAAGTCTATTCAAAACATCCTATTATTGATTCTCTCTGACATTTGCGAGTGCCCATAGTGTTCTTCACGTGGCACAATTTAACACAAACTGGAATATCACAACACAATAAACACAAATTATATTTAAATGACATTAAATCTGCAATTATTAAACATTTATCCGTTTTACACGGGGCATTTACTTTCAGTAACATTAATTCATTATCTTATGCCTTGATTAATAAGTGTTGTGTCGTGCAAATCGTATTCTTTTTCCCATCAATTTGTAACGCTGAAGAGGTACACTTTCCCTTCCAAAACACACATGGATAGAGATGTTTTATAGCTTCACCATACAACGACTTTCTGGGTCTGGTCAAAACATTATCGTTACAAACGTGTCATGTCATTGAAATTACGCTACCCGTATGAATAAATTAGTGCGAACTGGGCAAATACACTTTACAAAGATGCCTATATGTATTTGGTGCAGTATTCCTCCTCAGAGAATAACTGGGCCAAATATTATCCGATCACAACGTTCCAACATGGTATGTGTGTGGAAATAATGCATTTAATTCAATTGACATCATCACATCAAGCATATCTTAATTACTTTTCGAAATATCGAGATTCTTCAGTGCCCCACTACACTTTTAAAATAAAAGGAACAGGTCTATAGACTTCCTTTCCAAGCGGACAATAAATTAGTCTCGGCTGCCTCAGAAAGATGGCCACCGGTCTAGTGGCCTCCCTGCCACCCCATCTGGCTTCTCGCAAGGTCAAGTTCATTTACTGGTGCAGTTACACAGGAGGTACCCTGAGTGGGTCGTGTCCCTAGTAATTGAGTCAGTCTAATTATTTAACACCTACATTTAGAGTATAATGGGCTCATCTCGGCTCCTAATTAATATTCATGGCAGGGGATGGATCACTAAATAGCTTTGCCGTTCTGTGGGCGACATTAGTGGCTTTGGCGCGCATCTCAAGTGAGTATCAAAGTTATCTCACTGGTGCATCTGCCTATAACAAGAGGAAATCGACGTTTCCTATACGAAGAACCTTTAGTCTTACCTCTAAGGGCAGATCAATTAATATATGGGCTCACACAGGGTCTCTAATAGTTATCCCTGGTGGCAAAAATTCTGCAAACAGTGGATACAGACAGCCTCTGTCCCAACTTCGTTGCGAATAATACAAGTATGCACCAAGGCGATGCTATCTCGTAGATTTCGAAGATTGGCCGACTAGATTCGCCTAACGCGCAAGCTATTTTAGGATGATCCCCGCAACTTATTGACGTAAATCTCTTGATTCTACGTTACATGCTCGCTGAACGCGGCTCAAACAATACTTCTTATAGATGACTCAATTATTAAAGCACTCACGTCCTCTCTGCAATTACTTATAAGCCAAAGCTCTATGTAGCTCCAAAACAAGTATAAATTTACTGGCTAACGTTAACTACCTTAATGGCTCTCAAATACAACACTGTAGAATATACCATAATAAACATTCATTCAACAATTCAATGACACTGAAAAGCTCTCATTATCTCGATATTTTACGTTTCTTTCTTACTGTTTACAATAACACAGTATCCTTACGTTAGACATGACACACTTTGCACGTGCTATAGGCCTGACATGCCCATTTATTTATTCATTATTGTTACCGACCCCAGATTATTATTATTATTATTATCTAACGTTAGCGTTACTTTCATCAATGTCTTCCGCCTAAATAGCCGTAAACAAATCACCCTCCAAGCCATATTTTACCAAAATACGAGGGTTGTGAACTCGTACATAAATGACTGTTAATTCTTAGTCTTAGATGCTTCGTTGTATGGTGAGCTATTTAATCATATCAACATATTAAATTTGTACTCACTTTAATTTTTGCTGGGTTAGTCCAGCACGCCAGCCACGCGCCTACCATGATGCTTGTCTTAAGCCATCATGATATCTTTCACACGACACATTGTATAAACTTTACACATGGTAATCATATTTTTCATCACTGGCTTTTCTCACTTTGACACAATACATATTATTTTACCATATACACATAAACACATATTAAAAAATCACTGTAATATAACTTTATACACAATTCTCGCACTATTTCACACATGGATCCATGATTGGACTCCTACCTTCGCCTGACCTCAGAGATGCGATGCAGCTAACTCCTGACAACCGCTGGTCTCCATGAAAGTCTATCTTGCGTGTGTGTGTTCGACCCCCGTCACCTACAGTTTATATATCCTCTACTGCAAATCTGTTCAATCCTATGTCACGACTACTTGTGACGCCTTCCAGGCTCCCGTAACTGTAGTGATCATGACAATAATGTGTCATTTTACCTATGACAACACCTCCTGGTATGTTCATTGTCTATAAACACCCTAAATTATCTCTACGCTATACTGAATCTATATTTGCGTATGTTATTTGTTAAACGTCTGCTGTAGACTAAATCTTATACGATGCATAATTACTGCTGTGAAGCTGCATGATGCGCTTTCCATTGTTCTCCACTAATACATTTGAGCGTCGATACTTTATAAATTCGCGCACTTTCTTGCGTGATCTGGCAGCGTGTTAGTTCACGTGTTGAGTCAAGACGAACTGAAGACGAACTGACTTTCCTGCGAAGCTCCCCCTATATAAGGCTTCCTTGTGAAACATAGTCCACTGGACGTCCAGGACCGACTCCCTTCTTGATATATAACATTTCCAGACAAAGTGAAGTATAATCCTCGTTTGTCTAAGTGTGGAGGTTCCAAAATCACTCGCGTGCAAGCGATCGCTTCGGTCAATTAATTATAGTTGATTGCCTTCTTCCATGGCGTCATGACGCTATTCTGGTAGTTCCCCTCGGCTCATCTACAAAACCTTCCTCCGAAGGGGACGAGGTCTGTGCATCGGTTCGTTTATAGATGCAGGCTTTAATTTAGGCGTGAAAACACTCCTAAATTATCTTTTCTAGAATATATTCATCTGGGTGTAAGTTTCATTTCAATTCATTGCTCCAATTGACTGTAATCAATTAATTTCTGTGGGCGACTGCCCCCACTCCACTTCTATGCCTTGTAAGACTGTGGACCCCAGAGCCATTAATCTTGGGCTGCTCCTGCAGTCCAGACGAAAATTAGTTCCTTGGCGTCACCTAAAAACGCCCCTTCACTAACCATGATTTGTCAACTGTCAAGCTGGTTTGCTTTCTTGCATTCAGTCTTCTAAAACGTACATGGGCTTGTATTTTCTTGCAATGATCCACCTTAAAAGCTATGATATTCCCGTTCTAGCCGTGAAATCCTGCTATTATGATTATATGCAGATATAACTCATTGCTCCTCGGGTTCACTGTAGCTGTTCCCCCTCAGAGATCAATGATTCTATTCTGGGCAAAATCATTGGCCAGGTCTTCTTTGATAAGACCCGAGTTCGATGCCAGTCCGCCGTGTCTAATTGGGCACATCTTTCCCTCGCTAAGCTCGGAAAATTCATTTTACAAGTGAATTCTTCCGGGTCTCTAGATGGCATCGACTCCGTAGACAGTGTTTACTTTAAGCGGTCAGTGCTCCCGGGCAGTGGGTTGTCTCGTTCCCCCACTCCACTACGTCTGCCGTCTCGTATTTCGTTGTTCTGCGCTCTTAGCTGTTCATTCATCGTTTGGAGCTCTACCGCTGCTTCACACAACTGGTTGTAAAGCTCTTCCAACTGACAGCTGCATTCAACCCTCGTTTCCCTTGGGTCTACGAGCTGGCTGTCTCGTTTCCTTGCTCTGTGGAGTGGGCTTTTCTGAGGACTCTCTGCGTGCATATATACTGCTCAAAAAAATTAAAGCACCACTTTTTTCAAAGGCCACCAAATTTTGAAAAGTTGACCTACAAGCTCGAAATATCAGTATGACGTTTGTCCTGACGCCTACCAAGCATATGCTTCAGCACAACTCCCCAACTTGAGTAGTTTCGGGGTAGCACCCCGAAAACCAGCCCATTTTCGAAAACCGCAAATTGAAGTTTGCGAAAAACGCTGCAGGACTTGTCGCAGGTTGCCAAAGCAGTCGAAAATGAATGAGTCTTGCTCTTAAACGTTCCACAAACACGTTGAAATCGTTACATTTGACGTTTGGGCATTTTCAACCCCCTTCATCATCCCCTAAACATGGACTACTGTTGGGGCAACTAAGAAGGTACCGGGTGTGTTTAATCATCTGAAAACCTGCACACCGTCCTCAGTTGCTGATTGCAGTAAGTTCTTAAGGCCTCCGGCAATGTCCACACCCCCTAACACCCTCAACTGGCATGGGACCAAACCACCCCCTCTCGATTCACCCCTAAGGAAGGTTTTAATCGAGATGTTTATCAGTGCTGTGAATGCGGGGGTCTTCCCCTTCCGTTTCAAAAAAGGAGCTGTGCCTTTGTCACCACCCCTTCCCCTGCAACCCCCGTTTGTATGATTTTTCGAATCAGGCCCTTTTTAAGGGCTGAAACGAGGTCTTAATCGCTGAAAGGGCTGTAAAGGTCCTTAGAAGTAGTGGTGACAAGAAATCAACCCCTTCCGATCGTTGATTGACATTCCGTCCCCCAAATTCGAAATTGTTGCACCCCCAACCCTCCCTGTCTGGACGCGTAACGCGTCATGGCAGAGTTTTCAGAGTTGGATGGAAATGAAGCTTATGGCCTGACATGGAGCCCTAAACAGCAGGTTGGATGGAAATTCATCGGTAGGGTGGGAAACGGGACCAAAATGTTTTCAAAAAAGTTAACAGCCTCTAGTAAGTACACCAATGCATAGGCAACCCACATCACGTCATTTTTCTCCCATTGCCAAACTTTGTAACCTATTGCCGATCATAGGCAACCCACACGCACGGACGTGATGTGGGTTGCCTATGCATGGGCGTACTTAATGTAGGCTGTACACTTTTTTGAAAAATTTTGGTCCCGTTTCCCAACCTACCGATGAATTTCTATCCAACCTGCTGTTTTGGGCTCTATTACAGGCCATAAGCTTCATTTTCATCCAACTCTGCAAACTCTGCCATGACGCGTTACGCGTCCAGACAGGGAGGGTTGGGGGTGCAAAAATTTCGAATTTGGGGGACGGAATGTCAATCATCGATCGGAAGGGGTTGATTTCGTGTCACCACTACTTCTAAGGACCTTTACAGCCCTTTCAGCGATTAAGACCTCGTTTCAGCCCTTAAAAAGGGCCTGATTCGAAAAATCATACAAACGGGGGTTGCAGGGGAAGGGGTGGTGACAAAGGCACAGCTCCTTTTTTGAAACGTTAGGGGAAGACCCCCGCATTCACAGCACTGATAAACATCTCGATTAAAACCTTCCTTAGGGGTGAATCGAGAGGGGGTGGTTTGGTCCCATGCCAGTTGAGGGTGTTAGGGGGTGTGGACATTGCCGGAGGCCTTAAGAACTTACTGCAATCAGCAACTGAGGACGGTATGCAGGTTTTCAGATGGTTAAACACACCCGGTACCTTCTTAGTTGCCCCAATGGTAGTCCATGTTTAGGGGATGATGAAGAGGGTTGAAAATGCCCAAACGTCAAATGTAACGATTTCAACGTGTTTGTGGAACCTTTAAGAGCAAGACTCATTCATTTTCGACTGCTTTGGCAACCTGCGACAAGTCCTGCAGAGTTTTTCGCAAACTTCAATTTGCGGTTTTCGAAAATGGGCTGGTTTTCGGGGTGCTACCCCGAAACTACTCAAGTTGGGGAGTTGTGCTGAAGCATATGCTTGGTAGGCGTCAGGACAAACGTCATACTGAGATTTCGAGCTTGTAAGTCAACTTTTCAAAATTTGGTGGCTTTGAAAAAAGTGGTGCTTTAATTTTTTTGAGCAGTATATAATGACTCCCTGTCCATTTGGGTGTGAATGGCTTGCTCTTCTATGATTTCATATTCCTCCGGCGGACTATATAATTTTAAGTTCGCAGCGGTTACTACAACTTCTCTGCCTGTTTCTTCATCTTGGATTCTGTAGGCATTATTTTGCAAGTCCCTTATAATCCGGTAGGGTCCGTGATAATTATGTTGGAACTTTTTGTATTTCCTGCTCTCTGGGTCTGAACTAGCTGGTTTTTTCAATGAGACGTACTCTCCCACGAATAGTGGCCTGTGGTAGCGTTTCCTTCTATTCCTTCGCTGCCGTCTGTCCGCTTGCTTCTTGAGATACTCGAATGTTCTCTGGATCCTCAACTCGCGTCCAGGCTGCGCGTCTACAGGTGTCCGAATGACGTTGTTCCATGGCCTCTCCGGTCTTCTATCAAGATGTAGGCTCACGGGTACTTCTCCTGTCGCTTCGTGCACTGTATTGTTAATACAATAGTCGATAATTTCTAGTACGTCTATCCACTTCCAGTTTTCTGTAGAGCAGTATATTTTCATGTATTTCTGCAGTTCTCTCATCACTCTCTCAGCGCTGTTAGCCTCCGGGTGTCGAACCGTGGACAAAATCTGTCTTATTCCCAGATTTTCCAGCTCACTGCGAAATTCTACGCTGGTTTTTCTTATGGCTCCATTTCTCGTGGAGTTCTTCTGTCTGTCTTCGTACTGCTGAAGTTCCAGACTCTTGGCTCCGTCATCATTCTTATAGATGTCGGGTGATCTTCTATTTTTAATCGCTTCATCCCAATGCACTTTCGATTTTCTGTTGTCGTCTCCACGCTCCTCCATATATCTTAGTGATGCGTGATAACGTTCTTCTGCTTCTTCGTCGAACCCGCGACTCTGTTCTTGGGATCTCCATTCTCGGTTATCCCTTTCTTCTCGTTGCCAGTCTGACTTCTCAGTTTCTGTGCTAGTAGACTTACTTTTGGTCTGCACTCTAGTCGGTTCAGTTGGTGCACTAGTCATGTGGACTTGTTCCGTGTTCCGACTCTGCCTTGTGTGCTGCATTGTGGTGAGATCGAGCTGCCTAAGCACTTCCTCCATTTCAATCGCTGTCTTGGCGTTTGCCGAGATTAATTGTCGTTGTACTTCGTATGGTAATTGCTTGGCTATCGCTATAGACAGATCTAGCTCTCTAGGGGCCTCGTCAAGCTCTTTAAAACGGCATAATTGTGCAATAAAGAATTCTGCATATTTCGTTGGATTATTTGTACTATAGCGTCTGGAGTACAAGTCCAATCTGAGATTCTGCTGTATATTTGCATCCCAGTACCTGCTTAAAAACGCCTGACGAAATTCTTCAACGGTGTCAAACGTGTAACGAAAACTTCTGAACCATAAGGCGCATTCACCCTCAGTCAGTTTTTCGATAGCTCTTAATCTTCGCTCTGGCGGTACCTTTGCGTCATTCAAGTACTCGGAAACCTCTTTGAGCCAGTATTTGGGCGTCATATTTGAGTACTCCCAGAATACTTTCTCGGTTTCTCGTCACTAGCCCTTACAACAGTGACTATCTGATTTTGTACAGCATTTTCATGCGGTGTGGACATAGCGATAGGTATAACAGGCGTGGTATACGGGCTGTCACTTGGCATGGCTGTATTCTTCGGAGTGGGCTGTACCTCTATATCTGCCCATCTATTTCTCCTATTTTCATCTATGCTTCCTTCATTAGATCTAGGATTTCGCAATATGGATTCCTCATGTGCGATCATTCTGGTTTCCATTTGGCTGTGCCTGTTTTCCGCTCTTTCTAAACGAGCTAATACCTCTCGTTCTATTTTTTCCAGGCCATGACGGTTTTTCTCTGCCATAGAAAAGACTTTCTCCTTGTCATCTTGAAGGCTCTCTTTTATATGGGAAATTTCCCCCGCTAGACCTTGCCTTACCTCGGCAAGCGTTTTATCGCTGACTTCATTTTTCAAGACCTCTCGAAGTTCCAACTCTTCACGTAAACCTGTAACCTCTTTCTGGACGTGACCGTGCATATTGGAGATTTCGGTCCTTATTTTGGTAATTTCTCCCTGGTCCTCATCTTGCCTTTTATGAATGACTGCTAGATCGTTTTGAATTTGTTCTAACTCTTTTTGAACCTTTCCAACCTGCGTTTTCATGTTTGAGATTATTCCCTTATTTTCTTTAGCGGAAGTTTTTATTTCACTGATCTCCTTGCATTGGTCAAGGATACTCCGATCCAGCTTCCTTAATGCTTCGTCTACAGCTTTTGCATAGCCCGCCATACGATAACTCCATTTTTCGTCGCTGTCTTCAGGCCTTTGATCCACGGTCTGAGTGAACGTATTAAATTGCTCTTGTTGTCGCTTTGTATTCGCTTCGTTCTGATTTTGAATATCTTTAAGCTCTACGGACATATTGTTTAATCTATCATTGATCTCACGTTGCGATTCTCTGCACGCTTGCAGATTATTCTCGAGTTTTACCTCTATTGACTCAAAGCGTTTGTCGTTATTTGCTTGCATCTCTGAAACCACGCTAACAATATTTGTAGTTACCTCTTGTTTAATAGATTCTTTAACATCATCAATTTTTTTAATTGACCTCTAATAAGTTTTAATCTAATCTTTGACTGACCTCTAATAGGTTAGTCTCTAACTGAGTGTTTACTGTAGCCAACATCTGGCTCATTTCAGTTTGATTAGCCTCTAATCTAGTCTTCATTTCAGTTTGATTAGCCTCCAACTGATTATTTACTGTATCCAATCTACCCGCTATTTCATCTTGAAATGCTTTAGCATCTTCCCTACTCTTGGCATGAGTAGCATCAAAATGTTCCTTTAACTCCGCGATACACTTAAGTACCCCCTCAATACCAGCCATCCTATATTTCTTATCTTGAGATATAGGCAGGCCGTAGCTGTGCATGCTGGCGCGTTATATTGGGAAAAGAATTCCGATGTCGCGAAAACAACAAAATTCATTTTAGCACAGTGCTGTAACCACCTATGGAATGGGTTTAGACCCTCGTACCCGTCTGTATATTCACTCGTCTGACAACAGTGTCTAATGTCTGAGTATCACCTAAAAAGACTCACAATCGCTAAAACACAGTTTGAGGAAAAATATACTATTATGGTTTTCCCCCATAGAAACCATACTATTACTATGTGGTTTTCTGAATCCCATAATCCCCACGTTGGGTGCCATGATAAACAAGAAGTGCACATGCTCAATGGCTGCCCCATTGTAAGACATCGGCCATATTCTGATTTATTAGTAAAACTGTCCAGGGAGTGGTTTTTATTGCCGAATGCCCCACGCTTGGCCATGCCATGATAAACAAGAAGAGTGGGTGCTCAATGCTAACAGGTTACATTTAAGCATGTCTTATGGAGGATTATCAACATTTATTTTAACGTGAAGGCTTATTAACTATGGGACGCGGCATTTTCCTAATATATCCTAGCTTTTCTGCTATACTTGCCTCTACCATTAATATCTTGGCCGACTTTTAGTTGTACCTGTGACTCAATCCTAGTACAATAACATATCCTCCATGTACCCAATCGTTATCATATGGAACATGTGTTCGTATCCAGGCTAACTCACGGTCTTTCGAGGTATGGGGCGTTCATTCCCACCATACGATCACATGCTCAGGATTTGAGTCTGTCAGGTGACTACTCTACTTGAAAGAAACAACATATTCCTAAGTATAACATTTAATGATAGAAAATCATGGCTATACAACACGAAACACAAAAAAAAGTTTTTTTACATTTACTTCCCACAACGAAAATCAAAATTATCTGTGAGTCTCTCCTTAAAATTAGTGCTTCACCGCACTCAAGTCTATTCATAACATCCTATTATTGATACTCTCTGACATTTGCGAGTGCCCATAGTGTTCTTCACGTGGCACAATTTAACACAAACTGGAATATCACAACACAATAAACACAAATTATATTTAAATGACATTAAATCTACAATTATTAAACATTTATCCGTTTTACACGGGGCATTTACTTTCAGAAACATTAATTCATTACCTTATGCCTTGATTAATAAGTGTTGTGTCGTGCAAATCGTATTCTTTTTCCCATCAATTTGTAACGCTGAAGAGGTACACTTTCCCTTCCAAAACACACATGGATAGAGATGTTTTATAGCTTCACCATACAACGACTTTCTGGGTCTGGTCAAAACATTATCGTTACAAACGTGTCATGTCATTGAAATTACGCTACCCGTATGAATAAATTAGTGCGAACTGGGCAAATACACTTTACAAAGATGCCTATATGTATTTGGTGCAGTATTCCTCCTCAGAGAATAACTGGGCAAAATATTATCCGATCACAACGTTCCAACATGGTATGTGTGTGGAAATAATGCATTTAATTCAATTGACATCATCACATCAAGCATATCTTAATTACTTTTCGAAATATCGAGATTCTTCAGTGCCCCACTACACTTTTAAAATAAAAGGAACAGGTCTATAGACTTCCTTTCCAAGCGGACAATAAATTAGTCTCGGCTGCCTCAGAAAGATGGCCACCGGTCTAGTGGCCTCCCTGCCACCCCATCTGGCTTCTCGCAAGGTCAAGTTCATTTACTGGTGCAGTTACACAGGAGGTACCCTGAGTGGGTCGTGTCCCTAGTAATTGAGTCAGTCTAATTATTTAACACCTACATTTAGAGTATAATGGGCTCATCTCGGCTCCTAATTAATATTCATGGCAGGGGATGGATCACTAAATAGCTTTGCCGTTCTGTGGGCGACATTAGTGGCTTTGGTGCGCATCTCAAGTGAGTATCAAAGTTCTCTCACTGGTGCAGCTGCCTATAACAAGAGGAAATCGACGTTTCCTATACGAAGAACCATAAGTCTTACCTCTAAGGGCAGATCAATTAATATATGGGCTCACACAGGGTCTCTAATAGTTATCCCTGGTGGCAAAAATTCTGCAAACAGTGGATACAGACGGCCTCTGTCCCAACTTCGTTGCGAATAATACAAGTATGCTCCAAGGCGATACTATCTCGTAGATTTCGAAGATTAGCCGACTAGATTCGCCTAACGCGCAAGCTATTTTAGGATGATCCCCGCAACTTATTGACGTAAATCTCTTGATTCTACGTTACATGCTCGCTGAACGCGGCTCAAACAATACTTCTTATAGATGACTCAATTATTAAAGCACTCACGTCATCTCTGCAATTACTTATAAGCCAAAGCTCTATGTAGCTCCAAAACAAGTATAAATTTACTGGCTAACGTTAACTACCTTAATGGCTCTCAAATACAACACTGTAGAATATACCATAATAAACATTCATTCAACAATTCAATGACACTGAAAAGCTCTCATTATCTCGATATTTTACGTTTCTTTCTTACTGTTTACAATAACACAGTATCCTTACGTTAGACATGACACACTTTGCACGTGCTATAGGCCTGACATGCCCATTTATTTATTCATTATTGTTACCGACCCCAGATTATTATTATTATTATTATTATCTAACGTTAGCGTTACTTTCATCAATGTCTTCCGCCTAAATAGCCGTAAACAAATCACCCTCCAAGCCATATTTTACCAAAATACGAGGGTTGTGAACTCGTACATAAATGACTGTTAATTCTTAGTCTTAGATGCTTCGTTGTATGGTGAGCTATTTAATCATATCAACATATTAAATTTGTACTCACTTTAATTTTTGCTGGGTTAGTCCAGCACGCCAGCCACGCGCCTACCATGATGCTTGTCTTAAGCCATCATGATATCTTTCACACGACACATTGTATAAACTTTACACATGGTAATCATATTTTTCATCACTGGCTTTTCTCACTTTGACACAATACATATTATTTTACCATATACACATAAACACATATTAAAAAATCACTGTAATATAACTTTATACACAATTCTCGCACTATTTCACACATGGATCCATGATTGGACTCCTACCTTCGCCTGACCTCAGAGATGCGATGCAGCTAACTCCTGACAACCGCTGGTCTCCATGAAAGTCTATCTTGCGTGTGTGTGTTCGACCCCCGTCACCTACAGTTTATATATCCTCTACTGAAAATCTGTTCAATCCTATGTCACGACTACTTGTGACGCCTTCCAGGCTCCCGTAACTGTAGTGATCATGACAATAATGTGTCATTTTACCTATGACAACACCTCCTGGTATGTTCATTGTCTATAAACACCCTAAATTATCTCTACGCTATACTGAATCTATATTTGCGTATGTTATTTGTTAAACGTCTGCTGTAGACTAAATCTTATACGATGCTTAATTACTGCTGTGAAGCTGCATGATGCGCTTTCCATTGTTCTCCACTAATACATTTGAGCGTCGATACTTTATAAATTCACGCACTTTCTTGCGTGATCTGGCAGCGTGTTAGTTCACGTGTTGAGTCAAGACGAACTGAACTTCCCTGCGAAGCTCCCCCTATATAAGGCTTCCTTGTGAAGCATAGTCCACTGGACGTCCAGGACCGACTCCCTTCTTGATATAATACATTTCCAGACAAAGTGAAGTATAATCCTCGTTTGTCTAAGTGTGGAGGTTCCAAAATCACTCGCGTGCAAGCGATCGCTTCGTCCTATTAATTATAGTTGATTGCCTTCTTCCATGGCGTCATGACGCTATTCTGGTAATTCCCCTCGGCTCATCTACAAAACCTTCCTCCGAAGCGGACGAGGTCCGTGCAGCGGTTCGTTTATAGATGCAGGCTTTAATTTAGGCGTGAGAACACTCCTAAATTATCTTTCCTAGAATATATTCATCTGGGTGTAAGTTTCATTTCAATTCATTGCTCCAATTGGCTGTAATCAATTAATTTCTGTGGGCGACTGCCCCCACTCCACTTCTATGCCTTGTAAGACTGTGGATCCCAGAGCCATTAATCTTGGGCTGCTCCTGCAGTCCAGACGAAAATTAGTTCCTTGGCGTCACCTAAAAACGCCCCTTCGCTAACCACGATTTGTCAACTATCAAGCTGGTTTGCTTTCTTGCATTCAGGCTTCTAAAACGTACATGGGCTTGTATTTTCTTGCAATGATCCACCTTAAAAGCTATGATATTCCCGTTCTAGCCGTGAAATCCTGCTATTATGATTATATGCAGATATAACTCATTGCCCCTCGGGTTCACTGTAGCTGTTCCCCCTCAGAGATCAATGATTCGATTCTGGGCAGAATCATGGGCCAGGTCTTCTTTGATAAGACCCTACTTCGATGCCAGTCCGCCGTTTCTAATTGGGCAAATTACTAAGCTAGAAACCTTGCCTGTAGTGTACACAACATCTCACCCAAGTTTCATCACTATCGGACGAATGGTATGTGAACGCATACAGGACTTTGATGAAACGCTTCGGCCGTCGTCGCTCATTTGTTGAATCTAATCGTGCGCTACCTATTGTTAAGTCGATTTACTAAACCAGAAACCTTCCCTGACGTGTACACAACATCTCACCAAAGTTTCATCACTATCAGACGAATAGTATATGAAGGCATACAGGACTTTGTTGAAACGCTTCGCTCTTCGTCGCTCATTTGTTGAATTTACTCGTGCGCTACCTATTATAACATGGATTTACTAAGCCAGAAACCTTGCCTGTAGTGTACACAGCCTCTCACCCAAGTTTCATCGCTATCGGACGAATGGTATGTGAACGCATACAGGACTTTGTTGAAACGCTTCGGCCGTCGTCACTCATTTGTTAAATCTACTCGTGCGCTACCTATTGTAAAAAGGATTTATTAAGTCAGAAACCTTTCCTGGAGTGTGCACAACAATACAATCAAAGTTTCATAGCAATCGGATGAATGGTATATGAACGCATACGGGACTTTGTTTAAGCGAATCGCGTGCCGTCACTCATTTGTTGAATCTACTTTTGCGCTACAACATTCATATTTATTCACCTTTTAAACCTTCTCTGGACTTCCACAAATAATTCAAGACCAAAATTAGCCAAATCGGTCCAGCCGTTCTCGAGTTTTAGCGAGACTAACGAACAGCAATTCATGTGTATATATATATATATAGACTAGCTGTGACCGGCATGCGTTGCAATGCCAATCAAAGAAAGTGTTGGCGTTGTGACTTTGTTATTTGAAGTGCTTTTGGATTCCCAATATTTTCTTCTTTTTACGTTAACCACCTCTAAACTATTGTAAAATTGATTTATATCTCAGAAACATTCAAGGGAGCGTGCTCAACAACTCACCAAAGTTTCATCGCAATGAAATGAATGGTATATGAACGCATACGGGACTTTGTTGAATCGATTCGAGCGCCGTCACCCATTTGTTGAACATATTGGTACGCTACCTATTGTAAAATGTATTTACTGTCGAAAACCTTTCCTGGCCTGTACACAAGAACTCATCAAAGTTTCATCGCAATCGGATGAATGGCATATGAACGCATTCGGGATTTTGTTTAAACGATTCGCGCGCCGTCACTCATTTGTTGAATCTTCTTGTGCGCCACCCATTGAAAAACGGATTTACTAATTCATAAACCTTCGCAGGACTGTACTCAGTTCACCAGAGTTTTATCACAATCGGATGAAAGGTATATGAAAGCATACGGGACTTTGTTGAAACGATTCACGCGCTGTCTCTTATTAGTTAAATCTACTCGCGCGCTACCAATTGTAAAATGGAATTACTAAATCAGAAACCTTCGCGGGAGTGGAAACAACATTTCACCAAATTTCAATGAAATCGCATGAATGGTATATGAACGCATACGGAATTTCGTTCAAACGATACGCGCGCCGTTATCCATTTGATGAATCTACTCGAGCGCTACCTATTGTAAAATGTATTTACTAAGTCAGAAACCTTTCCTCGGGTGTACACAACAATACACTAAAGTTTCGTCGCAATCGAATGAATGGCATATGAACGCATACGGGACTTCGATGTAACGATTCAAGTGTCGTCGATCATTTGTTGAATCTACTCGTGCGCTACCTATTGTAAAGTGGATTTACTACGCCAGAAACCTTACCGGAAGTATACACAACATCTCACCCAAGTTTCATCGCTATCGGACAAATGGTGTATGAACGCATAGGGGGCTTGATTGACGCGCATGGCGCGTCTTCGCTCATTTGTTGAATCTACTCCTGCGCTGCCCATTGTAAAATGGATTTACTAAGCCTGAAACCTTCTCTGGAGTGTAAACGACAACTCACCCAAGTTTCATCAGACGATGGTATATGAACGCATACGAGTCTTTGTCGAAACACTTCGCGCGTCGTCGCTCATTTGTTTAATCTACTTGTGCGATACCTATTGTAAAATGGATTTACTAAGGCAGAAATCTACCCTGAAGTGTACACAACATCTCATCCAAGTTTCATCGCTATCAGACGAATAGTATATGAACGCAAACGGTACTTTGTTGAAACGCTTCGCGCATCGTCGCTCATTTGTGGAATCTACTCGTGCGCTACCTATCATGACATGGATTTACTAAGACAGAAACCTTGCCCGGAGTGTACACATCCTCTTGCCCATGTTCCATCGCTATCGGACGAAAGGTATATGAACGCATACGGGACTTTGTTGAAACGCTTTGCGTGTCGTCGCTCATTTGTTGAATCTACTCGAGCGCTACCTATTGTTAAGTGGTTTTACTAAGCCAGAAACCTTCCCTGAAGTGTACACAACATCTCACCCACGTTTCATGGCAATGGGGTGAATGGAATATGAACGCATATGGGACTTATTTGAAACAAACGCACGCCATTTTGTTGAAGTAACTCGCGCGCCATCTATTGCACATTGGATTTACTATGCCTATAACTTATCCTGGTGTATGCACAACAACACACCAACGTTTCAGAGCAATCGGATGAATGGTATAAGAACGCATACGGGACTTTGTTTAAGCGATTCGCGTGCCGCCACTCATTTGTTGAATCTACTCGTGCGCTACAACTTTCATATTTATTCGCCTTTTAAACCTTCTCTGGACTTCCAAAAATAATTCAAGACCAAAATTAGCCAAATCGATCCAGCCGTTCTCGAGTTTTAGCGAGAATAACGAACAGCAATTCATTTTTAGCCTACTTTTCACATTTTGCAAAAATGAGGAAAAAGTAGACTTAAGAGATCGGGCAAATGTGTGTCTGTCTGTCTGTCTGTCTGTCTGTCTGTCTGTCTATCTGTCTGTCCTTCTGTCTGTCTGTCAGGCTGTGTGTGTGTCCCCCCCCCCCCTATCAACTCCTAAACGGCCGGAGCAATCGAAACAAAATTTGGTAGGAGTAAAGGACTATACCCGAATATCTCACGGCCATATTTGAAAATGATGTCAGTGCTACCAACTGCTAAAGAATCGCAATTTAAATTTGAGCTCCATGTTGGATATCTTGGAAGGTATGAATGGGAGCTATTTCAAAATTGGCACACGTATAGATAAAAATATTGCAGTATAATTTCCAGGAGGCCATACATGGCAGTGTTGCTAAAATGATTATAAGCCTGCTGATTGGTCCAATTTTTAAATGCACATAACTTCTACACTATCAATTGGAATTCAACCAAATTTCGTATGTTGTATGTGTTCATAACCAGATATGACTGAGCGTATTCTTAAGACCCACCAGGGCTGCCAACTGTTAATAAATGCTCCTAATTTATTTTATCCAAATACCAATATATCAGAAAGTATGCAAGCCAATAGCTGTAAACTTTGCACACGTATAGTACCTGGCATTCTAGATGAATTTGGAGTAACTAATATACGTCAGTGCTGCCAACCTGATTCTAAGCCTGCTGATAGGTCCAATTTTAAAATGCATGTAACTTCTATACTAACTAATGGATTTCATTCAAAATTGGCACAACAATAGATCATATTATTTCAGATTATTTTTGACCAATGCATGCATGACATTGTTGCCAACATGATTTTATGCGCGCTGTTAGATCCAATGTTTAACTGCATGTAACGTCCATGCTATTCATTGGACTTCAACTAAATTTTGTATTCTGTACCTTAAGAGATGGAACTAAGAATATATTCAGTCATCAGGGCTGCCAACTGTAGTGCTCTATTAAGCTACATTATGCCAGGTATACAGTATTTCGAACTAATTAGAAATTTCGATATTAGCAACTTAATTTCTTCATTATTCTAGATAGGTTCATATACTGTAGAATAATCATTGGCATGAAAAGTAGGCTCTTTAGTTCGTCACGGAACTTCTTGTTATATACGGTATATAGATTTATTTTTATTTTTACGGTACTTACTCATTTGATCCAAACAGCACACTTATCATCTGAATGAAGGAGAGAAAACCAACCATCAGGAAATTTGCGTTTAAACCTTAACAACAAGAGAGATTTGAAAGAATGGCTGAAAGCTTATGAACAATATCAAGCAAAACGATGCGCAACAACTTCAGGAAAGACTGCAGTGTGTACGATACAGCAATAATAATATCGTATGGCCTCGGATGCCGGGTGCAAGCTTTGTAATTTGACACCTAGAGGGTAGCTTGCATGGCGAATTTCGTTGTTCCTTGAATCACTATGGAAGTCAAGGAGGTTAGATATCTAAGCTCTTTGAACACTATAGCGCTTTCTAGTAGAGAAATGAGGAACTTTGTGTTAGCGGAAACTCCCGAGATTAATTTTGCCATTATGAACACGGCCTACTGAATTAAAATGGGTTCTTTGACATACCAACATCGTATGGCATGCGTGTCGTATTTTTGTCGCCTTTCAAAAATCACTTACCACGGCCAGGAGTGAACCTGCTATCTTGGGGTTATTAGACCGACACGCTATCCACTCACCCACCGTGGCAAGCTTACGATACAGTATAATGGGGATAATAATAGACGAAGCGTATAACAATTAAAACGGACTAATTTTGTTGTTTTAATATGAGGAACATCGAGGTCATCTCTCACATCAAATTTAAAGCAAAAATCCCTCATTTTGCTGTCTATTTGTGATTCTCTGAAAAGGCAATAAGTGGATCATACTTAGATCTATAAACTTGTGACCATTAAAGAGCTCTAGCAGTTCGCCCCTAGGATGATGATAATAATAATCACCCCCCAATAGTTGTGAGATTTTAAGTTTTTAGGGCATTGATGATCTATGCCTGGAATTTGATGACCTAAAATGTTTAAAAATGACCCAAAAATGGCTGCAAAAATCCCATGAAATTACCCGAAAACTTAAAAAAATGACCTAACAATTTGAATGAAACTAACAATTTTATCACACACAAAATTGCTAACAGGCTACGTCATCAGGAGTAGATGACCTCGTAGTTCCACCCCTTAAAACAATAACTAACCTCTGCCTGCCACCCAGCGAACAGGTAGGCTATGCATGGCGGGTTGCATACATTCACACAACTATTGTTAGCTAAATTTTCACTTTCAATTCAGAGTTTTGCTGTTGTTGTTGCTCATTTTTTTTGGGGCTGCGAGATCGCGTATTTGTGTGATAACCTGTGTTATTGTGATGGCTGTTCTAGTGCGAGGATAGGATTAGGGAGGACCTTCAGTTGCTTGCAGTAAAAGTAGGAAACCACGGAAAACCAGGATGGTTGCGTTGGGAAACGAACCCCACCTCTTGTCAGTTTTGCCTCACGGTGCAGAGTGTACCCCGTTTCAGTCCTTGGTAGATTCGGGAATCGAACCCCGGTGCATCTGTTGCCTAAGTGAAGTTGTTCGCTTTACGGGTATACTCCTCACAATGTACAGATCTGTTCATATGATTAGACTCAACACACACATTTCCACCATTTTTAAATCTCTTTCAAGATGGCTGCCCATGAAAGTTTTTTTTTGTCAGGTTGTTGGTATAATGCGCAACAACAGTTCCCACTCGATTTCTGGATTCAACCAAGATGTTGGCAACTCTGCTTTTACCATCAGCTGTTTCGTTCTGAAAAAAGAATCACTCGCTGCTCTGTGACAGAAAGTAACAGTTTAAGACAACAGTGAAAATTTGAGGTTATGGTCATTGTTGTGCAATATGTTGCTAATAGGGAGTTTTGGGAATTGTAGTTATTTCTCATTGTTAATTTCGATATGTTATTATACAATCCCAATTATGATATCGTTATTTCCTTCGGCCATTTAGCGCCGTTCACTGTAAAATCAGATTGTTTTTAAATAATGGGGAAAGGCAAGACGTTTCTTCAAGTGAAATTGCAGTTGTTAAAGCTCTGCTGGATGAAGAAAGATTTAGTAAAAACAAGTGCTTGAGTCTAATAATTTGAACAGATCTGTATACCTCGTGTAAGTTCTCTTAGTTGCTCTGTTCGTCAAAATTCCCAAAGGTCTCTGTTACTGTCTGATGCGGCCATCTATAGGGGCCCGCCCTATTATATACAGGGTGCTTCAAAAAATGTATACACATTTTGAACTTCCATAGAAAATTTATTTACCGTTCTACAAAGTTAAATTTCAGGAAATTTGAAAGCTGGAAGTCCAATGTAAATGAAACATAAATAACAAATGTTAATACTGTTCAAATTGGCGACCTGCAGCATCAATACAATTCTGAGTACGAGTCACCACTGATTCTGTACATCGTATCAAAACGTCCAATGAGATTTCTCTACACACGGCCTGAATCTCATTCCAAAGAATGTCTAGGTTACGTGGTTTACGTTTGTACACCTCATCTTTTACTGTGCCCCATAAGAAGAAATCCAGTGGTGTAAGGTCTGGAGAGCGTGCTGGAAACTCGATTGGCCCCCTGCGTCCTATCCACTGGCCCGGCAAATTTTGATCCAGGTAAGCTCGTACGTCCCTGTGATAGTGCGGCGGGGCACCATCTTGTTGAAAATAAAAATTATCATTACCGTATAATGCACGAATGGCAGGAAATATGGAATCAGCAAGCATTGTTAGGTAAGTTATTCCAGTTACAGTGCCTTCAAATCGAAAAGGTCCAATGAGTCCCCTTGAAGACAAACCGCACCACACATTTACACCAGGCAAATTTACAGCTTTTTCAATTGTAATGTGAGGATTTTCTTCTCCCCAGTAAACACAATTGTGCCTATTGACAGTTCCATTAAGTTTGAATTGGGCTTCATCCGACCAAATGATGCTACCCATAAATCCCGGTTCACGTATCACCATCTCCTGAACCCATTCACAAAATTGCAACCTTCGATCTGGATCGTCGTCACTTAGCTGTTGCACCAGCCTTGGAATGTAAACACGATACTTGCCTCTCTTCAGAATGCGTAGCACGCTGCTAGCACTTACATCACTTTCACGTGCCCCTTGCCTTGAAGATTTGTTAGGAGAGCGTTGAAACAGTTCCAAGACTGCCGTTGATGACTCATCACTTGTAGCTGTTCGAGGTCGACCTTAATGACCTTTATGCACATCACACACTGTTGCATGAACTTCGAATTTGTCTCGTATGCGTGTAATTGTTAATCTTGAAGGTGGTTCTGTATCATACTCCCTTCTCCACTGTCTTTGAACTTCATTTACATTCTCAAACTTCCAGTACCACTTAATAACCTGCTTACGTTCTTCAAAACTCAAAACGTACGTCCGCCATGTTGATATACAAATTCCAACTGACAATATAACATAGAGGGACGATTATGCTGCCACCTGGCGAAAAAATATAACATTAGCCTTGTAGAGCGGGAAAACTACGATAGTTTAAAGTGTGTATACATTTTTTTGAAGCACCCTGTATATAGCTCTGCCAAGAAATTGAATTTAGGACTTAGGGCTGGAACGGTGTACACTCAAACCTGTGAGACTAAAGTAAGAAGAAATTGATTCTATTCCTAACTCAGGCATCCTGAAAGTGGTTCATTGGTTTCCCACTTCTACTCCAGGCCTATACCTTAACGGAGTCTAACCTTGGGCCATTGTCGTCTCCTGCCCAATCCTAGATTTATTTTAAAAATACACAATTGTACAGACATCACATAACACGGGTTACCACTGGGGCGTATATAGTTTTGTGTGTGTGTGTGTGTGTGTGTGTGTGTGGGAGGGGGTGGGGGCAATGAACCATTACCGTGTATTATTGATGATGATGATAATTGTTGTTTTAAGGGGCCTAACATCTAGGTTATCGGCCCCAGTGTATTATTGTTCATGACTGCCGCAAGATCATGTTATTTAAAAATGTTATATTATTGTAGCGTTCTTTTACGGTTGGTTATGAAATTAAATATTTATGTTGGTAGCATTGTCTCAGACGAGAGAGTTAGGACCCTGGAGGAATGAAAGGAAGGAGATGCCTTCGCTGCGCCGCCTAGCGCAAGCTGCTGAAGCCAAACGGCTCGCCCACTTTGGTTGCAAGAAAATGGCTGTCCCTATGCTTAAAGCCGTAAGCCACTCCAACTAGTAATGGATTTTATTAACATAAAACTGCAATGACAAGTCAAGATTTTTTCTTGGATAGGCAGAATACACTCTGTACATCACGGTACTTGGCACAAATAAGCTGCGTTATCGTTTTAAAAGCTAATTTAAATATAAATATGAGAGCACCTTTGCGAGGCTAGTTTTGTAAGGAAGACGCGGCAAAACGTAATAATACGCTGAAACACTGATTAAATTGAATACAGGTGTATGAAGATGCGAGTTATACCAAAGAAGGAACATCTTGGGAATTAATGATGCCGAACTAATTATGGTATTTACACCAAATTGAGTTTTATGTTCTTATTGGTGTTGAGGCATTCATCAGTTTTTAGGCCTAATTTCGAGCACAGCCACTTTCACTCATTGGTCGTACACATTTTGATATTCAAGAATACGAACCTCAAAATTAATAAACAGAACAATTTAAAAAGGACGCATATTTGCACAAAAATACGGTATAGCCTATACTTCTCGGTACCGTACGGTATTTTCTTTGTGGGGGGTAGAAACTTGACGATTAGCCTCGAATTGATTAATTACGTAGGCCTACCGTAATTATTGACCGACAGCCGTTTGATAATTTTGATTTCCAAAGGAATGATTTTTATTTTTTTGGTATATAGGGTAGGCCTGCACATGCTGAGATTACAATTGAAGTTTTTTCTTAATAACTAATCACTACTGTTATTACGTTTCCAAAGTTGCATAACCGGAGCGCGAACAAAACCAGGGCGAAAATAAGGTTTAGCCATGCACAATGCCTCATGCAAGTCACAGAACACCGAATACGAGTTAAGGTTACGCCCACTTTGGTTGCAGCGCTTGGCTTCACTCATACGAGCTCAGGGCATCTCCTCTTATTCTTTCCTCCATGGTTAGGACTTACAGTTTAGTGTTTAAGGTGACGCTGACCATATCAACAGACCATTCTCTCATAGCAACAATGAACACCAGTGCTGTCGCACAGGATCCTTCCTACATCAACAATACTTATCTGTGAGGCAGTGGATTATCAATAATTGAGATGGCAGTGACTCAAAACATCATTGATTTAACAAAATACTGACCCTTCACGCTATCGTCGACGCAGGACCAACTACAATCCTCAGACCTTAATGTAGAAAAAACATGGCGGCGATGGTTACCCTACCAATAGCTAAGATCATGTCATCGGGCTTGTCACAGTTCGTGTAAATTAGTATTTTTACTCACCTAAGTGCATAAAATATATCACAAGACGAGACTAGGTTCCGAAGAAATATGCATCAATAATTTAGACTTACCTGAATTAATTTATCTATATAGTGCTGATCTCGAATTATAGGTTTCTTCGTCTTCACCCAAGGGGCAGCTACAATAGTCTCACTGTTTCTGTGGTTGAATAAGAAGCTTTTTGGCGAGTTATCACGATTTTTTATTTAAGTTCAGTAATTATAGATTAATATTATTAGCAAAAGATCAAACAGATTCTGAAGTAGGAGAGAAGAAAGTACGCGGTTACTGAAGTGCTGTCCCAGCACAAGCAGAATATTTGAGTACACAATCGGAATGAGAATAGTTGCCTGAAATAATCGAACCAACGCCATAGAGATACAATTCAATTTAGATCAGTCGTGGAATTGTCTAAAATCTCGGGTAAAAAACATCACACCGAATTAATTGATTAAAGTATGCAAAGAAGTCGTCGCGTGGATATCAGAACATAATTATGGAGATTACTGCACACAAGGGACACGATAATATGTAACCATCTAACCTATTAAGCATTCGCTGTTACCGTTTGGAATAGTTGTACGGTGGAAATAGTTGATTTAGTAAAGTAGGAAAGCACCACCTCCCTCTTACGGAATTATCGCGGCACACCAGATCCCAATATAAGTCCATAATTGACAAGGTACTCACAACACTTTATTACACACATCATAATAAAAAATAACTTGCAAGCTGTAAGAATCACAAGAGTATGAATAATGACGGAACACAATGAGTTCACTGTTTGGCACAGAGGAAACATCTTTCTTAACCAATAAAACAAGTTCACTGTAGTATTTGGCGTGTATACAAGGCAGTGAAGATCTGCCAGACTAGTGAGGATTTACGGAGACACATGTTGCTGAGCGTCAAGATAACGTGAACGGTTTGGTCTTGCCGTAGATGCTCATTGCGTTTTCCCTTTACGTACTTACTGCAAGTTCGACACTGCTGAAGTGTACTAAGCTATTACCATATTGTCACTAACTAGAAAATCATTGCGGTGTATATTCTTGAGTCACTTATTAATGTCTTAGGTACTTCAACATCTGCAGTAAATTACACAATGCCATCGGTCGACTGAACAATCATCTCACAAACGAACCAGACCATAATTAGCGTATTATCACATATTTACGCCCGATTGCAGTACATTAACGCGAACTGGACTTTACAGACATACTGAAGACACTAAAATTTACAGATGAGCGATAGTTTATCCCAACTTTCATCAAACGAATCTAATCAAAGCTAATGTTGTATCCTAGCAACGAATGTAAACAAACAATATGCCGGGCTTCCGCATACGCCATTTTCACACTTTCGATACGTGCATTAAGGTCTGAGTATTGTAGTTGGTCTTGGTCGATGCATGCTTCTTTTCTTTACTATCGACTATGGAATCGAATTGGTTAGAGTTATCGAGTCTCAATTCAGTGTGCCCTTAGGCCAAGACCAACTACAATACTCAGACCTTAGTGTAGGTATCGAAAGTGTGAAAATGGCGTATGCGGAAGCCCGAGATATTGTTTGTTTACATTCGTTGCAGGGATACAATATTAGCTTTGATTAGCTTCGTTTGATGAAAGTTGGGATAAACTGTCGCTCATCTGTAATTTTTAGTGTCTTCTGTATGTCTGTAAAGTCCAGTTCGCGTTAATGTACTGCAATCGTGTGTAAATATGTGATAATACGCTTATTATTGACTGGTTCGATTGTGTGATGATTGTTCAGTCGACCGATGGCATTGTGTCATTTACTGCAGATGTTGAAGTGCATTAATAGAAGTGTCTCAAGAATATACATCGCAATGATTTCCTAGTTAGTGACAATATAATAATAGCTTCGTACACTTCAGTACCGGTAGTGTCGAACTTTAGTACGTAAAGGGAAAACGCAATGAGCATCTACGGCAAGATCAAACCGTTGACGTAATCTTGAACGCTCAGCTTCATGTGCCTCGTAAATCCTTACCAGACTAGCAGATGTTCTACACTGCCTTGTATACACGCCAAAAATTACAGTGAACTTCTGTTTTATTGGTTAAGGAATATGTTGCCCCTGTCCAAACAGTGAACTCATTATGTTCCGTCATTATTCATACTTTTGTGATTCTTACAGCTTGCAAGTTTTTTTTTTTTTATTATGGTGTGTGTAATAAAGTGTTGTGGGTAACTTGCCAATTATGTACTTATATTGTGAGATGGTGTGCCGCGATAATTCCGTAAGAGGGAGATGGTGCTTTCCTACCTACATTACTTACTAAATCTACTATTTCCAGCGTACAGCTATTCCAAACGGTAACAGCGAATGTCTAATAGGTTAGATGGTAACATATTATCGTGTCCTTGTGTGTGGTAATCTCCATGATTATGTTCAGATATCCACACGACGACTTCTTTGCATATTTCAATCAACTAATTCGGTGTGATGTTTTAGCCGAGATTTTAGACAATTCTACGAGAGGTCTTAATTGAATTGTATCTCTAAAGCGTTGGTTCGATTATTTCAGGCAACTATTCTCATTCCGATTGTGTACACAAATACTCGGCATGTGCTGGGACAGCACTTCAGTAACCGGGTACTTTCTTCTCTCCTACTTCAGAATCTGTTTGATTTTATGCTAATAATATTAATCTATAATTACTGAACTTAAATACATATCGTGATGACCCGCCTAAAAGCTTCTTATTCAACCACAGAAACAGTGATACTATTGTAACTGCCCCTAGGGTGAAGACGAAGAAACCTATAATTCGAGGCCAGCACTATATAGATAAATTAATTCAGGTAAGTCTAAATTATTGATGCATATTTCTTCGGAACCTAGTCTCGTCTTGTGATATCTTTTATGCTCTTAGGTGAGTAAAAATAATAATTTACACGAACTGTGACAAACCCGATGACATGATCTTAGCTATTGGTAGGGCAACTGTCGCCGCCATGTTTTTTCTACATTAAGGTCTGAGGAGTGTAGTTGGTCTTGGTTTGATGAAGGTTGGGATAAACTATAGCTCATCTGTAATTTTTAGTGTCTTCAGTATGTCTGTAAAGTCAAGTTCACGTTAATGTACTGCAATCGGGCGTAAATATGTGATAATACGCTTATTATTGACTAGTTCGTTTGTTTGATGACTGTTCAGTCGACCGATGGCATTGTGTCACTTACTGCAGATGTTGAAGTACCTAAGACTAAAGCATTAATAGAAGTGTCTATAGAATATACACCGCAATGATTTGCTAGTTAGTGACAATATAATAATAGCATGACGAATGAAAGAGGAAGTGAGAGGACTCCTCAAGTTCAAGTGCGCCCCGCCTGGCAGCGCTAGAGTTGGCAAGTTCCACGCTGCCGGTCAGCTGGTCTTAGGGATAATGCCAGGGGAAACGAATTACTTTGTAACTGATCTCTAGCATCGACCAACGGTTCAAGTAGCAACCAATGGTTTCAACATTCAACATCTCCATCACGCACATCTCACGCCGTTGACATCATAACTCTTCAACTACTCATTCACTTCATCCGCAACTACTCCATCCACCCCCCGTTACTTCAATAATTCGCCACTGTTTTCATATCACCAGCTATACTTACTTACTTACTTAATTCCTGCCGCTCCTTCCGGAGCATAGGGCCTTGGCGAAATTTCTCCACGCAGTACGGTTCCTGGCCATTCTCTTCACTTGACTCCAGTTTTTGTCCACCTCTGCAATTTCATTTTCGATCGTCCTCTTCCAGGTCTTCTTAGGTCGACCTCGCTTCCTGGCACCTTGAGGATTCCAGTCTAGCGCCGCCCTCTCAACAGCTCCGTCCGGCTTCCTTAGTGTGTGACCGATCCAGCGCCATTTCCTCTCCTTGATCTGGATGCTAATCGGTTGTTGATTGGTGATGGTCCAAAGATCTTCATTTGAGATTATGTCCGGCTACCTCACATTCATGATGCGACGCAGACATCTGTTAATGAACACCTGTAGCTGGTTGTTGATCGGTTTTGTGACTTTCCATGTTTCACAGCCATAGAGAAGAATCAACTTTACGTTGCTATTGAAAAGGCGGAGCTTGGTCTGCCTGGAAATGTTTCTATTTCTCCAGATGGGGTAGAGCTGGACAAAGGCACCATTTGCCTTCCTGATACGGCTTCGAACATCTTCCTCTGCTCCCCCATCATTTGTGACTATACTCCCAAGGTAGAGGAAGGACTCAACTCGCTCAATTTCCTTTCCGTTGACTGTCAAGCTAGTCGTGACGTCAGAATTTATCCTCATCTCTTTGGTCTTGTTGGTGTTGATCATCAGTCCTGCACGTTCTGCTTCTCTCTGCAACCTCCCCAGCTTATCTTCTATGTCTCGGTACCGTTGTGCCATAAGACAAATGTCGTCCGCGAAATCCAGATCTTCAAGCCTGTCATTTATACCCCATTGAATACCCCTCTTCCGTCCTCCCATTACCTTCTTCATCACACTACCCAGAACCAACAGGAACCGAGTGGGGGAAAGGACACACCCCTGTCTCACTCCGGAACTGACCTTTATCTTTTCTGTTAATTTGCCTTCGTGTAGAACCTGGCACTCATACCCTTCGTACATCTCTTCCATGATTCTGATGATCTTTGTTGGAATTTTATATTCCTCGAGGGTCTTCCACATGATTCTTTGATTTACGGAGGTGAAAGCTTTCTCGAAGTCGACAAATGTGAGGTAAAGGGTATTCCGCCACTCCACACTCTGCTCCAGGATGATTCGGAGGGTGTTGATGAGATCCACACAGCTGCGATGTTGTCGAAATCCAGCCTGTTCCTTCCGAAGCCTTTTTTCTACGCAGTCTTTTATACGATTCAGGATGACTCTCGCCAGTACTTTGCTTGGAATGGACAGCAAGGTGATTCCCCTCCAGTTGTTACAGTTTGTGGTGTCCCCTTTCTTCGGTAACTTGACGATCAACCCCTTCTTCCAGTCGGTTGGTATTTTCTCCTCCTTCCAGATCTGCGGGTGCAGCAGATTGATCGTGATATCCAGGTCTGCTTTCAATACTTCCGCTGGGATATTATCCAGACCTGGTGCCTTCCCGCACTTCATCTGCTTCAAAGCTGTCCGTATTTCGCCCCGAGTTGGGGAGTCAAGGCTGATGTCCGGGTCACTTTCTGCTTCCTCTTCATCTTCTCCTCGCTGCTTACTTTCTGGTCCTCTATCTCTATTAAGAACCTCCGCAAAGTGTTCTCTCCATCTAGTCAGCTGCTGTTCACACGTCGTGAGGATCTCGCCCGTCTTGCTCTTCACATGCCTAGTTTTATTAAAACCTTTCTTCGAAAGCATCTTTGTGATGCCATAGAGCTCTTTAACGTCCCCCCTTCTTGCCGCTTCTTCTGCTTTCACCGCCTGCTCATCAATCCACCTCCTATGATCCTTCCGCACACTCCTCTTTACCTCCCTGTTTGCTGTTGAATACTCTGCTTGTGTGAGAGCCTTCTGCTGCTTAGTCTTGCAGGTGTTGAGCTTGGCCTTAATCTCCTTTCTATAATTTATCTTGTCCCAGGTCTGATCGGATATCCATTCTTTCCGCAGGTAGTTCTTGTACCCGAGCTGCATCTCACTCGTTTCCACGAAGATATTCTTTACCTCGCTCCACACAGTCTCCACATCCTTCTCTGTCTCGGAGTCCAACACCTGGAATTTATTTCTAAGCTCCAGTTTAAATTGGTCCAATCTCTGCTGGTTCTTAAGCTTGCCCACATCAAACTTGTTGTGCCGAGTGATAAACTTTCGGCGGACTGCCACGATCTTCATGCGGAAGTTGGCAACTACAAGATGATGGTCACTACCAACATCCGCTCCTCTCTTGTTCCTAACATCTTCCAAGCTTCTTCTGAACCTCCTGCTCGCCGCGATGTGATCAATTTGATTTTCTGTGACTTGATCAGGAGACACCCAGGTGACCTTGTGGCACCGCCTATGAGAAAACACCGTGCCACCCATCACCAAATCCTGACTGGCGCAATATTCCGTAAATTTCTCCCCATTGTTATTCATCTCACCAAGGCCATGTTTACCCATGATCTGCTCCAACCCCTCATTGTTTGATCCCACCTTCGCGTTGAAGTCTCCCATAACAATGAGAATGTCCTTCTTACTTGTTTGTCTTGTGGCATCTCGCAGCATTTGGTAGAATTCTTCCTTCTTCTCCGGCTCCGATTGTTCTGTAGGCGCATAGCATTGGATGATGATCACATTCCTGATCTTTGTCTTGAACCTAGCAAACATGAGCCTGCTAGAAATTGGCTTCCACTCCATAAGGCTCCTCTTTGCATTTCTGTTGAGCAGCAACCCCACTCCATCCCTGTGTTCTTCCTCGTCGCCCCCAGAATAGAGAAATGTAATTCCATCTATTGCCTGTATTTCACCAAATCCTGGCCACCTCACCTCACTCAATCCTAGGATATCCAGCCCATAGTTCTTCATCTCCCGTGTCACTTGTTTCAGTCTGGTTTTCTCCATCAAGGTCCTCACATTCCAGAAACCGATTTTCGTAGTCCTCTTCATGCCAAAAGTCGTCATCAGGTTATCCGTCCGGTTTTGTAATTTCGCTTCTATTTCAGTAATCAGTTTATTTAAGAGGAGCGAGTGATTAACCCACTGCCTCCGAGTGCCTTGGAGGGACTGCCACCTTAGGCCTGAGGCACCAGGCTGATTTTCTGTCAGGGTTTCTTCCCTTAGCCTTTGAAGAACCAACTCCAAACTACAAGGCAGCAGTTGTTTCACCAGAGCCCCGTTAGCCGTAATTTCTTCAGGGTTCCTGTAGGGCCTTCACAGCTACCGTAGCGGTCTTGAGGCACACTAAGTCCCCACTGTACTACACCCCTACAGGCAATCCCCTACTTCATGACGTTGCCCATCTCCCACGACGAGGACGAGGGGTTGGATTTGTGGGAGACATCACCAGCTATACTATTCTCTTTTTCCTTTTCCCTCTTTCTTACTTTTGTTTCTTTCTCTCTCTATTCTATACTATCTGTCTCATTCTCATCTCAACAAACATCATTCATTACCCCCTTCCCACCAACATTGCTCATCTCCATTAACAAACAAAAAAATCATCATAATGTTTATCTTCTCACACATCCACCAGCAAATATTACAACATCGACACCATCACCCTACTTCTACTCATTCTCTTCTTCCGTTTACTACTCCCCTCACCTCAACTTATCCATTCGCCACTGTCCTCAAACCACCAGCTATACAATTCTTTCTTCCCATCTCTTTACTACCATACCACTCTCCTTCTCATCTCAACAAACATCTTTCATTACTCCCTTCTGATCGACATCATTCATAAAAAATAAAATAAAAAACACCTTATGATCTGGACGTAAATACAGCCCCCCTTTCCTTTTTCTCCACCACACTTACTTCGATTAAAAATACACACAAATCCCAGAGCAATAGAAGTTCCTTCATCTACTTTGGCACTTGCAGCAGTTGTTTCCATGTTTTCCGTGTTTTTCTTGGTCCGTCGAAAATTTCCGACATTTAAAAATTATACTTACACACAATGAAGCAGTCACCCTTCTCTCCCACATCCCCATTCTTGCATCTAACTCTTCCTGCTCAAAACAATACTTCGCCCCCCGCGCCCTTCTCCAAATCTCCCCACAATGCCCCCACTAACAATCCTAACACACTTTCTTCCAAATCCCAAAACCAAACTCACCCACCACCAAAAATTTCCGCCTCTCTCAAACACCTTAACCCCCTGGCCCGAAGAGACGGCAAAACCGTCTAAGGGGGGCCGCCACCGCAGGGGCAATCGCCATGCGGCGGAATGAAACGACTGCCATATACAGGGTGTATCTTAATTATACCGACAAAAAAAATCAGGGACGCTCTGCGTGTTATGTAAAAGACAATGCCGCAATCGGATTGGCGGAGAAAAGTTTTTCCTCCGAGAAAATGAGGTTACTTGTTTCTTCCGGGCGCGCGATTCAAATCTACGAACTCGCCGTATTTGCTGAGCCAGGCAGCAAGCCGCTGGCCACTGCTGTGCTTCAGGCAAGGGAAGGGAGTGTGATAGAAGGAGACAGAGATATGCTGACGGGCATGCGGCAAGCCGAGGTGATCGAGGAAACTTGCGCATGCCTGCCAGCATATCTCTGTCACCTTCTATCACACTCCCTTCCCTTGCTTGAAGCACAGCGGTGGCCAGTGGCTTGCTCTCTAGCTCAGCAAATACGGCGAGTTCGTAGATTTGAATCGCGCGCCCGGAAGTAACAAAGTAACCTCATTTTCTCGGAGGGAAAAATTTTCTCCGCCAATCCGATTGCGGCATTGTCTTTTACATAACACGCAGAGCGTCCCTGATTTTTTTTGTCGGTATAATTAAGATACACCCTGTATATATATATGAAAATCCACAGCCTGCTTCCAGTCTCCGACCGGGTCAGGAATGGAATGAATGAAGCCCCCATCTAGCGGCAAGGATATGAACTGTGCCGGCTGCCGAGGCCTGACGCACTCCTCTGGGGCAATGATTAAATGAATGACAGATGAAATGAAATGATAGTGGAGAGTGTTGCTGGAATGAAATTTTGACAGGGAAAACCGGAGTACCCGGAGAAAAACCTGTCTGCCTCCGTTCTGTCCAGCACAGATCTCACATGGAGTGACCGAGATTTGAACCACGGACCCAGCGGTGAGAGGCCGGCGTGCTGCCGCCTAAGCCACGGAGGCTTGCACCCTGTATATATATATGTAACTGATACTCTTTTAAAAAGTAATTAGCGATTACAATGAAAATAACACGGCAGGACACAATGGAAAATATAATTCACGGAAATAAATACTACGGTCTCCATTACATGTTACGGAAAGCACAGATTCCTGGAGTAGGCTATACAGACCGTTACTCTTTTTGTTTCTTGTTGTGGCAATTTAGTTTCCTCAGATTGAAAGACTAAAGAAGGTGAATTTGTGGGTCTGAATCTAATTAATGAAAATGGGGGAATGGCAGAGCGGCTCTTGAGAACACTAGTGACAGAGTTGAGATGGCTATCCTCAGAGGGAGTGATACCTATGTGGTGATTACCAATTCCTCAATGAGGGAAATAAATTGGGCTATGGGATTGAGCGCGTTAATTACTGCTTGCCTGACTGATTTACAAAGGCTAAAACCAATAGGTGGGAGGATAAGGATCATCGTGGTCTGAAGGTTACAGCCATTGGGTGAAGCGTACCATAGCTCTTTCTCGAAATCAAATGTCGGGAATGAGAGGTGGTCCGGTGAGGGAGGAGGTGAGCTAGAGAGTGAGGAATCTGATTTTGGTGAAGCTGGTTTAAGTGGAACGAGTGTTCCATCTCCTTTGTGGGTAGGCCCACTCGGAATTAGTGTTTTTGGTTTGACAGGGGTATAATTTGGGCTTTTAGGGTCCTGAGTTATCAGGAATGTTATGCCCTGGTACGTTAATGTGCGAGGTTTAGTGTCAGTGCGCGACATGTTTGTGTTCGTGAGTGTAGACTATAAGTGCGTGTAATGAGTAAGATGTGATAAGAGATAGTGGTCAAATACCTTGGTCGACCAGAGAATAACGAAAGAGAAAAACAAATTTACCAGTCACTCAAAGTTATCCAGTTTAAATACAGTTTGAGCTATGACGTTGAGTGCGCTGATGAAATTTGAAGTTACTGGAAATAATTAATTAAAGAATTAATTATTGGCTGCTTGGTAGGGTTAAAACTCGAGGGAGACAGGAGTAGCTTGACTAGGATGGTTACAGGGTGGGTATGGTGTAGGGATATTTTAATGGTAGAGGAGTGACTTAATCTGCAATGTTACCGAGGGGGATGCAAATTAAGCCTATAGGAACATTGTGGAATGGCTTGAAATATCGAAGTCGAGGCGATAGCGAGGACTAGGCTTGGTAGAAAGCCTGGCAAGGCTGGCGGATCATCGATTTCATCAATTGGCGTTAGAAGACGGAGCTTGGAGCAGTGGCGTGCAGTTTGCTTGGATGCTGGACTCGGAATGATGATGGCACAAAACAGTAATATTAACAAAGAATTATGTTTGAAGTAGGCCTACACAAAACATAAAACGCTGGTGTACACAAGACACAATGAACTGATTTAAGAACTGAGAGCAAAGAAAATTCAATTTAATTCACACAAATATCTCACACCGCACTTTTCTATGACCTGGTTCGACGGAACAACAGGACACGTCGCTTTCAGTGCTTGTAGTGGCGGGACCACGAACTACCGTTCTATAATGGCGGAGTCCTCACACTAGGTCCTTCTATTCGTCATGATAATAGTTCAGTACAGTTCAGTAGTGTCGAACTTGCAGTAAGTACGTAAAGGGAAAACGCAATGAGCATCTACGGCTAGACCAAACCATTGACGTTATCTTGACACTCAGCAACATGTGTCTCCGTAAATCCTTACCAGTCTGGCAGATGTTCTACACAGCCTTGTATACACGCCAAATACTACAGTGAACTTCTGTTTTATTGGTTAAGAAAGATGTTTCCCCTGTGCCAAACAGTGAACTCATTGTGTTCCGTCATTATTCATACTTTTGTGATTCTTACATCTTGCAAATAATTTTTATTATGATGTGTGTAATAAAGTGTTGTGAGTACCTTGCCAATTATGTACTCATATTGGGAGCTGGTGTGCCGCGATAATTCCGTAAGAGGGAGATGGTGCTTTCCTACCTACAGTACTTTACTAAATCAACTATCTCCAGCGTACAACTATTCCAAACGGTAACAGCGAATGCATAACAGGTTAGATGGTTATATATTATCGTGTCCCTTGTGTGTAGTATTCTCCATAATTATGTTCTGATATCCACACGACGACTTCTTTGCCTATTTCAATCAACTAATTCGGTGTGATGTTTTACCCGAGATTTTAGGCAATTCCACGAGAGGTCTTATTTGAATTGTATCTCTATGGCGTTAGTTCGATTATTTCAGGCAAATATTCCCATTCCGATTGTGTACACAAATACTCTGCATGTGCTGGGACAGCACTTCAGTAATCGGGTACTTTCTTCTCTCCTACTTCAGAATCTGTTTGATTTTATGCTAATAATATTAATCTATAATTATTGAATTTAAATACAAATCGTGATAACCCGCCAAATAGCTTCTTATTCAACCGCAGAAACAGTGAGACTATTGTAGCTGCCCCTTGGGTGAAGACGAAGAAACCTATAATTCGAGGTCAGCACTATATACACACATCAAAAAAAGTTTTGCATCACCTCGGTTCCAAGAGTTCCGGAACCGTTAAATACAAAGGGAATAGAGATCAACACAAACAACATTTCAGCTCGTTTTATTGCTCATGAGACCCACACATTGCATGTTGTACCATCATACAGCTAGACTTTCAGCATTTGTGGTCCAGATTGCAGTACACACCACTACCTCTAATACCCAGTAGCACGTCCTCTTGCATTGATGCATGCCTGTATTCGCCGTGGCATACTATCCACAAGTTCATCAAGACACTGTTGGTCCAAATTGTCCCACTCCTCAACGACAATTCGGCGTAAATCTCTCAGAGTGGTTGGTGGGTCAAGACGTCCATAAACAGCCCTTTTCAACATATCCCAGGCATGTTCGATAGGGTTCATGTCTGGCGAACATGCTGGCCACTGTAGTCGAGCGATGTCGTTATCTTGAAGGAACGCATTCACAAGATGTGCACGATGAGGTCTAGAATTGTCGTCCATGAAGACAAATGCCTCTCCAATATTCTGCCGATATGGTTGCACTATGGGTCGGAGGATGTCATTCAGGTATCGTAAAGCCGTTTCGGAGCCTTCCATGACCACCAGTGGCGTACGTCGGCCCCACATAATGCCACCCCAAAACATCAGGGAACCACCACCTTGCTGCACTCGCTGGACAGTGTGTCTAAGACGTTCAGCCTGACCAGGGTGCCTCCAAACACGTCTCCGACGATTGTCTGGTTGAAGGCATATGCGACACTCATCGGTGAAGAGAACGTGATGCCAATTCCGTGGGGTCCATTCAGCATGTTGTTGGGCCCATCTGTACCGCGCTGCATGGTGTCGGGGTTGCAAAGCTGGACCTCGCCATGGACGTCGGGAGTGAAGTTGCGCATCATGCAGCCTATTGCGCACAGTTTGAGTTGAAACACGACATCCTGTGGCTGAACGAAACGCATTATTCAACATGGTGGCATTGCTGTCAGGGTTCCTCCGAGCGGCAATCCGTAAATAGCGGTCATCCACTACAGTAGTAGCCCTTGGGCGGCCTGAGCGAGGCCTGTCATCGACAGTTCCTGTATCTCTGTACCTCCTCCATGTCCGAACAACATCGCTTTGGTTCACTCTGAGACCCCTGGAAACTTCCCTTGTTGAGAGCCCTTCTTGACACAAAGTAACAATGCGGACGCGATCGAACTGCGGTATTGACCTTCTAGGCATGGTAGAACTACAGACAACATGAGCAGCGTACCTTCGTCCTGGTGGAATGACTGGAACTGATCGGCTGTCGTACCCCCTCCGTCTAATAGGCCCTGCTCATGCATGGTTGTTTACATCTTTGAGCAGTTTTAGTGACATCTATGAACAGTCAAAGGGACTGTATCTTGGATACAATATACACAGTCAACGTCTATATGCCGGAGATCTGGGAACCGAGGTGATGCAAAACTTTTTTTGATGTGTGTAGATAAATTAATTCAGGTAAGTCTAAATTATTGATGCATATTTCTTCGGAACCTAGTCTCGTCTTGTGATATATTTTAAGCACTTAGGTGAGTAAAAATAATAATTTACACGAACTGTGACAAGCCCGATGACATGATCTTAGCTATTGGTAGGGCAACCATCGCCGCCATGTTTTTTCTACATTAAGGTCTGAGGATTGTAGTTGGTCTTGGGTTATCGTTACATCAAGTCAGTGTATTTTAGCAAGACCAACTACAATACTCAGACCTTAATACAGGTCTCGAAAGTGTGAAAATGGCGTATGCTGAAGCCTCGGCATATTGTTTGTTTACATTCGTTGCTGGGATACACTATTTAGCTTTGATTAGCTTCGTTTGATGAAAGTTGGGATAAACTGTCGCTCATCTGTAATTTTTAGTGTTTTCTGTATGTCTGTCAAGTCCAGTTCGCGTTAATGTACTGCAAACGGGTGAAAATATGTGATAATATGCTTATTATGGACTAGTTCGTTGGTGTGATGATTGTTCAGTCGACCGATGGCATTGTGTCATTTACTGCAGATGTTGAAGTGCATTAATAGAAGTGTCTCAAGAATATACACCGCAATGATTTGCTAGTTAGTGACAGTATAATAATAGCTTAGTACAGTTCAGTAATGTCGAACGTAAAGGGAAAACGCAATGAGCATCTACGGCTAGACCAAACCATTGACGTTGAAAGTTGAACGCTTAGCAACATGTGTCTCCATAAATACTTACCAGTCTGGCAGATGATCTACACTGCTTGTATAAACGCCAAATAATACAGTGAACTTTTTTATTGGTTAAGGAAGATGTTTTCTATGTGCCAAACAGTGAACTCATTGTGTTCCGTCATTATTCATACTTATGTGATTCTTACAGCTTGCAAGTTATTTTTAATTATGATGTGTGTAATAAAGTGTTGTGAGTAACTTGCCAATTATGTACTTATATAGCAAGATGGTGTGCCGCGATAATTCCGTAAGAGGGAGATGGTGCTTTTCTACCTACATTACTTTACTAAATCAACTATCTCCAGCGTACAACTATTCCAACGGTAACAGCGAATGCTTAATAGGTTAGATGGTTACATATTATCGTGTCCCTTGTGTGTAGTATTCTCCATAATTATGTTCTGATATCCACACGACGACTTCTTTGCATATTTCAATCAACTAATTCGGTGTGATGTTTTACCCGAGATTTTAGGCAATTCCACGAGAGGTCTTATTTGAATTGTATCTCTATGGCGTTGGTTCGATTATTTCAGGCAACTATTCTCATTCCGATTGTGTACACAAATACTCTGCATGTGCTGGGACAGCACTTCAGTAACCGGGTACTTTCTTCTCTCCTACTTCAGAATCTGTTTGATTTTATGCTAATAATATTAATCTATAATTATTGAATTTAAATACAAATCGTGATAACCCGCCAAATAGCTTCTTATTCAACCACAGAAACAGTGAGACTATTGTAGCTGCCCCTTGGGTGAAGACGAAGAAACCTATAATTCGAGGCCAGCACTGTATAGATAAATTAATTCAGGTAAGTCTAAATTATTGATGCATAGGCTATTTCTTCGGAACCTAGTCTCGTCTTGTGATATCTTTTATGCACTTAGGCGAGTAAAAATAATAATTTACACGAACTGTGACAATCCCGATGACATGATCTTAGCTATTGGTAGGACAACCAACGCCGCCATGTTTTTTCTACATTAAGGTCTGAGGATTGTAGTTGGTCTTGATAAAATCAATGTAGCTATGAGCAACTGCCATCTCGATATCAATCCACTGCCTCACAAATATTGTCTACATTGTAGGTCTACTATTGATGAAGGAAGGATTCTGTGTGACAGCGCTGATGTTGCTACACTGTTCATTGTTGCTATTCGAGAATGGTCTGTTGATATGGTTATACCCCATTTAGACGTCTCGGTCGCGATCCCGATTATCTCTGATCTGGATAATGTCCAATCGCGATCAACAACATTTGTCATTGGTACGTGTTTAGACGTCCCATCATGAAACAACAGGATAATCGAGTAAAACAGCATAACATCGCTAAGGTCTGCCAACTTTTGAATTCCAAGTGTTATAGCAGAAATTTACAGTAGTTTGTTTCCTCCCGTTTTGAAGTATTTCAGTTATTCTTTGTACATAATTCAACCAGCTAATGCATATTCTTAAATATATACAAATCCTGAGGAGACGTGTAGGCAAGTCCTACCCTTGGAGTGGAAATAAAAATATTTTGAAATATTTATAAACAGGTCTAGGCTATTTATTGCCTAAATACTTCTTGTTCGTCCAGAGTTATTTGGCCCTATCGGAATCCTTTCTATGTCTATAACAATAAATGTATGTCTTTATTAATCGTCTTCCCCCAACGCTAACATATTTTTTTCTGCGTTTAAACACTGGTATGTTCGTTTCCATCCATCATTTCGTTTCTCTCAATCTTCATATATCTCTATTAACCAACATTTCGTACATCTGGCACCCCCCTTCCTACGCCACTGCCAGTGTGAATGCCGATTGTGAATGCATGCCAATCGTCTCTGCTGAGGTTGGCAACATTGGATTAAAGTTAGTTTGGTAACGCTGTCGGTGAGTGCGAAGAACAGGTTCAAGCCGATTTATTCTTGTTTATTATACTTTCACGACATTACACTTTAATTGAAAATAGAACGTTTCTTGAATGTACCTCCTTAAAAAACACGATATACTGACTTACGCGTTGAAGGGGAATCCCCGTAACGAAAGAAGGGTGTGGATTGGGGCAGGCAGCCTGGAAATGGCAGGGCTGGTGCAAGGCTAGTAAACTACAGAGGTTGCCTCAATATGGAGCTCTTAGGCGAGGGGATCGCGGAGGGAAGGGAAAGGACGTGACGTCACACGTTTCCTCGTAGCGCGCGAGGTGCGAGATATGCAAGGAAAGTCAACTTATATTGTATGGATTGCAGTGGTTTAAACACGCGTTTTAAGCCCTTTTGTTTATAATCATGCCAGGCCAAAGATGTGCTGTGGCAGTTTGTCACAGTTATTATAAAGTTGGAAATGACTTGTCGTTTTTCACGATGCCTAAAGACGCATGCCTTAGCAATCAGTGGATTGCTGCATGTAAGCGAAAATATCATTGCAACCCTCAAACAAGTAGGATATGTTCCCTGCACTTTACGAGTGAAGACTTCGAATTAGACTACAGGGCCGAATTGCTTAATATAAAGCCAAGATTTCCAAGGAATCTAAAACCAAATGGTAAGTGAGCCTAGCTGGTCTACTCTTAAGTTTTGATGACCTGCTAGGATGATTTTAAAGCTGTTAATATTTTTGACACATTTCGTACATGGTATCAGGGACGTGTATACAAATTTTAGAGGGGGGTGGGAGGGGCTGACTATCGTGGAAAATTGTGAGTACTTAATGAATTTTCTATTATAGTCTATGGAGTATGAATGGAAAATATCTAAATGGGCTACTTGTCAATTTATAAAGCAGAAAGGTAAACACTCATTTCCTTTTACAAATTGATAATTATTTCTTAAAAGTAGACTACTGTGAAATACATTGTATGTTGTACCCAAGTTGGCTTTTTCGGGGAGGATCTGGAGCCCCCTCAGTCCCCCCCCCTTATATACACCCAGGCATGGTATTTTGTTTTTGGACAAGATGGAAAATTTCATGAGTAATTCTCTTTGTATTGGTAAAAAATATTTGCAAATATTACAGAAAGCAGTCATCCTTTCAATAAAATCCCTTCGACGTCTGTTCCAAGATATGGCCCGTAGGCATGATACAAAGTACATTCTCACACATAGGCTAAATCAAGATGTACTGGAAAACCTCTTTTCACAATTGCGAACCCGTGGTGGCTCCCCTTGACTGCAGTTACAGACTGAGGATGATTATTTTAGGAAAAAAATCCAGGAGTTGTTCAAAAGCAAACCAACACTGCTGATCCAGATTCAGATGAATATGTAGTTGCTAAAGCACTAAACAAAGCTGGCATAGTGTCTGAATCAAGTAACGTGCTTCCAGAACCAACCTTAGGGAGCAATGTTCAACCTGCGTCCTTCATTGCCAATATCATGGAACAAAGTGAGGAAGATGGCAAGGCTTATGTTGCAGGTTATGTGGCCCACAAGTTCCAAGGTAAATTTCCACAACTTGGGAACTTAACCTATGGAATGCAAACTTAACACGATTATGCATTACCAACCTGAATTAAACACTTGTCATACGGTGGTATGACCGTTCCCTCAGAAACTTGGCTAAACCAGTTCCGGCACATTTCAGCATAATTCGTCACAATTCACGGAAAATACGGATTTCAACGAGGCAAGAACGTTCTAAGAAGAACGACAGATTTTGTGTCGAGAGAAGTTTCTGATGTAGGCTACCGTCTGGTGGGGTTGAGGCAGCTGTGATAACAATTTTCTTCATCAGATTGAAACATTCCAATTCTATCTTGCATAAGAAGTGGTTATTGGAAGTCACTAAAACCCACGATACTGCTACCGAGTCTAGGCGAATTTCCAAGAAATTCAAGAAGATCACAACATAAAATGTAAGTAGGCTACATTCAGTTATTTTATCACCCATTTACCAATAATTTCATGAGAATAAACTGTTCTTTGCGTACTCAACAGCTGATGTTGACAGTTTCGTTACGTTCCCCACATGGCGCGTTTGGTATCTTGTGACGTCATCCGCCTTGTGAGCGCTGATTGGTGAGTGAAAATTGAGGCAACCTCTGTAGTTTATAAGCCTTGGGGCTGGTGGGCACTCCGGGCTCCGCGCATCGGCTTGCCATTCCGTAGGCTGCTCCGTGACGTCACCGGGTGTTCACTATCGCGGCCGACCATGTATAACATACAGCTCACAGCTGTTTATGGCAACAAAAAGGGAGGCAACTGCTGCCGATACGTCACGGCAGGGAGGGCGTGTGGTGTGCGGTAGTCGAGTAAACAAGACGTAAATTGCTAGCTGCTAATAACACCATTATATAACGCTCAATTAAAAATAACTTGAACTAACCTAACATTTAAAAATTTAAAATATCACAAATTCAAACAGTACGCAAGCTTAAAGCTTATCATTGCTTCCACATACTAGTGCCGGGCTCCTCTCCGTCTTCTTTCCTGTCGACCTCCCTTGGTCACCTCTTGTTCTTTTCCGACCCCGACGGTATTAGGTTATCAGAGGCCTAGGGTGTCTTTCACTTTCCCGCCTTAATTGGCCCTTGTCTCATCTTTCCTGATACCCTCCTTCTGTGAGGGGTCAGCCTTCTTTTTCTTTTCATTTTACCTCCTGCCTTGTGCTCAAGGCCCTTAAGGAGGCAGGGTGTATGTAGCCCCACCACTTCTGGTGCACCCTCGATAATGCTACACCCTCAGGGGCTCACGGTTGGTGAGTTCGGGAGTTGGCGACCCCGAGGGATTCCTGAGCTGGGTCGGTTTTCCCCTTTTGTCCCTTACCTTTGGGGTGGACCCTCTCCTCTCTCCCCTCTCCTCCCCTCTCCTCCCCTCTCCTCTTTTCCTTATATTTCCTTTTCTCTTTTAGATTCCCGCACTGCTTTTGTTACTTGGTTCACCGTGTATCTAAATTCCCTTTTCGCGATTTTTAAGGCATTTTTAATCTACGTTGCATTTTGTAAGTTTTTCGATCTCAATTACATCTCGCGATTGTTTTCAACCTCAATTGCATTTTGTAAAGATTGACAATCTAAATCGCTTTTTAGTAAGTCTTTCAATATGGTGGCCGGACCTTTTAGTGAGTATTTTGAATTTCAATTGCATTTTGTAAGTATTTTCAACCAAAACCGCATTTCGCACGAATTTTGAATCAAAATTGCATTTTGTTTGGTGGGCATTTTGCACATATTTTGATTCTCAATTGCATTTTGTTGGTATTTTGAATCTAAATTACATTTTGTCAAGTACTTTCAATCTAAATTGCATTTTGTAAGTATTGTCAATCCACCTGAGTCGTTTGAATCTACCATACATTTTGTATGCATTTTCAATTTCAATTGCATTTTGTAAGTATTTTGAATTTCAATTGCACTTTGTGAATAATTTGGATTGAAACTGGGATATTTCAATCTGAATTGCATTGTGTATTTTCAATTTCAATTGCATTTTGTAATTATTTTGAACCTCAATTGCATTTTGTACGTATTTTCGATCTCATTTGCATTTTGTAAGTATTTTGAATTTCAGTTGCATTTTGTAAGTATTTCGACGCTACCTTGCATTTTGTCCGTATTTTGAATCTAGCCTACGTTTTGTGGGTCTTTTTCAAACTATTCTTTTTTGTGAATCTTTTCGTTCTAAATTTCCTTTTGTAAGACCATATTGTGAGTTGTTTCCATCTGAGTTTCTCTTTGTACGTATTTTCCGTCTCACATAATTTTCGTTCTGGTTTCCATTTCATTCTCATTTTCGCTATCACCCAGATCATTAGGGGCCGATAACCTCGATGTTAGGCCCCCTTAAAACAACAATTATCATCATCGTCATAAAGCTTATCAACTTGATAGCACGTCAGGGCCCTACGAGGAGGCCGACAGCTCCCTTGGCAGGCACCTCTATTTTCACCTAAAATCTATAACAAGAGTTTAGTGCTTTTCAGTAAATTAAATTTATAACCTCATTTTTCAACCCCCTTTCCAAGTTATACACCAGGCTAAGGAGCGCGTAGACGCACCGCGTACCTGGCCCACACGCCGCTGGCTCGCTCGCTTCGCTCGCGCAGCCAGCGGCTAATTTAAATGATTAGACGGCAACAAAAAGGGACGTTTTTAAAGAGAAATACGAAAGTGCTTGTCCTCGCATGTCCTGCTGTCAAATAATACCCTATACATGGTATATCACTACAATACCATTACACTTTATTGAGTTTTTTGAGGCTTCTTTTTAGCTCAGCCGATACTAAGGTGCGGTAACGTAGTTAGGATAATCTAAAATATTTTTGTGTGTGTTTATGAAGTATATTTCGCATTACAAACCACTGCAATATATTGTTTATACCTTCCTCTTTGTAACGTGCATATTGCCATTATTGTGATTGTATACTACGAGCGGAAAAGAGTAGCGAAATATGACTGTGTTTCCCGTAAGAATGCATTGTAAATATCAGCTGGCATGCGCCTGGCTTAGCCCGGCTGCGTCACAGCGTAGCAACCAATGGGAGCGAGAGGCACCGGAGTGTCCTACCTTATAGCAGGGGTTCTCAAAGTGGGGAGGGGGGGGGGGGGGGGCAGAGAGTGATAAGGGGGGGGGGCGCCGGCTTTGATTGAAATATTTATATTTCATATTCTGTAACAAATATTACTATCATCATATTCATGAACCTATCATAGGCAGGTAGCTCCCAAGTCCATTCAAGAATAATAAACTCGTACCTTTGCTGAATTATTTCACAAAAACTGACCAGTAGAACCTGCCAGCAGGAATTCTGAGAAAAGGTGGCGAGTGACATTTCCCACACATCTCCCTTTCACTCGCCACCCGCAGTGACATCTCCTTACCAAACACTTAATGACAATAAGCCGCTTGACAAGGTGACCGCCACTTCCTTTCAAGAATGGATTCTTCTATTTCTGCCGTTGCCGATTCGAATTCAGCTAGGCCTTTCCAGTCAGTTCAAAGACAGTGAGTGAACAGTTGAATTCTAGTGGGTGGTTAGCCAACTTTACAATAAACGGGAGTGTCGCTATTACCCATGGATAAGTGGCTTATTAGAAGTGGTAAAAAGAGACCCCATGAAAGTGATAGTGCTTGCCCTCCTTCGGAAAAAGAACAAGGTTCGAATTTAAACAAAGTCCATTGTTCTTCCGCGTCTACTTCTGCTCCCATCAGGATTATTAATTCTACACACAAAGTGAAGTGCGTAAATATCAAGACGATTATCTGACATTAGACTTTACCAGCATTCTTTCGAATAATAATCAGGAACAACCTCAATGCGTTCTTTGTTTGGAGATTTTAGCAAACGACAGTTTGAAGCCTGTGAAACTTAAGAGACAATTGCAGACTAAACATCCAGACTATGTAAGTAAACCTTTAGCATTTATAAGCGCCACGAGCAACAACTAAAAGGAAATGTTAAGATTCCTAGAAAAGCACGCAACAGTTCCTAAGAAAGCGCTAAGATCATCCTTGGAGGTATCCTATTTAATTGCAAAATCCAAATCACCACATATTATTGGTGAGAAATTACTTCTTCCTGCAGCCGTGAAAATGTGCGCGATCATGCATTGAGAAAAGTTCGGCGAGTGTTTGAACTCGATACCGCTCTCAAATGATACAGTAACTCGTCGTATTGATGTAATAGCCTCTGACATAAAAAAAATCAATTGCTACCACTGTTCATGATAGCCCAAAATTTGTCCTGCAACTTGATGACAGTACTGATATCCTAAACAGCGCCCAGCTTCGTGTTTCTGTACGCTACTGCCTTGAAAATGAAATGCACGAGGATTTTCTATTTTGTAAAGCTCTGGAAGGGCGGACTACAGGCGTCGATATTTTTAGCCTATTTTCAATTTTGAAAAAATAGGCTAATGAGATCACCTTTTGTCCGTGAGTGTGTGTGTGTGAGGTGTGTGTGTGTGTCCCCCTAATAAAATCTAAACGGCTGGAGCGATTTCAATGAAACTCGGTAAGTTCATAGCGCTATTCCCGGTGACCTCGAACGTGCCCTTCAAATTTTGTTACGTCCCACCAATCCAACATGGCGGCCGTGCGAAATATTTCACTAGCATTCAATATCTCCGAAACTATTACCGATATCGCCCTGAAATTGTGTACTGTGATAAAGGGCACTACTAGAAGTTCACCTATGAGACATTCAAAAACCTGGTGACTACAAAACCAACATGGCGGCCAAGCGAAGTTGAGACTTTTTAAATAGACTTTTCTCGCGATTTAACTATCCAAACGTAATGAAACTTGGTACAGCAATTGTTTATACAAATTGTAATGCATTGAAGTCTAATTTAGTTCAATTGTTTACATAACCTCAAAATGGCGGCCGTGCGAAATATTTCACTGACATTCTATATCTCCGAAACTATTACAGATATAACCCTGCAATTTTGTACGGTGATAAAGGGTACTACTACAAGTTTACCTGTGTATATTTCATAAACCTGTAAAGTACAAAACGAACATGGCGACCAAGCGAATTTGAAATATTTTAATAGACTTTTCTCGTGATTTAGCCTAACTCTCTGAGCGCCGTGAAATGTGGTACAGTAAATGATTTTGCAGTTTGTAATGCACTGCCATCTAACTTAATTCAATTGTTTACATAACCTCAAGATGGCGGCTGTGCGAAATTTTAAAATTAAGTTTTTATTTCTTGTGTCGTAATCATGCGATCGAAGTGAAAGTTTGAATAATGAACCTAGGCAATAATTGTCCTTGAATGGTACATAACTCTATGGCCTATACATATAACAATCCTAAATAGCGAGCTTCCGAAATATTTAGACGGTTCTCAATATCTATGAATCTTTTACAGCAACCAAACTGATTTTTTTTTATGTTCATAGAGACTATGAACTTATGTTCACCTATAGGACTTTCAGTAACCTGGTGAGCACAAATCCAACATGGCGGCGACGCGAAGTATACATATTTAAATGGACGTTTCTCGCGAATTAACTATCCGAGTGCCGTGAAACGTTGCACGTTAAATGCTTATACAAATGTTGATCCACTGGCATATAATTTATTTCAATTGTTTGCATAATCACAAGATGGCTGCTGTGCGTAATTTTAAAATCTCGCTATTACTTCTTGTGTTCTAATCATGCGATTGAAGTTTGAATACCACACGTATACAATAATCTTAATGTAATAGTACAAAAATAAAAATCCAACCTGGCGACCATCTGAAATATTTAGACGGTTCTCAATATCTACGAATCTGTTACAGCAATTAAACTGAAATTTTGTATGTTGATAGAGGCAATTAACATGAGCAGGATATATGAAAATAGGCTGTATAGTTCTTCACGGAACTACTTGTTTCTCTTGTGAATTCCTTTTTTATTGACAACAATCTCTCATGGACAAATTGTGTTGGTATATGCACCGATGGGGCGTCGGCATTTACTGAAACTAAAAAGGCTTTCAGAGCAAGAGTGAGTGCTGTTATTAATTCTGTAAAATTCACACATTGCATGATACACAAGGGAGGCATTGGCTTCAAAAGTACTACAACCGGAAGTCAATAAAGTGCTGAACGATTTAAATAGTGTTGTAAATTTTGTGAAAGCAAGAGCTTTAAACAGTCGGCTATCTTCCATTCTTTGCGAGGAGATGGGATCTACACATGATTCGCTTCTATTGCACACGGAGGTACGTTGGTTGTCTCGTGGTCGAGTCCTTCGTCGCGTTGTGGAGTTGAAGAATGAACTTCGTATTTTCCTATTGGACAGCAGTTCTACACTCGCAATCCTGTTTCTGGATGAGAAATGGCTTCTAATACTGTGCTACTTGGCAGACGTATTTGAAAAACTGAATTAACTTAACGTGTCATTTCAAGGACGAAATAGTAATATTTTCATTCTAAGCGACAAAGTGTTTGCTTTTAAGAGAAAACTTGAACTTTGGAAAGCCCAGATGGACAAAGGTAACTGTGAGATGTTTCATTGTCTGAATTAATTCCTGGAAGAAAATGAGTTAGATATTTTGTCAAATTAGTGGAATTGTCGTAGAACACCTCAAAAACCTTCGTGAAAAATTGAGGGTAGATTTCCACAACCTTCAACTGAGAATGACTCGATTCGCAGTCCGTTTGAAACGAACGTAACAGCCCACCTGTCAACGGCAGAACAGTAGGAACTAATAGAACTCTCAAGTGACAAAATACTTCGAAATGAATTTAAGTCGATGTCTCTTGAACATTTTTGGGTGCAGATTCGGAATGAATATCCCATTTTATCAAGAAAAGCAGTGGACCTGTTATTACCCTTCGCTTCAACTTACTTGTGTGAGTCAACATTTTCCGCAATGGCATCTGTGAAGACGAAGCATCGGTCTCGGCTGCAGCTGAAAGGGGATCTGCGGGTTGCTGTTTCCAACATCCAACCAAGACTGGATTTACTTTCATCTCAAATTCAAGCTCACACATCGCACTAGGCCAAAGTTTATTTATTTATTTATTTATTTATTTATTTATTTATTGACGGTACACAACAGGGCTCAGTGTGTGCCCCAATAACAGTGCACCTACACAGTAAAATACACTTTCTGATATTTCTACATTAAGTATTAATATCTAAATGTAATTATTAAAACTAGGAAGTTAACAGATTGAGATGCATAGTAGTAAAAAGCTTAATCTAAAGGAAATATAAAAACTAAATCTAAATTTGACCTAATGTCAAATATATAAATATAGGTTTTGAAATTATTACATCGTAAACTAAAAGGTAACATTGATAACTAGGGAACAGGCCTATCCACATATATACATTGTTGATTCTGTTTTGTGTGATAATTTTATTTCAAGTATGAATTAGAGTGATTGGGTTATAATTTCCAAGAACGATCTAATTGAGAGACAGAAATCTAGTTTCCAGTTTACACGAACCGCATCGTTGTAAATACTGCAAAGCCTCCATACAGGTGAATTATTATTATTGGTTATATCATTTTTGAATGTTATAGTTGATCTTGTAGTTAAGCGAGGGATGTTGAAATTTAGGAGCGATAGGAAAAATGAGTTATCAATTTGACCGTTAATAACTTTATAAAGGAATTTCATATCATTCACTTGCCTTCCAGACTCCAAACTAGTCATGCCGAAATTCAACAAAAGTTCACCGTAGGGTACCATGTGTGGGTAATTGCCCGTTATTTTGAGGTGTAAATATCTGAGGAATTTCTTTTGAACTTGCTCAATGGATTTAATGCATGTTTTCTGCCAGGGACTCCATACTTGGCTGGCGTACTCGAACTTGGATCTCACCATGGCAATATAAAGGTTTATGCAGACACTGGTCCTAATGAATGGCTTAGTGTTTCTTATTATAAACCCTAACATGCGGTAAGCATCCCCGACTGTCTTTTGCTCATGACAAGTGAAAGCAAGCTCTCGGTCATACAGGATTCCTAGATCTTTCTTCTCGCTTACTGTTTGCAATGACTGAGGTCCAATTCCATAAACAAATGTGATTGGGTTCTTCTTACGTGTAAAGGTCATAACAACACACTTCGGTACATTTAAGTATAATTTGTTTTTATACTCCATTTGTGTATATTATTTAGGTCATTTTGTAGTAGAGTGCAGTCATTAGCGGAAGAAATTGATTTAAAAATTTTGAAGCCATCTGCATATAAAAGACTAAGTGTCTGAGAATTACCGAATTCTGATCCATGTACACTTTTATTCTCCTGTTATACTTTTTCATAGGTGAAGAGTTTTAACATAACATTTTTCAAATTCACAGTGAAATGTTGAAAATTGTATGTATTATTGTTATTGTCATTTATAAGTCACGAGCTTTCAAATATGAAAAACATTACTCAACACAGGTGTCACAGCTAAAGAGCTAATTAGTGAAACAAACAAACTTTACTCAATTCCAATAACTGTACGTGCAGCAGTTGTTTTTATTTTTATAAGCAAAAGTAATACATATGCATGACATTTTTAGCCTACTTTTCACATTTTGCAAAAATGAGGAAAAAGTAGACTTTGAGATCGATCCGGGAAAATGTGTGTCTGTCTGTCTGTCTGGCTGTGTGTGTGTCCCCCCCTTTCAACTCCTAATCGGCTGCAGCAATCAAAACCAAATTTAGTATGAGTAAAGATGTGCACCGGAATATCTCACGTCCATATTTGAAAAGTGCTACCAACTGCTGAAAAAACGCACTAGAAATTTGAGCTCCATGTTGGATATCTTGCAAGGTATGCATGGGAGCTATTCCAAAATTGGCACACATGTAGATAAGACTATTTCACTTTAATTTCCAGGAGGCCAACCATGACAGTGTTGCCAAAATAATTTTAAGCCTTCTGATAGGTCCAATGTTTACCTGCATATAACTTCTACACTATCAATTGGATTTCAACCAAATTTTGTATGTAATATCTGTACATAAACAGATATGACTGAGCGTATTCTTAAGAGCCACCAGGGCAGCCAACTGTTAATAATTGCTCTCTCTATTTTTTTATCCAAATACAAATATATCAGAAAGTATGCAAGCCAACAGCTTTAAACTATCCACACGTATATTCTGACATTTTAGATTAATTTGGAGTAACTTATATACGTCAGTTCTACCAACATTATTATAAGCCTGCTGATAGGACCAATTTTTAAATACATGTAACTTCTATACTATCAGTTGGATTTCAACCAAATTTCGTATGTGCTATGTGTACCATAACAGATATGACTATAAGTATTGTTAAGAGCAATCAGGGCAGCCAACTGTTAATAAATGCTGTCTATATTTTTGTACCCTAATATCAATACATCAGAAAGTATGCAAGCCAACAGCTCTATACTTTGCACACGTATAGCACCTGACATTCTAGATTAATTTGGAGTAATTAATACAACGCAGTGCTGCCAACATGCCTGCCTGCTATTATGTCCATTTTTTAAAATACATGTAACTTCTATACTAACAAATGGATTTCATCCAAAATTGGCACAACAAGATATCATAATATTTCAGATTATTTCTGACCAGCACACGCATGGTATTGTTGGCAACATGCTTTTACGCGTGCTGATAGATCCAGTGTCTAACTGCATGTAACGTCCATTGGACTTCAACCAAATTTTGTATTCTGTACCTTAAGAGATGGAACTAAGAATATATTCAGTCACCAGGGCTGCCAACTGTAGTGCTCTATTAGGCTACATTATACCAAGTATATTTTGAACTAATTTGATATTTCGATATTACCAACTTAATTTCGTCATTATTCTAGATAGGTTCATATTCTGTAGAATAATCATTGGCATGAAAAGTAGGCTGTATAGTTCTTCACGGAACTTCTTGTTTTAAATCAAAACGTAACTGGTAACTGGTAGTTGAAATCTTAATTAAGTGTATGCAACTACTCGTGTGATCTTATTTTGTGTGGTAAGTAGCCTATGAGAAGTGCTAAGAAAGGAAATGTGAATAGGGAGTGTCGAAATTTTTGGTCCATGCGAAGAACTTGCAAAGGCCCTTCAGGGCCCATGTTATACTGCCACAGGAGCAAAGCAAGTTGCTCTGATTTTAATGTCGGCAATGAAGGCTCTTCGAACGACAGAGGAGTTTGATCGGATCTACAAGGAAAGCTACGTCTATGCTACGGAGATAGTGGATCGTGACTGCTCTTCTTTACCAATCCCTAACCAACAAGTTTCCGAAAACCATGGCACATCCAAACCCGACGATGAGGAGGAAGAAGCCAAGGAAAAGCAAAAAAAGATGCAGAAGCAGAGCAAGACGCCCAAACCTAAACAAAAACTTCCCAAAAAACGGTAGAGGAAAATTCCGAAGCCTTTAGAACAAACGAGCAATCCAGCTCCTCCAGCAAAGCTCACAGAACAAGAAGAGCTTAGAAAAGATTACTTCTCTATTCTGGACCTCCTTTTGAATGAAGTAGAAGAAAGATTTAACCAGAAAGGTTTTGACACTTTGGCGAGTATTGAAAATATTCTGATTCAGGCATACCAGGGCATCGTTCCATATGAGAAGGTTCTGAAGGAAACGCTGGGTCCACATCAGGACGATTTTGATCTCGATCAGCTAAAATTGTTGAAAAGTTGCCAGGGAAGCCACCGAAGTGCATTGCAGATGTAGTTAAGCAGATGAATGAGTTGGCTACATCCACTAAAGATCTTTTCAACGAAGTAGTTTTGCTTGTTCTGGTACTCATGACCGTTCCAGCATCTGATGCTTCTTCAGAAAGATCTTTCAGTGCACTTCGGAGGTAAAAAAAAATATTTGCGCAGTACCATGACCCAACAGCGCCTGGCTCACGCTTTGCTTCTTCATGTGCATAAGGACTACCCTATACAAGAGCCATAGATCTGCAGGGTATCTTGCGCGAGTTTATTTCGCGTAAGATTGAACGAGGGCAAGTGTTTGGGAAGCGTTAGCTAGCCACAAATCAAACGTATGTACATATTATCCTTTTTTTTTTGTGCTATGTGTTTTAAGTTTAATTTTTATGACGTTCTTGTTGCTGGTCGATACGTTACAAAGTCGCTTGTTAAGGCCACTGTTCATTTTTGTTTTTATTCAAGGGAGGTCAATTTGTCTTGAGTCAACCTGACTGAGTTGCAGGCTATAATGTGTGGTGTAAAAGTGTTCGTAATATTTTTTACTATTGGCCGAATAGCCAATACGTCATACGTCTTGAGTTCTATTTAACAAATAAACAGAATTTTTCTTTTTTCATTGCATCTTTTAGTGAATTAGTTCATACCCAAAATATTTACGAAATCAAAATAGTTCTTTCGTTGAAATTTTTCAAACCATTCGTCGTCACCGACTTCGCTAAAAAAAACAACAAACAAACAAAACCAGGCTGGGCCGAGTAAATCTTGCACCCCCAATAAAAAAAAAATCCGCTCCGACGCCACTGCGTACATCTCGCTTTCAAAACACAAGATAATACAAAATGGCCATCATTTCCACTGCCTACTTCACTCGCACAACAGGAGGATAGAACACTCCGACGATCGCAATGGCCGCGAACGCGATTATCTCGTTGTGGGAACAGGATCGGGCTAATCCTGTTGGGGGGAAAGTTGATCGCGATAATGTTATCCTGTTGCGTTTAGACGACCCAAATTAATCTGGATCGGCGCGTGATCGCGATCGCAACCGGGACGTCTAAACGGGGTATTAGCATCACTTTAAACACTAAATTGTAAGTTCTTTTGTTGTTGTAAGGAAATATCTCGTCCGAGACAATGTTACCAACACCGACGTAGAAGTTCGCTACAATAATGTAACATTTATAAATAACATAATCATTTGCCAATCCTGTACAATAATACTCAGTGGATAGACTTTGCAGTCACTGTTCTTTAACAGGCGGTGGTCTATATGTGTTATGTTATGATGTTAACGGTGTATGAAATGACGGCACAGCGACAGACAACAATCTGCAAATGGCTAATGACATTCTAGTGTCTGCCAACATTGTGAGCTTGAAACATGATTGGCAACAACGTATGTAATCTTTATTCAATCCATGAATACGAAATTACAGTATAACGGTGGGGACAAGTGGCAAGGTTACAATGTTAGTAATTTATTTATGGTGACGCGGACTATAATCACCATGTTTGTAGTGATGGGAGACAAGTGGTAAGGTTACAATGTTAGTAATTTATTTATGGTGGCGCGGACTATAATCACCATGTTTGTAGTGATGGGGGACAAATGGTAAGGTTACATTGTTAGTAATTTATTTATGGTGACGCGGACTGTAATCACCATGTTTGTAGTGATGGGAGACAAGTGGTAAGGTTACATTGTTAGTAACTTATTTATGGTGACGTGGACTATAATCACCATGTTTGTAGTGATGGGAGACAAGTGGTAAGGTTACAATGTTAGTAATTTATTTATGGTGACGCGGACTATAATCACCATGTTTGTAGTGATGGGGGACAAGTGGTAAGGTTACATTGTTAGTAACTTATTTATGGTGACGTGGACTATAATCACCATGTTTGTAGTGATGGGGGACAAATGGTAAGGTTACATTGTTAATAACTTATTTATGGTGACGCGGACTATAAACACCATGTTTGTAGTGATGGGGGACAAATGGTAAGGTTACATTGTTAGTAACTTATTTATGGTGACGCGGACTATAATCACCAGCTTTGTAGTGATGGGGGACAAATGGTAAGGTTACATTGTTAGTAACTTATTTATGGTGACGTGGACTATAATCACCAGGTTTATAGTGATGGGGGACAAATGGTAAGGTTACATTGTTAATAACTTATTTATGGTGACGTGGACTATAATCACCAGCTTTGTAGTGATGGGGGACAGGTGGTAAGGTTACATGGTTAGTAACTTATTTATGGTGACGTGGACTATAATCACCATGTTTGTAGTGATGGGGGACAAGTGGTAAGGTTACATTGTTAATAACTTATTTATGGTGACGTGGACTATAATCACCATGTTTGTAGTGATGGGGGACAAATGGTAAGGTTACATTGTTAGTAACTTATTTAAGATGATGTGGACTATAATCACCATGTTTGTAGTGATGGGGGACAAGTGGTAAGATTACATTGTTAATAACTTATTTATGGTGACGTGGACTATAATCACCATGTTTGTAGTGATGGAGGACAAATGGTAAGGTTACATTGTTAGTAACTTATTTATGGTGACGTGGACTATAATCACCATGTTTGTAGTGATGGGGGACAAATGGTAAGGTTACATTGTTAGTAACTTATTTATGGTGACGTGGACTATAATCACCATGTTTGTAGTGATGGGGGACAAATGGTAAGGTTACATTGTTAGTAACTTATTTATGGTGACGTGGACTATAATCACCATGTTTGTAGTGATGGGGGACAAATGGTAAGGTTACATTGTTAGTAACTTATTTAAGATGATGTGGACTATAATCACCATGTTTGTAGTGATGGGGGACAAGTGGTAAGGTTACATTGTTAATAACTTATTTATGGTGACGTGGACTATAATCACCATGTTTGTAGTGATGGGGGACTAGTGGTAAGGTCACATGGTTAGTAACTTATTTAAGGTGACGTGGACTATAATCACCATGTTTGTAGTGATGGGGGAAAAGTGATGATGATGATGATAATTGTTGTTTTAAGGGGCCTAACATCTAGGTTATCGGCCCCTAATGGTCTGGGTGACATCGAAAATGACAATGAAGTGGAAACCAGAACAAAAATTAAGTGAGACTGAAAAATTTTTCAAAAAGGAACTCATTGAAACTACTCACAAAATGGAGAGTGGTATTACTTACCAAAGAGAATTTAGAACGAAAATACTCACAAAAGGAATAGATTGAAAAATACGCACAAAATGTAGTTTAGGTTCAAAATACAGTACGTACAAAATGCAATGTATAGTCGAAATACTTACAAAATGCAATTGATATTCAGAATAGTAGTGTATTTGTGGGGGTTCAGATACCTCCACCTCCACACCCTCCACACAAGATGGCGGCAGCCCGATAACTCCCGAACCCGTGGTTGGATTTTAACAAATGAGGTGTTGTTGAACTCGGGCTAACACCCCCTTTCCAATGGACAACATATCTCCACCCTAAAATAAAACCTACACCTACTAGGGGGTGAAATTGTAATTTTTTAGAGAATCTCTCTTTCCAATTGCAACATGTGAGAGTTTGAATGCCGATATGGAATGTAACGTTGTTCTACATAAAGTGCATGTGTTCGGTGAATAGCCACTATGAATTAACATGCTTGTTTTTGTTTTTTACGCATGTCCACTCATGGCTTTTGTAAGAGGTTGGGGGAGCGGATCCCTGTGGATGGGTTATTGTTGACGGGTCATTGTTGGCGGGGTCATTGTTGTCAGGTCATTGTGGTCGAATCCTTGTGGACAAGTCCTTGTTGACAGGTCCTTGTGGACAAGTCCTTGTGGACAGGTCCTTGTGGACAGGTCCTTGTTGACGAGTCCTTGTGGACAAGTCCTTGTGGACGAGTCCTTGTCCCTTTGGACTGATCCCTTTGGACGGGTCCCTTTGGCCTGGTTCCTACGGACTAACCCATGAATTTATTTAAATTATGTCAAAGGGCCTAAATACATTTGTGTGTGTTGAATTGACGTTGTTCACCACTACTATAATGGAATAACGATATGAAAGGAAAGTGACGAAATACATGTGAACACGTGTGAAATGACCTTATTACCGTCCTCCTTGTGAAACAAGTCACATCCTGTTTTGCTTCATACGTGAGAAAATGTGAGTTCGAACCCGTGGTCGGATTTTGACGAATGAGGTGTCATTGAACTCGGGCTGATACCCCCTTTCCAATGAACAACATATTTCCACCCCAAAATAAAACCTACCCCTACTAGGGGGTGAAATTGAATTTTTTAGAGAATCTCTCTTTCCAATTGCAACATGTGAGAGTTTGAATGCCGATATGGAATGAAACGTTGTTCCACACAAGAGACATGTGTTTGGTGGATAGCCACTATGAATTAACATGCTTGTTTTTTGTTTTTTACGCATGCCCACTCATAGCTTTTGTAAGAGGGCAGGCTTTTTAAAAGATGGCGGTCGTAGTGTAACCTAACCTAACCCAACCAACGAATGGTGATCAAAAAGTATTTTAAGTGACGCTTGTCGATTGGCAAACCAATAATCAAAGAGGGATATGTCAGGCCTTGAGGTGGTAGCCCCTTTTGATTGATCCCTGTTGATTGATCTCTGTTGATTTGTCCCTTTGGACTGGTCTCTGTTGACTAGCCCCTTTTGGAAGGGTCCTTTTTGACAGGTGCTTTTCGACGGGTCCCTGTTGACGAGTCATTGCTGACGGGTCCTTGTTGATGAGTCCGTGTGGACGGGTCATTGTTGACGGTTCCCTATTGACAGGTCATTGTTGACAGGTCATTGATGACAGGTCATTGTTGACGGGTCATTGTTGATGGGTCCTTGCTGACAAGTCCCTGTTGATGGGTCCCTGTGGAAGGGTCCCTTTAGACCGGCCTCTTTGGACTGGTCCCTATGGACCGGCCCATGAAATGTATCCAAATTATGTCAAAGGGCCTAACTACATTTGTGTGTAAAGCAGTGTGTTGAACTGACGTTGTTCACCAGTCCTTACTACTACAATTGGATAACGATATGAAAGGAATTGATTAACTAGACAACTACCAACTAAACACTTTGGCGACTCTGCTTGTTATTGACCAATGAGTAGGGTTTTAGAAAAACTGTTTGCTATTTTGGGTTATATACAAAAAATGCTTAGACCTTTTGAGTGACTATGTTTGCTAAACAAGACATTATACCAGACACGATTAGGATTTTTATGTAGCTCAGACAAGGAAAGAATTTCTACAGAATCTGTTGACATTGAATATAGATTTAGGTATTAGGAAGTCATTTTGAAGGCCTTTGTCTGGAGCGTGGCACTCTATGAAAGTAAAACTTAGACAATTGGTGTAGCAGAAAAGTGGAGAATTGAAGTGTTTGAAATGTGGTGTTACAGGAGAATGATGAAGATTAGATGGGTAAATAGGGTTACTAACAAAGAGGTATTAAGACGAGTGGGGGAGAAGAGATATATCTGGCGACTGTTAATGAAGTAAAGAGATAGGTTGGTAGAACACGTACTAAGACACCCAAGAATAGCAAACTTAGTTAAGGAAGAAAGGTTCGAGGACGAGAACTGTAGGTGTAGACCAAGTTTAGAATATGTTAAACAGATAGCCTTGAATGTAGGGTGTGGTAGCTATATATAGATGAAACGATTAGCTCGGGACAGATAGGCGCTGAGATCTGCATCAAACCAGTCAAAGGACTAAAGACTCAAACAACAACATGTAAGTTCACTAAAATAATGTTGTGTAACGGTATATGTTAGTCAACGAACAGTAATGCATTACTGAAACCCATGACACGATACCTAAGAGCTTTTCTAAAATGATTTTAAAATGCCTTTAACCCTATATTGAACACCCAGTTCACAAGACTCATAACTGCAATGTTATGGTAAAACAAAACAAAATCTATATTTCAAAACAAGCAAGTGGTTTAGTCAATGTATACTGGAAAAAGTTTTGTAAACACTCAAGTCCTCAAGACTAATTAAATTAGTAACTGTCAGGTTGACCGAGTGGTTAAGGTGTTTGACTTAAGATCAAATTTTCTGTATAAGGAAGCAAGGGTTCGAATCCCTTACCTGACATAACTATTGCCTTGACATGGCTTGGCCACACTGCATTATTATGACACTCGGTACACAAACCATAGATATAGTGTATTGTTTAAGGCCACTCTCTTTCTGAACATAGTCAGAGACTGTTGATGGTTAACAATTGTATTAATAGTGGGAAATGGGGATAGTAATTAAGAAAAACAGACAATACCCATACAATATTTTTATAAAATTCATTTTATAATAGTTACACACTGAATTCAAGTCTATCTCTTTACCATTGTTCTACATAGATTTTTAAACACAACGCTTGTTGTAGATCCTTTTACAACTTTCTCCAGGTACTCTTGCTCTTAAAAACTAGGGAAGCCGCAATGGTTTTATAAACATAAAACCCTCATCCTCTTCTTTTTCATAATTATCATCATCATCATCATCATTATGAATATTATCATCAAAATTATTATAGTCATTGTCACCATCATTATCATCATCATCATTCTCAACATCACTAGAACTATCCAATTCCTCTTGTTTGTTTTCCAAAGGGACCTCTTGTAGAGTCTGCGTTGCTTTTGATAGTGTTAAGGGTTTTTTGAACGATGGTATTTGTCCTAACATGTCTTTTTGAGGTGATGATGAATGCTTCTTAACAAACAATGCACTATCTTGAGCAGAAATATATTTTTCTTGGACTTGCTTTTTTTTTTTATCTGGGTTAGAGTATTTTGCGTATTTAAATGTGTATTAATTTGAGATTCACAATGATGTTCTTTTGAAGTAAGTACGTTGGAGTCTTTTGTTTTAATCATTCCTCGACACTTTTTGGATCGTTGTTTTGAACATTGCCAAATAACAGTTCCATTTTTATTGGTTGTTTTTACAATATATGTATATCCTTTATAGAAGACACATGGCTTGCCATGACTGGTTGTTGAGACTTCCATATCAACTAATACATATGAATTAAATTTTAGTAAAGTCACATGAACAATCTTTAGATTACAAGTGATTTACACACACACACACTTTCCTAAATGTCAAGATTTATGGATGTTGTTTTCCGCCAACAGCTGCTTATTGCGTATGACAAGGCTGGAGACTGGTAAGTGAGACGGTCTTTCACGATGTGAACACTGTAACAGGCAGTAGTCAACTGACAATATTCTTATACCCTAGTCAAGGTTAACAGGTACTTACTGCGTATGACAAGACCGTACACTCGTAGGTTAGACCGTATTTTTTGTTTGTTGCTAAGGATCCCATATATACTCTAGACATGTTAGTTCTGAACACTTAGTGGTTAATTGTATATATTGAATTTAAATACACAGCTCATACAAGCACGTTTTGGGGATGGGAGGGGTGAGAGGCTGGCAAAAAAGGAAATGTTTTAGTTTAATGAAACGTTATGTCCTAGTAGGCGTGATTTATAGTAGACGCAATTGATAGTAGACGTAATTGATAGTAGGTGTAATCGATACTAGACGTGATTAATAGTAGACGCAATTGATACTAGGCGTGATTGATAGTAGGCGTGATTTGTAGTAAGCGCGATTTATAGTAGACGCAAATGATAGTAGGCGCGATTGATAGTAGGCGTGATTGATAGTAGACGCGATTGATACTAGACGTGATTGATAGTAGGCGTGATTTGTAGTAAGCGCGATTTATAGTAGACGCAAATGATAGTAGGCGCGATTGATAGTAGACGCGATTGATAGTAGGCGCAATTTGACATGGGCGCGACTCAGATCATTTTTGATATCATAAAGTTACAGTGTCAATGTTTATACAAAGTACAAGGTAGAGGGTATTTTAAGACATAACCTCAGCTCACTTAACATAACCTAACTTTACCTAACCTAACTTTGTCACGTGACATGTTCTACAAGTTTAGACTTGCTTTAAGACTGATTATGACGTCATAGATTGATGGGAGGGGTGAGAGGCTGACAAAAAAAAGGAAATGTTCTGGTTTAATGAAACGTCATGTCCTAGTAGGCGCGATTTATAGTAGACGCAATTGATAGTAGGCGCGATTAATAGTAGACGCAATTGATAGTAGACGTGATTGATAGTAGGCGTGATTTGACATGAGCGCGATTTATAGTAGACGCGAAAGATAGTAGGCGCGATTGATAGTAGACGTAATTAGACATGGGCGAGATTTATAGTAGACGCAATTGATAGTAGGCGCGATTGATAGTAGGTGTAATTGGTAGTAGGCGCGATTTGACATGAGCGCGATTTATAGTAGACGCAAATGATACTAGACGTGATTAATAGTAGACGCAATTGATACTAGGCGTGATTGATAGTAGGCGTGATTTGTAGTAAGCGCGATTTATAGTAGACGCAAATGATAGTAGGCGCGATTGATAGTAGGCGTGATTGATAGTAGACGCGATTGATAGTAGGCGCAATTTGACATGGGCGCGACTCAGATCATTTTTGATATCATAAAGTTACAGTGTCAATGTTTATACAAAGTACAAGGTAGAGGGTATTTTAAGACATAACCTCAGCTCACTTAACATAACCTAACTTTACCTAACCTAACTCTGTCACGTGACATGTTCTACAAGTTTAGACTTGCTTTAAGACTGATTATGACGTCATAGATTGATGGGAGGGGTGAGAGGCTGACAAAAAAGGAAATGTTCTGGTTTAATGAAACGTCATGTCCTAGCAGGCGCGATTGGTAGTAGACGCAATTGATAGTAGACGCGATTAATGGTAGGCGCAATTGATAGTAGGTGTGATCAGGTACTTACTGCATATCAAAAGGCTGTACACTCGTGTGTTAGACACTCTATCTTGTTAAGGACCCCTATATATTCCCTATACAAGGCTATACATGTTAGTTCTAAACACTTAGTGGTTATTTGTATTTTAAATTTATATACACAGGTTATACAAGCACGTTTTTTCACACAGTAAAACTTTGTCAAATAGCCACATGCGATACGCAAAGTATGTTTCCGCTATCTAGCGGTGACTATGGAAACTACCTGAACATATCCTAATCTAATCCTAGCTAACTTCACCTGACGTGACCATACCGGTTTGTAAGCAACAACAACAACACACTAAGATTCCATGAATTCCAGAGTACTTTTAGATTAATTATCGACTCTCAACTCTTATAACTATGTCTATCCCACTCTGTCAAAAACACGATTTTTTTTTAAATTTTTGCTTGATGTCAATACTAAAGTGATAATGGGTTTTCCGATCCTATCACTATAAATTCATTACCCCCACTCTTATCTCGGTCTCGACAACAACCATGCCTATTTTTAGCCTACTTTCGATTTTTGCAAAAAATGAAAGTAGACTTATGAGATCAACACAGGGCGAAAAAAAGTGTGTCTGTCTGTGTGTGTGTATGTGTGTGTGTGAGTCTGTGTGTGTGTCTGTGTGTGTGTGTGTGTCTGTGTGTGTGTGTGTGTGTGTGAGTGTGTGTACTCTGAATGTCTGTCCCCCCCTATCAATTCGAACACGGTGAATGCGAATTGAACGAAATTTGGTACAAAGGTAGCACTAGGAAAGGACACCTCAGTGTCCTATTTTATATCGCCGCCATCTTGACGGAAACGTAATGGCGGCCACACAAATGTTCAAAGCTTAAATAAAATTACGACTAACCTAATCATCCGATCTCTACCAAATTTTGCAACAACATACCTTTATGGGGGGAGCATCCTTTGACCAAACTAATAGGTCATCAGAGTAATAGTTTGCGGATGGCGGCCATCTTTGTGTAAAAATCGATTCCCCCTATTAATTCAAACACGGTGCAACCGAATGGAACGAAATTGGGTACAGAGGTAGTACTAACAAAAGGCACCTCAGTGTCATGTTTTATATCGCCGCCATCTTGACGGAAACGTAATGGCGGCCACATAAATGTTCAAAGCTTAAATCAAATTACGATTAACCTAATCATCCGATCTCTACCAAATTTTGCAACAACATACCTTTTTAGAGGAAGCATCCTTTGACCAAATGACTAGGTCATTAGCCTAATAGTTTGCAGATGGCGGCCATCTTTGTGTGAAAATCAATTCCCCCTATTAATTCAAACACGGTGAAACTGAATGGAACGCAATTTGGTACAGAGGTAGCACTAGCAAAGGGCATCCCAGTGTCATGTTTCATATCACGCCATATTGACAGAAACGTAATGGCGGCCACACAAATGTTCAAAGTTTAAGTTAAATTACGACTAACATAACCATCCGATCTCTACCAAACTTTGCAACAACATTCCTTTATGGAGGGAGCATGCTTTGACCAATCTAATAGGTTATTAGCCTAATAGTTTGCGGCAGGCGGCCATCTTTATGTCAAAATTGATTCCCCCTATTAATTCGAACACGGTGGAACAGAATGGAACGAAATTTGGTACAGAGGTAGCACTAGCAAAGGGCACCTCAGTGTCATGTTTTATATCGCCGCCATCTTGACTGAAACGTAATGGCGGCCACACGAATGTTCAAAGATTAAATCAAATTACGATTAACCTAATCATCCGATCTCTACCAAATTTTGCAACTACATACCTTTATGGAGGGAGCATCCTTTGACCAATCTAATAGGTCATTCGCCTAATAGTTTGCGGATGGCGGCCATCTTTGTGTAAAAATCGATTCCCCCTATTAATTCAAACACGGTGAAACAGAATGGAACGAAATTTGGTACAGAGATAGCACTAGCAAAGGGCATCTCAGTGTCATGATTTATATCGCCGCCATATTGACAGAAACGTAATGGCGGCCACACAAATGTTTAAAGCTTAAATCAAATTACGACTAACATAACCATCCGATATCTACCAAACTTTGCAACAATATACCTTTATGGAGGGAGCATCCTGTGACCAATCTAATAGGCCATTAGCCTAATAGTTTGCGGATGGCGGCCATCTTTATGTCAAAATTGATTTCCCCTATTAATTCGAACACGGTGGAACCGAATGAACGAAATTTGGTACAGAGGTAGCACTAGCAAAGGGCACCTCAGTGTCATGTTTTATATCGCCGCCATCTTGACGGAAACGTAATGGCGGCCACACAAATGTTCAAAACTTAAATCAAATTACGATTCGCCTAATCATCCGATCTCTAGCAAATTTAGCAACAACATACCTTTATGGAGGGAGCATCCTTTGACCAAACTAATAGGTCATCAGCCTGATATTTTGCGGATGGCGGCCATCTTTGTGTGAAAATCGATTCCCCTTATCTATTCGAACACGGTGAAACCGAATGGAACGACATTTGGTACAGAGGTAGCACTAGCAAGGGGCACCTCAGTGTCATGTTTTATATCACCGCTATCTTGACGGAAACGTAATCGTGGCCACCCAAATGTTAAAAGCTAAAATGTAATTACGACCAACCTAATAATCTAGTCTCTACCAAATTTTGCAACACCATATCTTTATGTGGGAAACATATTCAGACCAAACTGCAAGAACATCAGCCCAATAGTTTGCAGATGGTGGCCAAGTATGTGTGCAAATCGATTCCCCCTATCAATTCAAACACGGTGAAACCGAATTTAACGAAATTTGGTACAGAGGTAGCACTAGCAAGGGGCACCTCATATTCATGTTCAATATCCCTATAGCACGTTGTATTTCAACAAGCTACTACAACCAACATTCGATCATACTCCTTGAAAAGGACAAAGAGTTATAACAATACCCATGCATTTAGGAGAAAGTAGGCTATATGTTCTTTACTGAACATCTTGTTATTATGTCAGATGATGTAATGTTCGAGTGCAAAGTGGGTGTAAAAGTGAGTGCAAAGTGAGTGCAAAAGTGAGTGCAAAGTAAGTGTAAAAGTAGTTGTAAAAGTGAGTGTAAAGTGAGTGCAAAAGTGAGTGCAAAAGTGGGGTGTAAAAGTGGTACCCTATTTGTAATGGCTTATTTGACAAGTTATTTTGTGGTACCCTATTCGTAATGGCTTATTTCACAAGTTGTTTTTGTCAATGTATTTAGAGGATATTTCTCTTGTTCATGGAAAGTATCTCAGCCCTTTTTATGATAGCATAATGCTTACCGTCATGGTTGTAAGCAACAACAACACACTAAAATTCCAAGAATCCAAACTACTCTAAGGTTAATGATGGTCTCTCAACTCCATTCCACGCCTAGTCAAAAACATTATACATTTCAAATTTTTCAAAAAAGGTAAATTGAGAAAGTAGGCTATATATTTAAACTAAAAAATCATATGCTAACTCCAACACCTACGTCTATCCCATTCTCAGTCAAAAAAAATATATATATATTCTTTAAATTTTTCCAAAAAATATTTGGAAAGTAGGCTATAATTTGAAAACTAATCATCCTGAAAAGTCATATATAGACTCAAACCAATGGCTTTTATGTCCTTAATCGTTAGAACAAAACATGGAATTTGACATTTTTCCAAATATTGATCATTTTTAAAAATATGCTATATTTTGTAAACTATGAATTACACAAAAAATGTGTTTGACATAAAAATGACAGGTATTTACCCCCTCTACCCACAAACCAAGTCCCAGGTCTCTGGGACAAAATCCAAAAAGGTTCAATTTTGAAAGTAGACGATATTTTGAAAACTAATCATTCTAAAAAGTCATATATAGACTCAAACAAATGTCCTTTAAGTCCCTTAACGTTAGAACAAAACCTAACATTTTTTTCATTTTTTCAAAAAAAGTCCAATTTTCAAAATTGCCTATATTTTGGAAACTAAGAATTAGTTCCAAAATGACGGTCGTAGCTTAACTCAACGTAACCTAACCCTACGAGGTGTGATCAAAAAGTTCCAAAATGGCAGCCGTAGCTTAACTTAACCTTTGATTGATCCCTGTTGATTGACCCCTTTTGATTGATCTCTGTTGATGTATCCCTTTGGACTGGTCCCTGTTGACTAGCCCCTTTGGACGGGTCTTTTTTAAAGGGGGAGTCATTTTTTTACGGGTCCCGGAGGACGGGTCCTTGTTGACGGGTCCCTGTGGGCGGGCCTCTTTGATATAATTTGGATAAAATGCACGGGCCAGTCCATAAGGATCAGTCCAAAGGAACCGATCCTTTTGAAAATGACTCCCCTTTTAAAAAAGACCCGTCCAAAGGGGCTAGTCAACAGGGACCAGTCCAAAGGGATACATCAACAGAGATCAATCAAAAGGGGTCAATCAACAGGGATCAATCAAAGGTTAAGTTAAGCTACGGCAGCCATTTTGGAACTTTTTGATCATACCTCGTAGGGTTAGGTTAGGTTGAGTTAAGCTACGACCACCATTTTGGAACTAATTCTTAGTTTCCAAAATATAGGCAATTTTGAAAATTGGACTTTTTTTTTTTTAATGAAAAAAATGTTAAGTTTTGTTCTAACGTTAAGGGACTTAAAGGACATTTGTTTGAGTCTATATATGACTTTTTAGAATGATTAGTTTTCAAAATATCGTCTACTTTCAAAATTGAACCTTTTTGGATTTTGTCCCAGAGACCTGGGACTTGGTTTGTGGGTAGAGGGGGTAAATACCTGTCATTTTTATGTCAAACACATTTTTTGTGTAATTCATAGTTTACAAAATATAGCCCATTTTTAAAAATGATCAATATTTGGAAAAATGTCAAATTCCATGTTTTGTTCTAACGATTAAGGACATAAAATCCATTGGTTTGAGTCTATATATGACTTTTTAGGATGATTAGTTTTCAAATTATAGCCTACTTTCCAAATATTTTTTGGAAAAATTTAAAGAATATATATATATTTTTTTGACTGAGAATGGGATAGACGTAGGTGTTGGAGTTAGCATATGATTTTTTAGTTTAAATATATAGCCTACTTTCTCAATTTACCTTTTTTGAAAAATTTGAAATGTATAATGTTTTTGACTAGGCGTGGAATGGAGTTGAGAGACCATCATTAACCTTAGAGTAGTTTGGATTCTTGGAATTTTAGTGTGTTGTTGTTGCTTACAAACATGCCGGTAAGCATTATGCTATCATAAAAATGGATGAGATACTTTCCATGAACAAGAGAAATATCCTCTAAATACATTGACAAAAACAACTTGTGAAATAAGCCATTACGAATAGGGTACCACAAAATAACTTGTCAAATAAGCCATTACAAATAGGGTACCACTTTTACACCCCACTTTTGCACTCACTTTTGTACTCACTTTACACTCACTTTTACAACTACATTTACACTTACTTTGCACTCACTTTTGCACTCACTTTTCACTCACTTTTACACCCACTTTGCACTCGAACATTACATCATCTGACATAATAAAAATAGGCATGGTTGTTGTCGAGACCGAGATAAGAGTGGGGGTAATGAATTTATAGTGATAGGATCGGAAAACCCATTATCACTTTAGTATTGACATCGAGCAAAAATTTAAAAAAAATCGTATTTTTGACAGAGTGGGATAGACATAGTTATAAGAGTTGAGAGTCGATAATTAATCTAAAAGTACTCTGGAATTCATGGAATCTTAGTGTGTTGTTGTTGTTGCTTACAAACCGGTATGGTCACGTCAGGTGAAGTTAGCTAGGATTAGATTAGGATATGTTCAGGTAGTTTCCATAGTCACCGCTAGATAGCGGAAACATACTTTGCGTATCGCATGTGGCTATTTGACAAAGTTTTACTGTGTGAAAAAACGTGCTTGTATAACCTGTGTATATAAATTTAAAATACAAATAACCATTAAGTGTTTAGAACTAACATGTATAGCCTTGTATAGGGAATATATAGGGGTTCTTAACAAGATAGAGTGTCTAACACACGAGTGTACAGCCCTTTGATATGCAGTAAGTACCTGATCACACCTACTATCAATTGCGCCTACCATTAATCGCGTCTACTATCAATTGCGTCTACTACCAATCGCGCCTGCTAGGACATGACGTTTCATTAAACCAGAACATTTCCTTTTTTGTCAGCCTCTCACCCCTCCCATCAATCTATGACGTCATAATCAGTCTTAAAGCAAGTCTAAACTTGTAGAATATGTCACGTGACAAAGTTAGGTTAGGTAAAGTTAGGTTATGTTAAGTGAGCTGAGGTTATGTCTTAAAATACCCTCTACCTTGTACTTTGTATAAACATTGACACTGTAACTTTATGATATCAAAAATGATCTGAGTCGCGCCCATGTCAAATAGCGCCTACTATCAATCGCGTCTACTATCAATCACGCCTACTATCAATCGCGCTTACTATCATTTGCGTCTACTATAAATCGCGCTTACTACAAATCACGCCTACTATCAATCACGTCTAGTATCAATCGCGTCTACTATCAATCACGCCTACTATCAATCGCGCCTACTATCATTTGCGTCTACTATAAATCGCGCTTACTACAAATCACGCCTACTATCAATCACGCCTAGTATCAATTGCGTCTACTATTAATCACGTCTAGTATCGATTATACCTACTATCAATTACGTCTACTATCAATTGCGTCTACTATAAATCACGCCTACTAGGACATAACGTTTCATTAAACTAAAACATTTCCTTTTTTGCCAGCCTCTCACCCCTCCCATCCGCAAAACGTGCTTGTATGAGCTGTGTATTTAAATTCAATATATACAATTAACCACTAAGTGTTCAGAACTAACATGTCTAGAGTATATATGGGATCCTTAGCAACAAACAAAAAATACGGTCTAACCTACGAGTGTACGGTCTTGTCATACGCAGTAAGTACCTGTTAACCTTGACTAGGGTATAAGAATATTGTCAGTTGACTACCGCCTGTTACAGTGTTCACATCGTGAAAGACCGTCTCACTTACCAGTCTCCAGCCTTGTCATACGCAGTAAGCAGCTGTTGGCGGAAAACAACATCCATAAATCTTGACATTTAGGAAAGTGTGTGTGTGTGTGTAAATCACTTGTAATCTAAAGATTGTTCATGTGACTTTACTAAAATTTAATTCATATGTATTAGTTGATATGGAAGTCTCAACAACCAGTCATGGCAAGCCATGTGTCTTCTATAAAGGATATACATATATTGTAAAAACAACCAATAAAAATGGAACTGTTATTTGGCAATGTTCAAAACAACGATCCAAAAAGTGTCGAGGAATGATTAAAACTAAAGACTCCAACGTACTTACTTCAAAAGAACATCATTGTGAATCTCAAATTAATACATATTTAAATACGCAAAATACTCTAACCCAGATAAAAAGCAAGTCCAAGAAAAATATATTGCTGCTCAAGATAGTGCATTGTTTGTTAAAAAGCATTCATCATCACCTCAAAAAGACATGTTAGGACAAATACCATCGTTCAAAAAACCCTTAACACTATCAAAAGCAACGCAGACTCTACAAGAGGTCCCTGTGGAAAACAAACAAGAGGAATTGGATAGTTCTAGTGATGTTGAGAATGATGATGATGATGATAATGATGGTGACAATGACTATAATAATTTTGATGATAATATTCATAATGATGATGATGATGATGATAATTATGAAAAAGAAGAGGATGAGGGTTTTATGTTTATAAAACCATTGCGGCTTCCCCAGTTTTTAAGAGCAAGAGTACCTGGAGGAAGTTGTAAAAGGATCTACAACAAGCGTTGTGTTTAAAAATCTATATAGAACAATGGTAAAGAGATAGACTTGAATTCAGTGTGTAACTATTATAAAATGAATTTAATAAAAATATTGTATGGGTATTGTCTGTTTTTCTTAATTACTATCCCCATGTCCAACTATTAATACAATTGTTAACCATCAACAGTCTCTGACTATGTTCAGAAAGAGAGTGGCCTTAAACAATACACTATATCTATGGTTTGTGTACCGAGTGTCATAATAATGCAGTGTGGCCAAGCCATGTCAAGGCAATAGTTATGTCAGGTAAGGGATTCGAACCCTTGCTTCCTTATACAGAAAATTTGATCTTAAGTCAAACACCTTAACCACTCGGTCAACCTGACAGTTACTAATTTAATTAGTCTTGAGGACTTGAGTGTTTACAAAACTTTTTCCAGTATATATTGACTAAACCACTTGCTTGTTTTGAAATATAGATTTTGTTTTGTTTTACCATAACATTGCAGTTATGAGTCTTGTGAACTGGGTGTTCAATATAGGGTTAAAGGCATTTTAAAATCATTTTAGAAAAGCTCTTAGGTATCGTGTCATGGGTTTCAGTAATGCATTACTGTTCGTTGACTAACATATACCGTTACACAACATTATTTTAGTGAACTTACATGTTGTTGTTTGAGTCTTTAGTCCTTTGACTGGTTTGATGCAGATCTCAGCGCCTATCTGTCCCGAGCTAATCGTTTCATCTATATATAGCTACCACACCCTACATTCAAGGCTATCTGTTTAACATATTCTAAGCTTGGTCTACCCCTACAGTTCTCGTCCTCGAACCTTTCTTCCTTAACTAAGTTTGCTATTCCTGGGTGTCTTAGTACGTGTTCTACCAACCTATCTCTTTACTTCATTAACAGTCGCCAGATACATCTCTTCTCCCCCACTCGTCTTAATACCTCTTTGTTAGTAACCCTATTTACCCATCTAATCTTCATCATTCTCCTGTAACACCACATTTCAAACACTTCAATTCTCCACTTTTCTGCTACACCAATTGTCTAAGTTTTACTTTCATAGAGTGCCACGCTCCAGACAAAGGCCTTCAAAATGACTTCCTAATACCTAAATCTATATTCAATGTCAACAGATTCTGTAGAAATTCTTTCCTTGTCTGAGCTACATAAGAATCCTAATCGTGTCTGGTATAATGTCTTGTTTAGCAAACATAGTCACTCAAAAGGTCTAAGCATTTTTTGTATATAACCCAAAATAGCAAACAGTTTTTCTAAAACCCTACTCATTGGTCAATAACAAGCAGAGTCGCCAAAGTGTTTCGTTGGTAGTTAACTCATGTCTAGTTAATCAATTCCTTTCATATCGTTATCCAATTGTAGTAGTAAGGACTGGTGAACAACGTCAGTTCAACACACTGCTTTACACACAAATGTAGTTAGGCCCTTTGACATAATTTGGATAAATTTCATGGGCCGGTCCATAGGGACCAGTCCAAAGGGGCCGGTCTAAAGGGACCCTTCCACAGGGACCCATCAACAGGGACTTGTCAGCAAGGACCCATCAACAATGACCCGTCAACAATGACCTGTCATCAATGACCTGTCAACAATGACCTGTCAATAGGGAACCGTCAACAATGACCCGTCCACAGGGACTCATCAACAAGGACCCGTCAGCAATGACTCGTCAACAGGGACCCGTCGAAAAGCACCTGTCAAAAAGGACCCTTCCAAAAGGGGCTAGTCAACAGAGACCAGTCCAAAGGGACAAATCAACAGAGATCAATCAACAGGGATCAATCAAAAGGGGCTACCACCTCAAGGCCTGACATATCCCTCTTTGATTATTGGTTTGCCAATCGACAAGCGTCACTTAAAATACTTTTTGATCACCATTCGTTGGTTGGGTTAGGTTAGGTTACACTACGACCGCCATCTTTTAAAAAGCCTGCCCTCTTACAAAAGCTATGAGTGGGCATGCGTAAAAAACAAAAAACAAGCATGTTAATTCATAGTGGCTATCCACCAAACACATGTCTCTTGTGTGGAACAACGTTTCATTCCATATCGGCATTCAAACTCTCACATGTTGCAATTGGAAAGAGAGATTCTCTAAAAAATTCAATTTCACCCCCTAGTAGGGGTAGGTTTTATTTTGGGGTGGAAATATGTTGTTCATTGAAAAGGGGGTATCAGCCCGAGTTCAATGACACCTCATTCGTCAAAATCCGACCACGGGTTCGAACTCACATTTTCTCACGTATGAAGCAAAACAGGATGTGACTTGTTTCACAAGGAGGACGGTAATAAGGTCATTTCACACGTGTTCACATGTATTTCGTCACTTTCCTTTCATATCGTTATTCCATTATAGTAGTGGTGAACAACGTCAATTCAACACACACAAATGTAGTTAGGCCCTTTGACATAATTTAAATAAATTCATGGGTTAGTCCGTAGGAACCAGGCCAAAGGGACCCGTCCAAAGGGATCAGTCCAAAGGGACAAGGACTCGTCCACAAGGACTCGTCAACAAGGACCTGTCCACAAGGACCTGTCCACAAGGACTTGTCCACAAGGACCTGTCAACAAGGACTTGTCCACAAGGACTCGTCCACAAGGACTCGACCACAATGACCTGACAACAATGACCCCGCCAACAATGACCCGTCAACAATAACCCATCCACAGGGATCCGCTCCCCCACCCTCTTACAAAAGCCATGAGTGGACATGCGTAAAAAACAAAAACAAGCATGTTAATTCATAGTGGCTATTCACCGAACACATGCACTTTATGTAGAACAACGTTACATTCCATATCGGCATTCAAACTCTCACATGTTGCAATTGGAAAGAGAGATTCTCTAAAAAATTAAAATTTCTCCCCCTAGTAGGGGTAGGTTTTATTTTAGGGTGGAGATATGTTGTCCATTGGAAAGGGGGTGTTAGCCCGAGTTCAACAACACCTCATTTGTTAAAATCCAACCACGGGTTCGGGAGTTATCGGGCTGCCGCCATCTTGTGTGGAGGGTGTGGAGGTGGAGGTATCTGAACCCCCACAAATACAATACTCAGAATATTTACAAAATGCAAATGAGATTGAAAATACGTACAAAATGCAATTGTGGTTCAAAAACTTACAAAATGCAATTGAAATTGAAAATGCTTACAAAATGTAGACGGTAGATTCAAACTACTCAATTGGATAGACAATACTTACAAAATGCAATTTAGATTGAAAATACTTATAAAATGTAATTTAGATTCAAAATACCCACAAAATGCAATTGAGAATCAAAATACTTGCAAAATGCCGACCATACAAAATGCAATTTAGTTTGAAAATACTTTCAAAAGCGGTTTATGTTGAAAATACTTACAAAATGCAATTGAAATTCAAAATACTCACTAAAGTCCCTGCCCATATATTGAAAGACTTCCAAAAAAGCAATTTAGATTGTCAATCCTTACAAAATGCAATGGAGACTGCAAACACTCGCAAAATGCAATTTAATTCGAAAAGACTTAAAAAAATGCAACGTAGACTAAAATACCTACAAAATGGAGTGAAGATGCAAAATAAAAATCGCTAAAGGAAATTTAGATACACGGGGAGCCAATTAACAAAAACAGTGCGGGAATCTTAAAGAGAGAAGGAAATATAATGAAAAGAAAAGAAGTGGTCTGACCCCTCGAAGAAGGAGAGATCAGGAAAGATGAGACAAGGGCCAATTAAGGCGGAAAAGTGAAGGACTCCTTAGGCCTCGGATACCCTAATACCGTCGGGGTCGGAAGAGAACAAGAGTTGACCAAGGAAAGAAGACGGAGAGGAGCCCGGTACAAGTAAGTGGAAGCAATGGCGGACTCAGCTGTGGTCCCGTGGTCGCCAATCCACGTCCCACTACATGTGAGCCTTGGGGGAGGGGGAAAAGTGGTAAGGTTACATTGTCAGTAACTTATTTAAAGCGACGCGGACTATAATCACTCCCGAAGATAGTGTATATCGTACCAGCCCCAAGGCCAGAATTAAATTAAATATCTTAGCACAGTTTGGAATAGAACCCGGATGTCAGGGATATCAGCCTGGAATGCTAGCCACTGCACGACGAAGTGGTCTTATAGAAATGAAATACTTATACTTGGAATACGGATCTCGGTAGCAATACTGTAAATATCGATAGTCGCTATCGTTCGACATGGTGTCAGAAAGTGATTCGGAGCTTTACCGACAGGTAGCAGGACTACTCAGATCTGCGTACTGAACTACTACAATACATCCAAGAGAGGGCTCTGTAAATGAATCAGCACTATCTGTTGGATGATCACTAAAGCTTTTCACATTAGTTCTATTTGTGGTCTAGAGAGAGCACTAATGCGTGTTCTCTAACCATCGACTGTTTATTTCGCGTTGGCCAGTGAGGAATCATTTTACGAATGACATCATGCAACACGATATGGCGGTCAATTTATCTTTTAGAAAACAATAATTCGCCATATTCAGTAATTCTTGATTTATGGGGCCGATGACCTTAATATTCCACCTCTCAAGCTAATGAAATTTGTATTAATTTGTCAAATGGAAACCCCTTTGATAGTTTATATATTTATAAATTCGTATTATGAAATATAATAACAATATATCTTACTTTCAGGAGAGGAAAACAAAATGGGCCTGGTTCATTGAACTGGATAAAGATCTGAAAGAAAAGGGGATTACACCAACTGACATTCAGAAGCGCGCCCCACTCAAGCTTGCAAAGGTTTCCAAGAAAAACCGAAGCTGAAAACGGGCAAGATTTGGACCCAGGAATGGAAGGAAGTCCACCCGAGTCTCGAACGAATGCGGGCGTACTGCGCAAACAGCAAAGCCTGTAGGAGACAGTTGGAATGACACGGTCCATAGATGGCCTATACGAAATAAATGAATGAATGGAAAATAATAATATCGTATGGCCTCGGGTGCCAGAGGGCAGCTTGCATGTCGAATTTTGTCGTTCCTTGGAACGCTATGAAGGGAGGTTAGATATATAAAGCTCCATGACACTATAGCCCTTTGATAATGGAGGAACTTTGTGTTGGCGGAAAATCACGAGATTAATTTTGCCACTATGAACACGGCCTACTGAATTCAAATGTTTCTTTTTACATGCCAACAATGTATGACATGCATGTCGTGATTTTTGTCCCCTTTCAAAAATCACTTACCATGGCCAGGAGCGGACCTGCAAGCTTGGAGTTGGTAGTCCGACACGTTAACCACTCACCCACCCTGGCAAGCTATAGGCTACACCTGACAGAATCTTAATGTGGGCTCTACATTACAAATTGATAACTCACGAGTGTCTTTTCAAAAATAGAAGCTCTATCACAATATCCGGTTTGCTCGACAAAATCTACGTATTGGAGAGAGTTGCTGGAGTAACCATGGCAACAAGGGCAAGAAGACTGAGGATCTGAGTTGTTGAAACGCATTCAGTCGCGGATCTAGAGTTTGACTTGGTGGGGTCATAGAATCGAAATTGTTAAGAAAAATGGTATCACTAAAAACGCAATCACAAAATAACCAAACGTACTAAACCAGACCAATTTTTTTTTGCAAGCTACATGGATAGAAATTTGATGAGTTTAGCGCACCAAACATATTCGTACAAATTGCAACGGCGTGTTTTGCGACTTTTACATCAAGCTTCGAGAAAAGTATCAAGGTACGTTACAGTTTCGGCAAGTCCAGTTGGTACCGACAAAGGGAGAAAGTCACAGCTTAAATTGCCAACCAAGCTTGCAGTTTGGGCGTCGGCAAAATTTTTTGGTGCGAAAAAAGCCCCAAATTCCTATCCGTGCATTGCTGCACATTCATCGTGGCATCACTATAAACATCGATTCGTTAATCACAAGGTTTGCTAACCAAAATAGACGAGTTGATTTTGTTACATAAATAATCGTTTTTATATAACAGGTATGAAGTTGTAAATATGTACAGTTGTAACAGAACATAATAATTCCGATAAAGATATTTCAGTATTGAATAAAATGAAAAAAATGAAAAAAAACTGTTTTTCAGTTAAAATTGGTTAAGTTTTATTTGCTTGGTTATTGCGTTTTCGTTTTTTGAGCTTGAAAAAAAATTGTCACCTTTTGGAGGGGGGGGGGTCATGACTCCTGTGACCCCCACCCCTTGAATCCGCGCCTGAACGCATTGTATCGTTAGATTTCTGACAAGTAGTTACCATGACGACAGTAGCTCAAGAGGTTCATCCAACCTTCCATCTATCTCTGTAAGAGGCAATATCACTCAATTTATTACCAAAAACATGATAGGAACATTAGGAATCGCCCTTTCAAGATATTCATATTGTGCCCTTTCAGCAAGAAATATGCAAATCACAGTATGCCAGCATTGCTCATTTCGGGATTTTCGGGGTTGTAGTATGTTCTCCCAATCTGTGACTTACACATTTTGGATTAAATAGAGGATACACTTGCAAAATAACAACAAAATCAACTCCTATTTCAAAACATTTAATTAACCAAAATTATGGCGCTACAAACAATAAAACAATTAAACTACTGACCAATATCGTTCTACTTGTTCCAAGTGAACAAGGAATAATATAAGAATTAAACAAATATTTTATTAAAACACATGGTTTCCTTTAAAACCAACAATTCATAATTATTTTTACTTCCATAAAGTATCTATCTTAAAGTTCCATATAACTACGAGCTCCTTTGGCTCGATACTTTCTATCATAACGGTGTCATTCTTTTGTACACCTCAAATACTATTTTTATATTTTCTTATCATCAAAACAAATATATAATTACATTTAAAGTACATGTTAATTCTCTACTTAAAATATTTGGGCATTTCACATGTTCTCAGCATTTACCATCTCTCTCAAGTTTTACAAATTCACCATAGTGATCGGGAAAATACTTGTGTACTCCAGAGTTATAAAGATTACTTGACAAAGTCAAAAACTATGATTACTCCCGGAATCTAGTTATCTTCATTAAACTCATGGAATCCTACTTCCATACAACATTACAATAGGGATCTATATATTTAAAACAGTAAGGTGATTTTTGTTACCACGAGATTGAGAGAACGACAGAACCGATTTACTTCGTAGAGCACTCTAACGAAAGCTCCTGGCCTCTAGATTTGCAGAGTGTCTATAAAATAAACAAATATATTACGGTATCTTTTTGAATTAATATAGAAAATAGCAGAATTCTTGACCCTCACGCATGCGCACAATCCGCCTGGGGTCATGACAAAATGGCGGTGAGAAGTCCATTAAAATGTAAGTTATTTAATAAGCTTGCATGTAATTGAAAACATACATTAACCAAGTTCTGACAATAAAATATAATAACAGTATGAACGTATACGAATGTGCAACATTGATTTATTTGGATAATGAAATGGATTATTTCCTTCAGACAGCGGCTTTTGATGATAAAGAACGGCTGCGTCTGCTGCTGACCAAGAATGCGCGAGTAGCTATGTGGTTAAGGCGACAGACTGTGGTTCCAAGATTCAACGGTTCGATCCCAGCCCTCGCCGATATATATATATTTTTTTACCACTGAAATATTGTTTAATCAAGGAGTATTAGTAAGGTTTTATGTCTGTTAAAGATACATATTTCTACATTCCTTCTCGGTATATTTTTGAATTAATATAGAAAATAGCAGAATTCTCGCCACTCTCGCATGCGCACAATCCGCCTGAGGTCTTGACAAAATGGCGGTGAGAATTCCGTTAAAATGTAAGTTATTTAATAAGCTTCCATGTAATTGAAAACATACATTAACCAAGTTCTGGCAATAAAATATAATAACAGCATGAACGTATACGAATGTGCAACATTGATTTATTTGGATAATGAAATGGATTATTTCCTTCAGACAGCATCTTTTGAAGATAATGAATAGCTGCGTCTGCTGTTGAACAAAATTGCGCGAGTAGCTATGTGGTTAAGGCGACAGACTGTGGTTCCTAGGTTCGCCGGTTCGATCCCAGCCCTCGCCGATATATGTATTTTTTTACCATTGAAATATTGTTTAATTAAGGAGTATTAGTAAGGTTTTATGTCTGTAAAAGATACATATTTCGACATTCCCTCTCAATAAGTTTTATTTCCGTTTTACCATTGCATTACAGCATGTGATCAAAAGAGCAAACTGTTGTCCTCAGTACGCCGTTTAAATATCTGCAATCAGTTCCTATAACTGACAACAGATGGCAGTACATCGCCCATATACTTCCAGTAACTGACAGCAGATGGCAGCACCATTGCATCGATATATTTAAAACCCAAGACATGGCACGTTTTCACGTGATGGAGAATTATAAAGGAGGGGAATATTTAAGAAGGGAAATTTTGAGGAGCATTAACCGACAGTTGAATGTGTAGGCTATGTTGTTTATGTACCTTAATATTGCAATTTCTTCCCAATGCTTCGGTGGTCAAGTTATTAGCGTCCTAGACTAAAAGTTATAATTATGCATCGTCGATATACTCTTAAATTATTAAAGAAAAAAGTAGTTTTCCAGGCACTCGCGCGTGTCCACTATTGCTTTCGCCATAAGAGACACTTGGCAAACATAATTCGTTTGAAGGGCTCCGACATCGTGGTCACTCAGCCCCGTGTACTTGGGTGTGTATGTGTGAAATTTTCTCTCATAACCTGTGTTATTGTGTGGCTGCATTACTGTGTGTATTTTCAATTAAGGTGGTAAATGGCAAGGAGACGGCCAAGGCCTTAAGTTAGGAACCATCCCGGTATTTGCCTTAAGTGGAAGTGGGAAACCACGGAAAACCACATCCAAGATTGTCGAGGTGGGAATTAAACCTTCCTCTTCTTAGTTATACCTCAAGAGACTGAATGTGCCCCGTTTTTGCCCTCAGACCAGAATTCAATTTCTTGGCAGAGCAGAAAATGTAACCCGGGTCTCCGGGGCGATAGACAAGAACAGGTGGGCCTCCATGTGTTAATACGATTTTTGACATGCACGGAACATAGAATTCAAAAACTGCCTCCATTAGGGTGACTGCCGAAGTGAGTATTGAGTATAGGCCTATGGTCGTTCCAGTAGTTGGCGAAGTGATTCTATGTTCCCCTGCAAAATGTACTGTCATAACCTATAACAGGTGATGGAAATTGCTTATTTAGAGCAGTTTCGTACTGTTTATAACAAAATGAAGAACTTCATTCTGAGCTGCGTTTTCAAGCTATCGCAAAAATTTTCGCTGGCAGGAACAATTATAAGGAATTTATTTTAAGCGATCAGTCTCATCGCATTCTCCTCACCAACCAACTTGAGTATGAAAGTCTCTGGACGGTCATGTTGAACTTCATTGTATAAGACAATTGTTTAATGATTATTTGTTTAGAGTACTGAGTCTAACTACGCAGTTGATTTTGGCAATGGAAGTATTATTTGCCATGTAATATTTAGCGGCTCCGTTATTGCAGGACACTATAGTGTTATCGTATAATACGAAGCCACATTTAAAATCCAATATAAATAGGCCATTTCAGAAACAATTCCAGATATTATGCAGTACAGTGTACTGTAAGGTCTTTGACGATCAAATGTAAACATTGTTCTACATTGTACTTCTCTTGCGTAAAATCTATGCGTGGTTACTTTGGTCTTTACTGTTGTGAGGGTAAAATTGATCTGCTGGAATATAAAATATTTGCCAAGCTGCAACAATGTAATGATATTAATTTAAAAGTCATTGAACTCATATCCAGTAGTTCAAACACATACATCAGCGTTAACAGATTGGATACTGAAGATGAAAGCCAGCTACTTCATTTCCCTATTATTGAATTTTTCAATTCCTTGGAATTAAGTGATTCGCCTCCACATACTCCGAACGTTTGAGCCATAGTTATGCTCCTTAGAAATCTGAACGTTTCCCAAGGACTCATATATGGTAATATATTCATTGTAAGAAATATGTAAGAAATTGCTTGGATTCGGATATAATAGGTGCAGTAATATTAGGCAGAGAGCTCAAATCCTACGACTTGATTTAACACCTTCCGATAAAACACTTGCAGGTACAGTACATTTTCTTTTAATAGGCAACAATGTCCTATTCGCTCGGCCTACTTTATCACAATCAATCAAGCTCAAGGAGAAACTCTTTAACGTATTTTGCTATTTACCTCCATCACATTTTAAGTCATGACCAGCAGGATAGTGAAGGTACAAAAAGGGCCCTGTATGGGATGGTAAAGAATAAGAGGCGGAAGGATCCAACGGATTATGTCAGAATGGTGAACAAAAGGGGACAAGGGATAGAAAATAGGGAAGAACTGAAGAAAATGTGGAAATAATATTTTGAAGAACTCCTGAACCCAAATGGAAACCACGGCGAGGAAGAAGAAATCGGGGAAGAGGTACAGTAGATGAACTGCAAACAGAAAAGGACTTAACATGGAAAGAAGTGGAAGATGCAGTGAGGAAGATGTAAGGAGGGAAGGCACCGGGTGTGGATGAGTTGAGTGTGGAGATGGTGAGAGCAGCAGGAGAGGTGGGGATACAATGGTTGTACCGAGTGATGAAGGCAGCATGGAAGGAAAGGAAGACCCCAGAGGACTGGAAAAAGGGAATAATTGTCCCGATCTTCAAGAAAGTTAGTAGAACAGAATGCAGAAACTATCGGAGAATAACACTGATGAGTCATTGTGCAAAGATGTTTGAGAAAGTTTTAGAAAGGAGAATTAGGACAAGGATAGAAGGAGGGATGAGGGAAGAACAACATGGCTTCAGAGCAGGAAGGTCCACAGTGGATTTGATTTTTGCTGTAAATCAGTTACAAGAACAGCACTATGAGTATGGAACAGATCTACTGATGGCCTTCCTGGACATTGAGAAAGCATATGACAGTGTATGCAGAAACAAAGTATGGAAGTCCCTGGAGGATAGAGGAGTAGAAAAATGGACTATAAGGAGGATAAAAGAGATGTACAAGGGACGCGTGAGCTGTGTGAAAGTGGGAGGAGAGAGATCGGACTGGGTGGAACAGAGAAACGGCCTGAAATAAAGAAGTGCACTGTCACCGTTACTTTTCATTGTGGTGATGGATGACATAATGACCCGAGCGGCACAAGTAATTGGGGAAGGAAAGATGAAAGCAATGGTGTTTGCGGATGATTTGATGATTGTGGAAACAAGGAGGAGGAGGTACAGGAACAGTTGGACGTGTGGGAAGGAATAATACAAGGATATGGGATGAAATTTAGCATAAATAAGAGTCAGATGGTGATCACAACAAGGAAGAAGGAAAGGACCACAACGGGAATAACAATTGGTGGGGAACAGCTGAAGAAAGTGGAGAGTTTCAAGTATCTGGGAAGCCTGATACAAGAGAATGGAAGAAACGGTAGAGAAATAAATGAGCGGGGGAGACAGGCAGAAGCATTCCGGAGGAGTGTGAGAAGCATGTTATGGAGCAGGGATGTCCCTCAGAACAGCAAGTAGATCATATATCGTACTATGTCCCTATCCTGACGTATGCCTCGGAGACCTGGGTTATGAATGGAAGGGAGAAGAGCAAAATACAGGCCAGTGAGATGAGGTTCTTGAGAAGCAGTATTGGAGCTACAAAGAGGGACAGAATAAGAAATGAGAGGACCAGAGAATTAATGAAGGAGGAACCATTACAGGATGTCATAGAGAAATCTAGACTTAGATGGTATGGACATGTAAAACGAATGGAGGAGAAGAGGATACCCAGGAGGATACACGAGACGAAGTGGGAAGGAAAGAGACCAAGAGGGAGACCGAGAGATAGGTGGCTGAAGGGGGTGGAAGATAGCGTGAAGAAGAGAGGAGAAGACTGGACAAGGGTGGAGGCTGAGAGATGGTGGGAAGACAGAAGACGTTGGAGAGGCTTGTGTTCCAAACAGACCCGGCCAGTGGCTGGAAACTGTGCAAGATGATGATAACCTCATTACGTTTTCAGTCATGACCAGCAATATGTTGCAATGCTGAGAGTGCTATCTTTTGACGCCCTTAAAGTTGCAATAGTGCTAAAAAGTAATCGTACAAAGAATGTAACTTATATACGAAGCTTCTTCAGTAAATTTGTTTTTCATTGTCCGTCATGTTTTGACGGGTTTCATCTAGTTGTTATTTATTTTATTTGTCTTATAAGACCATTATCATATAAGAAAACTACGATCTGAACTGGCAAGCGATAATTTCAATCTACATGGACCTCGGTTCCATTCCCGGGTCATTAACAACTTTAAACACTCACGGTGTATTCATTCCTTCTTACAGACGGCCTTCACCAACCCTCCTGCTATTAGGGTCAGACCGTATACTTGAGCGAGATTTATGACGGGGAGGGTGACTTCCCGTCTATTCTGCGGTTGGAGCTCTCCTCAATGCTTTTAAAACAAATCTTCCTTTCTTTTCAGTTCTATGGAGTGACCTGGCATTTTACTTCTCCTTTTACTTTCAACAATATTATTGGGCTCATAAACCACTTTCGTAACCTTGGCATTTATTAATTATGAAAGGTCCTCATTGATTGGGAAGAGTAATACACATTATACGACGAATAATTAGGGGCTTCAATAACAAGAGGAGTCTAGGTTCGAATCTCTGAACATGCCTCGGGAACCATTCCCACATTGGAGGACTTATACAAAATGCGATTTAGGGTTGGCCGTGGCCTACATGACCTACGCTCAATAATACCATACATTTGCTCCCTTTTACAACATAAATAACACACACATGGCCTCGTGATCTCTGTCACTATTGGAGGACTTACAACATATCTCAATTTACCGCAATCAACTACCCCTCATAAATAATTTACCAAGTACATTTAACTTTTACGCATTCCTAGCGTGACATTTTATTTTAATTGCGCTCCATTGCGCTATACATTATTTAAAGGCCTAGTGTCTTCCAAAGAACTGATAAATTCCATATTAACAATTGATACATATCTCAATTTTAATCTTTTCCTTTGACAATAATTGCTCTATTTTAATAACATGCATTAATATCATGTCTTATACTTTTATTAAGGCTCCAACGTTCTTATTTTCATATCATTCAATTTAATCTTTATTTATAGTTCCTTTATATTATTATTATTATTAATACGCTTGCTTTTATAACATTCGTCAAATACACTGACATTTTATTCATACATTTCCTCTACAGGATTTATTCTTTCACATAATTATTTATAATTTCTCAAAATTCTATTTTTGTTCAGACCGCGTTCTTATTCTGTATTTAGTTATTTAGAAACATCCCTTTTACTCAAAAACTCCGGTGGATTTGTACACAATCATTTCCCCGACACCAAAACATAATGAAAATCTTTACTCACATGTTTAAGGTCGTTTCTTGACCTTTCTCCTCGTGCGATGCGTCATTTTAGCCCACTTTTTTAAAAATTACTCCATCTTGTACAAATTCATTGCATGTACAGATATATCTTGACACATATTTAACACGTATACATTTAACACTAATAACATTTTAAATACACTGGTGTATCCGTTTAGAACACACAATAAAAACACTGAAAATATATTACTTTTAACACAAAATCTTGATATATTTACACTTCACAAATTCTGATCACTAGGCCGCTATTTAAGCCTATCACACGTGACCTCTTGACCTCACGTCTCCAAGGGTGAAATTTAGTAATGTCGGCTTCCTATCCTCTCCGAATATGAAAGTCTCGATTCATCTACTTCCTCCCTGCAATAGCACTCCTTCGAATCCCTTTTCTGACGATCTGCTATTTCTCTGAGTTGAACGGCTCCCCTTTTAGATCCTATTTATTGATCTTAGTGAAAGTCTGTTCTGTTCACGGTCCCCTCGATAATCTATCGGTGACCTATGGATTTTTATAGCAACTAATACTTCTCGAGTCTTAGTGCTTTTGAATAGTTCGTCTGCTTTCTTGAAACAATGTCTATAGTTTCCTGTCTTCTTCTTTGCTTATTCGGTTCTCGCACTTCTAATCTTCTAGAATACTCTGCGAACCTTATTTTCTCTGTCTTTCCCTGCTCGGGTTCTTTAAATTAGGTAAACTGTTTATCTCGCTGTTTCGGTACTTCCGTACGTTATGATACTTTTGGTCGTTTACTTAAAGACCTATCGCCCTGAGTCCTAAGTTCGCAGTCTGCTTTGACTGTATTTTATGAACTTTTCACTGTAAATTTTATACTGTCGGACCTAAATCCTGTAACTAGGATTTTCCTAATTTTTCAACACGACGATACTGTAATTTTACTTCTTTACAACTCCTTACGGATCACGTAAGTTATTGATACCGCGACGCCCGTGGCTGTCCGTTATACTGCATTCGGTGCTTATACCTGTTGCACAGTATGACCTCCCCTGAGGTTCATACGTTTGAAGACTGCGTGGTTATGATGCTTCAGCGTCACGCCCCCTGGACGGACTAGTAACTGCATGATGCGTAGTGATGCCCCCTCGGGCTCTTGAATACTGCCTGTACTGATACAGCGTGACGCCCCCTCTCGGGCTGTCGGAATGACTGCATTCGATGTGATACAGAGTGACGCCCCCTCACGGGCTCTCGAAATACTGCATCGGTGTCTGATGTAGCACAGTGACGCGCCCTCCGGCCGTTTGATAACTGCATGTACTGATACAGCGTGACGCCCCCCTGGGCTATCGGAAACTGCATGATTGGTCTGGCTTGGCCTGGACTTTTATACTCTTTAGTCACAAAAAGATAAAATCCTAGTCCTTTTCGTGACCAATCTTTGACATAATTTTCGTACAATTATAAAAGTTATATCTCCTGAAAGCTCGTCTTCTCAACGTCAAATGATCTCACTGCGCCTAAGAATCGATCGTGCAATTCGGAGATATTAATTAATTTGTAGTCTTCAGCTGCGTGGGTGTTGCTGTTCATTTTTAAATTCCCCACTCCTCTGGTATCAGTGAATCCCCAATGACGTATGCTGCGTTTGCAGTTCTTTCCTGTGCAATTATTACAAGCGATTTCTTTACACAAAAATCTCTAATCCGAAATGATTCACAGTACTGTATTTATTTACTTATTTTTATTCCTGCAAATGGGTTAAATTTAATTATTCTTCTTCTGGCACAGCGGCGCTGTTGCCATTTTACTGCAAGCTAAGCTGGATTTCCGAGTCACGCTTCTCTGTCTTACAGTGAAAACTTTCCACTCGTTCTATTAATATCCATGACCAGCTCCCTCTCAAGGAGTCAAGAGGCATGATCTCATCTTCTGAACACCTGGTCCCAGCTGCTTGCACAACGTTAGGCTAGAACCCTTGCTTGAAATCTCTCTCCGTTCCCTTAGAGACTGTATGTTTCTTTCATTCCTTTCACAAAATACATGGATTCGACCCCTTTTGAACCAATGGTACATGGGTTCATCTCTCCCCTCCTTAGGTAAATAAATTTTCGAAATTTTTTGAGGAAATTTATTTCAATTATTCATTAAAATCTTATTTTTCTCTTTAACTGTCGAAGCCATCATAACGTTATCCGTACCTTCTGTTCTTTCATCTTTTTAAGTCATATCCGGTAATTGTGTAGGTTGGGTACGCTCTGTCCCTACCCATTCTTCCCCTTTTTTATTTGTCTGGACTTTAGGTTTCCAGAACCTCATTCTTCTTTACGGGTGTGGTCTATCCCTACCCGTTTTCTTATTTCATCATTCTCCTTTCTTAAATTGAAATTTTCTTCTTCAACAAAATCAATTATTTGTTTGATTTCCCAATACAATTTTTCCAATTCGCATTCGCACTCGAATGTTTGAGCTCTGTTTCCCTTTTCTATCTTATTCTCGTTTCTATCAAAAGTGGATTCCTCATCTCTAAATTGTTCCGTAACCAGGGCTTGTTCATTTGCTTCATCGAAGTCTTCGGGAGGGTAATATACTTTCAAATTCGCTGAGTTCATGGTCACTTCGTGATTCGTTTCACAGTGCCGAATTCTATAGGCATTATTTCTCAAATCTCTTATTATTTGATACGGTCCGTGGTACATTTTCTGGAACTTTTTGTACACGCGGTTCCCTGGATCCGAAATGGCTGGTCTTTTTACTAACACCATTTCCCCTGCTAATAGTGGCCGATGATACCTCTTGTGCCTATTTCTTCTTTGCCTCCTGTCGGCTTGAGCTTTTAGATGTTCAAAGGCTCTTCTAATACGTACATCTCTTCCCGGCTGAGCGTCTGCTGGCCTAGGAATTACCAGACTCCAAGGTCTTTCTGGTTGCTCATTCCGATGTAACGTTATTGGTATCTCTCCCGTAGATTCATGGATTGTGTTGTTTATACAACATTCAATAATATCCAAAATATCTATCCACTTCCAATTTTCTTCGGCACAGTATATTCTACAATACTTGGCCGTCTCCCTCGTCACTCTTTCTACAGGATTTGCCTCAGGATGGCGAATACTTGACAAAATCTGACGTATTCCACGTCTTTCTAATTCTTGTCTGAACTCTACACTGGTGAAACAACTACCGTGATCCGACAACAAATTCTCAGGTTTTCCTAGAATCGGTATCACTTTTTCTTTGAGTCGTTTTAACACCTGTTTGGTACTAGTCTTCTGTATGGGAGCAAGGACAACCATTTTAGTGAAGACATCCATAGCCACCATTATGTGTCGATTTCCTCTTCTTGCCTTGGGCAAAGGTCCGAAATTATCAATAGAAATGATTTGACCTGGCCTCTCAGGTAACAATGGTATAGGCTTTTGTCTCATCAGAAATGCATTTGGTTTAATCCTTTGACATAGATCACATGTCTTTAGCGTGTCCCTTACAGTTTCTCTCAGTCTCGGCCATACAAATGCTTCTTTCAGCATCGAGACTGTTTTGTCGACTCCCATATGTCCGAACGATCTATGGGCTAACCATACTATTTTCCTCTGCAAAATTGCAGGTACAACCATCCTTAATCGTGTATGGTCAGAGTCCACAAACTTATATAATTATCCATTATAAAATGTGTAATCTTCAGCTATCTTATTAGCTTCCGTGTACGCCGGTGTTCCCCTTATCAAACTTCCCTCAAGGAAAGATATGAGCATGTTCATCCATGGATCCTCACGTTGCCGTTGACTAATGCCTCTTAACTCATTTAGAGTACGCTGATCCCTGTCTTCCAAATCATTTAGAAGGGTTTGCGTAATTAAACTTATTGTGGATCCGGTATCAATTAATGCCCTGACCAGTAATCCTTCTATCCTTAACATAATTATGGGTAATTCTCTTTTGATAGGTGGGATTCCTTCCACATCCTCGTTAATCAGCTCATCTGGTCTTGCTATCCAATTCACAATTTCTACCTCCTCCCAGCTCCTGGTATGTTTCCACTTTTGACAATTTAAAATTGACGTTTTTTTAAATCCTGAGGGCTTCCTTTCCCCTCATTCTTTAATTGAGCTTGTAGTTCCAAGCTTTGAGCTCCGTCTAGTCGGTCGGGTGATTTCCGGTTCTTTATTGCCTCACTCCAACGGACTTTTTGCCTTTCAGGTTCGTCTGGTCGTTCATTAATATAACGAAGACTTTCCTGATATCTCTCTTCTATTTCGGCCCGATATTCATCATCCCTATCCTCTGGCCTTACGTTCCTTCTGGGATAATTCTCCCATTTCTTTCGGTTCTCTTGCCTCTGATGGTTATTGTTATAGGGTCGGCTCTCTTGTTGCCTATAACCCGTATTCCTAGGATTTCTTCCTCGATATCCTCCTCTGTAGTATGGCTGTATTCCCCTAGGCTCTTGGTGCCCATACTCTCGACCCAGTCCCTGAGTATCAGTACTAGTGGACTGATTTCTGGTCGATGGTTTCTCTCGATTTTCCTGACTGCTGGCCATATGTACCTGTTCAGTCTGTCTTTGATGCCTGGGAGTAACGTGCGAAGTCGTCATATCTAATTGACGTAATACACTCTCCACTTCCACAGCACTTCTGGCTTTGGATGAGATTAACAGCCTCTGGATCTCATATGGAAGTTGTCTTGCAATGGCGGCACACAGGTCGTTCTCAGCTGGAGCAATGTCAAGTTCCCGGAATTTACACAGCTGAGCGGTGAAAAATTCTGAGTACTTAGTTGGTGCATTTGTGCTGTACTTCCTAGAGTACAGATCTAGCCTCAAATTATCTTGGACATCTGCTGCCCAATATCGTTTTAAAAAGGCTTCTCTAAAGCCTTCCACCGTATCAAAGGTGTACCTGAAGCTTCTGAACCAAGTAAGACAATCACCTGCCAACAACTTCTCAATTGCTCTCAGTCTCCGATCCTGAGGAACTTTCATTTCGTTTAAGTACTCTGCGACTTCCTTTAACCAGTATTTTGGAGTAATTGGCATGTTATTACCCGTAAACTTTACCGGTCTGTCCTCATTCGACTTAATGATGTTTATTATCTGACCATTTGTCTGGTTCATGTACGGGGTTGACATCGCCATCGGATATCCTGGGTTCTTATAAGGGCTCTCCCCTCCTAAGTCCCTATCTGTATCTGTGCCTTGTTCACGGGGATCTACCCATCCTGCCTTTGGAAACTCATCCTGACTCTCAAATTCTAATTTCCTTTCCCTTCGGGCACTTTCTTCATTAGCCATGAGTTGAATTTCCATTTGACTGTTCTTATGTTCAGTCCTCTCCAACCGGGATCCTAATTCATTTCGAATTCTTTCCTGGTTTTTCTTACTGGTTTCCATTTCTCGTTTGAGTTGGTTTTTCTCGTCCCTGAAGCTATCCCTGATTTCATTTAAGTGTTCTTCTACCTCTTTTTTGATGACCCTGACCTGTTCTGTTATAATTTCTGGTTTAACATCCCCTATAGTATCGAGGTCTTCTCGTATCTCTTTTATCTTTTTCTCCATCTCTCCCTTAATTCCTTCCAGCTTTTCCTCAGTTTCCCTTGACTCTTATACAATCTCCTCAAGTGGTCTTGGACCTGATTTACTTCAGTATTGGTTTTTCCTACATGTACCTTTAATGTTCCGATGGTTTCCTGAACCTCATTAATACCCTTACTTATTTCATCTATCTTATGGGTATTTTCCTTATTTTCTTCATTTCGTTGTTTTCTTTCTATCTGGAGATGCTCTTCGTATGTACTTAAATTTTTATTTATTTCCGCTTCGTACGTCCTCCAGTTATCATCTACCTGCCTAGTAAAATGATCAATCTGCTCTTTCATACCCTGTACATCTTTGTGATTCTGATTTTTTATCTCAGTTACTTCATTCTGAACTCCATCGACCTTTCCCTCGAGTATTTCTACTTGGTTCTTTACCCCTTCAAATTTGTCTCCTAATATCTTAAAACTTTCTTTTATCTCTCCCCGGGAACTTTCACAAATCTTCATGTTAGACTTTATCTGATCTTCTAATTTTTCCTGCACACCTTGGATCTGGGTTACAAGTTCATTTTTACATCCGTCTACATTCTCTTTACAGGCCTTTTCCATGCTATTTAATTTAGTTTCTATAGAACCAAAATTACCTTCTAAATTTTCAAAATTTTCTTGACATTTAATTTGGGATTTGTCCATACTTTCATTCAAGGTATCTATTTGGGCTTGCAATCCTGACTGAAGTGCTTTATTTTCCCTTTGAATTTCACTTGCGATTTCCCCTTTTAACTCAGTTAACTTGTCCCCAAACTTAGTGTCAAATCCTTGAAATTTGTTATTCTTTGTTTCTTCTAAACTCTCTCGGAGTTCATTTGACCCCTTTTTCATTCCCTCAATTTCCGCCTTCACTTCATCGTTCATTCTTACACAGTTAGTCTCGATATCTTCTAATTTAGTCCCCATGTTATCGCTATTAGTTTTTAGTGATTCTAAGCTTTGCTTCATGGATCCTAAATCCCTCTTATTTTCACTCTGTTGGCTGTCCAACTTATTCAAACTTTCATTTATGGATTTTAACTCTTCTTTATTTTCAGTCTGTTGGCTGTCCAACTTATTCTCTATCTTAACACTGTCAGTTTTAAGAGCTGTTAAATTATCATTTATAGATTCAAACTCTTTTTTATTTTCATCCTTTTGGAGACCCAATGTCTTGTTTATGGCCTCCAACTTCTCAATACTATCGTCTTTTATCGCCTCCCAAAGCCCCTGCAATTCCTCACTCAATACCATCTTATTAGAATACAGTGGGCTACTCATGCCACATCGCTGGTACATGCTTGAGAGATGGTAATGTGAACCATTGTGTCCCAATTTCTTCAAAAATTTTACTTTGGTACGGGTATTTACTACAACGTACCCTTTTGATATCTTTATTCAAACTCAGAAACTTTATGGAAGTATTTAAAATTCAAAATTTCGAAAAACCATTTTTTTAAATGAAAATTTTGATTTTTCGAGAAAAACTCGGGTTTTCCCTAGGAAAACTCAGCCCTGCGTACTGGGCGCCATGAAATATGAGGTAGGGGGTTTGTTTAATCCATCAGGGCTGCTCGGTGTGAGTTTCTAGGGACCCATGCGGTCAGTTAACATTTAACGTTGTAGCTATTCCTATCATTACTTTACTTTACATGAAATGACCGACTTTAGTGTTCCTCTAGTTATTAATCCAAGCACATTACTTTGTATACCCCCATGTGCCCTTTCAGCAAGAAATATGCAAATCACAGTATGCCAGCATTGCTCAATTCAGGATTTTCGGGGTTGTAGTAAGTTCTCCCACTCTGTGACTTACACATTTTGGATTAAATAGAGGATACACTTGCAAAATATCAACAAAATCAACTCCTATTTCAAAACATTTAATTAACCAAAATTATGGCGCTACAAACAATAAAACAATTAAACTACTGACCAATATCTTTCTACTTGTTCCAAGTGAACAAGGAATAATATAAGAATTAAACAAATATTTTATTAAAACACATGGTTTCCTTTAAAACCAACAATTCATAATTATTTTTACTTCCATAAAGTATCTATCTTAATGTTCCATATAACTACGAGCTCCTTTGGCTCGATACTTTCTATCATAACGGTGTCATTCTTTTGTACACCTCAAATACTATTTTTATATTTCCTTATCATCAAAACAAATATATAATTACATTTAAAGTACATGTTAATTCTCTACTTAAAATATTTGGGCATTTCACATGTTCTCAGCATTTACCATCTCTCTCAAGTTTTACAAATTCACCATAGTGATCGGGAAAATACTTGTGTACTCCAGAGTTATAAAGATTACTTGACAAAGTCAAAAACTATGATTACTCCCGGAATCTAGTTATCTTCATTAAACTCATGGAATCCTACTTCCATACAACATTACAATAGGGATTGTTATTTATTTTATTTGTCTTATAAGACCATTATCACATAAGAAAACTACGATCTGAACTGGCAAGCGATAATTTCAATCTACATGGACCTCGGTTCCATTCCCGGGTCATTAACAACTTTAAACACTCACGGTGTATTCATTCCTTCTTACAGACGGCCTTCACCAACCCTCCTGCTATTAGGGTCAGACCGTATACTTGAGCGAGATTTATGACGGGGAGGGTGACTTCCCGTCTATTCTGCGGTTGAAGCTCTCCTCAATGCTTTTAAAACAAATCTACCTTTCTTTTCAGTTCTATGGAGAGACCTGGCATTTTACTTCTCCTTTTACTTTCAACAATATTATTGGGCTCATAAACCACTTTCGTAACCTTGGCATTTATTAATTATGAAAGGTCCTCATTGATTGGGAAGAGTAATACACATTATACGACGAATAATTAGGGGCTTCAATAACAAGAGGAGTCTAGGTTCGATTCTCTGAACATGCCTCGGGAACCATTCCCACATTGGAGGACTTATACAAAATGCGATTTAGGGTTGGCCGTGGCCTACATGACCTACGCTCAATAATACCATACATTTGCTCCCTTTTACAACATAAATAACACACACATGGCCTCGTGATCTCTGTCACTATTGGAGGACTTACAACATATCTCAATTTACCGCAATCAACTACCCCTCATAAATAATTTACCAAGTACATTTAACTTTTACGCATTCCTAGCGTGACATTTTATTTTAATTGCGCTCCATTGCGCTATACATTATTTAAAGGCCTAGTGTCTTCCAAAGAACTGATAAATTCCATATTAACAATTGATACATATCTCAATTTTAATCTTTTCCTTTGACAATAATTGCTCTATTTTAATAACATGCATTAATATCATGTCTTATACTTTTATTAAGGCTCCAACGTTCTTATTTTCATATCATTCAATTTAATCTTTATTTATAGTTCCTTTATATTATTATTATTATTAATACGCTTGCTTTTATAACATTCGTCAAATACACTGACATTTTATTCATACATTTCCTCTACAGGATTTATTCTTTCACATAATTATTTATAATTTCTCAAAATTCTATTTTTGTTCAGACCGCGTACTTATTCTGTATTTAGTTATTTAGAAACATCCCTTTTACTCAAAAACTCCGGTGGATTTGTACACAATCATTTCCCCGACACCAAAACATAATGAAAATCTTTACTCACATGTTTAAGGTCGTTTCTTGACCTTTCTCCTCGTGCGATGCGTCATTTTAGCCCACTTTTTTTTAAATTACTCCATCTTGTACAAATTCATTGCATGTACAGACACATCTTGACACATATTTAACACGTATACATTTAACACTAATAACATTTTAAATACACTGGTGTATCCGTTTAGAACACATAATAAAAACACTGAAAATATATTACTTTTAACACAAAATCTTGATATATTTACACTTCACAAATTCTGATCACTAGGCCGCTATTTAAGCCTATCACACGTGACCTCTTGACCTCCCGTCTCCAAGGGTGAAATTTAGTAATGTCGGCTTCCTATCCTCTCCGAATATGAAAGTCTCGATTCATCTACTTCCTCCCTGCAATAGCACTCCTTCGAATCCCTTTTCTGACGATCCGCTATTTCTCTGAGTTGAACGGCTCCCCTTTTAGATCCTATTTATTGATCTTAGTGAAAGTCTGTTCTGTTCACGGTCCCCTCGATAATCTATCGGTGACCTATGGATTTTTATAGCAACTAATACTTCTCGAGTCTTAGTGCTTTTGAATAGTTCGTCTGCTTTCTTGAAACAATGTCTATAGTTTCCTGTCTTCTTCTTTGCTTATTCGGTTCTCGCACTTCTAATCTTCTAGAATACTCTGCGAACCTTATTTTCTCTGTCTTTCCCTGCTCGGGTTCTTTAAATTAGATAAACTGTTTATCTCGCTGTTACGGTACTTCCGTACGTTATGATACTTTTGATCGTTTACTTAAAGACCTATCGCCCTGAGTCCTAAGTTCGCAGCCTGCTTTGACTGTATTTTATGAACTTTTCACTGTAAATTTTATACTGTCGGACCTAAATCCTGTAACTAGGATTTTCCTAATTTTTCAACACGACGATACTGTAATTTTACTTCTTTACAACTCCTTACGGATCACGTAAGTTATTGATACCGCGACGCCCGTGGCTGTCGGAATGACTGCATTCGGTGTGATACAGAGTGACGCCCCCTCACGGGCTCTCGAAATACTGCATCGGTGTCTGATGTAGCACAGTGACGCGCCCTCCGGCCGTTTGATAACTGCATGTACTGATACAGCGTGACGCCCCCCTGGGCTATCGGAAACTGCATGATTGGTCTGGCTTGGCCTGGACTTTTATACTCTTTAGTCACAAAAAGATAAAATCCTAGTCCTTTTCGTGACCAATTTTTGAAATAATTGTCGTACAATTATAAAAGTTATATCTCCTGAAAGCTCGTCTTCTCAACGTCAAATGATCTCACTGCGCCTAAGAATCGATCGTGCAATTCGGAGATATTAATTAATTTGTAGTCTTCAGCTGCGTGGGTGTTGCTGTTCATTTTTAAATTCCCCACTACTCTGGTATCAGTGAATCCCCAATGACGTATGCTGCGTTTGCAGTTCTTTCCTGTGCAATTATTACAAGCGATTTCTTTACACAAAAATCTCTAATCCGAAATGATTTACAGTACTGTATTTATTTACTTATTTTTATTCCTGCAAATGGGTTAAATGTAATTATTCTTCTTCTGGCACAGCGGCGCTGTTGCCATTTTACTGCAAGCTAAGCTGGATTTCCGAGTCACGCTTCTCTGTCTTACAGTGAAAACTTTCCACTCGTTCTATTAATATTCATGACCAGCTCCCTCTCAATGAGTCAAGAGGCATGATCTCATCTTCTGAACACTTGGTCCCAGCTGCTTGCACAACGTTAGGCTAGAACCCTTGCTTGAAATCTCTCTCCGTTCCCTTAGAGACTGTATGTTTCTTTCATTCCTTTCACAAAATACATGGATTCGACCCCTTTTGAACCAATGGTACATGGGTTCAATATATCGATCTACACGTATATTTATAAAACTAGAATTTTGTGTGTCCTGCCATTTAATAACACGGGAAAGACTTAACAGTTTGCAAGTAAAATTCTGTAAATAGCTATGAGGTTTTCCCGGAATCAACTTAGGCTATAGAAACCATTCATACATATAAGGCTATAACATATCGTTACTTAATATTTCGTTACCTTGCATTTTGCTACTTTACATTTCGTGCGGTACATTTCGTTACTTAGCCTATCAAATCGTTACTTCACATTTTGTTACTTAACAATTCGTTGCGGTACATTTCGTTACTTTGCCTATCAATTCGTTACTTTACATTTTGTTACTTAACAATTCGTTACGTTACAGTTCGTTACTTAACATTTCTTTACTTAAGTAATGAAATCTAAAGTAACGAAATGTAACGTAAAGAAATGTAAAGTACCGAAACGAAATGTGAAGTAACGAAATGTAACGCAACGAAAATTAAGGTAACGAAATGTAACGTAACAGAATGTACAGTAAAGTAACGAAATATAACGTAATGGAATGTAAATTAACGAAATGTTTAGTAACGAAATGTTAAGTAACGAAATGTAACCTAACGAAATGCTAAGTAATGAAATGTAACGTAACGTAATCTATAGTAATGAAATGTAACGTAACGGAATCTATAGTAATGAAATGTAACGTAACGGAATCTATAGTAATGAAATGTAACGTAACGTAATCTATAGTAATGAAATGTAACGTAACGGAATCTATAGTAATGAAATATAACGTAACGGAATCTATAGTAATGAAATGTAACGTAACGGAATCTATAGTAATGAAATGTAACGTAACGCAATATATAGTAATGAAATGTAACGTAACGCAATCTATAGTAATGAAATGTAACGTAACGCAATCTATAGTAATGAAATGTAACGTAACGGAATCTATAGTAATGAAATGTAACGTAACGGAATCTATAGTAATGAAATGTAACGTAACGGAATCTATAGTAATGAAATGTAACGTAACGGAATCTATAGTAATGAAATGTAACGTAACGGAATCTATAGTAATGAAATGTAACGTAACGCAATATATAGTAATGAAATGTAACGTAACGCAATCTATAGTAATGAAATGTAACGTAACGCAAACTATAGTAATGAAATGTAACGTAACGGAATCTATAGTAATGAAATGTAACGTAACGGAATGTAAAGTAACAAAATGTTAAGTAACGAAATATTAAGTAACAAAATATTAATTATGAAGTGTTAAGTAACGAAATGTAACATAACTAATTGTTAAGTAACAAAATGTAAAGTAACGAATTGTTAAGTAACGAAATGTAACGTAATGAAATCTAAAGTAAGGAATTGTCTAGTAACGAAATGTAGCGTAACCAAAAGTTAAGTGGCGAAATGTAACGTAACGAAATGTAAAGTAACGAAATTTAAAGTAGCTAAATGTAAAGTAATTACATAAGCAAAAATGTTTGGCATAATAGCAAATTGTTTAGATCCGTATTGATAGCATGATTAACAAGTAGTTCCGTGAAGAACTAAAGCCTATTTTCATATATCCTACTTATGTTAATTGCCTCTATCAACATACAAAATTTCAGTTTGATAGCTGTAATAGATTCGTAGATATTGAGATATTGGTCGCCATTGTTGGATTTTTATATCCAGTATATAGGTCTTAGAGTTATATACTGTTACATGATGATTATTGTGTAGGCCTACGTGTAGTATTCAAACTTCAATCGCATGATTACGACACAAAAAGTAAATATGAGATTTAAAAATTTCGCGCAGCTGCCATCTTGTGGTTATGGAAACAATTGAAATAAATTAGATGCCAGTGGATTAAAATAAGGATTGACTGTACCAAGTGGCACTGTACTCGGATGGTTAAATTGCGAGTAACGACCATGTGAATATTTATACTTCACGTCGCCGCAATGTTGGATTTGCGATCACCAGGTTATTGAAAGTCCTATAGGTGAACTTATGTTCATAGTCCCTATGAACATAAAAAATTCAGTTCGATTGCTGTAATAGATTCGTAGATATTGAGATCCGTCTAAATACTTCAGATGGTCGCCATGTTGGATTGTTATATGTATAGGCCATAGAGTCATGTACCATTAAAGTAAAATTATTGCGTAGGTTCTTTATTCAAACTTTCACTTCGATCGCATGATTACGAGACAAAAAAAATTAAACTTAATTTTAAAATTCGCACAGCCGCCATCTTGAGGTTATGTAAACAATTTAACTAAATTGGATACCAGTGCATTGCAATGTGTATAAACATTTGCTGAGCCAAGTTTCATTACCTTTGGATTATTAAATCGCGAGGAAAGCCTATTTAAACTTTCAACTTCGCTTGGCCACCATGTTCGTTTTGTGGTTGACCGGTTTTTCAAAGTCTCATAGATGAACGTCCAGTAGTGCCCTTTATCTCCGTACAAAATTTAAGGGTGATACCGGTAATAGTTTTAGAGCTATAGAATGCCGGTGAAATATTTCGCACAGCCGCCATCTTGAGGTTATGTAAACAATTGAGCTAAGTTAGATGACGGTGCATTACAATGCGTATAAACATATACCGTACCAAGTTTCATTGCATTTGGTTGGTTAAATCGCGAGAAACGTCTATTTAAAAGTCGCAATTTCGTTTGGCCGCCATGATAGTTTTCTAGTTACCAGTTTTTCAGAAGTCACATAGGTGACCTTCTAGTAGTTCCCTTTATATCCGTACAAAATTCCAGGGGATATCGGTAATAGTTTCGGAGATATTGAATGCTGGTGAAATATTTCGCACAGCCGCCATGTTGGATTGGTGAGACGTAACAAAATTTGAAGGTCACGGTCGGGGTCGTCCGGAATAGTTTGTTAAATCGCGAGAAACGTCTATTTAAAAGTCGCAATTTCGTTTGGCCGCCATGATAGTTTTCTAGTTACCAGTTTTTCAGAAGTCACATAGGTGACCTTCTAGTAGTTCCCTTTATATCCGTACAAAATTCCAGGGGATATCGGTAATAGTTTCGGAGATATTGAATGCTGGTGAAATATTTCGCACAGCCGCCATGTTGGATTGGTGAGACGTAACAAAATTTGAAGGTCACGGTCGGGGTCGTCCGGAATAGTGCTATGAACTTACCGAGTTTCATTGACATCGCTCCAGCCTTTTAGACGTTATTAGGGGACACACACACACACACACACGAATCACACACGCACACAGACAGACACACGGACAAAAGGTGATCTCATAAACCTATTCTTTCATAAATGAAACAGGCTAAAAAACTCTTATGTTATATATTCGACAAATCAATACTAAAAACACTTAAATGTCTATATTTTATGGACTACATGTACATGTTTCGAAACACGTTGGGTTCTTCATCAGCACGTTAAGAGAAAACTTATCCTAAGGAGACTTAAACTAAGAAAATTGATATCCTTACAATACGTTTTAAGAGATAATTAAGAAAACACATTAATAATCCTTTAAAACATGTATGAAAATTGTGTATTATTAAATAATCCTTTGACAATATATATGAAATTTTGTATGATAGGCAATTACAGGTGTTAATCTTTTGAAAAAATATCTATGAAATTTTTGTTGTAAATGTTCCTCATCTTGTAAAATTATTGGTTATTATGTGTCCCGATGAATATACACAGTATCTTCAAAAATAACTAGCAAAGCTTTAAAGTAGTTGCACAACGGAGATGAACGTCGCATGTAGTCAAACCTCCAGGAACTGTGTGGTTTGAAGCCATTTTTTCAGTGTTGCTTTAGTAAACAAGAGTTTAGTGCTTTTCAGTCGGTCTACACGAATGCACCCAAAAGAGCTGGGTTATGCCCTAATCCTGAAATAAATTACATGAGATTAATAAATACACTAGGATGACCACCGGGTGAGTTAGCCGTGGTGGTTACGGCATGACTGATGGCAGTCGCTCACATCCGGGAGGCGAGGAGGTTCGAATCCCCCCGCCGGCAACCTTGAAGATGGTCTTCTGTGGTTTCCCATCTTCCTTCCAGGCAAATGCCGGGGTTGGTCCCTAACTATAGGCCATAGCCGCTACCTTCCAACTCCTCGTCCTTACATTCCAACTTCCCTCCTTCCCTCCCCCAACGGTCTGTAGCTCACCCATTGGGTGTCCGTCTCGAAGCAGCTACAAAACTGGCGAGCCGAACATGTCCTCGGACACTCCCGGCACTAAAAGCCATACGCTAATAAAAAAAAAACTAGGATGACCAGTTTCGATCGTCAAGCGATCATCATCAGATCCATTACACTTAGGCTATAAAATCTATGTTTGAAATTACAGGTGAAAATATTTACAATATGTACAATTATTTAGTTGCAGTATTGGTACTGCAACTGTCAGTGTATGCTAAATGCAGTATATATGATGTTAGGTGAAATGCTAAATGGTGATAGATATCTGGAGTTTGTAATTTGGAGTGATTATATGGTTGTAGAAATCAACTATGTAATATTACAGGCTATTATGTATCTGGTAGTCTTCCTTGCTGGAGCTGCGTGCAGTTTTCGTGTTCACTGTAACTCCAGGTGTGGTCGATTGAGATGGTCTGTTATATCAACGACACGGGTTTTTCCCTTTTCTTCCCCCTGTTTATATGTGCTGTGCGGAGTCAATGCGATGTGTTTATGATAAGATGTATGTTATTGAATGAGGTGGGTCTACAACTATCAAAGACCGTGGAACATTCCCCGCCACGCGTGGACCATAAGCCATTCAAACTAAGCGCTGCCCGGTCTATGAGGACGTCCCGGCAGCTTTAATACTGCCGCGAATACGGGCCTTGGTTTATTGCAGAAGAAAAGTACATCGTACACCTGATCCAGATAACATTTACCTATTAAAACCCCCTAATCCCCCCCCTTTATCTAGCTTGGCGGGGCACAGTTTTACAAACATCGAGACGTACCTAAAAATAATTCATCACGAATCGAAAGGCAGAGCTCTTGACATAAAGGAAGCAATCGAGATACACCTAGCCAAACGAAACAATCCCAACAACCTAAATGAATACACGTTCATGGAGAGCTCACCCCTCTTCACGCAACTAAAAAACACACCCTGTCGGAAACAAGACACCACTTAGCGATACAGCCAAGCTAGATAAGAGTTGGGGGGGAATTAGGGGGTTTAATAGGTAAATGTTATCTGGATCAGGTGTACGATGTACTTTTCTTCTGCAACAAACCAAGGTCCGTATTCGCGGCAGTATTAAAGGTGCCGGGACGTCCTCATAGACCATTATGGCTTATGGTCCCGCGTGGCGCGGAATGTTCCACGGTCTTTGATAGTTGTAGACCCACCTCATTCAATAACATACATCTTATCATAAACACATCGCATTGACTCCGCACAGCACATATGAACAGGGGGAAGAAAAGGGAAAAACCCGTGTCGTTGATATATCAGACCATCTCAGTCAACCACACCTGGAGTTACAGTGAACACAAAAACTGCGCGCAGCTCCAGCAAGGAAGATTACCAGATAAGTAATAGACTGTAGTATTACATAGTTGATTTCTACAACCATATAATCACTCCAAATTACAAACTCCGGATATCTATCACCATTTAGCATTTCACCTAACATATTTACTGCATTTAGCATACACCGACAGTTGGAGTACCAATATTGCAACTAAATAATTGCACATATTGTAAATATTTTCACCTGTATATTCAAACATAGATTTTATAGCCTAGGTGTAATGGATCTGATGATGATCGCTTGACGATCGAAACTGGTCATCCTAGTGTATTTATTGATCTCATGTAATTTATTTCAGGATTAGGGCATAACCCAGCTCTTTTGGGTGCATTCGTGTTGACCGACTGAAAAGCACTAAACTGTAGCTCCAGGAACTGAAACAACCTAGGATCCTACTCAGAGTATCAAGTATTAATTCGATGTTCTTTTCTTCTACAACAAACCAAGGTCCGTATTCGCGGCAGTATTAAAGGTGCCGGGACGTCGTCATAGACCGGGCAGCGCTTAGTTTGAATGGCTTATGGTCCACGCGTGGCGGGGAATGTTCCACGGTCTTTGATAGTTGTAGACCCACCTCATTCAATAACATACATCTTATCTAGGTTGGCAACATTGCTATTGCCCTTTTTATATCTCTTGTTATGACAATGTATATCAGCAACCTACAAATATTTTTATACGATATTTATATGTGCCAATATGTAGCGGCATCTCGAATCTAGGAAGTTCAAATAAGTTATAGTCGTTTAAGGGTGTTGGAATTTGACAAAATAATTTTGTATGACTATCCAAACCTCATATTTTTTTCTACTTCTCCCACCTTGTTGGACATGGTCGTGATTTTATTGTGTTTATTAACCTCGAAAACATCCAACTTAGAACATTAGGTCTCCACTTCGCTGCTATGCTGTCTGTATCGTATGTTAACTATACTGTGATATTTATTGTACGAATATTTAACATAAATGTTAAAATATTTATTGGTCTTTTACAGTGTTAAAATCTGCGATCACAGTTCTTTCAATGAGTTGAAAGATGAAAAACATAAGAGGAAAGGAAATCATCCAAGATGCCGTGCTGGCAAAGAAACTTAAAAGGGAATTATTCTTTGAGTTGTCTTAATGTCCACTTTGGCGTCGTTATAATAACATATTTGACCGCTGTGGCGACGTAAAGTAACGAATTGTTAAGTAACAAAATTTACATTTACAAAATGTTAAGTAACGAAATATTAAGTAACGAAATGTCAAGTAAAGAAAGGTTGAGAAACGAAATGTAACGTAACGAATTGTTAAGTAACGAAATGTAAAGTACAGTAACGAAATGTAACGTAACAACGTGTTGCGCCCGAATTCCTCTAGAGCACTGTCCCAAATCCGGGCAGATGGTAAATGGATTGTGGGAATGTCAACACCCGTCTAAGAGTTGAACAAGTCCCTCCGGACTAATGACTACGGAACCCTAGGAACACATATATACATCTCTAACTATACTACTAACTAGTTGCATACAGTACAGAAAAAAGAAATAAATAATGGTAGAGCACTAACAAGCAACTCGGCTCTCGGGCGTTAAGATAAATTGTCGATCAGCTGTCTGCATCTAGCTAGCGGTATCGTTCTAGTGTAATTAAGCGTTGAATCATGAATCAGTTCTAAAAAACTTAGCAAGAAATAAATATGCTTGTCATTTATTCACAATAAAAACAACATAACAAATTATGTTCCCTTCACCACGAATAGAAATAAAATATTTATGCCTTACTTAGGCTTGATGCGCTTGATAAGTGTCTATCTTGCATCCTTACACATATATGAAATGTATCTCTTGCTCTAAGATATTTAAATAAACACATTGTTTAAACTTATGACAGTAATATCTGTCCTACTTGTTCACTGAAGTTATGCTTTAACGTTCATCATAAGAAACACGCTCCCTACTTAATACAATCGTTAAAGTCTTCTAACTAAATTCTCAAGCTTTTAAATGCAATAAAAGAAATGGTTAATAAAAAGATAATAAAGTATTTACATTTTATACATAATCGCGACCCGCACGATATCATAACAACTGTCTCTAATTTATTAGAGTTCATTCCACTACTTTCCTCCTGTCTCACCATCTTTCTACGTATATCACAATCCTTCTTCGTATTTCACACATTCAAACTGGTCAAAATAGGTATTTATGTGTCAATTCCACGTGAATCGTGAATACAAACAATGAAGTTAATATCTCATCACTAAAGTGTACAACTCCGGTATTCATAAATTAATAATAAACAAACCTACAATGCACGACTGTTCAGATAAGCTCTCCAACCAAATATCGAGTGTGTGTGGCATTTACCCTCACGTCTCACACTCCCATCCTCTCCAAATACAAATACGACTTCTCTTAATCACCACAAATATTACAAAACCTTTCTACATAAACTCACGCTGCATATCATCGCGTTACTGTTACGCCTTCATAATACAAATGCATTTCATTAACTTTCCTTCCCTTAGCACATTCACAAAACTTCTACCGTTCCATATCAACTACTTTAATCAAAGTATGATATTTAGTATTCCTACTGGAAATCACAAATGCAATAACGTTCACGAATACACTATACCTCCTCCTACAAAATCCTCTATCGATTATACATTCCGTGCAATGTTCAAATACTTTCCACTTACTTCCTTCTCTGCTTCAAATACTTCCTTGTTACAATTTCCCGCTTAATTCTGAATTTCAAGTCTGTTTGTGCCTGTTATAAAAATAACAATAACCTTCCCTCACGTTTCTGTTCACAATAAATGCTTATATCTTTCCTTCCATCTCACAGTATCATTTATGATAAATATACATTCCTAACGTTTTATAATATCGTTTCTTATTCAGTTATGCCTTCAATTATCGCTTACTGTTCTTCTCCGTACAATAAAATTCCAGATTTTACAATGTCTTTACATTCTTGCATACTGGAGTTCCTTCAATGCCAATATTGAATATTCCTGTCAACAACTTCGTTTTATACATAATATTGCGTTTCTGAGATGAATAAACTCTTTATCATAGGATTCTCCGACCTTCCTTTCTCTACTTCAAATTATAACTTACTTGCTTTCGTCAAACACATGACCTTACTCTTTCTCTGATACATTATGTATTTATCTATCACCAAGTTATGCTTCATTTATCATGTTTCAATACATATATAATCGTTCTTCGATATTACTACAAATCTACGGAATTTTCCGATGTTACAACAAATCTACGGAATATAAGTTCGCAATCGCAACGAAATCGTGCGAAGTAAAATTTTAACGCTCTAAAATGACAATGAAAAATACTAACGATGTCTAAGATCATCGATCATGCCTTCAAAATACGTCTAAGTAACGTATGGTGTATTCTTGGAATACACGGTATAAGATAATATAATTTTTAATGCTTTTGCATGTTCATTCCTTCCTTTTTATCAAACACCAACAGTGATCTTCTATTTTCTCTTTGGTGGTCATGTCTCTTATGTCTTTTGTGAGTCTGTTCTAGATATATATCTTCCATGACCCACCTAGCGTCATCTAGCAGCGAATCTCTGAAGCTCCTCAATTCTTCCTGGTGCAAGAGGATTTACTTATCCATCTGGCCACCAGATCTCGTTACCATCGCCAGCTATCTTCTCCGTGAGCAAGAGAACTTCGTCTACTTTTTCACTCACCATGCTGCACTAGTATCGCCTACTATCAACTCTTTGAAGACCATTTCCTCAAGAGAATTTAATTTCTTATGTTGGTTATGCTGATATGTATACCTTTTGTCTCCTACCCCCACTCTCTTCCCTTCCCTAGTCCCTCTGCGCTTCTCTGAGCATGTCTCACTTGTTCATCGGCAGTTGACTTGGTCAGTCAAGGCTCAACTAGAGCCAGTCTCCTCAAACCAAGAGGCACTCTCTACATTCTTCGCCATGTTGGCACATTAAGTATTCGTCAAAGGGAACTTCACCTTCGCCATGCAACCAAGATAAGTACAGACTTAAGGTTTTAACCTCATCATCATCAGTTTTATTATCTACATGCTTTTATTGATTATTTTATAGACAGCGTGAGATTACTTATTTGGGGCGGTAATCATTCTTCGCGGGATTTGCCATGTTGGGCTTTTGTCTGTCTAAGCCAACCTTAATAGAAAGTAGCTTTTCTTAAGCTATTTAAATGAGAGATCTTCTCACCACGTGGGATATTATCTAATACCCGCTGTCTGTAAAATACTATGCTCGTTCCACCGCTGGATTAACTTTGGCCCCATTCTTCCATTAGGATTGTTCTGGAACCTTCCAGATTCTGTACTCTATCTACAAGTCTTGCCGTCATGTATTTTTCACTCACTTGTGAGAATACTATTTAAAAATGAGGAATCTTCCTTATCAATTACTGCAATAGCTAAATTTTCTTCCACCGTTGGAATGTTCTATGGCGCATTTAATTGTAATTCACAACTTTCTCTAGCAATAGACTCTCGCCTACCTAGTGCAACCAGTTATTTTTCATCATTGCAATAACTTTCCTTGTCATAAACTTTCGTGTTACCACAGTGAACTTTTCATCCATTTAACAGACTATAGTGAAAACTAGTGCTTGTTCAACTTTTCTACCGCGTCGCGATCGTCCGATTACCATAAATAAGGTCATGAACATTCACCTTCCCTTCCAGCTGCTCTTTCCTAAACCCCTTACTAACAAACCATAATAAAAATTTTACTCTAGGTCCTTTTCAATGAGGGGTCACTCTAACGAAGTGCCCTCACATCTTGCTTATTTATCATTAATTAATGTCTGTATAATAGCGTGTCAGGTACACGTTTCAAACTATCTTGTTTCTCCCTTCAAATCAGGGAATACAATTCTTTCAACTCATGAGTGAGTTATTTCTAGGTTTCACGAAAGGGAAACTTGCCCCATTGGTCTCGTGATTCCTACGTAAACATAGGAAGTCTAGAACCTTCCTTTTGACTTTTTCCTCAGGTTTCACAGTAAGTGACCTGCTCTATTTTGCATAACCATTATAAAAGTAATTCAGCATAAATATAAGAAGTTATAGGAACTTCTATTTCATTCTACCTGTTTTCTTTTTTTTGTCATTTTTGAAGTAGTAACTTTTTCTAAGACAGGTGCTTGGAAATTTCTTAAAGTACACTCCTTGTACTCGATTTACTGTTTAACTTTAATCACATTAATTGTCTTTATATCTTTGTACTCTATTTTTTTTTTCATTTTAAAATCTTATGAAGATTTTAATAAATATAAAGGTTTAATACCTGAAGAATTGTTAATTGCCTGGAGCAAAACTTTAAATGTTAGGAGGTCTGCGACCCCAAATTGTTAACCAAATTGAAAATATATACTTGTTAAATTCATTAAACTTCTTTGCATTGTTAAATAAACCTAAGCTTTTCTTTTTGACTTATCATTTCTCTAATACGACGGTTAGGCAAGATCCTGTCTTCCCTGACTCCTCCTAGGTTCATGCCATCGTTAATACAGAATAAATCTGTTACTATTTGTCTTGCCAGATTATCACCCTTCCCCATAGTAGGCATATGCATGCTTGAGAGGGAATACGCTAAAGACATTCTCTGGCAAACCGCCCAAGTCCTACCTGCGGTTCCCGTTAGCTTCGACCAAGTCCTTACCCACTTTAGGTATCAGAGAGCGGATTTGCAGTGGCAACCGCCTTTGAGTGTATTTAAAGTTAAATTTATAACTTTTGGGGGACCCTCCTCCTATTTCTCTATCCTTTCTCTCCAGTCCGAAACCCACCTCCCTTTCTTTATCATCTTCCCTTGGTGGTTAGGTTATTCCTCAGCCAATAATCTACCCAAAATTTGGTCCCAGAAACCCGGGAGAGTCCATTTGTCATTTGTTTTAAAAGATTATTTGACAACACCTTGCAAATTATTAATACCTGCTTTGAATCTTTCAGCTATAACTACATCGTGCAAAGCCTGTGAAGGGGAAAGAGGCCGCTCCTGTCTCCTTTGGGGTGTCCCCTTCTTTCAACTTATTTGCTGCTGCCAGCCTGACAGCATTTCCAAGGTTCCACAGTTTCGTGAGTTACATTTTAATCTATTTTTCTTGTCATGGCTCCTACTGAAAAGGATGAAACTCTCATTGCCAGACGTTCTTCCTACAAAGGGCAAATCACCAGATTTTGAAATTTCATCAACAAAATAAATCCCGCCGAGTGTGATTTAGACATCTTGACACAACGCCTTAAGTTGTACGAACGGTCCTATGATAACTACGATCAAATTCAAACCGAGATTGAATCCGCTTGCCCAGAACTCCAATCGGATCGGGACGAGGTTGAACCCTTGTATTTTGAAGGGATCGCATAGGCCCACCAACTGATCCGCAGTATCTCAGAACCGGACACTAGGGTCATCAATCCGGCCCAGTTAGCACCCGCTTCAGTTCACAAGGATAAACCGAAACCTTTACTTCCAAAGATTAGCCTACCTCACTTCTCAGGCCAGGAAGGTGAATGGTATTCCTTTTATGAACTTTACTGCTCTCTCATTCATGGAAATAATGAAATTCCCGACATTCATAAATTCTACTTCTTGCGTACGTCCTTGGAAGGCGAGGCCTTGGCCTTGGTTGAGTCACTGCCTATGAGCGCAGATAACTACCACATCGCCTTTAATCTCCTTAAAGAGAGATATGGCAATTTACGTTTGAGTGTCGCTCGACACATCCGCTGTCTGTTCAACCTGCCAGCCGTCAAACCTAATGACGTCACCTCTTTAAGAGACCTGTTAGACTCTACACAATTAAATGTTAGAGCATTATATCAACTTAAGCAGCCTGTCCAAACTTGGGACACCATACTTATTCATCTAGCTACATCCAGATTCGATTTTTCGACACTAAAGGCTTGGGAGATCGAACTCACTCGCAAGGAGGAATTTTCGTTCGAACACATCTCGTTTCTCAACAGCCGGTGCCAAGTCCTTACAGCACTCTCATTTCAGTGCGAAAATGTCGAAATGAGTCATCAGTGTCACATTTTTTAGAAAAAACTTGCTTCTTCAAAGGGTCATCAGCCCCATCTGTCGAAAACAAGCAAACCCGTTCTGCTTCTTTCAATCATCCAAGAGAACATATCAGGCCGCTCAACAAATCTTTAAAATGCACGCTCTGTAAAAAGCTTCACACTTTGTACTCCTGCAAATCTTTTAAAGAATTGTCTGTCGAAGACCGAAAGAAGTTTGTCTTCAATAGTACACATTGCTTCAACTGCTTGTCACCTAAGCATTCTTCTTCTAACTGTACGTCATCCAATCTCTGTTTTCATTGCAAAAAACCGCATCATTCTTTATTGCACGTTCATGATAAATCGAGGTCACCAGTACCCGCTTCTTTAAGCTCCATGCAGAGCAGCTCCGAACAAACTTATGCTTCTTCCTGCATTTCTAACGCCGAAACTTCTCACAGTGCGCAAGCCCTTTTGTCCACTGTACAATTCGAAATCCAAGATAAATTTGGAAATTGGTTTCGAACCCGCGGTCTTCTCGAGTCCGCTTCAACTCACAACTTTGTTTCGCGATCGTTAATTAAAAAACTAGGTCTTTCGTCATCGCCTACTTCTATCAATGTATCCGGCATTAACAATTTGAAAACTCAAGCCTTGCAGTCTTCAAAATTGAAAATCAGAGACGTTTGCCAAAGAAACACCAATCTTAACTTAAACTGTCTCATTCTTACCAGTATTGGCAAGGACACTCCTAGCAGCTCTATTAATACTTCCGGTTTAAAGATTCCTTCGCACTTAAGGTTAGCTGATCCTCAGTTTAATGCTCAAGGTCTCATTGATGTACTTTTCAGTGCCAATGTTTTCTGGAATTGCCTTCGCAAACAAACACGTAGGCTATCTTCAAACGTGGTCGCCAGAGACACCGATTTTGGTTGGGTTATTACTGGTGAAATCCAACATCCCAGTGTTCAAACCAAAGCGCAATGTCATTTTGTTACTGCTGATATAAATCCCTTTTCTGAAAAAGAGAACGCCTATGTTTTCGATCTCGATACTTTTGAAAAACACTTGCCAAAACGACGTCTCATCGTGAACAACTACGCCACCTTTGTAAGTTGTTTAAATGATTTTGCCTTATTCCCGTATAAAATGGCAATTCAAGTTCGCCTTGCCATGGGTTACTTTGTTTACCTTCTCATGTCATTTTTTATAGCAGGTAATTGCTTAAACTCTCTATCGAAAACTATCTTCCCCTTGTGTAAAACCATGGCTATCAGTCACATCATTTCGCTGTAAGCTATGTTTCACTTCTTTCGCTATTTAGAAGGATGGCCACGGCCGGCTCCTTCCCCCTTCCTCACAATTGGAAGCCGCTTTTGAAACCGCTTGAAAATCTGAATTCTCCAGCATCTAGAATAACTATTCTTACGCATAAACTCCTTCTCAATGTCGTCCCAGCTCCTCTTCTTTGTTCGGAAGAATTAAGCTTCTTTCTGTTGAAAATTGTCGAATTCCGTGATCCTCAAAATTATACGAAATTGATTACTTACTTTGTTTCATATGTCACTAAATTGGTTTTTCACGTCCAAGCTACGGATGACAGCATGACGTGTTACTCGTTCCGCTTTAAGTCACAGCTGATTGAACTAGTGTTGTTTGTTTACTTCGAACTGCTTGTTTGTCAATCTTGTTTGTATACAAGTTCGGGTAAGGCCAAGTTACCGTTTATTTCCTTTATGCTTGCCAAAGGTCAGAGCAAGTTTTTCTTATCTCAACTCTGGCTGACTGCCAACCATTGTCTTGCGAGTTGCTCCCGTAATATCGGAAGCTGTTCACCTCATTACCAAAATAAACTTGTTCCGGTCAAGGACTCTTTCAGATATTTATATTCCTTATCTCGCTGTACTATGTGGGTCAAGGCCGCGCTTGCCTGTGTCTCCCTCTTGTTCAGACTCGTATCCTACAACTGCTTCGATTCTTGTTTCATAACATCGTTGCATATTTTTTTACGCGCTCATGTACTGCACCTTGCTTACATATTTTGCACCTTTAATGTTCATTGATGAACAAACTTGTTTCTTCTCGTCGTTACATTCGATGTGTTTTTGTATTTATGCTTGTCACGTCACGTTTCTCGCTGACTTAAGTATTTTTCTGATTAACCCCTTTGATGCTTATTATAACTTGAGGTCATTGTTTATGGCTACTAAATTGTTGTTACCTATGGCGTTCTTGCCTCTTACTCGCATAGTTCCTTTGTTTATTTGGTATATTCTTATCCTTAATCGATGTACTTGTTTCTATACGCTTTGTTTAAACTTGTTAATTCTCCTTTCGCATCTTATCGCAATCTTTACTAAAGCCATATTTCCCGCAGCTTCTAGCTACTTTGTGATTGAAGGTGTTGTTAATTCTCCCCCTTTAACACCGCTTTCCAATGACCTTGATGACCTACTTCCACTCACACCTGGTCACTTCCTTATCGGCACTTCTCCTTCTGCCCCTCCTCCTCTTCCCAAATCTTACAGGGATTCTAATTTACCTATTGTTTGGCGTAAACTTGAAGCCCTCCGCAATTCCTTTTGGAAGAGGTGGAACATGGAATATTTAACTTCCTTGCAACGGAGACAGAAGTGGTTTCTTTCCAGTCCCGACATCAAAGTGGGGGACTTGGTCTTGGTTGGGGATGTTTCTCCTCCCCTGGTCTGGATTTCTGGTAGAGTGACCAAGTGTTATCCTGGAAGGGATGGGAGAGTCAGGGTGGTCAGAGTCTTGACCACTAATGGTCAGATCACAAGACCACTTTCTTTCATTGCTCCATTACCTTTAAATGTTTAACTGCTTATTTGTTCTCTGTTGGTTTTTTTTCCCTCCCAGTATGGCGTATTCTTGGAATACACGGTATAAGAGAATATAATTTTTAATGCTTTTGCATGTTCATCCCTTCCTTTTTATCAAACACCAACAGTGATCTTCTATTTTCTCTTTGGTGGTCATGTCTCTTATGTCTTTTGTGAGTCTGTTCTAGATATATATCTTCCATGACCCCCCTAGCGTCATCTAGCAGAGAATCTCTGAAGCTCCTCAATTCTTCCTGGTGCAAGAGGATTTACTTATCCATCTGGCCACCAGATCTCGTTACCATCGCCAGCTATCTTCTCCGTGAGCAAGAGAACTTCGTCTACTTTTTCACTCACCATGCTGCGCTAGTATCGCCTACTATCAACTCTTTGAAGACCATTTCCTCAAGAGAATTTAATTTCTTATGTTGGTTATGCTGATATGTATACCTTTTGTCTCCTACCCCCACTCTCTTCCCTTCCCTAGTCCCTCTGCGCTTCTCTGAGCATGTCTCACTTGTTCATCGGCAGTTGACTTGGTCAGTCAAGGCTCAACTAGAGCCAGTCTCCTCAAACCAAGAGGCACTCTCTACATTCTACGCCATGTTGGCACATTAAGTATTCGTCAAAGGGAACTTCGCCTTCGCCATGCAACCAAGATAAGTACAGACTTAAGGTTTTAACCTCATCATCATCATCAGTTTTATTATCTACATGCTTTTATTGATTATTTTATAGATAACGTGAGATTACTTATTTGGGGCGGTAATCATTCTTCGCGGGATTTGCCATGTTGGGCTTTTGTCTGTCTAAGCCAACCTTAATAGAAAGTAGCTTTTCTTAAGCTATTTAAATGAGAGATCTTCTCACCACGTGGGATATTATCTAATACCCGCTGTCTGTAAAATACTATGCTCGTTCCACCGCTGGATTAACTTTGGCCCCATTCTTCCATTAGGATTGTTCTGGAACCTTCCAGATTCTGTACTCTATCTACAAGTCTTGCCGTCATGTATTTTTCACTCACTTGTGAGAATACTATTTAAAAATGAGGAATCTTCCTTATCAATTACTGCAATAGCTAAATTTTCTTCCACCGTTGGAATGTTCTATGGCGCATTTAATTGTAATTCACAACTTTCTCTAGCAATAGACTCTCGCCTACCTAGTGCAACCAGTTATTTTTCATCATTGCAATAACTTTCCTTGTCATAAACTTTCGTGTTACCACAGTGAACTTTTCATCCATTTAACAGACTATAGTGAAAACTAGTGCTTGTTCAACTTTTCTACCGCGTCGCGATCGTCCGATTACCATAAATAAGGCCATGAACATTCACCTTCCCTTCCTAAACCCTTTACTAACAAACCATAATAAAATTGTTACTCTAGGTCCTTTTCAATGAGGGGTCACTCTAACGAAGTGCCCTCACATCTTGCTTACTTATCATTAATTAATGTCTGTATAATAGCGTGTCAGGTACACGTTTCAAACTATCTTGTTTCTCCCTTCAAATCAGGGAATACAATTCTTTCAACTCATGAGTGAGTTATTTCTAGGTTTCACGAAAGGGAAACTTGCCCCATTGGTCTCGTGATTCCTACGTAAACATAGGAAGTCTAGAACCTTCCTTTTGACTTTTTCCTCAGGTTTCACGGTAAGTGACCTGCTCTATTTTGCATAACCATTATAAAAGTAATTCAGCATAAATATAAGAAGTTATAGGAACTTCTATTTCATTCTACCTGTTTTCTTTTTTGTCATTTTTGAAGTTGTAACTTTTTCTAAGACAGGTGCTTGGAAATTTCTTAAAGTACACTCCTTGTACTCGATTTACTGTTTAACTTTAATCACATTAATTGTCTTTATATCTTTGTACTCTATTTTTTTTTTTTTTTTTTTTTTTTTTTTTTTTTTTCATTTTAAAATCTTATGAAGATTTTAATAAATATAAAGGTTTAATACCTGAAGAATTGTTAATTGCCTGGAGCAGAACTTTAAATGTTAGGAGGTCTGTGACCCCAAATTGTTAACCAAATTGAAAATATATACTTGTTAAATTCATTAAACTTCTTTGCATTGTTAAATAACCCTAAGCTTTTCTTTTTGACTTATCATTTCTCTAATACGACGGTTAGGCAAGATCCTGTCTTCCCTGACTCCTCCTAGGTTCATGCCATCGTTAATACAGAATAAATCTGTTACTATTTGTCTTGCCAGACTATCACTCTTCCCCATAGTAGGCATATGCATGCTTGAGAGGGAATACGCTAAAGACATTCTCTGGCAAACCGCCCAAGTCCTAGCTGCGGTTCCCGTTAGCTTCGACCAAGTCCTTACCCACTTTAGGTATCAGAGAGCGGATTTGCAGTGGCATCCGCCTTTGAGTGTATTTAAAGTTAAATTTATAACTTTTGGGGGACTCTCCTCCTATTTCTCTATCCTTTCTCTCCAGTCCGAAACCCACCTCCCTTTCTTTATCATCTTCCCTTGGTGGTTAGGTTATTCCTCAGCCAATAATCTACCCAACGTATGAAGATAACTATCGCAATTACTAGAAACTTACTAAAACTTTCAAGACAACACAATAACATAGGTTATAAATGCAAATATGATGGTCAACATCCTGGAATAACGTGTACAAGATCTAACTGCAGATGTGTGAAATGCACTGGTCTACCTTCTCTTTGAGATCGCTGGTGACAGACCTGATGACGCCTGTGTCCTCGGAATCTCGCCATGTGGTCTCTGGAATGCAGCGTGCTCCTACAAACTGGCTGCATTATGTCATCTCTGCTATGACTGGACTGCAATGAAGGTGAACGGCCTGGGTCGATGTTACCAAACAGGTTTCCAGCTGGGTCCTCGCCTGCCGGCCTGCTTCCCTCGTTCATGACGGTGACACGTTCTCGCCACAGCCCAGGTTGCCTCGCATCCTCCAGTCCCGGGTTCCTCGCCAACTCCATCACGAATCCACTCGTCTTCTTCTTCTTCTTCTCAGGTCTAGATGTTCTTTGAAGTCGGTAGTTTGCAGTGTTCTTTCCATGACAAGAAATCACCTCCATGTCGTGAATTTCTCTCGTAGTAGCTTGTAACGTTATATGAGCGAAAATTGCGGTGTTCTGCAGCTCGCTGTTCATACTGCTATGTTATCCTGGTCATTTCTGGATCTCACCGGTTTAGCATAGTTCTACTTTCCCAACATGATGAATTTAAAACATCATTCTCACTACGAAATAATGTGTAGTCGTAGTTCTTCCCCTCCGACCTGAAGTTTTATCCATTCTTGTGTAGATTAATGAATTCTTAATAGTTTAGGTCTCACTTCTTCAGACTTTCTTCCTGCGTAGTTACGTGTTCGATGTTCAGTTTGTAACTTTCCAATATTCTACCTCGTCGTAGATTTCTTCCTTAAATGCGATGAATAAATTCTTTCTTAATACTGTTGACTTATAATGTTTATTTCTGCGTTTCCATGACTTGTTGCTTCATCTCGAAGTCTCTGGTTCACAAAGACCTTTGTGTATACTTTTCGAAGAGTGAATATAATTACGTCTAGTCTCCTCGACGGTCCAAATAGAAAGAGCATCGACTCCTAGCGTCTCCTAGCCTCCTCGATCAGATTTCCCCCGCAAATCTGGTCAACTAGCCTCCAACCTCTATGAATATTTACAAATTCATACATAACTTCTCTCTCAGTCATTAAATTTAAAATCCGTTTTGCCTATTAAAATTCTTTTTCTCTGCTGGTGATTTCAATATGTAACACTCTTATAAAATATTAAAATAAAGATTTTAATATTTATTCCTTCCTTAGTATTCAAACTATTTTCTTATTGGTTCTCGTCTAAAAGTGGCGCGCTTCTGACACGCGCTTGTTCCCCCACTCTTGATAGTGGCGTGTGCCTAACCTCAAGTCAACCTTGCTCTCTCCCCCTGGATCAGGAACTGGTTTCTCGCAGCGAACCTCGCTAAAAGTGTCGATTTCCAGGACAATACTTCTTTCATTTACTCTTGGTTAAAAATTACCAGATCATAAAATCTCCATTATTTCTTGAAATAAAAATATTTCTTCAGGCGAAAATTTTTCCAAATGCGTATTTAAATATTCTCTTCCATCCAGACTGTAAATTAAGTCGAAAATTCCAAATTTAAAATATGCCGTTCGTACCTCGTCCTGTCTTCTCCTCTCTACTAGATATGATTTCGAGCGCAGTGTAAAGTAATGACGTGTAACGTAACGAAATGTGAACTAACGATATGTAAAAATGAAATGTTAATCAACGAGTTGTTAATTAAAGACATGTAAGAATGTAATCAACGCTCTTTGGTTCCTACGTTCGTTGCCAAGAGTCGACTGCGGTGGCGTCTGGTACCTAAGTTCTGAACTAGTAGTCGTTGACGGTGGCGTTTGGCGACAAAAGTAGGAACTATTTGAGAAATTCAAAAGTCTGCAGTCCTTACTTGAATTAAAAAACAGATAACACACACTAATACAGACATCACAATTAACACCGGTTATCAGACAGATTCACACGCACCCAAAGTACACGGGCTACATGACAGCGTTGTTGCAGCCCTTAAACTTAAGAACCAACCAACCAACCAACCATAGAAATGTAATAGGTTTTGCCGTACATTTTGTTTTTGGTGGGGAGAGACCGTTTGTGGGTCTGGTAGTGTTTTGTAGACCTATTTTGTCTTGTCTATTTGCAGCTGACGATGATCGATTGACCAGCGAAACATGTTATTTATTTCACGTAATTTTTTCGCACGTCCCGATAATTGGAATTATATTGAGTTGACCGACTGAAAAGTTGTAATATGAATTGAGAGCACTATTTCGCCCTATATGTAAATATCCCGGTTTGATATTCAAGAAGTCCGGTACAACACCCTTCATTGGCTTACGAGATATCGTAAACAAATGGGATTTCCTTTCCTTCTCGCTTGATTTACGTTGCTAAAGCTTCCTCTCTCCTTCGCTACGAGCGCTGCGAGCGCATTTATTTCTATTCTATGGCTGTCAAACTGACGGAAATTTAATTCCGTTGATGCCCGCTAGGCTTTCACTCAATCACCAGGAGGAGGAAATTGATGGAGTAGGTTCAGAAATCATCGAGATTGACGGGTATGCGTTCTCTTCACCATGTCGTTCATTACTCACTCACTGTACATGAAGATGCAGGATTAGGGCGTAAATCAGTTTAACAGTGGTCAGGACTTAACATCATACAAAAAGAAAAAGATGGAGTGGTGAAGCAGCATCCTTTAAAGGAGAATGGAGAATATCATTTTTCTTTACAGCTTATAAAGGAGCAAAAGTCAGTCAAGGTCTGTGCTATCTGTTCATATTGGTAAAATGTTGTTGAATTTTCCTCTCTAATATGTTCACATTTCAGTTTGGAATAGATCACAATATTCTTTACTTAACACTTGCGTTCATTTCCTGCACATTCCATACATCGGAGTACCATTCGATTTGTTGTTGTTGTTGTTGTTGTTGTTGTTGTTGTTGTTGTTTGAGTCTTCAGACTTTTGAATGGTTTGATGCAGCGCTCCATGGCTCCCTGTTCTACCACACCCTACATCCGAGGCAATCTGTTTAACATATTCTAACCTTGGTCTACTCCTACAGTTCTTGTCCTCAACCCTTCCTTCCATAACTAAACTTGCTATTCCTGGGTGTCTTAGTATGTGTCCTACTAACCTATCTCTTCTCTTCATCAGCAGTCGCCAGAAACATCTCTCCTCTCACACTCGTCTTAATACCTCTTCGTTTGTAACCCTATCTACCCTTCTGATCTTCATCATTCTCCTGTAACACCACATTTCAAATGCTTCAATTCTCCTCTTTTCTGCTGCACCAATAGTCCAAGTTTCACTTCCATAGAGCGCCACGCTCCAGACAAAGGCTTTCAAAAATGACTTCCTAGTACCTAAGTCTATATTCGATATCAACAGAATCTTGTTTTGCAGAAATGTTTTCTTTGCCTGAGCCAACCTACTTTTTATATCCAGGTTTGCTTCGTCCATCACTGGTTATTTTGCTTCCTAAGTAACAGAAGTCTCCTACTTCCTTCAGCTTTTCACCTGCCAATTTGATGTCCATAAAGGTTTCTGATTTATTTCGGCTGCATTCCAGTTTTTTTGTTTTATATTTATTAATTTTCATCATGTATTTTTTCCGTAAGACGGAATCCATACCATTCAAAAATTCGTTCAAATCCTCAGGCGTGTCGGCCAAGATGACGATGTCATCAGCAAATCTCAGAGTTGAAATTATTTCTCCTTGAATCTTGCGGTACATGTTTTATGGTAAACCAGCCCTGTCAATATGATGTCAACAATCCCACAAAAGCCATCGGCCGCACGACTGTACGTACATATCTAGCCAGCACGGTCCGAACATCGTCCGTCTCCTCGCTACCACAGTGTAGTGGTGGTAGGGAGAGCCATGAAAGGCAGATAGGAAAGTGAAAGAGGAGAGGGTCCGCCCCACAGGTAAGGAACAAAAGGGGGAAACCGGACCCAACTAAGGAATCCCTCGGGGTAGCCAACTCCCGAACTCACCAGCCGTGAGCCCCTGAGGGTGTAGCATTATCTAGTGTGCACCAAAAGTGGTGGGGCCACATACACCCGGTCTCCTTGAGGGCCTTGAGCAGAAGGCAGGAGATAACATGAAAAGAAAAAGAAAACTGACCCCTAGCCGAAGGAGGGAATCAGGAAAGATGAAGGCCAATGAAGGCGGGAAAGGAAGAGACTCCCTAGGCCTCGGATACCCTAATACCGTCGGGGTCGGAAGAGAACAAGAGGTCACCAAGTGAGGTCGACAGGAAAGAAGACGGAGAGGAGCCCGGCACAAGTAAGTGGAAGCAATGCCGGACTCAGCTGGGGTCCCATGGTCGCTAGATATGAGCCCCTGGGGAGTGTTTGTACTAGTGAGTGTATTTGTAATTCAGATGAGGATTGGGAAGGAGGCAGCCGTGGCCTTAATAAAGGAACCATACCGTCATTTTTGCCTGGAGTTGAACTGGGTAAAACCACGGAGAAACACTTCCAAGATGTCTGAGATGGGAATACTGTAATGATAATACTGTTATTGGTTTTACGTCTCTTTTAAATACTGAAGCTTTTAGAGACGCCGGGGTGCCGGAAATTTGCCCCAAAGGGGATCTTTAACGTGCCAGTAAATCTCCCTCACATGCCATCTGACTTCGCCAGGATTCGATCCTGCAACCTTGAGCACAGCAGGCGAGAATGTTACCGCCGCACCACGCAGCCGGTCTAGATAGGAATCGCACCCAGACCTCCGGCGTGATAGCCAAGAATGCTAGCCACTTCACTTTTTTTTCAGGTTCATAAGTTAGTTGAAGATTACACATCATCATTTTTCACTGTTACCCAAACCATTATAGGCCGATGACCTAGATCAGAGATTCCCAAACTGGGCGAATTCGCCCAATATTAGGCGATTTTAGCACGCCAGTGGGCGAAACTGACAGAATGTGAATTCAATGGGCGATTTGAAAAAAAGTGGTGGGCAAATAATTCAGTTTTATCATTTCAAATGATCTTGTCGACTTCGTCGTTATGCTTGGGTCCAACGTTATGCGTTACGGAGACGGAGACGGAGGCGGAAGTGACGTCATGCAAACGCGCGGGAAGTTACGTCATGCAGCCGCGTGGGAACTGAGTGCGTGACGTCATGCAGCCACGCGGGAAGCAGAAGCTAATGGTTATTGGAGTCTGTTGAAAGAGTCCTGCGGCGTCGAGCGACCTGGGGCTTTGAGCGAAGCGAACACAAGAATACAGGGTGACTTCTAAAGAGATATACAAGATGCCAGATAACAATACAGGGTGACTTCTAAAGAGATATACAAGATGCCAGATAACAATACAGGGTGACTTCTAAAGAGATATACAAGATGCCAGATAACAATACAGGGTGACTTCTAAAGAGATATACAAGATGCCAGATAACAATACAGGGTGACTTCTAAAGAGATATACAAGATGCCAGATAAGAATACAGGGTGACTCCTAAAGAGATATACAAGATGCCAGATAACAATACAGGGTGACTCCTAAAGAGATATACAAGATGCCAGATAAGAATACAGGGTGACTTCTAAAGGGATATACAAGATGCCAGATAACAATACAGGGTGACTTCTAAAGAGATACACAAGATGCCAGATAAGAATACAGGGTGACTCCTAAAGAGATATACAAGATGCCAGATAACAATACAGGGTGACTTCTAAAGAGATATACAAGATGCCAGATAACAATACAGGGTGATTTCTAAAGAGATATACAAGATGCCAGATAACAATACAGGGTGCCTCCTAAAGAGATATACAAGATGCCAGATAAGAATACAGGGTGCCTCCTAAAGAGATATACAAGATGCCAGATAACAATACAGGGTGACTTCTAAAGAGATATACAAGATGCCAGATAACAATACAGGGTGACTTCTAAAGAGATATACAAGATGCCAGATAAGAATACAGGGTGACTTCTAAAGAGATATACAAGATGCCAGATAACAATACAGGGTGACTTCTAAAGAGATATACAAGATGCCAGATAACAATACAGGGTGCCTCCTAAAGGGATATACAAGATGCCAGATAACAATACAGAGTGACTTCTAAAGAGATATACAAGATGCCAGATAACAATACAGGGTGACTTCTAAAGAGATATACAAGATGCCAGATAAGAATACAGGGTGCCTCCTAAAGGGATATACAAGATGCCAGATAACAATACAGGGTGACTTCTAAAGAGATATACAAGATGCCAGATAACAATCCAGGGTGACTTCGAAAGAGATATACAAGATGCCAGATAAGAATACAGGATGACTCCTAAAGAGATATACAAGATGCCAGATAACAATACAGGGTGACTTCTAAAGAGATATACAAGATGCCAGATAACAATACAGGGTGACTTCTAAAGAGATATACAAGATGCCAGATAACAATACAGGGTGACTTCTAAAGAGATATACAAGATGCCAGATAAGAATACAGGGTGACTTCTAAAGAGATATACAAGATGCCAGATAACAATACAGGGTGACTTCTAAAGAGATATACAAGATGCCATATAAGAATACAGGGTGCCTCCTAAAGAGATATACAAGATGCCAGATAAGAATACAGGGTGACTCCTAAAGAGATATACAAGATGCCAGATAACAATAGAGGGTGACTTCTAAAGAGATATACAAGATGCCAGATAACAATACAGGGTGACTTCTAAAGAGATATACAAGATGCCAGATAAGAATACAAGGTGACTCTTAAAGAGGTGTAGAAAATGGCAGAGAAGAATACAGGGTGCCTCCTAAAGAGGTGTGCAGGATGTCAGAGCAAAATACAGTACAAGATGCCAGATAAGAATACAGGGTGACTCGTAAAGAGATATACAAGATGCCAGATAAGAATACAGGATGACTCCTAAAGAGATATACAAGATGCCAGATAACAATACAGGGTGACTTCTAAAGAGATATACAAGATGCCAGATAACAATACAGGGTGCCTCCTAAAGAGATATACAAGATGCCAGATAAGAATACAGGGTGCCTCCTAAAGAGATATACAAGATGCCAGATAACAATACAGGGTGACTTCTAAAGAGATATACAAGATGCGAGATAACAATACAGGGTGACTTCTAAAGAGATATACAAGATGCCAGATAACAATACAGGGTGATTTCTAAAGAGATATACAAGATGCCAGATAACAATACAGGGTGCCTCCTAAAGAGATATACAAGATGCCAGATAAGAATACAGGGTGCCTCCTAAAGAGATATACAAGATGCCAGATAACAATACAGGGTGACTTCTAAAGAGATATACAAGATGCCAGATAACAATACAGGGTGACTTCTAAAGAGATATACAAGATGCCAGATAAGAATACAGGGTGACTTCTAAAGAGATATACAAGATGCCAGATAACAATACAGGGTGACTTCTAAAGAGATATACAAGATGCCAGATAAGAATACAGGGTGCCTCCTAAAGGGATATACAAGATGCCAGATAACAATACAGGGTGACTTCTAAAGAGATATACAAGATGCCAGATAACAATCCAGGGTGACTTCGAAAGAGATATACAAGATGCCAGATAAGAATACAGGATAACTCCTAAAGAGATATACAAGATGCCAGATAACAATACAGGGTGACTTCTAAAGAGATATACAAGATGCCAGATAACAATACAGGGTGACTTCTAAAGAGATATACAAGATGCCAGATAACAATACAGGGTGATTTCTAAAGAGATATACAAGATGCCAGATAACAATACAGGGTGCCTCCTAAAGAGATATACAAGATGCCAGATAAGAATACAGGGTGCCTCCTAAAGAGATATACAAGATGCCAGATAACAATACAGGGTGACTTCTAAAGAGATATACAAGATGCCAGATAACAATACAGGGTGACTTCTAAAGAGATATACAAGATGCCAGATAAGAATACAGGGTGACTTCTAAAGAGATATACAAGATGCCAGATAACAATACAGGGTGACTTCTAAAGAGATATACAAGATGCCAGATAAGAATACAGGGTGCCTCCTAAAGGGATATACAAGATGCCAGATAACAATACAGGGTGACTTCTAAAGAGATATACAAGATGCCAGATAACAATCCAGGGTGACTTCGAAAGAGATATACAAGATGCCAGATAAGAATACAGGATGATTCCTAAAGAGATATACAAGATGCCAGATAACAATACAGGGTGACTTCTAAAGAGATATACAAGATGCCAGATAACAATACAGGGTGACTTCTAAAGAGATATACAAGATGCCAGATAACAATACAGGGTGATTTCTAAAGAGATATACAAGATGCCAGATAACAATACAGGGTGCCTCCTAAAGAGATATACAAGATGCCAGATAAGAATACAGGGTGCCTCCTAAAGAGACATACAAGATGCCAGATAACAATACAGGGTGACTTCTAAAGAGATATACAAGATGCCAGATAACAATACAGGGTGACTTCTAAAGAGATATACAAGATGCCAGATAAGAATACAGGGTGACTTCTAAAGAGATATACAAGATGCCAGATAACAATACAGGGTGACTTCTAAAGAGATAGACAAGATGCCAGATAAGAATACAGGGTGCCTCCTAAAGGGATATACAAGATGCCAGATAACAATACAGGGTGACTTCTAAAGAGATATACAAGATGCCAGATAACAATCCAGGGTGACTTCGAAAGAGATATACAAGATGCCAGATAAGAATACAGGATGACTCCTAAAGAGATATACAAGATGCCAGATAACAATACAGGGTGACTTCTAAAGAGATATACAAGATGCCAGATAACAATACAGGGTGACTTCTAAAGAGATATACAAGATGCCAGATAAAAATACAGGGTGACTTCTAAAGAGATATACAAGATGCCAGATAAGAATACAGGGTGACTTCTAAAGGGATATACAAGATGCCAGATAACAATACAGGGTGACTTCTAAAGAGATATACAAGATGCCAGATAAGAATACAGGGTGCCTCCTAAAGAGATATACAAGATGCCAGATAAGAATACAGGGTGACTCCTAAAGAGATATACAAGATGCCAGATAACAATACAGGGTGACTTCTAAAGAGATATACAAGATGCCAGATAACAATACAGGGTGACTTCTAAAGAGATATACAAGATGCCAGATAAGAATACAAGGTGACTCTTAAAGAGGTGTACAAGATGGCAGAGAAGAATACAGGGTGACCCCTAAAGAGGTGTGCAGATTGTCAGAGCAAAATACAATACAAGATGCCAGATAACAATACAGGGTGACTCCTAAAGAGATATACAAGATGCCAGATAAGAATACAAGGTGACTCTTAAAGAGGTGTACAAGATGGCAGAGAAGAATACAGGGTGACCCCTAAAGAGGTGTGCAGGATGCCAGAGCAAAATACAGTGAAAGATGCCAGATAAGAATACAGGGTGACTCCTAAAGAGATATACAAGATGCCAGATAAGAATACAAGGTGACTCTTAAAGAGGTGTAGAAAATGGCAGAGAAGAATACAGGGTGCCTCCTAAAGAGGTGTGCAGGATGTCAGAGCAAAATACAGTACAAGATGCCAGATAAGAATACAGGGTGACTCGTAAAGAGATATACAAGATGCCAGATAAGAATACAAGGTGACTTCTAAAGAGATATACAAGATGCCAGAAAACAATACTGGGTGACTTCTAAAGAGATATAAAAGATGCCAGATAAGAATACAGGGTGACTTCTAAAGATATATACAAGATGCCAGATAACAATACAGGGTGACTTCTAAAGAGATATACAAGATGCCAGATAAGAATACAAGGTGACTCTTAAAGAGGTGTACAAGATGGCAGAGAAGAATACAGGGTGACCCCTAAAGAGGTGTGCAGGATGTCAGAGCAAAATACAGTACAAGATGCCAGATAACAATACAGGGTGACTCCTAAAGAGATATACAAGATGCCATATAAGAATACAAGGTGACTCTTAAAGAGGTGTACAAGATGGCAGAGAAGAATACAGGGTGACCCCTAAAGAGGTGTGCAGGATGCCAGAGCAAAATACAGTGAAAGATGCCAGATAAGATTACAGGGTGACTCCTAAAGAGATATACAAGATGCCAGATAAGAATACAAGGTGACTCTTAAAGAGGTGTAGAAAATGGCAGAGAAGAATACAGGGTGCCTCCTAAAGAGGTGTGCAGGATGTCAGAGCAAAATACAGTACAAGATGCCAGATAAGAATACAGGGTGACTCGTAAAGAGATATACAAGATGCCAGATAAGAATACAAGGTGACTCTTAAAGAGGTGTACAAGATGGCAGAGAAGAATACAGGATGACCCCTAAAGAGGAGCACAAGATGTCAGACAAGAATACAGGGCGACTCCTAAAGAGGTGTACAAGATGTCACACAAGAATAGAGGGTGACTCCTAAAGAGATATACAAGATGCTAGATAAGAATACAAGGTGACTCTTAAACAGGTGTGCAGGATGTCAGAGAAAATTACAGGGTGACACTTAACGAGGTGCCCGGGCGGGAAGCCTAAGTTAATGGGTAATGGAGTCTGTTGAACGAGTCCTAGGGCTTCGAGCGAAGCGAGAACACCTCCTCTGCCTTTCTAACATGAGTTACATTTGTAGCATGCGTCATTTGAAATGATATAACGTCTAGCATTTCAGACTGACTGTAATTTTTTTTATATATAGACTATACAATATGACCGAGAATTTTTTGTCTATAAAAACAAGGAATAATATAAAATTGCAAACAAGTAATTTAATTATGCCAAATAATCTTGGCACGAAATCTAACAAGTAGTTCCGTGAAGAACTATACAGCCTATTTTCATATATCCTACTTATGTTAATTGCCACTATCTACATACAAAATTTCGGTTTGATTGCTGTAATAGATTCATAGATATTGAGAACAGACTAAATATTTCGGATGGTTGCCATGTTGGATTGTTAAATATATAGGCCTTAGAGTCATGTACCATTAAAGGAAAATTATTGCGTAGGTTCATTATTTAAACTTTCACTTCGATCGCATGAATACATCACAAGAAATAAAAACTTAATTTTAAAATTCGCACAGCCGCCATCTTGAGGTTATGTAAACAATTGAACTAAATTAGATACAAGTGCATTACAATGTGTATAAATATTTCCTGTACCAGATTTCAGTGCGTTTGGATCATTAAATCGCGAGAAAGGTCTATTTAAAATTTTAAAATTCGCTTGGCCGCCATGTCCGTTCTGTAGTTAACCGGTTTTTGAAAGTCTTATAGATGGACTTCCAGTAGTGCTCTTTATCTCCGTATAAAATTTCAGGGAGATACCGCTAATAGTTTCAGAGATATAGAATGCCGGTGAAATATTTCGCACATCCACCATCTTGTGATTATGTAAACAATTGAACGAAGTTAGATGTCGGTGCATTAAAAAGTATATAAACATATACTGTACCAAGTTTCATTGCGTTTGGTTGGTTAAATCGCGAGAAACGTCTATTTAAAAGTCGCAACTTCGCTTGGCCGCCATGTTGGTTTTGTAGTTACCAGGTTTTCAAAGGTCACATAAGTGAACTTATAGTAGTTCCCTTTATCACCATACAAAATTTCAGGGTAATATAGGTAATAGTTTCGGAGATATTGAATGCCGGTGAAATATTTCGCACAGCCGCCATGTTGGATTGGTGAGTCGTTACAAAATTTGAAGGGCACGGTCGGGGTCGCCCGGAATAGTGCTATGAACTTACCGAGTTTCATTGAAATCGCTCCATCCGTTTAGATTTTATTAGGGGGGGACACACACACGAATCACACACACACACGCACACACACGCACACACACACGGACAAAAGGTGATCTCATAAGCCTATTTTTTCAAAATTGAAAATAGGCTAAAAATACGTTAGAAATTGAAATCCATTCCTCACATTAATTAGACATAGGTATTCATGTTGTTTAATTAATTAGATATAAGATTCATGTAGTTTTAATTTTAATTTTTCTTTAATTCATTTCATTAATTGTTATTCCTTTTTAGACCTATTACTTGCAAATGTTTAATGTACTTAATTATACCTAAATAAACATCTTCTTCTTCTTCTTATGGTTCCTATCCTTTCTGGATGTTGGCTACCATCTTGACTGTGCTGTTCCTATCACTTGCAGCTCGGAATAATTCAGTAGATGTTTTTGAGGTCCAGCCTGTGAGATTTTTTAACCTAGATATTCTTCTTCGTCCAACACTTCTGTTCCCTGGTATTTTTCCTTGAAGAATAGACTGTAGGAGATGGTATTTGGTGGTATTCCACATGATGTGTCCTAGGTATTGGATTTTCCTGATTTTCACGGTGGTTAATACTTCCTTTTTTTTTCATTTTTTAGAGAACCTCAACATTTGTGACATGGTCTGTCCATGGTATCCGCAATATCCTTCTGTACAGCCACATTTCAAAGGCCTCTAACCGTTTACATAAAGACTCTGTCAGAGTCCATGTCTCAGCACCGTAAAAAGGAGTAGAGAACACATAACAACGCAAAAGCCTGATTTTCGTTGTCATTGTCAGCCCATGATGTTTGAACAAATTCCGCATCTTATTGAACGTTGTCCGAGCTTTCCAAATTCGAGGCTTGACCTCATCAGAAGGGTCCCATTGGTCATTTATGGTAGTGCCAAGGTATATATACTTATGCACTTGTGCAATGGGTTTCTGGTCTATATTTAGTTTGCATGCAGAGACTTTGTTTTTACTAATGACCATCAATTTTGTCTTCTGAGGGTTTATATCTAAACCATATTCAAGGCTTTTTTGGATAACTTTATCAATGAGATGTTGCAGGCTTTCTTGACTATCCGCAAAAATCACAGTGTCATCGGCATATCGAATGTTATTTATCCAGTTACCATTTAAGAGCACTCCCATCTCAACATCCTCTAGAGCTTCTTTAAAGATATATTCCGAATAGATGTTAAATAACAATGGAGACAATATACAGCCTTGTCTTACACCTCTTAGAATATCTATATCTTCCGTGTTCTCGTTACCCAACCTCACATAAGCAGATTGATTTCAGTACAAGTTCACAATTATTCGTAAATCTTTATCATCTAAGCCAATCTTTTGTAAAAATTCTATCATCTTATGATGTCTTACTCTATCTAAAGCCTTTTGATAGTCAATAAAGCAGGCATATATATCGCAGTTCACATCACGGCACCTTTGAAACAATACTTGAATGCTAAATAGAGCTTCACGTGTGCCAAATGCTTTTCTAAAACCAAATTGTGTAGAAGAAACTTGTTCTTCACATATTTTGTATATTCTGCGATGAATGATCTTCAGAAATACCTTCAAGATGTGATTCATGAGACTGATTGTTCGGTACTCACTACAAAACTTAGCTCCGGGTTTTTTAGGTAGTGTGATGAATTCCGATTTAAGCCATTCCCAGAATTGTAAATGTCGTTGAATATTTTAGTCAACCATTTCATATTATCTTCATTCAAAAGCTTTAAAAATTCAGCATTCACATTGTCAGGGCCAGTGGCTTTACCATCCTTCATGGCTTTTATCGCGGTTTGTACTTCATCTACCAGAATTTGAGGTCCTGTTTCACCATTTATTCGAGGTGGCTCCTGTCGAGTATCATAAAACAAGTGTTCTGTATATCTTTGCCACGTATCTTTAAACTCTTCTTTTCCAACAATTAGTTTTCCTTCAATATTGACCAATCTATTTCCTTGTCTAGTTCTATAATTCCCTGTCACTTCTTTAACTTTTCGATGAACATTGAAGCTGTCATGTTTTAATTGTAACATCTCTATTTCATTACATTTTTCTTGCATGTCCCTTTCCTTAGCTAATCTTATTTCTTTCCTGATTTCCCTGTTGATGTCCTTATATTCATCAGGATTACCCTTTGCTTTCCTTCTCTTATCCATCATTTTAAGAATCTCTTCAGTCATCCATGGTTTCCTTTTAGTGATATCTGTTACTAAGTGATCTTTCTTCATAGATTCAACGGTATTAGTTAATGTTTTAATTTTCTCATCGGTACATAAGGCATCAGATAGGGATCCAAGTTCATTATTGAGCTGCTCTTCTACATTTTGTCTTACTGAAGGTTCAATTAATTTACGCATATTATACTTTATGGCTCCTCTCTTTTGAATCTTTTTCATTTTGATTTTAAAAACTCCAACTAGAAGGATATGATCGGAATGGATGTCCGCACCGGGATATATTTTCATAGAGACACAGCTGTTCCTATATCTTTGATTTATCAAAATATAGTCAATTTGGTTCATTATAATTCTTTCACATGAATCTCTAGGAGACTTCCAAGTATACAAACGTCGTGGTGGTAATGTGAAGAATGTGTTGGTTACTACAAATCCCCATTCTCCTGCAAATGCGTTAAGTTGATCTCCTCTCTCATTCCTTTTACCAAGCCCATATTGACCTACAATACTGCCTTCAGATCCATGTCCTACTTTTGCATTGAAATCTCCCATAATTATTGTTAGATCTTTCTTTGGTAACTGGTGCAAAACACCTGTGATTTGGGAGTAAAACTCTGCAACTTCTTCATCACTATGGTCTGTCGTAGGAGCGTACACCTGGATGATGTTAAGATGCGCAGGCTCAGTATTTATTTGAAGCAACAATGCTCTCTCTGAGATAGGTATAAAATTGGTGACACACTTTGCGACCAATTTAGATACTATAATTCCTACTCCGTGTTGATATAATCCATTGGATGTCCCTGAATAGTAAACTACATGTCCATTGATGTCACATGAACCTGATCCTGGCCAACGCATTTCACTTACGCCCATAATTTCTATCTTCATTCTGTCCATTTCTTGAATCGCATTATGGGTTTTCCCAGCTTGCGCCATAGTTTGCACATTCCACGTGCTAATCTTTATACCATCATTCACTGACAACATTCCCGAAGCCGGAGATCCGATTGGGGGACTTGAAACTCCGGAACATTTGGTTTTGAACACAGCCATGACGTGTTACTAGAGAAATCCATATGGATCTTGAATGCTATCTGCATTCTCATGTCGTTGACCAACTAGTAGCTCATCCGCCTTCAGGGGCAATTTCTCACCCGTAGGACAAGAGAGTGCCCAAACTTCCATCCACTCTTCCACCCTCCGAAGAGGTTGTTAGAATAGGTTGGAAGTGGATCTCCTTATACCGGGAGATATTCGGTCCCTGTATTCGTTAGCCGCTTGAGTATGTAACTATACACCAAACGTTGCTCCCTCTCTACAGCGGGAAGGTGAATAACAGGTATTTCCTGTCATTGAGTTTAGGAACATGATGGCATTTCCTAACATGATCATAATAATGCCAAATAAGCATTTTGCCCTGTTTACAAAAAAAACAAAAAACAAAAAAAACAAAAAAAAAAACATGATGCACCTATTAAGAAAAATGTCCGTAAAAATCTTCATTTCTCAACTTTTGTGTTTGTATTTGAATGTATGTGTTAGTAATTTTAAGATTTGGGCGTTTTTTTTTGAAATGAGGTTGGCGAAAACAAATTATAAATCTCGAAAGTGGGCGATGGTCAGAAAAGGTTTGGGAAACCCTGACCTAGAAGTTAGGCGCCTTAACTCTTTATGGGATAGTGTCTCTATATTAACCTCCTGTCACAAGGACAGTTTATGCTTTCAAAGATGCTGATAGTTGAATCTTTAAGCCAAATTACGGAGAATTTTCATGCCGAAGTGCTAGTATATCTAAAAATAAAATATTACGTATCTACTTGACGTAATGTGTTGGATAAAATAAACACATTAACAGTAAGCCTTCCTTCGGAGGGGAAGTAAAGCCGGCGGTACCATGTCAAAGATTTATTAGAGAAACATCTCGACTTGTCATTTTTACTAGAACCAGCAGATGTCCCTAAGAGCAGTCTGATAACTTTATAAGGGCTTGTGGGAATTCTGAGCTATATTTTGCCAGTCACAAGCGTTTCTTTGGGATTTTGTTTTACTAAAAATAATTCATTTAAATAATTAAGGATATTATTTGTTATGCATATAACTTGTGTACTTTTATTATTAGTTACAGGAAGTCTTCGCCATACTTTTACAATTCTGCAAAGTATTAATTATCGAAAATCTTGCAGGTTCTAGATATTTTAAATTAGACTTCACTAGTGTCCCATTAGAGACATGCTATGCCAAGTATTGCCAACAGTGACGGGATTCCACTACATTCAGTGGAATTTCACTCTCCTGGAGACAAATAGGAAAAAAGTCATTAAATAATGGTAAACGATGTGACCTATGGCTCTCCCCCATCGAATTGGCGAATTTGTAAAGTTTTGTAAACTTTCTCACATCCCTTGTTTCTTGTTACTTTGCCACCTCAACATTTCTTGCTCCTTGAAGCACACTGAAGTCCAAGCGGTGGAAGTCCAATCTTGCTCCCGACGAATTCACGTTGGCACTACTGAAAAAAATACACTAACACCCACTGCGGACAAACAGTTACAATCCATCGTCTCTGTCATATTACCGGTTCTATTGGGGAATTGATTGTCAACCTGCTGATCGGCAATTGAAGTGTAGGAGTAGTGTCAAGTCAAAGCCCTCTTTTATCCCGACATGTGAACCATTCCTCAATCTTACACTGTGTCAAGTCAAAGCCTTCTGTTACCCCGGAATATGAACCATTCCTCATGCTTACGCTGTCAAGTCAAAGCCTTCTGTTACCTCGGAATAAGAACCATTCCTCATGCTTACACTGTGTCAAGTCAAAGCCTTCTGTTACCCCGGAATATGAACCATTCCTCATGCTTACACTGTGTCAAGTCAAAGCCCTCTGTTACCCTGAAATGTGAACCATTTCTCACTCTCACGCTGTGTCAAGTCAAAGCCCTCAGTTACCCCGAAATGTGAACCGTTCCTCATGCTTACGCTGTGTCAAGTCAAAGAGCTCTGTTACCCCGGAATGTGAACCATTTCTCACTCTCACGCTGTGTCAAGTCAAAGCCTTCTGTTACCCCGGAATATGAACCATT